>JAXUIB010000027.1:797500-1397500 GCA_036784905.1 Acrossocheilus fasciatus
GCGCAAAGTTGATTCTGTGCCTACTTGATCTAATATTTTATGTTTTTTAAAATGTTGTAGATTTAAGTAGCAAATGAGAATCCTAAAATTAATGCATATATTTTGAGACAAAGGTCTTCTTTATGATTTTCAGTTTTGTTTAAGATAATTAAAGCAACAGTTTTTAAATAACGAAAGAATATGTAAAAGTATGGTATTTGGGGTAAAAAGCGCCCCTGCTGTTGGGGCTAAAGGCGCACAGTAATTAACATGATAATTAATAGATGGCTGACTTTTCCATTTGTTGACATGACATGGTTAGATTCAGATGGTAAATATCATATATTATGTTAGAGATCCATATTAGAGATAATCACCATGAATGAAATAATGTAGAATGAAACCATCATATTTAAAAACATGATATTAATCAGATCATATAATAAAATATCATTTATTGTTACTACTGTAAATATATATTCAATTCTTATTGGATCTCCTTAAATACTATCAGAATCTTATTAAAACGATTTTGTTTCTGTATTTTAAAATATATTTTTTTTATTAACATTTTAATGACAGTATATTTATTGAAAAAATTAATTCTTTTATTTTTCAAAATAAGCAGAAAATAGTACAAACTTTGCTATAGTGATTGTTTTGGACAAGTATTAACTTAGACATTATTTAAAAAAACATTATTTTAGCTGAAGTATTTGTATCAATACCTAGTGCCTTTTACCCCAAGCTGGTGAGCCTTTTACCCCGTATGTGCCACTTCATACATTTAAAAGATTTTAAACAAAATAAACAACTTGAATGATTTATTTTCACACAAAATCTGTTGCTCCATAAATGTTCAATACAACGTATATAT
The DNA here is from genome assembly GCA_036784905.1 of Acrossocheilus fasciatus. Classification (NCBI taxonomy): domain Eukaryota; kingdom Metazoa; phylum Chordata; class Actinopteri; order Cypriniformes; family Cyprinidae; genus Acrossocheilus; species Acrossocheilus fasciatus. The sequence continues at coordinate 798,357 of JAXUIB010000027.1, forward strand.
TTTTTCTGCAATTATACATTTTTGGCGCAGTGAATGCCACATTTTTTTCTTAAAGTGGCCTTTAGCCCCGTTGTACCCTATATATACATACACACAGGGCTCTCAAGTCTCACGTATTCACCATGAGACTCACGCATTTCAACCAGTTCACATTCCACACCTTGTATTTCTCATGCTGAGAAGTAAGGGATAACTTGTCCCGCTATCGATCTCGGTTACTCACGTAACCTCAGTTCCCTGAGATGAGGGAACAAGACATTGCTATGGGAATTGCCCTTTCCTCCAAATACTACTGAAGCCTTATTGAATCACGCCAGTGAAAACTGGCCAATGGTGTTCAAGCGCGCGAAATATGAGGAGCTCCCACTCTATATAAAGCTAGGTGACACGGCAATAAGAGCAATGTCTCATTCCCTCATCTCAGGGAACCGAGGTTACGCAAGTAACCGAGAACGTTCCCTTTCGATTCAGTCACTCTACATTGCTATGGAAACGTATAAAATCCTGCCGTGTTTAAAGTTTGTTTAATTTCAATGAAATTATGTGTTATGATGCAACGGCCGTACCGGGGCTCAAATAAGCAGAGTATGATGGTGATCATGTCCTAAAAGACGTGATGAACCATATCATAACAATGTGATAAGCTGATAGGGACAGCATTGAATTGGTGGTATATCAATACAGGGGTGCATACGACCTAGTCGAAACCACTGAGGCAAACAGCTCAGATCATAACAGAGGCTGAGTAGGCACATGTGCTGCTCGCACTGACAGCACATGTGAGGCAAGCGACTACACATCTAGGTTATAATACCTCGCGAACTAGCCTGCCGCCATGCAAATATCCTGAATAGATATGCCATTTGCCCAGGCCCACGAAGACATGGGTCTAGGGGTTGAGTGGGTCCGAATCCCTATAGGACATTTCACACCCTTAGAGCCATAAGCCAAAGCAATTGCGTCGACAATCCAGTGTGACAGCCTTTGCTTGGACACAGGCAGGCCTTTTGTGCGCCCTCCACAGCATACAACTAGCTGCTCCAAGAGCCTGAACTGCCTAGAGCGCTCAATATAAATGCGCACTGCACGTACAGGGCACAACAAAAGTGTATTAGACGACTCCGGCCCGGCCAGTGTTTCGGGACGTAAAGCAGATAGTGTTATGACCTGCGCTTTAAATGGAGTCGAAAGTACTTTAGGCACATAACCCTTCCTAGGCTTTAAGGTGAGTCTGCAATCACCTGGCCCGAACTCAATACACGAGTCGTCAGTTGACAGCTCCTGCAGGTCCCCAACTCGCTTAACAGAGGCCAGCACGAGCAGGAGCGCTGTCTTGAGAGAGAGAGAGAGCTCACAAGCTCGCTGATTGTATGGGCTCGAACGGGGGTCCCAAGTGGGCAGGGTGGAAGGGCGAGGAGGGTTCAGCTTTCTTGCTCCTTTTAAAAATCGTATGATTAGGTCATTTCTGCCGATTGCGCAATTATCGACATGCGCATGGAACGCTGCTATAGCAGCCACATACACTTTCAATGTGGATGGCGTACGACCATCATCAAATCGCTCTAGAAGGAAGTCAAGAATCATTGGTATTGGGTAGTTGAATGGGTCTTCGCCCTGTAACCCGCACCAATTTGTGAAAACTCCACATTTATGTGTGTAAAGACATCTAGTGGAAGGAGCCCTAGCCTCAGAGTGTTCAACACGCGCTGAGGAAATGCATCTGTTACAGGCAAGCTCCGTCGAGCGGCCAGATATGAAGGCTCCATGACACTGGATTTGGATGTCATATCGTTAACTGCCACTGAAGAAAGACCTCCTCTCTCAAGCACATAGTCCACAGGGGGGCTACCAGCAGATTGGGCCATTTCGGTGCCACAAACAGAACAGATTCCCTTTCCTCTCTGATTTTGCAAAGCACGCGAGGCAGAAGTTTCACTGGAGGAAAGGCATACTTGCGTACTTTCGGCCAGCTGTGAGCTAGTGCATCCACTCCCAGGGGAGAGTGTGTCAGTGAATAAAACATCGGGCCCTAGTTTGCACACCGTTGAGGCAGCAGCCATCTGGCCGAGCATCCTCTGAAAGCATTTCAGCAGGGGAGAGTGCCCTAACTTGAAGACTGCGAGAGAGCTGATCAGTTTTTGTGAGTGCTCCTCTGACAGACGCGCTCGCATATTGATTGAATTCAGCTCCACTCCTAAAAAGGAGATGTTCTCAGCTCGGTACCAGCATGCTCTTTTGCATATTCACAGTCAGCCCTAAGCTCTGAAGATGAGCGAGGAGTCTGAGCTTGTCGATGAGCAGCGTGCTCTCTAATTGTGTTAAGACTAGCCAATCGTCGAGATAGTTCAGGATGCGCATTCCGCTCTGCTTCAGAGGAGAGAGAGAAGCATCCATGCATTTCGTAAACGTACGAGGGGCCAGGGATAAACCGAAGGGTAGGACTGTGAATTGGTACACTATCCCCTTGAATGCAAATCTCAGAAAACGCCTACGGCAAGGGGCTATCTGAATGTGAAGATAAGCATCCTTTAAATCCACATAGATAAACCAATCTCTCGGCCTGATGTGTTAGAGGATTTGTCTCAGCGTAATCATTTTGAACGAGCTCTTCGGAAGTGCGCGATTCAGCAGTCTCAGGTCCAAGATTGAGTGGAGTCCGCCGTCTTTCTTTGGTACCAGAAAATAACGACTGTAGAAGCCGCTCTCGCGGTCTGCTAGGGGCACTGTCTCTACAGCGCGTTTTGCAAGGAGGTTGTGTATTTCCTCTCGCAGAACTGAGGCATTCCGCTCCCGTACAGTGGACATTAACACACTGTTGAAACGTGGCGGTCTGCGGAAGAAATGAAGCGTGTAGCCGTTCTTTATTGATTTCATAACCCACTCTGGTACCCCTGGCAGTGCCTGTCACGCTTCTGTAAACTGTGATAGCGGGCGAGGTGGACTGCACACCATGAGGGATAACTCGCCGTTGGGGGGGGCGAGGAGTTTAATACCACACGAGTATGAGAGTGAGTGATGGGGAAGAAGGGAGTGAGAGGAGGAGAATTGCTCTGATATTGAGGTTAGTTTTGCATGTTTTTCGACTTTATTGCACTGCATAGTGGAACAGTCAAAATACAAACATGACAATTGCTCTTGCCGCCCGAAAAAGAAAGGGGGGCATGGTGAACACACACAGCAGAGCGAGCAGACTTCTTCAGTGGCTCGTCTTCGGCACTGGGTGCAGCTTTTCTCCTCCAAGAGACAGCGTCTGGGTAGCGGGTTAGATTCTGGTGCCGGTGGCCTGCCGTCTCTGTCAGGGCGGGGTCTCTGGCCCTTCGAGCCCTGATGGTGCTTCGGCCACAGCTGTCTTGGTCTCACCGCCAGCTCATGTTTGCGCCAAACAGCAGCAGAAGAGGTGTGCGATCTTCCTGCGCGCTGCGCTGAGGAGGAGCGGGAACGCACAGGACAGGTGACAATCTATCACCAAAACAGTCCCCATGTTGCCGCGGATCGCTCGAGCTGTCACCTTCGTTGCTCTGAGAGCCAGATCCATGGCACGTCGGAGCTTTTTGAACACTTCAGGGTCCGGCCCGTCCTCATCCAGAGACTTGAGCAGCTTGGCCTGATACACCTAGAGTATCGCCATCACGTGCAGTGCTGAAGCTGCTTGGCCCACCGCGGAGAAAGCCATGCCACCAAAATTTGCAGTGGCACAGCAAGGTTTAGAGGGGAGAGACGCGTTGTTTCCCACTCTGAAGGACAGTGATGGGCAGTGACGGCTTCTTCCACAGGGAGGGAGTTTAACAAACCCCACTTGGTCAGCACTGTCCACAGAAGACAGGAGGGAGGTTGTGCACTCGACTGGTGGGCGGCGCTTTCCACGACTTCGTTATCTCGTCGTGCACCTCGGGGGAAAAAGGGGCCGGGCCTCTGCGGGGTTTCTTTTCGGCTGCGATCCGACTTGAGGTAACACTCGTCCAGACGGCTTCTGGCCAGCTCGGCAAGAGGCGCCCACTCCAAACCGAGCTCATCAACTGCCTTGGACAGGACGCTTAGGAGCTCGACATCACTATGATGGAGCAAAATAATCTGCCAATGGGGTAAGAAAAATAATCTTGTTTTCTGTTTGACATAAGATTATTTTTCTTACCCCATTGGCAGATTATTTTGCTTGTTTCAAGCAAAAGCTCACTTAATTTTAACTAGTTTTTTCTGAAAACAAGACAATTATTTTTACTTGTCTAGAAAATCCTTCTTGATTTTTAGATATTTTGGCTGGAAATGACAAAAATATCTAAGTAAGAAAAGCATTTTTTTACAGTGTAATTACATGTCATTTTCATCTCACAATTCTTTGTTTTCCACCAGTAGACAATTTTTTTTCATGTCACCTTCATGAACAAAATGTGAATCTTTAAAGTGAATTTTACTGCACAACTGTAGAGTTAAAAAAATGTGTTTAAGTGGGGGTGAGCATCTTTGTCACCGTTTTTTTATCCATGATGAGTTTGCATCCCTGCTAGTGCTTAGTGATGGTGGTAAGCGTTGACTGTGTAAATTAAATTATACATAAAATGATAAAGTGTAATCTATAAATTGTTTCTAATCCCATGTTGTCTGATGCTGTTTTTAAACTGGAAAAATTGAAGAAGAGAGACGAAGACAGCAGGAAGAGGAGAGAATACGTCAGCAACGTGAGTAAACAATTTTTCTCTAACATAAGCCCTATTCAGACAGGATTATCCTTCAAATGTGCCATTTTAGTAATTATTACAGACAATGACAGTAAAGATTATGGCTACTTTAAGAAAAGTCCAGGAAAATTACGTCAGGTAATACTAATCCTGTGCAAATAGACCAGCTGTAAATATGTAAGTAAATATTCCATCTTTTCCTGTTTAAGAATAGTTTTCCACAATTTTTCAGGCATTTGAAAAGGCATTCAGTCGCGTTGTTAATCTGTGACAAACCTCAAATGTTTTACACAAACGACACTGCACACCAGGGGCGGACTGGGGCTAAAAAGTGGCCCTGGACTTTCTGGCACAGAGCGGTCCACCACACCCAGTCCGCAACCCATCGCACCATAAACCCACCAGCTCATTATGCACAGAGCAATTAATCACACCACTTACTAACAGAAAAATATAACAGTACAGAAATAAAAATGCTTTTTTATTATTACTGAAATGCTTATGACTGGCATACTTTTTTACATTGCAATTTGTCTTTCCTGGTGTATATGCCAAATAGTAAATCATTTTGAAGAATTTTTACACATCTCTTTTACATAGAGGGACAGTTTAATATCACTAAAGTTAAATACCTACCAAAATATCAGTCCATATAACAATGCTCTGCTCTGGTCTAGGAATATAATGCAGAATGTGCGCTGTCTTTGTGGTGCCTTTCTATTGTCCTTTTGCAGGAGCTTGACATCTCCTGTCAATGTATGGAATAGACCTCCAGTTGTGAAAAAGAGTTTAAAAATTCTTATGATGATGAAAAATATAGTAAACAGTAATATTTTGAAATATATTACAATTTAAAATAGCTGTTTTCCATGCGAATATATAGTAAAATATAATTTATTGCTGTGATGCAAAGCTGAATTTTCAGCATCATTACTCCTGTCTTCAGTGTCACAGGATCCTTAAGAAATCATTCTAATATACTGATTTGCTGCTCAAGAAACTTTTCTGATTATTATCAATGTTGAAAACAGTGTTGCTTCATATTTTTGTGGAAAAATTAAAAAAATATATAAATTAATTCATTTTTTCCAACAATGCATTAAATTGATTTAAGTGACAGTAATGTATTTATACTTATTACAAATTATTTAGGCTATATTTCATATAAACGCTGTTCTTTAACTTTGTATTCATCTAATAATCCTGAAAAAGTTAAAGCATCACAATTTCCACAAAAATATTAAGAAGCAAAAACAGATAAGGACCATTATTAATAATTGAGCACAAATAATAACTGATAATTAAGCAACAAATCAGTATATTAGAATGATTTCTGAAGGAACGTGCATGTGACACTGAAGAGTGGAGTAATGATGCTGAAAATTCAGCTTTGATCACAGAAATAAATTACATTTTAAAATATCTGGTAACACTTTACAATAAGGTGTCATTAGTTAATGTATTAACTAACATGAACAAACAATGAACAATGCATTCATTACACTATTTATTAATCTTTGTTACTGTTAGTTAATGAAAATACAGTTGTTCATTGTTTATTCATGTTAGTTCACAGTGCATTAACTAATGTTAACAAACACAACTTGTGATTTTAATAATGCATTAGTAAATTCTGAAATTAACATTAACTAAGATTAATAAATGTTGTAAAAGTATTGTTCATTCTTAGTTCATGTTTACTAATGTTGTTAACTAATGTTAACTAATGAACCTTATTGTAAAGTGTTACCAAATATCTTAAATAGAAAAATTAGTTTTTACTGTACGTATTTAAATAAATAGCCTGTTATTTCAAACTACAGCATGACTTCACGATCCAGTTAGGTTCATCAACAATAACCCCATCAACTTCGGTCAGAAATCTTGGTGTAATCTTTGATGACCAGCTGACCTTCAAAGACCACATTGCAAAGACTGCTCGATCTTGCAGATTTGCACTACACAACATCAGAAAGATCAGGCCATTTCTGACGGAGCATGCTGCACAACTTCTTGTCCAGGCCCTTGTCATTTCTAGGCTGGACTACTGCAATGCTCTTCTGGCTGGACTTCCATCATGCGCAGTCAAACCTCTACAAATGATTCAGAATGCGGCGGCACGACTGGTCTTCAACGAGCCCAAAAGAGCCCATGTTACACCTCTCTTTATCTCCTTGCATTGGCTACCAATCGCAGCTCGCATCAAGTTCAAGACACTGATGCTTGCTTATAGAACAACCACAAGCTCAGCACCCGCCTACATGCACTCACTACTAAGAATCTACATCCCCTCCAGAAGTCTGAGATCTGCTAGTGAGCGACGTCTCGTGGTACCATCACAAAGAGGCTCAAAATCTCTCTCCAGAACATTCTTGTTCACCATTCCTGGCTGGTGGAATGATCTTCCCACCCATATCCGGAGCGCTGGATCCCTGTCAATCTTGAAGCAACAACTGAAAACTCATCTCTTTCGACAGCACTTGACTTCATCCTAAACTTAAAAAAAAAAAAAAATCTTTCTCTTTACTTATTCCTTCCTTTGGTAGTTCGTACTTATTTGAACAATGCCTGAGACTTGGTGTTGCAAGCACTTCGTCTGTCTTCACTTCGCCTCTTCAAAATGAAGCGCTTTATGTATCCCCAATTGTAAGTCGCTTTGGATAAAAGCATCTGCAAAATGACTAAATGTAAAATGTAAACTTTTGACTGCCAGTGTGTATATAAAATAATGCATTTGAACTAATTAGCCTATATATTATGTAAGGGTAAACAAGGTCAATTTAGCTCAAAGGGAGTCATTTATGATTTTATAGGGAATTTGGACAGACTCACTGTTTAACGGCTGATCACGGAGTCGGCAGCGATTCACTGAATGAGCCAGACAACATCAACTCTGCACTGGATATTAAAATCCAAAATATAGTGAAAACACTATTAATAAGCACAGTAACAAGATCGGCAGATTAAGATATTAATTTGTAGGCACAAAACACAAGATACTTCTCTTTTCAATATAAATAAGACTTTATTGGATAAATCTAAGACATGTAAACTAATCTAACACATGCATTCTCACATTCAGACAAGTTGCAGTAAGAGAGAAAGTGAGGAAAGGATGAGTTTAGAGAATGAGAATATGAAATCCCAAGTTCATAGCAATATGTGCAATTGCATAGACCTGAACAAACCATCAATCACTTATTTAACCCTCGCATTGAGTTTCTCAATGAGGCTAAAACTTATATTAAATGCACCAGTTCAGCTAGAATCTGGAGTTGTATTACTTGCCTTGCTGTTGTGTTAAGGGATTCCCTTTTGCAGAAAAGGGGGTTTCCCGAGGTTGCTAATTGGCTGAAGTTTAGTAGTCATTGAAGTGACGTCTTTGGCGTTGCTGACGAATAGTGCAGAGTCAGTTGCTGGTTGAAGTTTTAAGGCGGGTGCAGTCGAGTTGGACTTTGCAGCAAAACTTAACTCAATGCGAAACTCTCAACGGAAAGAAAAGAAACTAAAGTAAAAGAAATGAGACTAGATGGTTTTCTTCTCATCGTGGCTAAGTAGCAGCGGGCATGCAGGCCGAAGCATGCTGGAACAACGCTCAAAGAACGCAAAAAGTGATGACAAAAGCTAAAAGCAATGACTAAAAGCCTGGTTTGATGGTGTCCTGAGTTTTTAACTGGGCTTTTGGACACATCCCAAAATGGTGTGTTGACCAATTAGATATTGTCTTAGCTTGGGGTTTTGATTACATGCTATTTTATTCTATCTTCATGTGTTCTTGTTTTATCACCATTTGAATGCAGATAGGTTTCATCAAAAATACGACATTTTGGACTGAGAAAAATGCATTTTTATCAAAGTAGTGCATTTTCAAGCAAAATACAGTGCATTCAGATGTCATATTATTTCACCTGTAAATAATTATATGAATAATTTAAATTGCATTCAATAAACAGAACAAACAGACACACAAACATATACATACATATGATTATACACACACAGGCTACATACATACATATGCATACATATACTGTGCACACACGCATACACACACACACACACACACACACACACACACACACACACACACCCCCCTATTCAGATCGATTAATCGGTTACAACTACAGATGTTTCTGTGTCTGTAAATGTCTGTAAATCTCTCTCACTGACTACTTCGTCCTGATCATATTCAAAATGGTCAAAACATGTTCTGCATAGGCTATATGATCTATATATGATCTACATTTTCTCTGATCCTTCTATTTATGCCAAACGTCTTTTATTCGCACCCTAAAGACCCGAAAGTCCCGTAACTCATTCAGGACATGCGCTAGGGCTTTCCTTACCGTGACACACCTAGAACACAGATTGCTGCAAAAACTTGTCAATGGCGGAGAAGCGTTGTCTCTTAACCCTCTGGGGTCTGAGGTCATTTTGGGGCCCTTGAGATGTTTTGACATGCCCTGATATTTGTGCTTATTTCAGCTACTTAAAACATACTATTGACCAACATGTAATTTTTTTGTATTCAGCACAAACTGTGCTACAATAATATGTGACCAAGATGGATGTACATGTTTGCATTTTTCAGAAAAAAAAATATTATGCGTGGTTAGTAAGTTTTGGGGAAAAAAATGTAGCTGAAATAAGGCCTTAAAACCCACACTAAATGGTTGTGAATAAGATTTTTGAGTAATCAGTCTTGTAGGTTAGAATATTTACTTGAAAATGATGTGAAAATCATTCTGCTTACTCATTCACAGAAAACAATATATTGATTTAAATTTTTCAAGACATGTTTTGTGATCGAGGGTCTATATGCGAGGGAGTGGCAATAGGCTCTGTGCACAAGCGTAGCGACGAACTTCCGCTGTCGCCAGAAGTCGGGATATCAGTTTCCGGTTTTCATTCGCGTCGCCCAAAACGTCAGTATTTACTAGATGTCTCCGAGATCTGCCAAGCAGAATCAGCGATGTCCATCACATCGTTAATGCCTGGTCTCCTGCTCCAGTACACAAACGAAATGAGGGTTTCAAACGCAATATATCGAGTTATATGCACAAATAGTTTAATGTACGTGTTATTTCAGCATCTAGCGGCTAAGCTAATTAGCAACATGTTCATTTTAGAAGCTTTTATTTCTCAATTTTAAACGCAGACTGTTCGTTTTTATTTATTTATTATTTATTTTTTTAGGTGATAATTGTATTATCAATTGTATTAAACATCTCCCCCTCTCAGTTTCTAATAAAGATCAGGGCACAGGTGAAGCATTGTCTGGTCATTGTGCTACAGGTCCATTTAAGAACACTTTAGCATACTTTTTTTTTTAAAGTAGTTATTATGGAAATATATTTAAAATAATATACTTAACTTTAACAACATGTGATGCTTTTGGACACTTAACTGCACGTTAATTGCAATTAAATGAAAATGTGTAGTTTTATTGAACCACTTAATCTATCTTTATCTTTATATGTAATTTCACAATTATTCCAGAAACTTTAATTTGACATTATTATAAAGTGTACTTTTAAAAATTGTCCTTGTTTGTTAAGAATCATAGTCATGAAATTGGAATCCATTTAAGTACACTCAGGTGGCCTGTTATTAAAATTATTAATATTATCTGTAAGTAAATTTAACATCACAATATTATAATATATATTCTGAAATAACTGAACAAGAATGCATGCAGTAACCCGAATGGGGACCAGCAAGGTAAACTCACCTGCCAATTTTAGCCACTGTTTTCAGTTACCTTGGCAAAATCCCCGGGACATTAGAAATGCCGGGTTATTAAAGTAACGTTAACAAGCTTATAATTGTGGGTTTATCAATCCTAGCTTCATCATACACTCGAGCTGTGAGTTTTCTCAGCATTCCTCATCATGGACCTGTAGCACAATGAACAGACATCACCTGTGCCCTTATCTTTATTAGAAACTGAGAGGGGGAGATATTTAATACAATTGATAATACAATTATCACCAAAAAAAAACAAAAAAAAAACAGTCTGCGTTTAAAATTGAGAAAGAAAAGTTTCTTAAATGAACATGTCGCTAGCCGCTAGATGCTGAAATAACACGTACATTAAACTATTTGTGCATATAACTTGATATAATATTGCGTTTGAATCCCTTGTTTCGTTTGTGTACTGGAGCAGGAGACCAGGCATTAACGATGTGATGGACATCGCTGATTCTGCTTGGCAGATCTCGGAGACATCTAGTAAATACTGACATTTTGTGCGACGCGAATGAAAACCGGAAACTGATATCCCGACTTCTGGCGACAGCGGAAGTTCGTCGCTACGCTTGTGCACAGAACCTATGGCCATGAATATTAAGTGAGTCTCACCTGAGAGACAAAGGGCCCTCCCCTAATGACTGTGACTGTGAGGCAGGTAAGAGAGAATGTGAGGAGATTGAAAAAAAGGTTTTTTAAATTATTTGTATTTTATTTACAACACAGTATAATCAAAACATACATAATGAAGGTCAAAGACACATTATTGTGCACACTGATCTAACCACAGAGATGTGAACTGAGTCATTCCTGCAACAGATTCTGTTCAACAAGTGAAACAAGTAAATCATACCTGATATTTACCCTTATCATACTCTTTTTCTCGTTCTCCTTCCTCTCGGTTGCTCGGTCCTCCTTCTGTTTCCTTTTGTTGTAATCCTTCTTCCTCTTGTCCTTCATCAAATTCTCCTTCCTCTTCACTGTTTCCTTCATGCACCTGTCCATCCACCCGATGTTCCATACCTCCTTCCTCTCCCTCCATCCAACACTCACACTTATTTAAAATGTTTTGACACTCCGGGCATCTGACCGCATTGCAATCCCTTGCAAAATGTCCCCTTTCTTCACACTTGTAGCACTTGAACTCAGGGCATTCTTTTAGCAGATGTTCTGGGCTCATGCACAGCCTACAGGTCTTCACCTGCTGGCTGTGCATCACCCTAAAGTACTGCGGCCCTTCTGCTGTTTCCAGCTTAGTGCTGTAGGGCAACGATGCCACCTCCTTGGGGAACCTTACTTTTAGGAACCTCGTTCCATTTTCAATGTCAGTGCCCGGGTAGAATCTTCTTTTAATTTTTGATATGGGATTAACTCCCCATCCCTCCAATTTTCCAAGAATTTATTTATCCTCAAGGTAGACGGGCAGGTGCATGAAGGAAACAACATGATCTCTATTCTGCAGTTTCTTTATCTCACAGGTCACTCCTTTTATTAACAGTCCATCAGACAATTCCTCACATGTTTCTTCCTTTTCCATTGTCAATTCAAATTCCTTTCCTTGCCTTGGTCTTAGCGCCAGAATTTTCCCATCTCCACATTTGTCCACCATCGCTTTAATAATATCCACAGCTCTCACCTCATTTACGTTCTCCACATTCACAATCACAGTTGCTTCCTTTAAGTATATCCTTCCACCAAACTTGTCTCTTGTGTCTTGGTTTTTCTCGTGTTTTGCTCGTTGTCGATAATCCAGTCCGGTGTCGTTTGCCATGCGTGTCTCTCCAGCCAGTCCAGTGTCGTTTGCCATTAATCCATCCATTGTTTTGAAAAAAAAACACGAACAAAAAATAACCACCCTCCAGCCAGCTAGATGCTGCTGTTAGGTGGTTTTAAAACTAACAAAAATACACTAAAAAATTAAATAATATCCACAAAAACGGTACAAACAAAAATAAAATATAAAAAAAATGCCTTCCTCTCCCAACTGCAGCCAATCACTTCCTAGATTGCTCGCTAGCTCCCTCTAGCGCACCCAGGGTGGTATGGCCGTAAGCAAAGATTGCAGCAAAAAGCGGGCTCTTTAAAGATCAGCCAGACTAAAAGCCATTCTATAGGATAAGTAGTCAAGAAAACCCAAAAGCTTACAGCACCTGGGATTCCCAGGCGGTCTCCCATCCAAGTACTAACCAGGCCCAACCTTGCTTAGCTTCCGAGAACAGACGAGATCGGGTGCACCCAGGGTGGTATGGCCGTAAGCGAAGATTACAGCAAAGATTGCAGCAAAAAGCGGGCTCTTTAAAGATCAGCCAGACTAAAAGCCATTCTTTAGGATAAGTAGTGAAGAAAACCCAGAAGCTTACAACACCTGGGATTCCCAGGCGGTCTCCCATCCAAGTACTAACCAGGACCAACCCTGCTTAGCTTCCGAGAACAGACAAGATCGGGCGCACCCAGGGTGGTATGGTCGTAAGCAAAGATTACAGCAAAAAGCGGGCTCTTTAAAGATCAGCCAGACTAAAGGCCATTCTATAAGATAAGTAGTGAAGAAAAGCTTACAGCATCTGGTATTCCCAGTCGGTCTCCCATTCAAGCACCAAGATCGGCGCACCTTTTTTTTTTTTTTTTTTTATTGTACAATCATCTTTACATCACATCATATATCACATAATTCATACATATTTCAATGGTGTCCTACACTTTCTGGCAGCTTGCGTATACAATACATTTTATCTGGTGACACACCAAAATATATGATTGATCTTCTAATTCCTTACTCTCCTCAACAAGCACTCAGGTCATGTAGTCAGCTTCTCTTAACTGTGTCGTGTTGTCATTGTAAATCTAAGGGTGGTCGGGCCTTCTCTGTTGCAGCACCCAAACTTTGGAACAATTTAAGAACCGATTTAAAACTGGCTAGTGAAGGCGCAGACCACACATTTAAAGGCTTAAATATATATTTGGGGCTGTCAACATTAACGCATTACCCTTAGAAAATTAATGATGGTTTTATTATCGTAAAAGTGTAGCAACCAAGTTTTTTCTATAGTTTTTCTATAGTTAATTTGTATTTGTTAATGTACTATAAGTAATAATTAATGGGTCCTTGTTTAAATATATCCTTTTTTCAGTGGATAGAATTTATTTCTCCCAGTGTCTCTCTTCCAGTGTAAGGCCTTCTACATTGCGTTTCCAACCACTGAGCCATCACTGAAGGACTCTGCTGCAGCCAGTTCTGAGTATCAGCTTTTTCTCATCACCTACCTGTAATATCGTTAAATAAGTACTGCAGCTGGTACCAATTCCTAGAAATGTCCAAGAGAAAGGCTGCATTTGAGAAAACTTAGGTAGCTGACTTGCTGCCTCGCTGCCCTATCAGGCAATGACTTGCAGGCAGCGTTTGTGCACGAAGGCACCTCACGAAACTGATTACGGACAGACTTCTAGGCAGTGTTAATTTTGGCAGGCATTTTTGATTTAGTCTTAGTCTTTATCTTGAGACGAAAATGCTTAGTTTAAGTCTAGTTTTAGTCGACAAAAAGTCATTGCATTTTTTTCGACTTTTAGTCAAACTGCAGTTACCAACATTTATTTTGGTAGCCATTTTATATGTAGTCTTCAAACAAAAATAGTAATTAATTCTTCTCTCTTTAAATCAGTTAAGCATATGAGAAATTTGAATCAAGGATTGAATTTGGAAAAACTGGAATAAATATTCATTTTTTGGTAGAGATACAAATTAAACAAATTTTTCAGATACAGTAGGTTTAATTAACAAGTATACATTTATTTAACATCTTTTGTTGGTTAACATTAACGACACAGATAGGTATTTAATTAGGAATGCTGTCCATTTAAGACGGATGCATGTAATACTGCATCTAATACTAAAGTTTTCACCCACCTGTTTACGTTCACTTAAGCCATAACCGACTATATTTACGTGAGATACTTTACACAACAGACATTTGGACTGCTGTGTGTGTATTTGAGCACCGAGAACTGATCGCGTGCTGTATGAGAACTGAAGAAGTGGAGCGTTGGCGCGAGAGAGAACTTCTATCAGCGCGATTCCGCCTATCGCACCTTCACCCTATCCCTAACCCTTCTGGTGCTGAGACCATTGTTTCAGATCGCTAGTTTGCGTTTTGGTAGCCTATTCATCCACTGCGGCTGCCATACTGAGACTAGATATGCGAACGTACTTCATCTGATTGTAATCCAATGACAGGGACGCACATTTTGAAAGACAAGACAGTTAACTTAACCTATAGGATGTATTTTGAACAACGTGATCTCACAGAATTCCGTGTAATGTTCACGGACTTAATTAACCTCCGAATCTGTGGTGGCATCACGGAATCGCCGAAAATTCTGTGATGGGCTCACAGAAAAAATTCCGTGATGGGCTCACAGAAGTGATCCCAATGTAAGTCAGTGACAGGCATCAGCCGTGCTCCACGCACGGAAACCCTTAGCATCAATATGCCAACGCGATACTGGGAAATTTTCTGTCATCATTATTGTTCAGAACTGGGTAGGTTTAGGGTAGGGGCTGTCAGGTACTCCAGTGAAAGTATAACTGCATCGGAGTCACTCTTTTTACGTTGAACCAGTGAATCCGTGCATGGATCACGGCTGATGCCTTCTGTGAGCCCATCACGGAATTTTCGGCGATTCCGTGATGCCACCACAGATTCGGAGGTTAATTAAGTCCGTGAACATTACACGGAATTCTGTAAGATCAGGTTGATTTTGAATGTCCGGTAGTCCTCAAATAACATTCTAGTCCTGTCTCGTCTTGTTAACGAAGACGCAGCATAAATTTTGTCATAGTTTTTATCATCAGATATT
Source organism: Acrossocheilus fasciatus (assembly GCA_036784905.1). Classification (NCBI taxonomy): domain Eukaryota; kingdom Metazoa; phylum Chordata; class Actinopteri; order Cypriniformes; family Cyprinidae; genus Acrossocheilus; species Acrossocheilus fasciatus. The sequence continues at coordinate 813,632 of JAXUIB010000027.1, forward strand.
TATTTTAGCTTGTCAACGTCTCGTCTTAGTCACTAAAAAAGTCGTGGTGGTCGTCTTCGTAGATGAAATTAACACTGCTTCTGAGGTAGAGTAATGGTTCAATGATCTACAGCAAAATATGGAGAGCTTTGGTGATAACTAAGTGAATATTTCATTACTGCAATATTAATTTATCGCTAGAAATGACATCAAAAGTGGAAAATGTTGATCAAAAAAGTACATTTACACACAAACCGACTTTCAGACGCCATCTTTATTTTTTTAGCTTAACTGTCACAGAATGGAACGCACAGGATTGTGGGATAACAAAGGCAGCAATGGATGCGATTATGCTGCCTTCAAAAATTGGCCAGATGAAGGCATCTCAGGAGACAGGAACTGAAGCTAACATTGAATTCGGACGTGCCTTTTTGCCTCCCTACCGTGGAATGCTGCCTCTGAAGGCAGCATTTCTCAGTTTTCGGATGCAGCCAAAGAATGAGACACGAGCTGTTTTTGTTAATATCAAAATCAATAATAGCAGAAGAGATAAATGGCAGAGATAAAAAATATATAGTAGAGGTAAAAATATAAAGCCTTTCAGATACAGTCTTTTGTAATTATGCAGTCAATACAAATGAAACGGACATCTCCAATGTACAGCTCAGGCAGCAGCACATGGCTAGTGCTTAGTGATAGTGGTAAATGTTGACTGTGTAAATTAAATGACACAATATAATAGTGTAATCAATAAGTTGTTTCTAATCCTTGCTACGTGTACTGTGTTAGGCTAACCGAGACTTGTCATAGCGCTTGCATATTGTTACTCTTTTGTTGGTTTTGATTGCTTCTGTTGTCCTCATTTGTAAGTCACTTTGGATAAAAGCATCTGCTAAATGTAAATGTAATCCTGTGTTGTCTAATACTGTTTTTAAACAGGACAAATCGAAGAAGAGAACAAACGGAGACAGCAAGAAGAGGAGAGAAGACGTCTGGAACGTTTGGAACGTGAGCAAAGGATTCAACAGGAGCTGGACAGAGAGAGTGAATCGTCCAGACTCAAGCTTTCTCGAGCGACTGAGCGCCTTCGTGAAAAACAGAGCTTCAGAGGTCATGGGAAACATCATGAACGTACACAAGTTCTCCAACAGCAAATAGAAGATGATGCTGCTGCGATTGAGAGGAACGAGGTATGACTTTTCATTCAGATTACATTACTGTATAATACAGCATGTGATAAAGTAGCACTTTTTACTGAGACTCAATATTGTTTTTCACATTTATTTATGTAGGTTATTGATATTGAAGAAAAATTCAAAGACCTTTTATTGAAGTACCAGATCACAGAAGAAGAAGAGATACAGCAGCACCAGATTTGGAGCAGGATTAAGATACTCCAGAATGAACTTGCAGTTCAATATTGTAGAGAAAACAACCTTTTAGTGTGGTCTCAGTTTGCCTTTGATCAAGCTGTAAGATATAATGAACTGTCTCTTACAGAGAAGCTCACAGTTCTTGAGGCATCTGTACAGTTCCTTATGCACAGTAGCACTGAAGATGCTAAAGATGATGAAGATCAGTCGCTTGGTTGGGAGAAAAAGTACCACTTTTACTTGGGTTTGTTGGAGCAGCTTCATTCCACAAGTCCAACTTTGGCGGAACGCATTTTGTTAAATATACTTGACACAATCTCAGAGCTTTCACCCCAAAGTAGGGACATTTTGGGTCAAATGTTGTTCAACAGAATCTGGACACCAACAGAAATAATGCTTTTACTTTGCAGAAGTCCAGCTATCAAATGCCAGCAACTCGATTCAGTTCTCCACACAGCACAAACCTACCACCTGGACTGCATCCTCGTTCTCTCTGCTCTTACAAATGAAAACCCTTTAGAGTTTCTTCAAGAACAAATAAAAAATGACAAGGAAAAAGATGCTGATACAATTGTGAAAGAACTTCGTGAAGCAAACTGCCCAGAGAAAGTCTTGGTGCCGTTGAAGGATGTGCTCAGATACATGGAGTCAGAACTCCCAAAATATAAATTGGTGGACCTTACCAAAGAACAAATTGCTGAATTGAAAGGAAAGATCAGATCTCTTAATTTTACAAACCTAGATATCAACCTTTTGAAAGACGTATTAATTGGGATGTCAGTAGCAGTGCAAGACTGCTCAACAATCATCACAAAAGACAATATGAAGATTGAAGGCTATTTTCCAAGACTTACCCAACTAGCATCATTGCTTTTGCTTCTTCTGGCACAGGTGACAGAAAATAAGGGATGTTTTCTAGAAATTGGCACAGGTGAGGGCAAGTCCTGTATCTTAGCCATGTTTGCAACAATTCTGGTTATTCGTGGAACAAAAGTGGACATTGTGACAAGCTCTCCGGTTCTCGCCCGACGAGACCAAGAAGAGTGGAAGAAGTTTTTTGAAATGTTTGGTGTCACCTCATCTGTAGTACCCCCACGTTACTCAAGTGCCTATTCACCGGAGGAACAAGAGGAAAGTCTTAAAGATGCTTACAGGCAACAAATAGTATACAGCACAGTGGGAGCCTTTGCAGCTGACACACTTAAACAGGAATTTGAGAAGAGGACTACTCGCGATACAAGGCAGTTTGAGCTTGTAATAGTGGATGAAGTGGACTATATGACCTTGGACAATGGAGTTCAAGTAACATTCTTGTCCCATGAATCTAGTGGATTTAGGCATGTAGAGCAAGTGCTTTCCAACATATGGGCCATGATATCTAGTTGCCAACCAATTGAAATGCTTGAAACAGGGCAGATAAAATGGGCGACAAGGATACAACACTTTCATAAAGCCGCAACGGCAGCCGTTATGGGACTAGAAACATCTGAGAACTTTTCAGCAAATGAGATCTTATTGCCCGGAGTGACTTTGGGATTCTACACCCATGAAGATATTGAAATGACACATCAAGCTGAGAGTAAGAAAGAAAATGAAGGTGATGGGAATGAGGACAGAATGTCCGAAGCATTATCTGAAGTCATGAAAAAACTTGGAGTCTTACAACAGTACGATCTCTTGGGTATATTTGAGGAGGTCTTGGATAACAGTGTAGTGTTTAAGTGCTATTCCTTAGAGAACAAGAAAGCCAAATGTCTTGAAGCTCAGGAAAAACAAGGTGACCTTAAAGTTGAAATGCTACTGCTGGAAGGAGGACTGGCATGTGAAATCATGTCTGAGAAATTGCTCATTGATGCAACTGTAAGCACAATAAAGTCATCCATCAAGTACTCAGATAACCTCCAGACAGCCAAAGAATCTAACAACTTCATTATCATCCCTGTTTTCTTGAAAAGCTACGTTGAGAATCAGTTACCAGTGTTTGTCGAGAATGCACTAAAGGCTGTTGGGATGACGCGCGGCAGAGAATACATGATTGACACCTCACCAGCTGCTGAAAGAGACGTTGCCAAGAGTCATGACAGAGACAAGTATAATGCAATAATTCCAGTGGACTTCAAAGCGAGCGGTGTGCTGGAGAAAAACAAGAAGTGGGGTAATGGTCTGCAACAGTTTTTAGAGTTCAAGCACCAACTTGCGATTTCACAGATATCCAATGTGACAAATTACATGTCAAATTTCCATTATTTCAAAAGGTACCTCAACGTGAGAGGTATATTTGGTGTTTCTGGTACGTTAGGAGGTAAAGCAGATCAGGACTTTCTGGCAAAACATTATAAAGCAACAAGCTACATTGTACCTGCACATCGCCATAAAAGGGTGGTGGAACTTCCAGTCATCCAGGTGAAAGGTGGCAATCACCAGTGGATCCAGACTATTTGTGAAACTTCATGGAAAGTAGCAGAGAGAGGACAAGTTGTCCTGGTAATTTGCGAAGATGTTAAAACAGCAGATGAACTACATAAGAAAATACAAGATGAAGGCAGATTTAAGGCAGAACAGATTACTTTGTACACAATCAGTGAAAAGCACGACATTGAAAGAGAGAAGTTCTGCGCAGGCAGAATCATCATTGCTACAAATCTGGGAGGACGGGGGACAGACATAAAGGTTGATGAAAGTGTGAATAAGTGTGGTGGTCTTTTCGTTCTTCTTACTCACTTTCCACACAACCGAAGAGTGGAGAAACAAATATTTGGTCGTACATCGCGAAAAGGCAATCCGGGGATGGTCCAGATGGTTTTGAACTGTGATCATCTCGCACCCGCTTACCAAGGTCAGTCTGTAGAAATCATGCGCCAGCTAAGAGAGGATTATGAAATTAAACGAATCCACGACATGGAAAGCGATGAGCTGGTTGAAATAAACCTAAAGGAAAATCTGTTCTCCACATTTTGTAAATTGCTGAAGGACTTTGATGGGCAGTACTCAGAGAGAGAAAAACTGGATCCCATGCGAATGCAGCTCAATGAAATCCCTGATTGCTTTAAACATCATCGGCCAAAGTTTGATTATCAGCCTGCCATCAATGCGTTGAAAGAATCTTGGGCCTTGTGGTTAACCCTTCATGAGGATCACATCAACAGGCATGATGACATCAGACAACTTGAAGCAGACCTTATCAGGGCAATAAATGAAACCAGTGGAAAACTGCTGCGAGGAGAATGTGATCATTTCTATGATCATGTCAAACAGGCAATTGTTAGAACTGATCTACACTGCCGTGAAAAATCCACCAATGATTATGGAGCAAAATCCTATTGGCAAAAAGTTGCAAACTCTGACCCACACTACAGGGCTGTGGCACTCTATAACCAGGCGTACATCACTATTAACCTCGGTAAAGGTAACTATAAAGCAGATGCTATGAACCTGCTGAAAGATGCAAAAAAATTCATTGATGTCTACATCTCAGAAGTCTCAAACACAATGGTCTCATGTAATTTATCAGTCACTGGAAACAAAGATCAGAGCACAGACAACAACAACTTTCAGAGTCAAATGGAGGCCAGAATGAACATCTTTAAGTCTTGGATGACATACACTGATAATGCATTGATTAAACTTAAAGAGCTGGAAAAAGACAACAGTGATGCTATTACAGAGGAGTGTTCAGTCTACATGCTGTCAGAAGAAAAGAACTTCATCGTCACTAATGAGCTGAGATTGTTATACGACTATGGCCTCGGTGTTGTTTTTGAGGTGAAAAAGAAGCCCAGGTTTTGCATAGATGCTTTGATATGTTTCATACTCGGGGTGGTACAGGTTCTCGCTGGGGTTCTTGTTTGTGCGCTGACACTTGGAACGGCCAGCCAGTTTGGAATGGGCCTGATTTCAGAAGGAGTGTCTGACATGATCAGTGGAATAGAGGGGATGATAAAGGGTACATTCGATTGGGTGTCATGGGCAATATCTAAGAGTATCAGCATTGGGCTTTCTTTGTTAACAGCTGGCTTTAGTGTTATCAAGAAAGCAGTTACCTCAGTGTTTAAAGTGACAAAAAGTCTCCTCAATGGTACAAAGTCTTTTTCTTCTGTTGCATCTGAATTCATCAAATCAGGAAAGGCAATGTTTACTTCATTCAAAGGAGGCGTTCAGTCTGGTTTATCGTCCGTCAGTAAGGAATCTTTTAAGTCTGCAATGAAAAACATGACATCTTCTACAGTTCTCAAACAAAACTTCAAGTTTGCAACTAAATATGCAGTTCAGGAAATCGGGAAACAGTCTGTGCTCACTGCCATGAAATACGCAATCGATACAGCTCTTCAGGAAGTCTTTAAGAAGATTTTACAAAGCAGCTTTGAGAATGTTGTTACTTCATCAGTGAAGCAGAGCAGTAAACTGAATCAGACTCTTGTGGAGTTCATCAGCTCAGGCGTTCCCAAAGCTGCACTGAAAAAAGAGAATTTCAAGATTGACCAGACTTATGAGAAGCAACTAAAAAAATCAGTTGGTATGCTCTGCGAAGAGATAATTCCTGACCTCATACTGGACTGTACCACAGCACGGGATGTTATCAGCAAACTCTCTGAGGTGTGTGAAAAAGCAGAAGAGCTTATGAATAAAGCCAAACTGTCAGGAGTATATGAAATGGCAAAGCTGGCTCTGAAAGTAGCGGAGTACTCAGCATCTCTTGTTCAAATACTGAGTGCAATACCAACAAAGGAGATTATACAGCAGAAATTTGTTCCTGAATTACTGGAGAGCATCAGTGAGCTTCAGAATGAAATTACAAAGTATGACCAAGATGGACGACACCATTTACACGATGTACAGCGCCTTAAAGGTGAACTTCTTCAGACTATCGCCCAGAAGGTGTCTGAGAAATTCATCAGCTCCTGTTCAGAACATATGAGTTCTTTAATGACAAGCACATTTAAGAGTCAACTGAACAGTGCTGCAGGACAGGCGGTGGACCACGTCATGCGCAGACATAAAACTCAGCGTTTCTTTGATGACCAGAGGGAAAAACACAACAAGAGATCTACGAGCCACAAGGAAGTGGAACAGCTGTCAAATGAGGACAAAACAAAGCTAATGCAGTATACAGAAGACATGTGCAATGCTGATCAGCCTACTACAGCCCTTGATGTGTATGTGCTCACAAAAAGCAACCTGCTTGGTGGAAAAGGAATTCTACTCACTGTTGTTGATGAAAATGGAAAACAGCTCTCTGTGGAACGTTACCCGGGAACCACCAAATCAGCAGGCGATATAAAATTGACATTAACTAAATCTCCAATAACCACACATCCATCACAGTAAGATTAATCATTAGAGCCTTATATAGCTTTCATATAAAAATGTGTTTCAGTGTTAATGCTTACAAACTTTGTGTACTGAATGTAGTTACTTTTAATTTTACAAACAGAGCTGTTACACAGCTGTACAGCGGCCATTTTGACATCGTACAGGATGATGGCAGGATAGTCAGCGTTAACTCAGATCATCAGAACGCTCTTTATCATGCTGTAGCACAAGCAACTGGCAGCGAGACAGAAGACCCAAAGATGGAAGCATTGACGCTACGTAAAAAAGTGAAAAATGAGGTGAGTAAACTTAATTTATGGTTCTGATTTCTTCACGTGGCAATGTGTGCCCCTCCTGAATGCAAGATTTTAGTTAGATCTGCTCATATTTACTGATGTACTGAAATCACTGGATCAGGATTGGGAAAGATCCACGAGCAGGGGCTCAGACCTGAGATGCCCATAGCGCAACGGCGCTATATGTTGGCACAGTGCCCATGAGTACCGTGGCCGGGAAGTGCAAAACAACATTACAAAGTGTGAAACACTTTTACGAAGCTCGAGACAAATTTACATTTTAGGAAACAAATTAACAAAACGCAAAACACTTTTACCAATCCCGAAACAAATTTACAATGACAGATTCTTCACGGAAAGGGAATGTACCACACACCGGAAGTGACGCGGTGAAAGGTGCTGTTGTTGGTGAGCGCGGTAAATTCGTGTTGTGGTTATGTAGTAAATGGCGTAAATACAGTTTATGGTGACCGAACATGGACTGCGGCCGAGGGATGTTTTGCCCGTTTTGTGGCAAACACATGAGCAGCTTAACGCGGTTTTGCTTTACATGTGGTCGGTGTTTGGAGTTTCTAAAGGACGCGGACCAGACGGAAACATCAGACATAAGTTACTGCATCAATGTGTTCAATATTTTAACGAGGGCCACTCGTACGCTGTAATCGTGGACATGATGTCAAGTTCACGCTCCTTGTGTCTCAGCAGGTTTAATGGAATATTTTAAAATATTTTCAGCGTTGTGCAAACGTATGCCTATTTGTTCATCATTTTGTAACAGTTTATAATATTTTTATTAATTGCGCGTTTTGTGCAGTCGTCCCTGACTGAATGATAGCAAGCATTCTTTGTGTAATGTTAGGATAAAGCACAGCAAACCTCAGCTAGTGGTATTGATTTCAGTCTGTTGTGCTGTAGCTTAGCTTGCAATGCTTTAAAACTGTCTGCTATTGTTATCTTTTGAGTGCAACAGCTGAAATAAACTTGTATCTGTGGACTAATCATTTTTAATGTACCCTGGTGTGATTCTTCAAACTGTTTGATTTATATTTATAAAATGAACAGGAATCCAAGACCACACACACACGGATGAAAGTGTTCCTTTTATACATAAGCAAAATTTTGGATTAAACAAAAGTGTATGGACAAAAGTGTATAAAGTAGCCTATATTTGGTACACTGTAAATGAAAAAAACAATTAGGCCTACTTCACGGCATTTTATGGAATAGAATATGCAATTAATTTGATGTTAACAAAATGATTTTATTAACAACTATATATATATATATATATATATATATATATATATATATATATATATATATATATATATATTTAATGTATGTCTATTATATGTATGTCTGTATTATTATTTTTTCTGGTCACCAAGACAAATTCCTTGTGTATGTAAACACACTTGGCAATAAAGCTCTGATTCTGATTAGCCTACTGTTCTAAGGCTTTAAGGTCTGTGATGTCAGATTTCGATTTTTCCTCTTCAGTGTCATTTGATCTTTCAGAATTAATTCTAATATGCTGATTTGCTGCTCAAGAAACATTTCTGGTTATTGTCAGAGTTGAAAATTGTTGTGCTTAATGAAGTGTGGAAACCATTACACAGGATTCCTTGATGAACTGAAAGTTCTACAGTATTTATTTGAAATAGAAATCTTTTGTATCATTATAAATGTACTTACTGTCGTTTTTAATTAATTTAATGCATCCCTGTCAAACAAAAGCATACATTTCTTAAAAAAATAAATAATAATAATACAAAAAAAACAACAACATAGTAATTCCAAAACCTTTGAATGGTAATGTCATTAGTCAAATGCCAGAATCAAGTTTAGAAATATGTTTTTGTTGTTGTTTTACCTCTCTTACATATGATCTTAGAATAACTTTGTCATATTTTTATACAGCAGATCCAACAAGGATATTTCTTCTTTTGGTGCATAAATCTTTTTAGTTTGTAACAAGAATTCAATAGTGATTCATACTCAAAATTGAGGAAAACTTATATTAATCACATCCTCCATGACTAAATTTTGAGTGTGAATCATTATTGAATTCATATTTTTAAAAACAAAATGTCACTGCCTCACATAATATCAAACTTCCACACCAACACGCATTATAACAACATCTAGATATCAAAAGATAATCAAGGCCACAATCCTATCTTTATTCCACTTTTTTTTTTTTTTATAGAAAAGTGCCTCTATTTAAAGCCTAATTAATAATATATGTTTATGAAACTTTATGGCTTATAATGTTGTGCAAAATAGATCATGCATTTGTATAAATGATCATCATTGTGTATCACAAGTACAGTGCAACACATGGTCAAAGAACAGATGACAGAGAATAACATCAGCGTAGGATGCAAAATCCTTCTTAGGCCACTAATATGGTGGTGAATGTTATTTCATTCATTGCCAGAGGATGACCGTTTTAAAACATAGAAGGTAACAGAAGAGTATAACAATATTATAATTGAAACGGTTGTTGGTTCACATGTCTATATCTGCACTACTATTGGAAAACAGTGTAGCTCCGCCCACTGAAACTGAAAATCTCGTAACACCGGCTGTCGAGACGTCCCCTGTGTTTCCGTCTGGTCCGCGTCCTTTAGAAACTCCAAACACCGACCATACGTAAAGCAAAACCGCGTTAAGCTGCTCATGTGTTTGCCACAAAACGGGCAAAACATCCCTCGGCCGCAGTCCATGTTCGGTCACCATAAACTGTATTTACGCCATTTACGCCACAACCACAACACGAATTTACCGCGCTCACCAACAACAGCACCTTTCACCGCGTCACTTCCGGTGTGTGGTACATTCCCTTTCCGTGAAGAATCTGTCATTGTAAATTTGTTTCGGGATTGGTAAAAGTGTTTTGCGTTTTGTTAATTTGTTTTCTAAAATGTAAATTTGTCTCGAGCTTCGTAAAAGTGTTTCACACTTTGTAATGTTGTTTTGCACTTCCCGGCCACCGTACATGAGGCTATCAGTGCCGACGTGAATCTGCTTTTTAACAGCAGGTGTTCATCACTAATGCGCAATCATCACTTAATTATTCAGTTAATTATCTTATTCACTGCAGTTACTTCACTCTGTAGATTAGACCCATATAGACACTGATTAGTGTTCATTGAACACAGAGGATTTTGCAGTGTATCACATCGTTACTCGAATCTCCAAGGGGATTAATTAGTAAAAAATTTTGAGGTTGACTTTTTGAGGACCACATTTGCCTCACACCTCTTGAATTTGGGGTTGGATTCTGCCAAGTTTACATGCTCTCCCCAAGTCTTAGGGTGTCCTCTGGGTACTCTGGTTTTCTTCCCCATTCTAAAGACATGCGATGCAGGTTGATTGACATCTCTAAATTATTTGTAGTGTGTAACATATATATGTGATTTTTCCCTGCGCTCCACCTTATGACCCAAGTGTTCAGGGATAGGCTCCAGGCTTTCTGCAAACCTGTGTAGAGTAAATGTTACAGAAAATGGATGGATAAAAATTAGATTCTTGGCCAATCAGTGTATAGTGTTACTCTGTCATCTGCACGTGTGATGAGATGATCAGGATTATGTTTAATCTCAGACTTGTAATTTCTCACTAGATCCAGACAAACCTTGAATCGTACACACACCTGCTTATTCTCCAAAGAGGATATGACTTCTGTCACAAAAACCCCAGTAAATACAGCATAACTGGAGGAAATACAAAGAAGACAGATGTTGCACTGCAGAAATACTTACAGAGTGTTAAATTCATCAGAAGTGGCGAAGTCCTCATCAAAATGTACCATCTTGGATTTGTTGGTGAATATAAAAGGTAAAGAATCTGATTGCCGAAGGTGATTTCTGTTATTTAGTCACAACATAACACCACTGTGTATGGAGATCATGAAAGAAAGAGGATTCATCTGATACACCAAAAGATAATAATAATTTAAGTATTTAAAAATAGTATGCATAACCAGAAGCGTCATGTGTCCATTTATTTGATTCCATACAACAGAAGCTAGAGGACGCTAAAAATACTCATTTGCACTAGTAAGCTAATTTAGAGCACAGATAAGTAAATTTCATGTTAATTTAATTCTTTCAAATTCTCATTCTCTCTGCACAGTGTTGTAAGTGCTCGGAGGTCCAGTAAGAACACCACGGGGACACTTAATACAAGCCACATTCCACCGAAGGACTCCATCAGACTTGCTGAGTCGCTCATAGATAACCCAAACTCAGTGAGCGAGCTTAAAAATAAAAACCTGCTGCTTTATAAACTAATCAGCAGCATAAAGACTGACAGTAATGGATGGAACCTGATTGCCATGGAGGTTCTGGGACAAGATCACAGACGAGCTTTAACTACGGGCCCAAGCAGCCGCTCACAGATGGCCAGGTAACATTCACATCCATTGTTTTTATTTTTTTATTTTACCTTTATTTTACCAGGAAATAATCCCACTGAGATTCAGAATCTCTTTTTCAAGGGAGTCCTGGCCAAGACAGCAGACTAAAGTTCCATATTAAAAAAAATACATACAGTGAAAACAACAACAACATTTAACAGAAAAAGACAGTTGGCAATTCAGCATCATTTCAACATAATTACCAGCAATGCTCAGTACCAGCACATGTGCATTTAGTACTCGGATAGTCCTTTATCATAATTTTAAACTGTGTCATTGTTGGTAAATAGTTCAATTTTAGCTGATTCTGCAATTTATACCAAGATAAAGGTGCAAAAACTTCAAAAGCACTTTCACCAAAGACAGTTCTCGTTCGTGGAATGTCATACATGATTTGCCCATCTGATCGAAGATTACATTTCCTGGTAGTGACTTTAAGAGTCAGAAGAGAACATAGATAAGGAGGCAGTTTGTACAGTATGGCCTTAAAAAGAAAAATATACCAGTGCTCTAGCCTGCGATTGTGCAAAGATAGCCAATCAACACTCCCATACAAGCTACAATGATGAGTACGAAAACTAGAATTAGTTAGAAATCTTAATGCTGCATGATATACTGAATCCAGCCTTTTCAATGAAGATTGATTTGCATGCATATATAAAATATCACCGTAGTCCAGCATTGACAGAAAAGTTGCTTGTATAAGTGTTTTTCTCGCACTAAAAGAGAATCCGCCTTTCTTTCTATAATAGAAACCCAACTTTACTTTACTTTACGTTTTTTTGTTAAACACTCTATATGACGCTTAAAGGACAAACTTTCTTCTAAAAAAAACAAGATATTTATAGACTGATACTCGTTCAATTACTTTCTCATCTAATGTAACAATTTGACAAGCATTGTCTGTTTTCCTTGATTTAGAAAAGCACATCATTTTGGTTTTGTCTGAGTTTAATACAAGTCTCATTTTATGAAGATTCTTCTGAATAAAGTTAAAAGCAGATTGTAGATCTTCTAAGGCATTTGTTAAGGATGAGGCAGAACTATACAAAACGGTGTCATCCTAATAAAAATGACACTTTGCTTTTGTTACATCCTGACACAAGTCATTTATATAAATATTAAATAAAATGGGACCCAAAATGGACCCCTGGGTGACACCATTTTGTATAAGTAATGAGTTTGAGGACACACCATCAACATCAACCATTTGACAGCTTTTGGAGACATTCCAATATCCACCAATCTCTGAACCAGGACATAGTGGTCAACTGTGTCAAATGCCTTTGAAAGATCTAAAAACAACGCAACACCATATTCCTTAGAATCAATAGCACTTATGAAATCATTTAACACTTTCATTGTGGCAGCGACAGTGCTATGTTTTTTACGAAAACCCAACTGCAAATCATTTAAAATATTTTTTGTTTCTAAATAGTCTTTCAACTGGTCACTTATAAGCCCTTCTAAGACCTTGGCTAAAGCAGATAGCTTGGATATTGGCCTATAATTATTTAGATTTGATCGGTCCCCACCCTTTAATAAAGGAGTGACATATGCCGACTTCAATACACTAGGTATTAATCCAGTTTCAATAGTCAAATTGAAAATGTGTGTCAAAGGTTCTGCAATATGTTCAGCAGCAATATTTAAAAAGTATGGATCCAACCCATCAGGACCAGAGGATTTATTGGTATTTTACCTTCTAAGAGCATCATATACCTCCTGCATTGCAATAGGAACAAAATCAAAATCGATAGATACATTTTCCCTAGACAAAGAGTAGTCATCTTGTCTCTTCTGTTGTTGTGTTGTATGCTCAAACAACAACCCAGAAGATATAAAGTGCTGGTTTAGAGAATCTAGCATACTTTTCCTGTCTGTAATAATTTTCAATATATTTGGCATGACAGTATCCCTAGAGTCAGAAGACAGTAAAGTTAATCCCTCTAAATTTTGGAAAGTTATAAAATCACTATCACATATTTCATTTACATAAAAATCTGATTTGGCTTTGCGTATTTGAGAGACACATTTATTTCTCAGGTGCCTAAAATATTGCCAATCGGAGCTATTTTTGGAATTCTTTGCCTTTGACCAAGCAAGATCACGCTCATGAATTAGATCAGACAATTTCTGTGAAAACCACGGATTATCACGCCCTTTAATCTTATATTTTCTAAAAGGAGCATGCTTGTTTATAATGTCCAAGCAAAGTGATTTAAAATATTGCAACGCTATCTCGGGCTCCGGGATCAAATTTACCCTGGTCCAGTCACAAAGATTAAGATCAATTAAAAAAGCTTGTTCACAGAACAACTTCAAATTTCTCTTAATTATAATACGCGGTTTACATTTAGATATCTTGGTATCTCTCACACCAGCAATAACAAAGTGATCACTCATATCATTTGCAAAAACCACAGTAGCTTTGTATTTCTGCAGCACATTTGTTAAAAACAAATCAAGGAGTGTAGACTTTTCAGGATGTTTAGGATTTAGCCTAGTTGGCGAGACTATAATTTGGGTCAAATTCGCTGAATCACAAAAACTTTTGATTAAATCAGATGCAGGAGTTAGCCAGTCCCAATTTAAGTCACCCATTAAAGCCAATTCAGTATATTTTATAGATGACAAACAATCAGCCAATAAGGACAATGTGTCTTTTGGCGCAGAAGGAGGTCTATAGCATCCCGCAACTGTCAAAACACAATTCTGCGATAATTCAAGTTTCAACACTAGTAGTTCAAATTGTTTAGGCACAGACTTGGATAATTGTACTGTTACTTGCAAACTATTTTTTACATAGATCGCCACTCCTCCACCTTTAGGACAAAGATCAATACGAAATATATTATACCCCTCCATATAAATATATGTAGTAATACTAAACATTGAACATTTTCAGTACAGCATTACAAATGTTAAGCAGCTGAGTGTTTATCTTATAAAAACAAAGAAAATGGCTAAATCGGCTTTTAAAATTTCTTTCTTTTTTCAGGAAACTTCTAGCCGACACCATAATTAGTGGAGACGTGGAGCTTCTGCTGAAACGCTGCATGATTCTACATCACCCGCTCACCTCACAAAAGCTGAGAGGAGCTCTGGGTAAGAAACTCTGAGGTGTTAGTCCTGTGAAACACATGATCTACTCTCCAGCAGATACTGTGATTTGTCAGGGTGTTTATGGTAGACCCGGCAATGCAGCAGTTACTGGAATATTACGGTTGTTTCACCATGCTGCTTTTGATTATTTTAATGAAAAAAACTGTATTAATGACAGTTGGGTTGGGTACCAAACTCGGTACTTTTAAGTGTACTGACCAAATTGCGTCGGTACTACTGAGTACCTATTCACATTAAATCATTAGGTACCAAATTTCGATACCTGAGAATGCATTTGAGCGCATACGAGAGAGAGAGAGACCCTGTGACATTGTCACCCCTGCAACTCTTTAAAACACAACACACGGGGCTAACCGAAATGTTCTGTAGTGTGCTTACATTTCTAGGGTCATATGGTTTCCACAAATGTGGACAGGAAAAACGAAATTCATAAAAACGAAATTTAAGCAAAAAGACGGTTTAAATATGAATCCTACATGTTCCACTAGCCTCGTTATGTACGAATGGTGGAGACGTGGTTTTGTTTACTACACAAATACTGAAGCACGCGTGAATTTGTGGTGATTTTTGACCTCGGCATCTCATTACATGACGACATAAACACATGAACTTACAGGCTGTGAGAGTCACTTCATGAGAATTTTACCATTTCATTTGAGAAAACTAGCATCATATCATACTGTATACACACAGAAACTTCACAGCAACCTGTCAAAATAAAAGTGCGGTTTAACATGTAACAGAAATATATTACTCTTGTATTACTTTTGTACAGTATAATGTACATCTTTATATATATTCCAGTTACTGTCAAATTTAAATAAAACAAATAAATGATCAAAATAATTACTACAACCACATTAACCACTTAATTGTAGAAGAAATACAATTATTATTAAAACTTTTTAAAAGGAATATTCACACATTTTTTTTTTAACATGTATTAATTTTAACAGTAAACCGCGCAGTTTGTTTGCCAAAAATAAAAGGGTTTCATTTTCATTTGATTAAAAATAAATAAATGTTTCATGCCTTCATTTGATTATCAGAAAAAATAAAACAAGAATTTCTGCATATAGGGCCCTATTTTTCAAAATGTTGAAATTGAGAGTTTTGGACTTATTTTTTCACTGAAATGTTATTACACAGAAACTAAAGTACCGAGAAAAGGTACTGTTGGGTACCGGTACCGAATTTCAGGTACCGATACCGGTACCGTACTGGTTAAAATGTGAACGGTACCCAACCCTAAATGACAGTAGCTCTGACTGCATAGATCAGCTCATTCACAGGGACACGTACTGATAATAAACAAATGAAAAGCTTGTGTAATCGTTTTTATGGTGAAAATGTAATCTTTGACAAATTAGATTAGAGAGATTTAAAAGAGTTTTATTGTCATTTGAGCAATATACACAAGATATGAAATATAAAGCATGTATGACAGAACTGATAGTCCAAGCATAGAAGAGCTGTTGCTGTACTTAATATTCTTTCTGTGTAATTTCAGGTGAAAGCATTCCCTCTCAGTGCCACGTTTTGTCCGATGAAGGTATCCGAGGCTACTACAAAGCAGGATACCGAAACCTGGTGTCAGAATATAACCGCTTGGGAATCCTGGATCAGAACCAGTGTGAGCGTCTGGACGAGTGGGTGAATCAGGACCAGCACGAGGACGCTAACACTGCAGAGTACGGCCAGGTTCTGCAGAGGTTACAGTAAAAATGCCCAGTGTTAGTGAACACAGTTTCTCTTCAGCGCCTAATCATAAATATGATGATGATGAAGATGATGCCTATAGAAAATAGGAAATGATTGCTCTCTGCCACTGAAGTTGCATTGATTGCAATAAATAAATAAATGAAAAATGATTTTAGCAAGTAAAGATATTGATAATATTGGTAGATCATTTTGGTGATTTTAAGCATTTATTTTTAGGATGATAAAATAAGCATTTAAAACTCAAAATCATTAGAAATAGAAATATTGTGTTCTATTAAAACAAATCTAGCGTTTTATTGTAGTAACTTAAGTTTGGGTTTAAGCGTTTAGAGAATCAGAATACTACAGGGTTATTCCACAAAACATGAATTGAAATCCGATCATAAGAATGGTGTTGGGTTGTGATTAAATTTCAAAATATATAACAGGAATAAAATCTAAAAACAAATTTTCAGCTTCTCTTCAGTATAAAAACACTGTGAAATCATTATACTTAAAACTGTATACCGATTTTATAATTACATAATTCTTCATAATCAGTGAAATTAATCTCCATTTTTCACATGTGTATTGTAAAATGTTTTGTTACTAATCTGCATGATGCTGGTGAATGGCTTTGTACTTGTAACTGATCACATTTTCTGAAAATGTGCCAATAAAATTTCATTCTTTAAATGAGATAATCACTCATCATATAATCAACAGGAAAAATGGGACCGAGATAAATGACTAAACATATGGAGTTGATAAAATACCAAATTATGTAAAATACCAAAAGGTGAAAAATAAAAAGGGACAGTATAGAGCAGTAATATTAAGTTTTTATTTTAATTTAATTTTAGATGTTAGAATTAAAAATCACTCTACAGTCAATGGGAATCATTCATGCCATAATAATTACAACTTCATTTGCCCTTGCCCTCCTTTGTTTTGTTTTTTTGTAGCCGAGTTGATAACTAAAACGCAGCGCTCGTCACTATTTACCCTGCCATCCAATCAATGGAGGAGGTGCGGGACAAATACCGACCAACCGTCCTACTTGCACAACGACTGCCTACAACAATGAAAAAGTCAAAATTACTGGTTACTGCTTTTTTATTTTTAATAAAATTCTTAAAAATTAGATGCTAGTAATACGTTGTCGCCGTGGATATTCCAAATCAAGCGTCTCAGCTGGAAATACGCTGTGCCACCAAAGCATTCTCAAGCGCCACCAGCTTCATGTCATTCAGGTTCAGCTTCAGGTTGTTTTTAGAAGAGCGCCTGACATTTTTTCAGCTGGCTAAAAACTCTTTGTTGGACAGAGAGAGGCAGAGAAACACATTTGTCTTCCCCCTAAAAGGGGGCATAACACACACAGTTTCACCCAATCTCATGTTAATCTTGAATACCTATAGAGTAGTATTGCATCCTTCATATCTCCAAAGTCTTTAGTTTTATCATATTTATAAAAGAAAGATACAGCTTTACGATTCTCTCCGAAAACAGCCGAGCTCCTGGAGGCCTGCCGTGGGCGGAGCTAAAGAGTGACGAGCACTTAAGCGCCGATCGCCAACAAAACACATACATTTGATGCCGTTTCACTTACCGTCTGCAGTTCTGAATCATTCAATTCAATTCAAGTTTATTTGTATAGTGTGTGACGGGAGGAGCCAACGACAGACACAGTGGACCCGTGTGGCGTCAGGTCTCGGAGAGGCTTTTATTAAACAAATAATAATAAAATAAAGTGTCCAGGGGGAAGAAGTGTCCAAAGAAACAGGGGGGATCTGGTGTCCTCGTTGGGCTGCGGGGCTCGTGAAGGAGGGCAGTGTTCAGGCAAGGAGGGGTCCAGGGAAGGGGCGGAGTCTGGTGGCCGCACACGCGCGCGCTCCCGCGGCACGAGGGGCGGCGGCTTCTCCTGAGCGGCGGCTCTTCCTCTACCTCTTACGGGCATTGGCGGGATGGACGACCCGGCATCCTGGCCCGACGGCCGTAATACGGATGCGGCTCTCACGCTGACTCTGGTGGTTCCGCGGCTCACATCCTCGGCGGCGCGATGTCCCTCAACGCACCCTTCCTGGACCCACGAGGACACCAGCGTGCATGCACGGGGGAAGAGACCGGTCTCCCGAGGAGAGGCGCGCTCGGCATTTAACGGCGGCGGTGATGAGGCTTAATTCAGTCCAGCTGTGCCTCATCACACGCCGCCAGCCCACGTTGGTCCCACGCCCCTCCTCTCATCCACCCACTCCAGTCGGGAGCCTGGTGAAGGGCGGCGGATAAGAAACGGGGTGGTGATGATAATGAGGGGGAGGGCCACCGATCCGTCACAAGTGCTTTTTACGATACAATCGTTGCAAAGCAGCTTTACAGGAAATTAAGTTTCTACTGTATATATGCATACACATACGCACACATGCACATATATATATACATACATATACACATACACACAGAAGAAACCCAATATATTTAAGTTATGACAGACTTAACTTATGTGTTGTCTGAGGGTTGGCATCCTCCGTGGTCCTCTGAGGTGTTGCCATCATCTCTTCTCAGGTGTTTGGTCATCTCGGATCTTTTTAAGGGTTGGATCCAGACTGACGCTTCAGTAATTCCGTGGCAGAATCAGAGAAACAGATAGAGACAATTAGCGTAGCTGCTGTTCTATTCAAGCAAAAATGATTTGTTCAACCCAATCTAAAGAATTATAATGTACATTTGATCAGATATAAATGCAGTACAAGATTATAAGATACATTATGTGAATGCTTGGCTAAAGAGATGTGTCTTTAATCTAGATTTAAACAGAGAGAGTGTGTCTGAACCCCCGAACGTTATCAGGAAGGCTATTCCAGAGTTTGGGAGCCAAATGTGAAAAAGCTCTACCTCCTTTAGTGGACTTTGCTATCCTAGGTACTACCAAAAGTCCAGAATTCTGCGACCTTAGGGAGCGGGTTGGATTGTAGCGTGGTAGAAGACTAGTTAGGTACGCAGGAGATAAACCATTTAGTGCCTTATAGGCAAGTAATAATATTTTGTAATTGATCCGGAACTTAATAGGTAGCCAGTGCAGAGACTGTAAAATTGGGGTAATATGATCATATTTTCTTGACCTGGTAAGGACTCTAGCCGCTGCATTTTGGACTACCTGTAGCTTGTTTATTGAAGATGCAGGACAACCACCTAACGGTGCATTACAATAGTCCAGTCTAGAGGTCATGAATGCATAAACTAGCTTTTCTGCATCTGAAACAGGTAGCATGTTTCGAAGCTTGGCAATGTTTCTAAGATGGAAGAATGCTGTTTTTGTAACATGGGAAATATGATTTTCAATGGACAAGTTGCTGTCTAATATAACACCCAGATTTTTTAGAGGACGTAACAGTACATCCGTCTAGTTGCAAATTGTAATCCAAGAGATTCTGAGTACTGTTTTTTGGACCAATAAGTAATATCTCGGTCTTATCCGAATTTAATAGGAGGAAATTATTGGTCATCCAATCTTTTACATTTTTAACACAATCTATTAGCTTAGATAGTTCAGAAGTTTCATATGGTCTTGTTAAGATATATAGTTGAGTATCATCAGCATAACAATGATAACTAATCCCGTATTTATCCCTAATAATATCACCAAGGGGCAACATGTACTGTATATTGAAAATAGCAGAGGACCTCGGACAGATCCTTGTGGTACTCAATACTTTACTGGTGATAGTTGAGATGACTCCCCGTTTAAAAAAACAAAGTGGTAGCGATCGGATAGGTAGGATCTAAACCATCTTAAAGCCTGCCCTTGAATACCCGTATAGTTTTGTAATCGATCTATGAGTATGTCATGGTCTACAGTGTCGAACGCAGCACTAAGATCAAGTAAAACTAGCAACGAGGTGCAGCCTTGGTCTGACGCAAGAATCATGACCGGAATCTTTTATATCTGGGACCCAGAGGTTGCGTTAGACTTTAATATTATCTGTCATTTTGACGGACAGGGTCGTAAAAATTCCGTCATAATCTATTATTACCAGTCATTTTAATTTTCGTATTTTAATTATAATAACCCATTTAATTGCTTTTATTTTTGTTCACGTTTTCATTTTTAATAATGAACCTAAAGATCGAGCATATTGGCTTATGCATTTATTTATTTAAGAAGAGAACAGATGAACAGAGACCGCGTCAGTAACAGCGGAGGACACTTAAAACAACAAAATATGCTAGTGCTGGATAAAAAAATAAAATAAAACTGATTTCTCTGTTTTAATAGATTTTTATTTTTATGAACCAATATCTTTTCTTAACTCCTAATCGATGCTGTTTTCATTTAATGAATGCACAGTAACGTTAGGCAATCGGCTAAGCTTTCATACTTTTGATATGAAATGCAGTCTCAGGTTTCAAATTCTGTCCATTTTATTAGGAAATTCAAGCAATAAATACCGTGGCATGATAGATCGCTGTAGACACCTCAGATCAAGTGATTCGCTTTACTATACTCGCCTGTGCGGAATCAAAGACATTTGACAAAGCAAAAGAGAAAAGACCTTTATTTTTGTTCTGGAGACGATCGCGCGCTCTGCTGCCTCACTTGGAGCGCACTCGCCACCAACTGGACAGGGCTGGGAATTACAGTTATAAATTACAATAGATCACCCTCAGTGTGTGTAATCTGCCAAAGCGATGGACGGCCTTCAGATTTTTCCATCACTGCTAAAACAATTCCGTCAATGACGGAGAATTTTCGGTTAACGGGACCGCTCCATCTTTCAGTATCAAACTATGTGCATATACAGCGTCGAACTGGGCCTTGTTTGTGAAACGTTCATGAAATTGTTTTTTGAAGCTTTGTCCATTGTACCCCAAGTCAGTTCCCTTTAGAGGCAACTCAATGCTGTGTCATGGTGGTGATGCTATGGGAATACCTCCAGCTTGACCAGCCTCGGAGTCAAATGGCTTTTAAAAATGTCTGACAGGCTTTGACTTACCAAACCAAAGTGATGACAACAGGATATGTGATCTGTGCTGACAAAATGAGTCACAATGAGCAAATTTTCAAAAAGTTCTTTTTATTTTTTAAATGAAAAGACCTTCAAAATGATATGTGAGTTGTTGGAATTGGAAAAAAAAAAGACTGAGCTACATCTGTTTGAAGTCAATAAAGTCAGCAAAGTTCATTTCAGGGAAAACGGATTTAAAGTTTTCTGAAGGTTCCAAAGAAAATCACCCAGCAACATTAATTCTCTCCCCCCACTTCTTTTCTAATCATTACTAGATTAATTATCATAATATAGCTATTTTTTATTTAATGTTTGTTGTTATTAATAAGAACCAATGCAAAAAAAGGACAAATATAGGAAAGAAACAAGTGTGTAGTGTATTACTTTTTTCATTTTCATTTTTTTTCATTTTAAAGAAAAGCATTCAAGTAAGAAAAACAAATAATCAAATGTAAAAATCACTTTAGTGTGTTCATTACAAATAAATTAATTACATAAGCAGTTCAATCAAGAGCAGTGAGTGATTCCCTCTTTTCTTTTATTGTTAAATTAATTTAATTTGATGAGACAGGCGGCCTATATATTAGACCTACTGTACTGCACAGATCTAATATAATGTTACACATCCGATGTTTTTCCAAACAGTTCCCCAAATTTTCACTTAAGACATAACAGATTGTGTTTGCGTGAATACTTAAATACTGTAATTCTGTGTATATGCCTATATTTATCGGGATCGCGCACTGCCGGAAGCGCCGTTATACACGCTCTTCGGATGACAGTCAGCTTGAGAAGCGAGCGGAGAAAAGGTACTCCTCGCAGAAAACGTACAAATAAAGATCATTTTAGATGTTTAAATACTATTTGGAGCATTGTGATCGCTAGATGAGGGCTTAATGAACTCATTTTTGTGAAAACCTCAAAATCGACATATTTCACTTCTTTTGCTTGTAACTCGAAATTAGCTCGTGCGCATTCCGACTCATTTTGCCAGCGTTGGTCACATATGTTCTTTTCTCACTTCTGGTGGCAGCTCATTGATAGCTAGATGAATTGGCTAGAGAAAACATTCTGTCCTGAACACATACTCATGCCCACATTCAGTTATAGTCATAGCGCCACCTGCTGGCAAAGTTTAACACTGTCATGGACTCCTAGGAGCATATTAAAAAGTGTCAGCAAGTGTTAAATAGGCTGGCAACATGCTAGAAACATACTAAAACATGCTAGCAACACTAAGCTAAGTGCTAAAACATGCTATTAATGCAATAAAACAGGAAGTTACTATAACTCAGGCACCCAGTGTCCAATCTGCCCCAAATTTAGCAAGTTTGATAAGGGTTCTTTCACACTTGGTTTGATTGCTTGGTCCGAACCAGAGCTCGATTGCTCCCCCTGCCCCCCACTGGACTGTGTTCATATTATTTTATTTGGGTCCGAACCGCAGTTCGTTTGCGTCATCAAATCAGCAGCTGTTTACCCCGTTGCTTAGTAACGACTGCACGGGAGGAGGCAGCAAAATGCATGGTTGCTCTCTTTATTTTTATATATTTATGTTTTTGAACCATTGTTTGTTTCCAAAGCTTCAGTAGATAACGGCACTTACTTCTGTCTTACGAATGTACTACAAATGCTCTAAAGAACGCTGAAGGTGAACAGAAATGAGATATACAGCTCTCTGCTTGCAGCTCGTCAGGAAAGTGAGTGAAACACACACACAAACACACGTTTTTATCAAATAATATGTCATTAATAGCGGTTCACTTCTGCGATTTGGTACGATTGCGTTCACATCAGCAGCGAACCGTAGCCTACCGGAGTTCACATGAACCGAACCCCAGACCACCCTTTTTAAGCAGACTCGGGTACGGTTCGCGGGTGCACACCCGAGTTCGGAAGACAGCGTTTTTACATCACCCAAATGAACAGAACTCTGACATCAATCGAACCCAGGTGCGCAACAAAAGTGCTAGTGTGAAAGCACCCTAAGAGTCCAGGCCTGAACACATCTACATGCCCATATTCCGTTATAGTCATAGCGCAATTTAGCACCCATATAAATGCAGACGGTGAGGCCAGGTTGGTAATTTATATGCAAATTTCAACAGCCTAAAAGGGTCTCTTAAAACAAAAGCCGCTTTTCCACTATCGGGCCGAACGGTTCTAAGAACGGTCAGGTACGGTTCCAGTTGTATTTCCACGTGAGCCTGGAACGGCGCGGCACGATTACAAACCGTTCTCGGCCCGGAATTCTCGGCACGGTTAGACAACCGTGCTGAACCGTGCTGGTAGAGTGCGTGTGCATGACGTCGCCACTCTGGATCTGTCACTTGTCTGTTTCCTGGCTGCTAGTTTCTCCGTAGCTTGCTAAGCACGCTATTTTGAGCAATGTAAACACTAATTAGTAATAAAATCTGAAGAAATTTCTGATCATCCTCCATAATCATCCCCGGGCGCCGCAGCATAAATGGCTGCCCACTGCTCCGGGTGTGTGTTCACAGTGTGTGTGTGTGTTCACTGCTGTGTGTGTGCACGTTGGATGGGTTAAATGCAGAGCACAAATTCCGAGTATGGGTCACCATACTTGGCCGTATGTCACTTCACTTTCACTTTCACTTTCATAACGCGGTGGTTATTTACACCTCATATCATATGTAAACACTTGTGTTACCACGGCAACGACTGACGCATTCCACAGAGATCCGTTATCAGCCCCGCAGTGGAAAACGAAACCGTATCCGTGCTGACTGGCCCGGATCGGCACGGAACGGAACAATTAAGCAAAGAGAACCGTTCGGCCCGATAGTGGAAAAGCGGCTATAGTGTAATAAACCATCAATGAACCTACGCAAACGCTACAGTGTGCTAAAAATGTTACAAACATGCTAGCAGCACTTAGCTAAGTGCTAAAGCATGCTATTAATTCAGTAAAACAGGAAGTTGATGTAACTCAGGCATGCAGTGTTCAATCTGCCCCAAATTTAACAAGTTTGATAAGAGGCCTGTCCTGAACATATCTACATACCCTTATTTTGTTAGTCATAGCGCCACCTCCTGGTAAAACATTTTTAAAGATAAAATCATCTGATTTATTGAGATGGTTATTTTTATAATTATTTTATATTATTTAATTATTATACCCTTAATCCTTTACGCAAGCCAGCTTAGATTAATTCTAATTATTAAGCTTTTATTTAAAATTAATATAAACATATAGATAATATGTAATTTAAATTTGTTTTAGAATCAATAGCTTTAAACATGATTACATATAAGCTAGGATTTTTAAGTGTTTTTATACCTGTACATATTATCAACTCTATAAACTAACTTTACAACTTTTACTTGCACTTGCATAGTAAAATGTTTTCTTTAAGTTTTCCCCTTTCATGGATCGATCGTTTCATCTTGCTGTGTAAATGTGTTTAAATTCTTCATATTGTTCAATCTTTTAATCTTTGGTAGTGAATCGTACTGACTCTCTCACGAGAAGTGAATCACAGTTTCAAGGCATGTGATTGACTGCTCATTACTGATGACTTTCATGTACTCAAACTTTCATGTGCACGTGCTCCATTAACTCAGGATCAAGCCTGAGTTGACAGAGAAAGTTGGTAACACTTTATAATAACTGCACACTATGAATCATTAGTTAATCATTAGTAAATAGTCAATTCATTATTTATAAAGCATTGTTACAACATTAATAGGCATTAGTAAGCAGTTTATAAAAACAGCTATAAATGTTTTGTTCTTGACCATATCTATAATGTTTAATAATTGTATTTTCATACTTTATTAATGATAAATTTATCATTTCTAAATTACTACGTTATTTACAAACCAGTTATTTAGGAGTTGTCAGTGGTTCATAAGATCATTTAGAAAGTGTAAGTAAATGATTAATAAACTATTTAAATGTACATTTATAAATCTTATTATTTAGACACATGATAATAGTTGCTCAGTGTGTTATTAAATGCTTTATTAACACATATTCTTGCTGTAATTCATGATTAAGTCAGGTAGTTATAAAACATTTAGCAGTTGCCAGCCATCTATTTTTGTGAACTCATCTAAAGTGAGGACAATTCATACTGTCACGAATCTGGTCTGCACTTCCATTCACCACCAGAGGTCACTCGCTCATCATATTGACTTTCACACCACACATCACATGGACTGCATTTCCCATCAGCCATCTCACCAATCACACGCACACAGCTGTCACCTATCACTCATTGCACAAATCACACGCACACCTGATCACACAGCATCACTATCTCACACACACTATTTCAACCCTGGACATTCTCTCCCTTGTTGCCGAGTATTGTATGCACTATCGCTGCCCTACAGAGCCCGTTAGTTTTCCTTGCCTTGCCTTTGTTGGATTGTGTTTTCCCCTGCCTGGACTATCGCTGACGTTTTGGTTTTCCTCTCCTGTCTTGCCCCATTGGATACTGTTCGCCGATCGTCGACCCACGCTTGCCCTAAGTTTACTCTTTGTCTTGTCCCTGCCATACCTGTTTGCCATTGTTTCGACCATGCCTGTAAATAAAAGCCTGCACATGGATCCGCACGCCTCTCGTCTCGTCAGCCCTGTTACACATACCCTGTAAAGCATTTAAAGGCTCATTTATCTTCCAAACAGACAAGTTAAACAAACACAACACAGAGGGATACAGAACACAGAAATATTTTTTCAAGATGCAAAAATGAAACTGTACAACTGTACAACTAAAAAGAAAAATTAAAGTGTACAGTTGGACAGTTTCATTTTTTTTTTCATCTTGAAATAAATATTTTTGAGTTCTGTATCCTCTGTGTTGTGATTGTTTATTTTTTCTGTTAGGAAGATAACTGAGCCTTTAAATCTCCTTTGTAATAGACAGTTTATAAATCAAAGTCATTTATAGCTGTATTTACAAACTGCTTACCAATGCTTTATAAAGGATGAACTGACTATTTACTAATGCTTAGCTAATGATTCATAGCGTGCAGTTATTATAAAGTGTTACCAGAAAGTTGATGATCAGCTTCATGGTACCAAGTACCAGTTTTGTCAACTCAAAACTAATCCTGTAACACTGAGTTTGTTCAGCCACCATCATAGTACAGGCCCCTGGCCTGAACACATCTACATGCCAAGATTCAGTTATAGTCATAGCGCCACCTACTGTCAACAGGAAGTGACATGTTTAACACTGTTATGGACTCCTAGTAACATATTAAAAAGCGCCAGCAAGTGTTAAATAGGCTAGCAACATGCTAGAAACATGCTAACAACAAGTCAAGTCATCTTTATTTATATAGCGCAGATTGTGTCAAAGCACTTAACAGTATCAAATTGCAAGATAGAGTGTCAGTAATGTGTAATGATGAGATTAAACACTCAATTTTCCAAATTTTCAGTTAAAGGCATTTTATTATTGAATTCAGAGATGTCATTGTCTGCACAGATACTATTTAAACTAAACTGAGCTAATAAAATCGCCGATCGCTAATCGCTAGAAATTAAGTGTCCCCAACTGAGCAAGCCAGAGGCGACAGCGGCAAGGAACCAAAACTCCCTCTGAGACAGAATGGAGAAAAAAAACCTTGGGAGAAACCAGGCTCAGTCGGGGGCCAGTTCTCCTCTGACCAGACGAAACCCGCAGTTCAATTCCAACCGCAGCCAAGTCAGATTGTGTAAAGGGTTTATCTGATTCCTGTGGTCTTGTCCCGATGGAGCATTTTAATTTATAATTTAATGTATTTGTTATATTTGTGTTTTATTCATAATTTGAAGTTTTTCATTTATATGATTCATACATTTGCTATAATTGTAATGTGTAGTTTAATGCATTTATTGTTTCTTGGTGTATTTTTATAATATATATTTGTTTGTTTATTATAATTTAAATTTATGTCTCAGGGGCTCTCCGCTCTCAATTTTGATATTCTAGGTATTATCAAACGGCCAGAGTTTTGAGAACGCAGCAGACGTGGCGGACTATAATGTGATAAGAGCTCGCTCAAGTACTGAGGATCTAAACCATTCAGGGCTTTATAAGTAATTAACAAGATTTTAAAATCTATCCGATGTCTGATAGGGAGCCAGTGCAGTGTTGACAGAACCGGGCTAATATGGTCATATTTCCTGGTTCTAGTAAGGACTCTAGCTGCTGCATTTTGGACCAACTGTAGTTTGTTGATCAAGCGTGCAGAACAACCACCCAATAAAGCATTACAATAGTCTAACCTTGAGGTCATAAACGCATGAACTAACATTTCTGCATTTGACGTTGAGAGCATAGGTCGCAATTTAGATATGTTTTCTAGATGGAAAAAACGCAGTTTTGCAGATGCTAGAAACATGGCTTTCAAATGAAAGATTGCTATCAAACAGCACACCTAGGTTCCTGACTGATGAAGAAGAATTTACAGAGCAGCCATCAAGTGTTAGATAATGTTCTAGGTTGTTACATGTGGGGTTTGAATGAGTGGAATTGTTCCTCAGGGGATCTATAGTGTGCTATCTGATGCGATACTGTAGCTGACGGCTGCAAGGATACAATTTTATCTCTGATAGTATCGATCTTGGAAGTAAAATAGTTCATAAAGTCATTACTGCTATGCTCTTGGGAAATGCCAACACCTGTTGATGCTTTATTTTTCGTTAATTTAGTCACTGTATTGAATAAATACCGGGGGTTGTTTGTTTTCTTCTGGAAGAGACGAAAAGTAATCAGATCTAGCAGTTTTTAATGCTTTTCTGTAGGATAGGGTACATTCCCGCCAAGCTAAACGAAATACCTCTAATTTAGTTTTCCTCCAGCTGCGCTCCATTTTCCGGGCTGCTCTCTTTAGGGCGCGAGTGTGCTCATTATACCACGGTGTTGGACTCTTATCCTTAATCTTCCTTAAGCGTAAAGGAGCAACCGTATCTAAAGTGCTAGAAAAGAGAGAGTCCATAGTTCCTGTTACATCATCAAGTTGTTCTGAGCTATTGGATAAACTGAGGAACTGAGATAAGTCAGGAAGATTATTTATAAAGCAGTCTTTTGTGGTAGAGGTAATGGTTCTACCATATTTGTAACAAGAAGTTGGCTTTACAGCTTTAGCTATATGGAATATACAGGAGACTAGATAATGATCTGAGATATCATCGCTCTGCTGCAAAATTTCAACGCCACTGACATCAATTCCATGTGACAGTATTAAATCTAGAGTATGATTTTGACAATGAGTAGGTCCTGACACATGTTGTTTAACACCAATAGAGTTTAAAATGTCTAAAAATGCTGATCCCAACGAATCTTTTTCATTATCAACATGGATATTAAAATCACCAACAATTAGGACTTTATCTGCAGTCAGCACTAACTCCGATAGAAAATCAGAAAATTCTTTAATAAAGTCTGTATGGTGCCCTGGTGGCCTGTACACAGTAGCCAGTACAAACATCACAGGGGTTTTATCCTTAATACTTGTTTCTTTGGATAACGTTATATGAAGCATCATTACTTCGAACGAATTATACTTGAAACCCGACCTCTGAGAGATACTGAAAATATTTCTATAAATTGTAGCAACACCTCCCCCTTTACCTTTTGGACGCGGTTCATGTTTGTAACAGTAATCTTGGGGTGTAGACTCGTTTAAAGTAATGTAATCATCTTGTTTTAGCCAGGTTTCTGTCAGACAAAGCACATCTAGTTTATGGTCAGTGAACATATCATTTACAAAAAGTGCTTTTGAAGAAAGGGACCTAATATTCAATAAGCCAAGCTTTATCAAGTCTTTATCTGTATTATATCTGTTTTTTATTTGTTGAACATCAATTAAATTGTTACTATTACTTTGGTTTGGATGTTTTCTGTATTTTCTAGTTCGGGGAACAGACACAGTCTCTATAGAGTGATATCTAGGTGAGAGAGTCTCTATGTGCTGAGAGTTAACTGACTTCTGTGACGTGAGGCGGCTAGCAGACGATCGGCTTAGCCAGTCTGTCTGCTTCCTGACCTGGGCTCCAAACACTTTGCTAATTTGTTAAAGTATGCTATTAATACAGAGAAACAGGAAGTTGCTGTAATTCATATATACAATGTCCGATCTGCCCCAAATTTCACACGTTTGATAAGAGTTGTGTCCTGAACAAATGTCTATGCCCATATTTAGATATAGTTCTAGCGCCACCTACTGGCAACAGGAAGTGTCATGTTTAACACTGTGATGGACTATAATCAACACATTAAAATAAGCCATTGAGTGCTAAACATGCTAGAAACATACTAACAATACTTACTAAGTGCTAAAGCATGCTAGTAATACCATGAAACAGGAAGTTGTTGTAACTTATGCATTTAATATCCGATCTGCCCCAAACTTCACACATTTGATAAGAGTTCTGTTCTGAACAAATGTCCATGCCCATATTCAGTTATAGTCATAGCGCCACCTGCTGGCAACAGGAAGTGACATGTTTAACACTGTTATGGACTCATAGCAACATATTAAAAAGCATCAGCTTTTGTGTTAAATAGGTGTTAAATGTTAAGGGTTAAATAGGCTGCCAACATGCTAGCAACACTTACCTCAAGGTCAAGGTCAAATTTTATTTATATAGCACCTTAAAACAACATGAATGTGGTGCTTCACAAGCAAGCAAAGTACACACAAATACAACACAACCAAATAGTATTCAATCCAAAAACCTAAAAAACATAATAAAAACAAAAATGTATTATGGTCAAAAATAGTCACAACCTGCTGTATCCCAAAAACGACAACCCCTAGTATTTTAGAGATGCATAAAAATAAAACCAAGTTATTTGTAAGCCTGAGAAAAAAGGTAGGTTTTAATTTATGCTTAAAAAAGGCTTAATGTAGGAGAAGCGCTAATAGTTAAAGGTAGTGTGTTCCAAAGTTTTGGAGCATAGACTGAAAAGGACCTGTCGCCTTTTGTTTTCAAACAAGATTTCGGAACATTTAATAACAGCTGGACTGAAGATCTAAGTGATCTCTGAAGAGAATAAAAACTTAAAAGTTCTGATAAATAGGTGCAAGTCTATTTATAGCTAAATGTGTACCTAATTTACTAAAGCATGCTATTAATACAAATAAACAGGAAGTTGCTGTAACTCATATATACAATGTCCGATCTGTCCCAAACTTCACACGTTTGATAAGAGTTCTGTCCTGAACAAGTCCATGTGCATATTCAGTTATAGTCATAGCGCCACCTACTGGCATGTTTAACACTGTGATGGACTATAATCAACACATTAAAACAAGCCATTGAGTGCTAAACATGCTAGACACACTTATTAAGTGCTAAAGCATGCTAGTAATACCATGAAACAGGAAGTTGTTGTAACTCATGCATTTAATATCCGATCTGCCCCAAACTTCACACATTTGATAAGAGTCCTGACCTGAGCAATATTCAGTTATAATCACAGTGCCACCTGCTGGCAACAGGAAATTACTTGTTTTAGACTAACTTAAATTTGCAATGTCCGATCTGCCCGAAACTTCACATTTTGTCATAGAATTTTTATTGTTGCAAATTGCATTTTTACATTTTATACCACCCCACCCACCATAATACAATCTTACCCAGCCCTAACAAAGCAATCCCCAATTAGTACACTATGACAACTGAAAAGAGAGAGAGGAAAAATAAAAAAATAAAAAAATAATAATAATAATAAATAAAATTAATTTAAAAAAAATGACATCAATATACATATACACACATAACATAATTAAGATAACATAATAATGATAAAATAAGGGGTATACATATGTATCTCCACTCAATCCATGTTCAAGATTTGTAAATCATTAAAGAATGTGATAAATTGTTGCCATTTTTCAAAAAAGGATTCCCCCCTACCTCTAATATTGTACTTAATTTTTTCAACACATTTAATAACAGTTGTGTCCTGAACACATGTCTTTGTCCATATTTAGATAGTCATAGCGCCACCTGCTGGCAACAGGAAGTGACATGTTTAGCACTCTTATAGATTCCCAGAAATATATTTCAAAGTGTCAGCAAGTGCTAAACATAATAGCAACATTCTAAAAACATGCTAATACATATTAGCAACACTTAGCTGAGTGTTTGTTATTAATTCAATGCAAAGGTTACTGTAAATCACGTTGCATAATAGTCCTGGCTTGAAGGCATCTACATGTCAACATTCAGTTACAGTTATAGAACCACCTGCTGGAAACAGAAAGTGACAAAGTATGTTATTAATGCAATGCAACAGGAAGTTGCTTTAACTCGGGTAAACAATTTCCAATCTGCCTCAAACTTTATGTTTGATAAGAGTTGTGTCCTGAACACATCCATGCCTATATTAAGTTATCATTTGTTTAATTAAGGTTGGAACTAAACTCTGCAGGACACCGGCCCTCTAGGACTGAGTCTGATGACCCCTGTGCTAAAGCATGCTATTTATGGAATGAAACAGGAACTTGCTCTAAATCAAGCATACAATAACTAATATGCCCCAAACTTAGCATGTTTGATAATAGTCCTAGCTTGAAGACATCTAGAGGGCAATATTCAGTTATAGTCATAGCACCACCTGCTGGCAACATAAATGTTATGTTATGTTATGTGTTGTGATATTGATTGTGGCCTCAGAGCAATGTCTACTCATAAGATAAACGACATGTTCCGATGTCATAAAATAACAGCTATAATAATACAATCTGTATAACTGACTTATCAGTTATACAGTCAGTTAATAATTACATTTTAACCCGATATGACTTGTATTCAGGGGTGACTTTTTCTGAAAGATATGGGAGTAGGACTTAATTTTAGACTAGTTGGTTACAAAATTTCCGTTGAAATGTCACAGAAATTAGTCATAGCACATCTGTATATATAATATAGTAAGACATAATATTAAGAAAATTAAGTCCTCAAACCCCTTAACTGTCACCCCCCATTTTTGAACATATACATGAAAGTGCACTATCCAAACTTAAACTCTTATAATTCATTGAATGCTTTGTAATACAGACATAAGATTGGACTCTTTTTAAAGAGGACAATCAGCAGATTACTGCAAAAGTGGAATTATTTTAAAATATGAAAGTAACAAAAAGTTATAGAAGTTTAAATTTACTGTAAAGAAAATACAAAATATTATATATTTTATATAAAATAAATATTTTACATAACAGGTTTTACTCTAAAATTGGCATAAAATTAAAGTCTTATGTCTCAATAAGTTATGTTCCAAATTTGAAGTTGATATGAGAAAAATTGAGGTTCCTCCGAGATTTTATTTAGGGCGTCATACCACACACAGCCACCGGGTGACATTCAACTCCATTGAATTTTTTTTAATGCATTTTTCTGTCACAAATGTCTAAATTTCTCTGTCAATATTACTCCGATCACAAATATGGAATCCCGAGAGTCAGACCTTTCCGGCAATATGTATTTTGTTAACATTATAAAAAGTTTTGATTCTACAAGACCGTAATACATTGTGTAATATGGCACTTGACACCGCCCACTAAGGGGGAGGAGACCGCCAAAAGATTTTAAAGTACAATTTCCATGGTAACGCAATGTCCGATTTGAAAATGGTTTTCACAGGATGAATTTTTGGTTGAGGTTTTAAGCTTTCAAACGATATATAATTTATGATGATAACTCAAATATTTGATAGAGGAAAAAGACAACGAAAAAAAGAGCGCCAAGCGTCCCACAGGTGGGACGGTGACAGTTAAAAAATATGATGCACATTCAAATGGATGCATTTTTTTTTTCATATGTGGAAAGTTAAATGAATTGACTCCACATACTACATTTACTCATTTCCATGATTTTTATTTTATTTGTTGGAAGAATTTTATACTATTTATAGATTTCTAGCAAGAATATTTGATTGTATGTAGTTGCTACAAAAAGACACGGGCACTGTAGGGAATCGAACCCCATCCCAGTAAACCAGGAGTACCATTACCAGTGTCTTTTGCTTTTTGGAACTTCATAGATGGAAAAGAAAAACCTGCATTGGCAACATAACAGTGGCAACAATGTGTGACTTAAACATTTGTTTATGAGTGAAATTATAGACCATAGTTAGAAAATTTAAGAACAATTCAGGAACAATGATAACATTTTAAAACAGTATTTCATATAGTATAATTATTATATTTTGTTTAGGTAATGTGTATAACTATACAGTTAGTCCACTTTTGAATGTATTAGCGCAGACAAATATAAGCAAATATTCGAAATGTTGCTAAATGTTGTTGCAATGCAGGAAAAGAAACCATTATTGTGAAAGGTATAGTTTTCGTATAAGGATGTAGCCTATACCCTGTCTGCTTCCTTTGTCAAACAAGTCTGTTTAATATGTCACTCTTACATTTCTACCATGCAGTGAACACGCACTGCAATCCAGCTATATTTGGCTCAGCAGAGATAAAGTATCCACAGGCATGTGAATTCTCTCTCCACCTCCTTCACCAAACAAAGCTGAACAGTAAAACCTACAAATGGTCAAATTCCCCCTCATCACTGTTAAAAGTATTAGATGTAAAAGAACATAAAGTACCCTCACGGTCACTGAAATATATCATGATGTGTTGTTTTCACATAAACATGGTCAATTAATGTGCCTTTTTCTGTTGTAGCTTGTGTTACGTGTTGAATAAACCCTCTGTCTATTATAAACTTGCAGATTGTTAAAGATTTAAAAATGTTATCATTGAAATCTCCCTTGACAACAGTTGTATTACCTACAGATTCTAGAAAATCAAGCAGTTTGCCTAGATTTTCTTTAAATAAACAAGTGGGATATGATGGTGGCCGATAAATAACTGCTATTAATATATTGTGTGTACTGTAGTTGCAAACTAAACATTCTAAATTGACATTTGGTACCTGGACAACATTGTGGCAAATTGTTTGAGGTATACATACCAACATGTTGTTGACCTTTTCTTTCAATTAAAGTTGGGTTACTGTTACTGTAAGAAACTTTGTGGTTGACTATGAAAACTATAACCATCAATCTTTACAGTTTCAAATGAGATATTGTCAGGCAACCATGTTTCAGTTATAGCAATGCAGTTAGGCTTCAAATGTTGTATACACAAAATCAAATCAACTAAACGTTGGTGTAAACTTTGGACATTCATTAAAAACACCCTGAATGCTTGTGCATTGACGTTGTACTTTGGTATATTTTTAATAAAAAATTTGGGGCATGCTTTGAACTGCATCCTTAATGCTGTCTTTACAATAACCTTTTCTTCAAAATCTTGAATAATCAAACCGGACAAACTTCTAACACGACGTAATGCCACATATGCCTGTCCAGGTGCAAATATTTTAGGGACACGACAGCTTCATCAACACTAATTCCTTGTGCTTTGTGTACTGTACAAGCCCAAGCAAGTTTTAACGGAAACTGACGTCGCAGTCCACCTCTATTATTAACTTTTTCCTCTTCTGGTTTAATACCTGTAGAACCCATGCGGCCTTCCTATGGCTTGCTTGTGGCCCAAATTTTGCAAACCGGAGCGGACCGCCCAAGTGCTATCATTCTTCACAGTATATGGGCCAGAGCAAGGTGTTGGATCTGGGTCAGGTCTGGGCCTCAGGAATTTTGCTATCTGGGTAGCAGACTGTCGGTTTAGCCAGTCTGTCTGTTTTTTGACCTGGGCCTGGTTAGACAAGTATTTCTAGAGGGATATTATGGAACATTTGTTTTTGTTTTTTTGGAGGTGTTGATCTGATTATAATGTTCAGAAGAAAAAGTGTCTGACAGGGTGGGGCATCTGGCATCAGTATACAACACCAGCAGCTAAGAATGCATTTTCTTTTTAACATGCAAAGACAAAACTCCTTCATCATTTCTGTGCAATGAGGTGAGGTGAGTTTACTGTATAAAGATGATGAGTTACATTCCATTTAAAGGTGCATCTGGAGATCTCGGAAAATGCTAACTTTAGGCTGATAGCACTGAAAGTGAACGTCCCACCCTCCCTGCAATCGTCGTCCAAAGCCACACTCCCTGCACGCATATACGCTCAAAGAATAGAATACCAGAGACAACATAAATTACTACAATAGGCTACATCAACGGTTTCCAATTACGGTGCTTGATCTTATCACGTCAGACGGTTGTTCTGTTCGACCGTAAGTCATACGTGTCCTGCGAAGTGGACATCACCAGATATTCCGCCATGATTCCAGTTCGAAGCAAGCGTTCCATACAAAGGGCATTAAAGTTAAATCACAATTAGTTTAATCTGACTACGCCACCCTGGTGGGGCACCAGGGAAATACTCCCAATAAGGACAGGTACGTTTTACCAATTAAGGGCAAAGAAATGAGATGTAGTGAGACGTGAGTATCAATACAAAAAATACTCTTTATTATAAGAGCATTAATAAAATTCTCTCTCCCAGGACACACACCACATGATTATTAATATAATTCTCCAGGGCCAGGCTTCGCAGGAACAGGGCAGGCCGGCTGCAACTCGGGAGGTAGTCTGAACCCACCTAAATTCACACCACATTAAACAACTCACACACACACACACACACACTGTAAAGGAGATCGTACCAACACACACGGCACCCTGTGGCGCACACACCACCGAAGGAAAGCGGCTAGCCTCCCCTTCTCCACACAGAGTCCTCACTGGCTCCTGGAGAAAGAAATAAGAAATACATTAACCGAAAGTTACAAAAGAAAATTACAATGAATAATAAAGAAGGGGAAAACAATCAGACTAAGTTTACAGACACTGGATGTAGTGACTCCAGTACTCCAGCCTCCTAATGGCACAAGATGCAGCGGGAGCAGATAGCAGTGCCTGAATGGCACCAGAATTACAAGACAGTAAGTGAAAGAAAGATTGTAAACTCTACAATGACCCAGTACAGTACATGGCACAAAACAACAAAAATATAAATGAACAATTATAAAGCTACAAAATACCAACCAAAAATAGCACAAAATAACAAATTAACAACAAAGTACATTAACACTGTTGTAAAAGAGGCCCAAGGTACGAAAGAGGAAAACCACAGCGCAATGCGCAAACAAACACTTATACTGGAAAACTAAATCAAAATAAAACAGATAGATGGCCTAGCAAAAACACAAAGCTATAGCTATCAGCCCAAACGACCCGCCAAACAGCGAAGCCATAAGCAATGACATACAAATGTCCATAGTCAAAAAAACAATACATACAACAGCCTTAGTTTAGCCTATGAAGAAGTGAGTTTGTCAAATTCATGTCTTTCTCACTGACTTTTATACACATAATTGTTACTTTTTAAATCCAACTTTTTGTCTCAAATAGCCTGTGTTTATGAAATTCGGGTCCTTTGCCCACCTCTGTATTTTAGTATCCATTAGTTAGGTGGGTTGTTATATAATAAGTATTGTATTAATTTAGGCTTTGGATGAAAGACCAACTGCAAACAAACGATATTGAATTGTGTCTACATCTATAATATATTGTTATCATCTGAACTCCAAGGGGTGTACAGATTTTGTATTGCCAATGCACTTATTAAACGATAACACTGCCTATAATGAATGGTAATTGTACTGTGTGTTAATAGGAAGGAAGAAGGAGCTTGATGACACCCTTGTAAACATGATAGTGAAGGACTTTCAGCCTTTTTCCATTGTGGAAGATGAGGGATTTAAAGAATTTAAGAAGTTGGACCCCACATATGTTCTGCCAACTCGGAAAACTGTGAAGTCAATGGTCAGACAGAAATACCAAGAGGAGAAGCAAAAGGCTGTGGAACATCTAAAGAACATCCCGTCTGTCTGCCTCACAGCTGATATGTGGACCTCCCTCACTATGGAGTCCTATCTGGGGGTCACATGCCACTACACTGACAGCAACACAGAACTGGGCTCAGTGGTGCTGGGAGTGTCAAAGTTTCCAAAATCACATACAGCAGACAACATCAAAGAGGCTTTGTCAGATCTGATATCTGACTGGGGTCTCACTGGTTCAGTTGATGCCATGGTGACAGACAAAGCGGCAACATGGTATCAGGAATTCAGAAACTGGAACTACGCCATCTCCCTTGCTTTGCTCATACTATAAACCTCATTATTAAGAGGGCGGTAGAAGAACATAAGGTGTTGGCAGACATCCGTAGCAGAGCCAGGAGAGTGGTGACTTTTTCAGGAGCAGCACTAAGGCCACTGAAAGAATGGCAGGCAGCCCCTAAAGCTTATCCAGGAGGTGGACACCAGGTGGAAGAGCACACGTGATATGCTGCAAAGATTCATTGACCTCAGAGAGCCTGTTGGTGCTGCTTTGGCTAGTTTGTGACATCATGCCACTTTCAAGTGCTGATTTTGACATAATTTATGAAAGCCTTGAAATACTGGCACCCTTCAAGTATGCCACTGAAGAGTGTCAGCTTCAAAGATAATCCCAATCATTAGGATGATTCAGCACAAGGTGGCAGAAAAAACAACCCTGGCAAGAAATGCATCTGCTTCGTCCTTAGGGACGGCTCTTCAGCAGTACATCAACAAGCGGTGCAGTAATGTTGAATCAATCTGGGTGCTTGCACTGGCTACATTGCTAGACCCCAGATTTAAGACCCTTGGGTTTGGCATCCAGGATAATGCCCGTGAAGCTGAACGACTATTGATGGGTGAATGTGCTTCACAAGCAGAGGCATCATCATCATCTCAAGCAGCTCAGAGTCCTCCAGCCTCAGATGACCTGTGGGACCTCCTGGATAGCCGGGTCAGCGAAACACAACGGCATCATAGCTGTAATGCTGATGCCACCGTAGAGGTAAAGAGATACATCAGTGATGCATACCTCCATCGAAGTGAGGACCCTCTCAAATACTGGCAGGCCCATAAAGAGTACCCCCATCTATATGCTTTGGACAGAAAATATCTAGCTATTACAGCCACATCTGTTCCGTGTGAACGACTATTTTCTGAAGCTGGTGATGTGATTAGAAAAAAAAGGAGGCGCTTAAGCTCCAGCACAGCAGAACAGATAATATTCTCGAATAAAAATGTGTAGTTGCATTTGTATTTGTGCATTTGTGTTTTTTAACAATGTGCATGTTTGTGCTGTGTGGGATTACACATTTATTTAAATGTTTAATTTAGATTCCAATGTAATAGTGTACAAACTGAAGAAGTTATATACATTGTATTTAGCATTTATGGTGAAGATGATGACATCAGATGAACGATTCTTTTGTCCCTGCCAGTTCCTGTTCTCTTATTGTAAATTAAATGAGTCAGATCACTGAGACTCGAATCTTTTGTTCTGCAAATGGCTTCCGGAGCCCTGGCCCAGACGTTGAATCGTTAGACTGATTGGATTATCAATGCAATCAAGTAATATGCTGATTGGGTCTGTCTTTCTCTTTTGAGCAACCTGCCCAACCGGATTTCTCTTGATCGAATCAAATCTTCTCTCATTTGCATGCTTTGTTTAATGTCGTCACCCAGGTGCTTTGTTTCCATTCCTAAGCACTGCCCCCTAAATGTATTTAAACTACAATGTATCACTGCTTCAGTTAGACTTGGATGACTACAGCGACGCACAGCGAGTTCTCAAAATAAAGAGTAACTTCTGTATGAAAGATATCCCAACGTCTCCTGGTCTCTGCTTCGTAGAAGATAAAAGTTCACAACAGCTGTTTTGTAAGGAACACACAAAAATGGTACAATGAAAAATCACACAGGCCTAATTTATTAGCATATTAAACAGAAGGGGAAAATACACAAGTTTGATGTGATTGCATATGAAGAACAGAAAGTCTTTATTGTCATTGTATTGTGTCAACTGTGTCATCATCTGAATGAAACAGTTGGTGTAGGAATTTTTATTGACCACCAGATGGCGAAGTAGAGCACTGTGTCAAAAGCTTCGAAGCATCAACGCAGTTTGTTGTAAAAGCCTCACTGCATCAAAAGCTTTGTTCGGCACATCCCTAGCCTCGAGCCATTCACAGCAATACACCGTCAATAGATTCTTATCCTACCTGAACACAAAACAGGAATGAAAAGGGGAACGCCAGGGAGAGGAGAACCCAGAATGAAAGTGAAGTGACATACGGCCAAGTATGGTGACCCATACTCGGAATTTGTGCTCTGCATTTAACCCATCCAACGTGCACACACACAGCAGTGAACACACACACACACACACACTGTGAACACACACCCGGAGCAGTGCAATCAACAAAAGACCAACATACCCATCAAAATAAGAGTCCTTAAATATTATGGCCGCTTACACCTCATTGGTCTGCCAATCACACCTCAACAGGGGCCAATAGCGGATAGAATACTTACCCTGCAACAATACGTTGACAGGCAGGTAAGAAAGACAATTAAAACGCTCGGACCAAGCGTTTTGATTGGATTTTGATTTTTTAATACACAGCACAAGCACAGACGGAGCAAAACTTAACTGTCGTCACAATTCATGGTATGGCTGATGAATTTCTCTCAGCATTTTTCCAACTCGACTTTCTCCTGCACGCACTCCCAAGTGAAGATAGATAGCCAGCCATGAACTTGCGGCCGTATGATGGCCCTGTCTATTAAGACATATAACTATGAGATAACGTTTGAGCAATACGATTCTTGTATCCATGACAACCAAAGACTGAGAAGCAAGATATTTAAACAGTATAGCCTACATAACGGGACATTTGACTGTACATCACATTTTTTACATTATCAATAGCCTACAGTTTGAAATTGTAATGCTAGGGAAAGGCCTAACGTTACAGGAAATGCATTAAACCCATAAGTGTGAGCTGTTTACACCATCCTGTACAATAAAATCAACGGGTCAAATGAACACAAAAAACTTGTACTTACTTGAACAGAAAACATAACTCAACATGTAACACATTTCAATAGCTCACTTTAAGTGTTTATTACAAAAGAATTGCTAAAAATAAATACATTTAAATTAAAAAAACAAAAAACATTACATTTAATTGTGCCAAACGCAAAGCTGCCTGTTTCTTGGAGGACTGTGAATACACTGTCCTGCCATAAAACATTGGTAGAACAGTATGTAAATAAGAAGAAGAAGAGCAACAACAACAAGAAAAATGTATTTACCTCATAAATGGATCCAATCAAAGCTGCTTCCAATTCTGTGTCCGATACATGTCATTTTGACGAAGGTTGTATTTTAAACAGATTCGTTTGACACTCATTTCAGAGCATCGCTGGACACCCATTTTTTGCAAATCTGTTAATCTCTGCATGAGTCTTGCCATTTTCGAATTAGCCTTTAACCAAATCAATGTATTTTTCTAGCGCGTCCATTATACTCATCTAATTTTATGGAAGCCGTGGAATTTCCATTTTCAATTTTAGCATGAAATCAAAAATACGAAAAACAAGTCGTTATTTATTTTTTGAATATTGTATCTGTAAATGAATAATGACATAAGTCCTTTTTCGATTTTCCGAATTTGAATTCTTAATTGAATATGAAAAGAACGAATGATACACGGATTCGAGTAGCTTCTGTCCATCCCATATTCGTTTTGAAATGAAAAATCGGAAAAAATATTGAAAAATTAACACTGGTTTTAAAAAGAATGAATTGATAGATTTTTCTATATTTTGTTTCTCAATCTTAGCTTTTAAAAGTAAATTGTGAAAAATTAAACAAAGAAAATCTCAAAAAGCTCTATTTTCAAAGAAGGAGCTACCTTTTCTCACCAGCATTAGCAAAGGTCAATGGTAGGGGGAGCAAGACGCGGCAAATGATTGCAATGGCATCTTTAACAGGGTGCAAAGATGAGATCATTACCAATTAATTGTCATATGACTTTTAAAAATATTTCTGCACACCTATCGCAAATGGGCGTACAAAAATGCTCTGCAAGGATGTTTGCAGATTTTGCAGAGAACACAACGTGAAAAGACGCGGCCACATCAATGATAGCCATCTAGAGCTGGCAGAGGCTAGCGCTATAAATGAGGCAAGTTTAATTTTTAAGTTTATTATTAATGCTTCTTAATGTTATATAAGGGAAGATTTGTTATCAATGCACTGCATTACGTATTAAGTGTAATGCTTGCAAAAGCGAATATAATTGTTAATACTGATTATGGTTCGTATTTGCACTTTCGTATTTGCACTTATGGTGTATGTTTGCCCGCCTTAATGTACTGCGTGATTATGTCATTCCACTGTCATGCCGCTTGCAAATCGCTACATTGCTGCTCATGGTTTTCAGTATCGATACCCCCCCCCCCCACACCACACCACACCACACCACACCACACCACACACACCACACACACACCGTGGCATTCCTATCGTTATGGACGTTCCATTGGCATAATGATTTTTATATTGTACAAAATGTATGTTATATGCCCTTACCCTAACCCTACCAATAAAACTACCCCTCACACAAACGTTTCTGCATTTTTAGATTTTCTAAAAACATCACTCTTTATGCTTTATAAGTTTGTTTCCTAACGGGGACTGTCCTAACAAAAAACTAACCCAATAATGTTGGGAATACCAGTACACACATACACACACAATTTCGGTAATTTGTTAATTTCAGTAACAAAATATTTTTGTTATAAATTTTCATCAACAACAAGTTTTAACTGACAAAAACGAGACGATAACTAAATAAAAATTAAGTGATGACGAAAACTATAATTAAAGGGGTCATATGATGCGATTTCACCTTTTTAACTTTTGTTAGTGTGTAATGTAGCTGAGTGAGCATAAACAACATCTGCAAAGTTACGAAGCTCAAAGTTCAATGCAAAGGGAGAAATTGTCTTTTACAGAATTAGCATAGCATCGCCTACAGCGAACGGCTGGTAAGGGACTACAACAAAATAACTCTGGGTTAGTGATATCATAAACCCAGATAAACCCCGCCCCCGGGAGCACGCAACGAAGGGGCGAGGCCATGCTGTGCTGCTTTAGAGAAGAGGAAGAAAACTAGGGGTGCACGTAAAAATCTATTCATATACTGTATGAATCGCGATTCTGTTTTCTAATGATTCTAATGGATTCATAAGTTTCAGAATCAATGTTCTAAAACAGCCGTTCTTAATACTGTTCCTCGAGTCGCCCTGCTCTGCATCTCTCTCTGTCTCTCATTCAGATCAGTTCAGCTCCAACAATGAACTGTTCCATTTATACATTTATTTTCACATACAGTAGCTATGACAAGCGTTAAACATGGACGTGCATGTGGTTGCCGTACTGTATTAAAGCTTTAATAATGATAAAACTGTATATTAAATGCTAACATAAGCAGTAGCATAATAACAGCATATCTAAAAGTATGAGACAACAAACAAAAAACATAGGCCTACCATTAAAAGCCATGCTTGCACAGGTACTGCACGATCGTCTTCACTAATATCCTCAATCGGGCTCAAATTGATAAGCAATATAGACGACACCATTGTTTACAATACAACTGGAGCACATGCCTCTGAGGTGAGGGGCGGGACATTTAGACGCGCACTAGAGGCGGTTTAACCAATCACAACACACTGGGCCAGCTAACCAATCAGAGCCCATCGTGTATTTCTGAAGGAGGGCTTCATTAAAGCAGGAAATGATCAGCGCGTTTATCAGAGAAGGGACATAGCTGTGTGAAATAAAGGTAAATATGTGAAAAATAATGCATTTTTTAACAAACGGAGCATTAAAACGTTAGATTGCACTCCATAAAAACAATCAAGCCTAGAAAATAAAGTCAACCACCCCTTTAAAATATATTGACATTTTCATTAACTAATGTATATATATATATATATATATATATATATATATATATATATATATATATATATATATATATATATATACACACACTGATATCTAGGTGAGAGAGTCTCTATGTGCTGAGAATTAACTGACTTCTGTGACGTGAGGCGGCTAGCAGACTGTCGGTTTAGCCAGTCTGTCTGCTTCCTGACCTGGGCCTGGTTAGACAAGTATTTCTAGAGGGATATACGGAACATTTGTTTTTGTTTTTTTGGAGGTGTTGATCTGATTATAATGTTCAGAAGAAAAAGTGTCTGACAGGGTGGGGCATCTGGCATCAGTATACAACACCAGCAGCTAAGAATGCGTTTTCTTTATAACGTGCAAAGACAAAACTCCTTCATCATTTCTGTGCAATGAGGTGAGGTGAGTTTACTGTATAAAGATGATGAGTTACATTCCATTTAAGTAATTAAATCTACCTTTTTATATGTTGGAAAGCTCGCTGATTATATAAAGTTTTAATCTTTCTGAATGTTGACAACTTGGATAACTTTTTGATAACTGGGCCATTCCACCGAATGGGTGTCTTTTGCTGTTGTAACTCTTCAAATTTAACTTCTTTTTAACTTTTTTTTACAAAACAGATTCTAATAACACCCAATACTTAAGTATTAAAAATGAGTATTTGTCCATAATCAGGGTATCTTCCGTCCATCCCATATTCATTTTGAAATTAAAAAAACGGAAAACGAAAAAACAAATATAAATGAATAATTTCCGTCTCCAAATGAGAAAAACATAAAATGAAAAAATAAATAAATAAATAAGCCTGATACATTGATACATTTTTAGAAATATTTTGTTTCTCAATCTTAGGTTTTAAAAGTAAATTGTGAAAAATTAAACAAAGAAAATCTCAAAAAGCTCTATTTTCAAAGAAGGAGCTACCTTTTCTCACCAGCATTTGCAAAGGTCAATGGTAGGGGGAGCAAGACGCGGCAAATGATTGCAATGGCATCTTTAACAGGGTGCAAAGATGAGATCATTAACGATTAATTGTCATATGACTTTTAAAAATATTTCTGCACACCTATCGCAAATGGGCGTACAAAAATGCTCTGCAAGGATGTTTGCAGATTTTGCAGAGAACACAACGTGAAAAGACGCGGCCACATCAATGATAGCCATCTAGAGCTGGCAGAGGCTAGCGCTATAAATGAGGCAAGTTTAATTTTTAAGTTTATTATTAATGCTTCTTAATGTTATATAAGGGAAGATTTGTTATCAATGCACTGCATTACGTATTAAGTGTAATGCTTGCAAAAGCGAATATAATTGTTAATACTGATTATGGTTCGTATTTGCACTTTCGTATTTGCACTTATGGTGTATGTTTGCCCGCCTTAATGTACTGCGTGATTATGTCATTCCACTGTCATGCCGCTTGCAAATCGCTACATTGCTGCTCATGGTTTTGAGTATCGATACCCCCCCCCCCACCACACCACACCACACCACACCACACACACACCGTGGCATTCCTATGTTGGGAATACCAGTACACACACACACACACACACACACACACACACACACATAAAAGCATTAAAAACAATTTTTCTTCTGTTTAACAGGTGGGGCCAACATTTGGATCCACATTCATGACAGGTTACCTGTCATCAAAAGGCATAAATGTATTAAAAATATAAT
The DNA here is from genome assembly GCA_036784905.1 of Acrossocheilus fasciatus. Taxonomy (NCBI): domain Eukaryota; kingdom Metazoa; phylum Chordata; class Actinopteri; order Cypriniformes; family Cyprinidae; genus Acrossocheilus; species Acrossocheilus fasciatus. Next base: position 858,332 of record JAXUIB010000027.1, read on the forward strand.
ACATAAAATATTTGTTATAATTTTTGTCAACGACAAGTTTTAACTGACGAAAACGAGATGATAACTAAATGAAAATTAAGTGATGACGAAAACGCTTTGTCAATATAAAATATATTGACATTTTGAGGGACGTTTTTGGAAAAGATCCAATCAGAATTAATTTGAAAAGCAACATACTGATCCACCTGGCGACGCGGCATGCAAGTACGTGACATCATCTTGCATATTGGGTGTCTGTCTGACTTAAACTATAATGAAATGGCAACAGCTGGGAGAAAATGAAGAGAAGATATATGGGAGCGGAAACCTTGTGGAGCAGAAATCGCTGGTAAAAACACAACAAATCTAAAGCGACATCTGCAACAGAATCATCCTGAAATTCATGTGAAGGCAAGCGCGACATTTTTGCTAATTCTATTTTTTCAGCTTGCCTGAGTCGGTGTGCTTTTGCATAACTGAAACAGTATAGCCTCTCGCTGAACTGTACTAACTAAAGAAGTGACTCCTTTAGATCATACATTAAAAGTGACTGACATGCTAAAGATAATAAATGGTATTTGTTGCTGTCCTCAAAATGAATTGGTTACGAACCAAAATGAAGAGTGCACGTTTAAAAAAAAAATTCAATTCTATTTAATGTAAGATAGTGATGTTACGTTTGTGAAAGTATCTGCTTTTTTAGTAAACATTAAGTAGGCCTAAACAATCTCGATCCCTTAATGCATTGACTCATATTTGTTGTTCACTAATCTCCCTCCTCGGCATGACAGTACAGCACTGTATGTGCGCAGGCGCAGAACTGTCAGTCGGCTCATTGGTGAACGAATTGAGCGAATCAGTCATCAAAATGTTAATTAATCTTGTTTAACAAGGACAGTAATCAGGTGCAATACAAAGTTCATTGAACGCAGTCCCAGATATGTGCGTGGTATTTCTAAATGCAAAAACTGTTCTCACTGTTTTTAGGCATAATTTATTTGTGTCTTGGTTGAAGATTTAAGGATTTAACAAATTTAATCTTTGTTAAATTAGGGTGACCATACGTGCCATTTTTCCCAGACGCGTCCTGGCCAGGATTTCTATATTGCCTAAAATATCTAGGTTTTGGCTTTGTTTGCGTGTGCAGACGGATTGGTGTATAATATCAAAGTACCATTCAGATGGTTCCTTATGCTTTCAAAATGCTCTTGAGGTACTTTGATGTCAAACTCTGATCGGTCTGAGTTGCTTTTAAATCGAACACACCTAATATGTACGCATAATTGCATCACTTTGACCGTAGATCCCACATTCTCACACACCATGATTGGTCCATTATGTACAATGCCTGCATGTTATTGGCCAAACTACTTTACCTTCAGCAAGCATGAAAACAGGAGAACAAAGCCAAAACAAATCCTGGCAAGGACGCATCTGGGAAAAATGGCATGTATGGTCACCCTAGTTAAATAATGTTTTCATATGTTTGATAATGTTTTTACCACAAGAGGAGTGAAAGGAGTAGAAATGTAGTACAGAGATGAGCATGATAGAGAGGAGTTGGATAGAAAAATATTAAACCTGATTTGGTCCCTATTTTTCTACTTCACAGATACAAAAGACCTTAAATGAGAGGGATGGGCCACTGAGTTCAAATAAAACTAGTACATCCCAACAGAGTATTTTAACAGCTCTTTTTAATGCATCAAAGTACAAAAGTGACTCTAAAGAACAGCAGACTTACACCATGTTTACACCAGACGCGAGCGTTGCGACAAAATACAATAGAATCCATTATAATCAGTGACGCTGTCTACACTGGATGCGGCGTGGTGTGGCGTGGCGTGGCGTAACATGACATATCCCCGACAGTAAACTGATGCCACGTTCTATTTATGATGTACTGACACAAAGTTCAAATGATTTTTAATGGTCCCTTGTAGAGTCCTGTGTATACAGACTTTAGCTGACACGATGTAAGGAGGAGGCCATAGCAGGATGGACTGGGTGCACAGGATTACCCGTCACAGCAATTGAAGATGAGGATTTTATCTTGATGGAGACAGTAGACAGGAGGCTGACTGTTCCAAAGAAAAGTAAAATAAGCAATCTGATTGACAAACATTATGAAGATGAAAGAAAAAAAAATAAAAAACAACACATATTATTAAACCTTAAATGGGACATAACACACACAGTTTCACCCAATCTCATGTTAATCTTGAGTACCTACAGTATCTCACAGAAGTGAGCACACCCCTCACATTTTAGTAAATATTTTATTATATCTTTTCATGACACTTTGTGACAACACTGAAGAAAAGACACTTTGCTACAAATGTAAAGTAGTGCAGTGTTTCCCATACCATTATTTTAGGGGAGCGGGCCCCCTTGAAGGTCAAGTTAATTTTATTTTCTCTATAGCGCCAGACCACAAAAGAAGTCATTCAGTGTTACCTTCCCTATAGAACAGGTCTATACCTTGTTCTTTTATTAAACAAACTAAATAGCCTTATGTTATTTATCTTATTTACACGACGGCATGTCATTTCCATCTCTACGTTACATGGTCGAGCTCTCTGTATCGCACACAGCGGAGTTCCGCCCCGGTTCGCACACACACACACAAACATAAGCGCACACAGAAGTGAGCACACTCCCACTCCTATTTGTAAATATTAAGCCACAAAACGACTATTTAAATATGACTTCTGCCTGTCTCTGTGCTAATGTATGGCGCAAACGCACGGGTTTGTTTACTACTCATACAGAAGCCCGCATGATGCTTGCGGTGATATTAATGTCTGCCACCTCACTAAATGAGGACATAAATACATGAACAACATCTCCAGAACATCTCTGTTAGGATTAGGAATGTTTTTATGTCGGGAAGAAAAAAAACCCGGAACACCAATTTGGTGTTATCGCTCTCATACTGGTCACTGGAAGTTCAACATGGCACCTCATGGCAAAGAATTGTTGCTCTACATAAAGACGGCGTAGGCTATAAGAAGATTGCCAAATCCTTGAAACTGAGCTGCAGCACGGTGGCCAAGCCCATACAGCGGTTTAACAGGACAGGTTCCACTCAGAACAGGCCTCACCATGGTCGACCAAAGAAGTTGAGTGCACATGCTCAGTGTTATATCAGAGGTTGTGTTTGGGAAATAGACGTATGAGTGCTGCCAGCATTGCTGAGGTTGAAGGGGTGGGGGGTCAGGCTGTCAGTACCATGTCCTGTGGTCTAATGAGACCAAGATAAACTTATTTGGTTAGGATGGTGTCAAGCATGTGTGGCGGCAACCAGGTGAGGAGTACAAAGACAAGTGTATCTTGCCTACAGTCAAGCATGGTGGTGGGAGTGTCATGGTCTGGGGCTGCATGAGTGCTGCCGGCACTGGGGAGCTACAGTTCATTGCGGGAACCATGAATGCCAACATGTACTGTGACATACTGAAGCAGAGCATGATCCCCTCCCTTCGGAGACTGGGCCACAGGGCAGTATTCCAACATGATAATGACCCCAATAGGGGTGTCGCCGACTAAGGATTTTCATAGTCGAATCGGAATTTTCGAATCATGCCGATAGTCGAATCATATATTTGGGGGCGGGGCAAAATACATTACCAAGAGTTAAGTCAGACATTCGACAGTCATAAATTCACAGGGAAAATGTGTAACGGACGCCTCGCAGATACAAACAGGGTAAATAATGTTTTATGTTTTAATTAAAAGATAGTTAACATTAACCGTCAGCGAAACCCTTAAGAATTCACAAAATGTTTTTACTATAGTGCTCTCATTATAACGTTATGTATATGATCGTAGTTATAACTTTCTGCATTTCTGTAGTTTGCTGCGCGCACTAAAGTTGACCAATAGAATGGAGCATATGATAGCAGATTTTTAATCAATGGGAAATGCCCCGAATGCACATGATCGCGTCTGCACGGCTCTGAATTAATTCCTTTTGTGGACGCGTTCTTCGAGCAATAACATGCAGAAACACAACTAAACACTAAAAAAAAATCACAGCGTTTTATTATAATAGTGTTCTCATTATAATGCTATGTATATGACAGTCCCAGTCATAGTTATTAATATTCTGCATTGTTGTTCTGCTCGCACCGCGCGCTTAAGAGATAATCACCGTATAGGCTACTACAATGAAGCCTTTTATTGCAGCGTAACTCAACCAAATGCATCTTATACGAGATAAATAATATATACACGATATAAATAAACCGACTGAAACGTTTTGAAATCACTTGTTGTACTCTACCTGATCGGAAAAAAAAAGAAGTCTTCCACTCTCCCTGTGTCAATTTGAGTCTTGTTAAAGATTTAAATCCCTACCGCCAAGATTCTCATCTGTTGGTGACGGATTAGAAAGCGAAACTTTAATCTATAGGGGAAATTGGATTTATTCACGCATGTTAAAATATTTATTTAAAGCTTCTTTCTTTTAAGATTCTTATTTACAGCATTATCATAATAGGCTGTATATTAACTTATTGGGAGAAAACCGGTAGTTCGATGTGAAATCAGACACTAAGCACCCCCATATAGCCAAAATGGTATGATCATAACACCCCGCGAATATTCGGCTGTGAGATTGGTAGTCGAATCAGGCTCCTCGAATCGAAGCATCGAATCGTCGACTATTCGGGGTCACCCCTAGACCCCAAACACACCTCCAAGACGCTGAGGGTAAAGGTGATGGACTGGCCAAGCATGTCTCCAGACCTAAACCCTATTGAGCATCTGTGGGGCATCCTCAAACAGAAGGTGGAGGAAAGCAAGGTCTCTAACATCCACCAGCTCCGTGATGTCGTCATGGAGGAGTGGAAGAGGACTCCAGTGGCGACCTGTGAAGCTCTGGTGAACTCCATGCCCAAGAGGGCAGTGCTGGAAATAATGGTGGCCACACAAAATATTGACACTTTGGGCCCAATTTGGACATTTTCACTTAGGGGTGTACTCTCTTTTGTGGCCAGCGGTTTAGACATTAATGGCTGTGTGTTGAGTTATTTTGAGGGGACAGCAAATTTACACTGTTATACAAGTTGTACACTCATTACTTTACATTGTAGCAAAGCGTAATTTCTTCAGTGTTGTCACATGAAAAGATATAATAAAATATTTACAAAAATGTGAGGGGTGTACTCACTTCTGTGAGATACTGTATAGAGTAGTATTGCATCCTTCAGATCTCCAAAAAGTCTTTAGTTTTATCATATTTGTAAAAGAAAGATACAGCTTTATGATTCTCCCCGAGAACAGCCGAGCTAACATCAGTCAGCTCACCTCGGCTATTGCAATTTTCCTCACTGTATTTACAATAAGATGAAATATGATATCAAACACCACTGCCTCTTTTCGTTTTCATTTAAACATATTAATATAGCTGTGGAAATGTAGTCCAGGGAATGTACATTTCAATTAAACAAAATATCAAACAGCATTGCCTCTTTTCATTTTCATAATAATAGATTAATAGAATAATAGAATAAAAACTACCTGTTAGATTTACCCAAAGCGAATTATATCACTATACCAGCGAATTATCAGAGCCAACGGCAAATGTCAGAAGGACTAGCCGAGGTTATGCTCCTCTCTTCGGGATACATGAATCGTATGGAGCTCACGTCTCCAAAATCGGCGAAGCACATTTTCAAAAAGGCGCCGTTTTTATAAATAAACCGCAGATTTGAGTTTTAAACAACTACATTCTCGCCAGAAATACTTTTAAAACTACATTTCATGACACAATAACAGTAATATTTTTTTTTTAATTATGCGAATATGGTGGTTGAAATACAATGCTGCTTGAACTCAATCAATCAGCATGCTCAGCGCCCAAGTCCCGCCCCCCGAAGGTTCCGGACATTTGAAAAAGTACTATCTTGCGAGCAAGGACTTTCTGAGGGGCAAATTTATACCCGGAACTTTATTTAGATCCTGGTTCCTGCATTGGAAACACACAGAGTACCGGCCCAAAGTCCCTAGTTCCTGGGTAAAGTTCCTGTGGTGGAAAAGGGGCTTTAAATGTTCGTAGGTGGGACATCAGGACACACACACAGCTCAATTCCCGAACACTCCTTTTATTGTTCTGAATCAGGGGTGGGGAGTTTGAAAACCCCTGATATAGAGAGATGTAAGAAGGAAGATTTAGAGCAGGGGTGGGGAACGTTGATCCTGGAGGGCCACTGTCCTGCAGAGTTTAGCTCCAACCCTAAAAAAAAAAAAAAAAAAACCTACCTGTATCCTGAAGACCTTGATTAGCTGGTTCAGGTGTGTTTGATTAGGGTTGGAGCTAAACTCTGCAGGGACACTAGCCCTCTAGGATCAACGTTCCCCACCCCTGCTCTAAATCTTCCTTCTTACATCTCTCTATATCAGGGGTTTTCAAACCTGTCCTGGAGGCAGAGATGGGCACAAATACATCAAAATGTATTTAAAATAAAAATACAAAATACTGTGTGGGAAAATGTATTTAAATTAGTGCTGTCAATCGATTAAAAAATTTAATTGCGTTAAATCACAGTCGTGGACTGTGATTAATCATGATTAATCACAAATTTAAAATACTAGGATTTACCTGTAAATGTGTTGAAAAAGAAATGCATGACAATCTAGTTTAAGGAAACAGAACCTTTCACACCTCCGCAGTTATGAGACATAATCCTTATTATTCTTTTGTCATTATTCTTTTGTTTTTATTCAGCCATTATCAGACTTTATACTGGCAATAAAACGTTTACCAAGCCACATCGCTTCAATCCCAGTATACATTTACACAACTATTATCAAAAGTATTTCTAAATAAATACAACAAAACATTTATTGTGACCTTACGTGAAGTATTATGACAAAATGCGTTATGAATAAGAATTGGACCTGTTCTGCAGCTGCATTAGAGCTAACATTAGCATCATGCTACATAAGACAATTTATGAGATTAATAGTACACTTTTACTCAGAACTCACTTCAAACCACCATCGAGTGTTTGTAATAACTTCCTTTTACGATCACATGTGGAATTTGTTCATTTACTGTTGTTAAAATATGTTATTTATAGCCTTTTATATCGCTGCACAAATTAGCATTTCAGATGTACACATTAATCTAAAAAAAAATCACATACAGACCATATCCTATCGTAATCGTGTGTTTATTATCTTATATAATCTATAGTGGCTGTTGTCGTGTTTATTTCTGCTGTGTAAAAGCCTTAACATGTGCTCTGCTGAAACTCACGTTGTTTGATGTTAAAACCGCCTCTCCATTCTTAAGTGTGTCAGGGATACATTCCAAGTATAATACACATTAGTAAAAGGATCTATTTTAAAATTAGCCCAAAAAAACGCAAACCACGGCTCTGTAATTTTTCCCGCGACTGTATTTTCAAAATAGCCCACTTGTGCCGTTACCCTGGCAACACTGGTGCTGTACCCTCATCAAACAATGATAGATGACCTTCCGCGCTGCGATGACGGGGAGAAGTTGGGGTCAAACCGTATCAAGCGATTAATTTGCGTTAAAAAAATATTAATGCGTTAAATTTTTTTTGATTAATCGCATGCATTAACGCGTTAACGTTGACACCCCTAATTTAAATACAAATACAGTATTTAGAAAATATACAAAATACATTTGAAATTGGCCATCCAGTAAAGTAACACTATTAAGGCCTGTTTAAACCAAGAATGATAATTATAAAAATAACTATATTAGTGTATTCTAAGTATACAATGCAGTTGTGTCATCTGTCACTTTAAATGCGCAAGCTCTTTAAAGCAGAAATGATTCCGATTGGCTGTCAATGTTTTTATCATTCAACATTTTTTGTGCTGTTATGGTTATAGTTGTGGTGTGCAATCTGCTATTCGCTTAGATTTAGGATGCACTCACAATAGAGGATCTGATCCGTGCTTGAGCACGATTGACCTCCAAAGTCCAGTTAATTTCACAAGTGTGACTGCTCTGTACCGTGTCCAGTGTGGTTCGTTTAACCATACCCTGACCCGCTTGAAGAGGTGGCTTGGGTGCGGTACGCATGTAGTGTGATCACTAACCGCGCCGGAGCATGGAACTGTTAATTTACTATTTTTGTATGTGCTATTGTTATCATTATGACAGCAAAAGTCTTTATTACTACTTGGATATCACACTTTTCAATTAATTAAATTTGAGTACATTTAGATTTAGAATGGGTCTGGTTCTCATCTTATTGATGAACAGGTATTGTAGTTTGTTCTACAAATTCTACCATTGACCTCAGTTTCCTTTGTCCTTTCACTAACAGACAGATATCACAGGATTATTACAATCACGCTTGGGCCTAGTGTGAGTATGCCCATAGAACAATTTAAAAAAAAAAAAGCTGCTTATTACTCATTATCCATGTTTCTTTATTGCTCTGATGTGTCAATAGTTCCTGCCCACTAAAAGCTCCACAGATATATTTGCATACCACAACGATATATAAACAATATAGAAAAATTTCAACTGATTTACACTTTATATCATTGCCGACATATATATTGTCATATCGCCATAGCAAGCAGTAATGATTAAAGTTTAATGAACACATTTGACTAGTTGATAAAACCAAAATCTGAACAAAAAAAATAACCTAACAAGACTGACTAGTGCACTGTGAATGATGATATAGTTGTCAATAAATTGGCTGCTACATTTTATTCAAAATTAAATATCTTAAATATCTACGATTTTGGCTTTAATAAGATTTTCCCAGGAAACCTGGCGTCCTCCACGATTCCTATTCTTTCAAACAGCAAAGCACTTGAATGCGATGTGCTTGTAATCAGGACTTCTGAAATTGGAAATAGGAAATTTTGATAGCACACGTAGGCAAGTATTATTCCTTATTTCCTTACAGAAATCCAGAAAATGTCATTACTCAATTCTGGATGGAGTCAATACAGCTGCAGCTCACATGCATGAAAGTGGCATGTTTGAACGAGTTGATACAGGAAATCAGCAGTCTAATAAAGAGGTTGATTGGCAAAAATTATTTTATGTATTTTGAAAATACTAAGATTAAATGTATTTAAATACAAAATACATAGATTTTTTTCAAATACTCAAAGGTATTTAAATATAAAATAGTATTTTGTATTTCAAATACATATTTTAAATACATGTATTTGAAATACTGCCCATCCCTTCCTGGAGGCCACCCTGCCCTGCACATTTTGTATGTCTCCCTTATCAGACACACCCAATTCAGGTATTGAGATGCACCTTGCCTCGCCTGAAATGTAGGTGAGAGTAGGCGGCTGCAGTGAGGGGAGGAGTGAAATAAGCGCAGTCAAGATGGACATTTCTGACCTCTCGAAGTGGAAAAGATATTACAAGCTCAAAGGCGGATATCACGTTATTCTCACTCATGCGCTGTGTTGCTAATAAATATGATATACTTTCAGTTCTGTTGCTTTTATATGAAAATAAATATGATGAACAAGACACTCAGAGTACTTGCTCTTTAATCCCATACGAAAGGCGTGTTTATCATCCATTTTTACTTTAATACAAACATGTATTTTAGATTTTTATAGAAATATGACAACAATCACATATTTCACACAGAGATCGCACTGTCATAGTGTTTGGGAATATTCATGCATAATTTAAACACATAATCACATGAAATTAGAACATTTTAGAAGAGAATGCAGCATCATGGTTGTCTGAACCAATGAGCAATAAGCTGTGTCGTCAGTCAGTCGTTTCCCATCATGCTTTTGATCAGCGCAGTCGGTGGAGAGCTACTGCGCGCGACTGCTCAATCCGACACAGCCGCCTCGCCGTCTCCAGAGTTTTTTGGCACACATCAGCATGACATCAGAGCAAGGCTCTATCTCTCATGAACTAGAGTGCCCTTTATTACCTGTTGGGTTCCACTGCATCCCCCCTTTTAGTTACAACATCTCTTGTTACTATTCAATACACTTAGATAAACACTGTTTCAAATCTTACTTTCTCAGAAAACAAACATCTCAACAACATATAACACTAAACTTTCTTTCCTGAGCTGGAAACCAGGGTAGACTACCTGGACATTCCTGACTCTGCTGAAGGGATAATTCTCACCTCTTCTTAACAGCAGGTCTTCCTATGCTAATATTCAACTTAAAAGTCCAGTCTGTCTGGAGGACGGGAAATCCTTCCCGACCTTGTCACTGTTCCATTGACTCCTCGCTGAGCGGCCCACATGAAAAAATTCTATAGCAAATGTAGTTACATTTCTATAGTAAATACTATAGTATTTTTGAACCATACTATAGTAAAGGTACTATAGTAAATTGTGGAGGAAAAAATACTATAGTAATTTACAGTAAATTTACCATAGAAAATGTCTCTAGTAAATACTACAGTATTTTTAACCATACTATAGTAAAGGTACACACACACAAGTTAATTTATTACTGGTAAATGCACTTTTTTGTGTCTTAATTACAATTGTGATTGACTCTTACTTGTTATCTCCTAAGTCTTTCTTGGGATGGAGGGTTTAAGTGGAGTGCCTTTTGATGACTGAACCCAAGTCACTGAATGTGTTCAGGCCCATGTCTCTATTGATGCAGACAAACATTAGGAGTTGACTTGGCTGGAGTAGGGCCTAGCACAGGCAGTCCTGACTGCAGAAGGCTCTCCAGCCTCTGCACAGTACCAGCCAGCTCTATCTGAAAGAAAGGCAAAAATTACTGACAAATACACAAGTCCAGTCCAGTCTCAACTTGGGTGACTTAACACAGATACAAACAGATGTGGACAAATTTGTTGGTACACTTACAGTTAATTAAAAATGCTCAATTCCTCCTGAAGAGTGATGAAATTAAACGCAGATGTCTCATGTATATACCGTATGCCTCCAACAGGATAATAACCCAAAATATGCAGCTAAAAGTACACAAGAAACCAAGAAACATGCAGTCTGGAGAAGGCAACCCTTGTGTGTTGAAGGTTGCTATGGGGTGCAAAGATTTTTATATACATATTTCTTAAAGCATACCTTTAATCTTGAACTATATCCATGCTAGTGAAGTGCTGCTGCTTCTTTTTTCATCATTGGCCTTGTGTGTTTCCTTTAAAAAAAGAATAATAGCATAAAACATGTAAATGCTACCGATTTATACAGTGGAAAGAAAAAGCACCACATTCCAATTTAAAAGCTATGCATTTGTTTCTGCCTTCAGTGCAGAAGATGACAAAATACTATTGAACTTTTTATTAAATATCATATTACAACATATTATTAAACTGATAATTTTTTTTTTTTACTTCTAACTGTAATTACTCTTAGCTAAACATCTTCCTTTCTATCACAGTCTTAAATCCTTTATTTTGTTTTTCTTTTCCCTTTTCCCTGCTCAGGTCTTGACATGTTTTCCCTGTCATTGTATTTGGCCATCATTTCAACCAAAACCTGTTTATCTTCAGCATGCAGATAATAGTTTATTGGGTCATTAACTCGTTTAGTAGAATGTGCTGAAGCTGTTTCTATGGCAGCATTCAGCCAACACTGAGTAGTTATAGATACAACAGACACATCAAAACACACTAGATAGTTAAAGAATATACTACGCTTACTTTAACAGATAATTCATGAGACAGTAAGAGAACTGACAAGGTTAATAAGAGACTTCACTAAAATGCATATTTGACTATTGCGCTCCTATTTTATTTGGCCCAGGAATACTTCCAGAAACCACTGTCGGTAAACACAATCCGCCGTGCCATCTGCAGATGCCAACTAAAGCTCTATCATGCAAAAAGCAAGCCATATGTGAACATGGTCCAGGAGCACCGTCGTGTCCTGTGGGCCAAGGCTCATATAAAATGGACTGTTTCAAAGTGGAAATGTGTTCTATGGTCAGACGAGTCCAAATTTTACATTCTTGTTGGAAATCACGGACTAAAGTCCTCCGGGCTAAAGAGGAGGGAGACCTTAGTGTTATCAGCGTTCAGTTCAAAAGCCAGCATCTCTGGGGGTGCATAAGTGCATAAGGTATGGGCAGCTTGCATGTTTTGGAAGGCACTATGAATGCTGAAAGGTATATAAAGGTTTTAGAGCAACATATGCTCCCCTCCAGACGACATGTATTTCAGGGAAGGCCTTGTGTATTTTAGCAGGACAATGCAAAACCACATAGTGCAGCTATCACAATAGCATGGCTTCACAGTAGAAGAGTCCGTGTGCTGAATTGGCCTGCCTGCAGTCCAGATCTTTCACCTATAGAGAACATTTGGCGCATCATTAAACGAAAAATACGTCAAAGACGACCACAAACTCTTCAGCAGCTGGAAACCTATATCAGGCAAGAATGGGACCAAATTCCAACACCAAAACTCCAGAAACTCATAACCTCGATGCCCAGACATCTTCAAACTGTTTTGAAAAGAAGAGGAGATGCTATACCATGGTAAACATGCCCCCGTCCCAACTATTTTGAGACCTGTAGCAGGCATCAAATTTTAAATGAGCTCATTTTGTGCATAAAATTGTAACAATTTTCAGTTTAAATATGTTATGTTATCTATGTTTTATTGTGAATTAAATATTGGTTCATGTGATTTTATTTTATTATTTTAGTTTTATTATAAAACATCCCAACATTTCCAGAATTTGGGTTGTAGATATCAAATATTTTCTTCATATTACTATAATTTATAAATGAACTCCACTTTGTCACTTTGGATATTGGGAGCACACAGAGGCAAAGATGTGTTTGGGAAGTTTGATTAACTCACTCAAAAAAAGCCTTTTTTCAAGATTTACAGATTTGAAATAATAGTAAAATTCCATAAAATTGAACTCAATAATAAAATAATAATAATAATAATATTTTAAGACAATTTTAAAACCTTTTAAGACCTGCACAAATGAAATTAATACCGTATGATCAGTGTAGGGCAACGTCTATGGTAACATGAACTGTAAAATGACCGTAAAAAGCATGGTTTGCAGTTCAGATACAAGTTTTCACAACAAAACAGTCATTATTATAAATTATAATCACATTTCAGCCTTTAAATTTTCATAGTAGGTGTAGCAAAGTTTAGTATTAAGAACAATACATATATTTTCTTACCTTCATCTCGTAGCTTTATATAATCTTTTACAGGGGTGGCCAGGTAAGACCAATCGCTTTCTTTGAGGTGAAAAGAACAAAAACAAAATAAAAATTTAGCTTTCAACCAAGAGAAAATAATTTAATATGCATCTAACTGTGACTGTATAGCCTGTGTAGAATACCTTAAAACGAATGTGGAATGGAACACACATAAAACAAATTTCATGTAACTGCTTAAAAACTGCATCATCATTCTATTATTTTTGCTATCACAGTATATGTGTTTATTTTAATAATATACTGTGAGCGAGCATGTATAACTATGCAGTATATTTGTTCATTTTGTTTGCACTACTTTTCCATTTTTTTTCTGCATAAACATGCACTTGATGGACGTGTTTGACCGTTAAGCTGGCATATTGCTCTGCTGTGTTTAGTTTATGCTCATAAAGCTGCTTTGCGAATCGCACACTTGTTGCCATTTCCACTTATATGCATCTTTGGGCTTGTTATTTTTTCATATTACGAGGTGAAGTATTATTAAGGGCTGCAATTTTTTAAGAAATATGTTCAAAGAAATTTTAAAAAGAAATTTGGTCACACTTTATATTAGGTGGCCTTAACTGCTATGTACTTACATCAAAAAATAAGTAAAATGTACTTATTGTGTTCATATTGTATTTCAAATCACTTCTGCTGCTACTGAGGTGGGATACGGGTAAGGTTAGGGACAGGTTTGGTGGTCTGGGTCGGTTTAAGGGTGGGTTAAGGTGTAAGGGATGGGTCAACAGTGTAATTATAAATGTAATTACAGAAATTAATTACAGATGTAATTACATATAGATCATTTTAAATACTCTAATTCAAGGTTTTAATATATTATCAGTCCTTGCACAAAGTATTTAAAGGGGTATTTTTTGTGTTTTAAATAGGGCTGTCAAGAAATTATTTTTTAAATTAATAAATTACATAATGTGCTGATTAACTGAATTAATCTCAAATGAATTAGATTAATTAATAAAGATGCACATTATATGCAGATTAAAGATAATTTAGCTATTGTTAAATTAGAAAAGCACTGAATAGACATTACAAAAAAGCAATATTTTAAAAACGAAAAAGAATTTTTTTAAATTCAATATATTTATTTTTGGATGTAAGTACATAGTAGTTAAGGCCACCTAATATAAAGTGTGACCCTTTTTTGTAACCTATTTTTTTCTTTCTCCCAACCAATGATGATTCTGAAAGAAAGCACGCGGTCTTTGTTATTGTCATGAATCTGGCCTATGAACTTCCATTCACTCACCACCAGAGGTCACTCGCTCACCACATTGACTACGTTTACATGGACATCAGTAATCTAATTATTTACCTTATTCTGAATAAGACAATATTATAATTAAGGTGTTTACATGAGTTGCTTTTAGAATAATCCTTTCATGTTCCCGTTTAACATGTTATAGTACATAGATCGATTAATGGCATGCGTCATTACATCACCACGCAACGCCATCCGACGTCTCCTCCAGAATTTCACGTATAAACATATAGTTTGTCTTCGTTATGATGCCATATACAGTTTTGGGGGTTTCATTTTTAATTTTATGAATGCTTCAAGTGCAGTTAATTATTTGTACGTGCATACAGACGATGGCGGTGTTGAAGCTCTTTTATTTGCCGTCAAACGGTTGACCGCTGCCGTGTATGTGTCCTGTCGCAAAATGCGGCGAAAAGTCCTACACGACGGTAATAGTGTGATTAAGGTGTTTACATGTCTGTATTGCCCTTCAATAATGCGACTAAAATAGGAATACTCCACATGTCTTAATTTGATTTGTGTTTACTTCGATTATGACTTTAGCCGGATTAAGGTCATCAAAAAACTCTATTTACATGGTAGACTCTTAATCAGAGTATTGTCTTAATCTTATTAAAATTGGAGTATTGATGTCCATGTAAACGTACTGATTGACTCTTGCACTACATTACTGTTGCACTTCACCAGACTACAATTCCCATCATCCATTGCACTGATGACACACAGCTGATTGCACTAATCACATGCTCACACCTGAGAACTATCACACGATCACACACCTTACATGAACCATGGACTTTCTCAGTCACACTGCCGAGTATTGATCTGTGTATAGCGTTTATCACTCTCCAAGCGATAGCTACTTTACGTAGCCTACTTAGTTGCCATAGTCTTGCCTTGCCTGTTTTTCCTGTGTTTCCTGGATTTACCCTTGCCTTGCGTTCGGACTCTGTTTGGACCTTTCTTGGTTTATAGCTCGTGTACCTGGATTATCTCTCTGCCTTGCCCCACTGATCGAAGACCCACACTTGCCCTAGGATTACTCTTTGTCTTGTCCCTGCCATTCCTGTTTGCCGTTGTTTGACCCTGCCTGTGATTTGACTATGTTTATTAATAAAAGCTTGCACTTGGATCCGCTCGCCTCTCGTCTCATTGGCTCCGTTACAGTTATAGTAATGCATGCATCTTAAACGCACATCTGACTGACTTGTATTTCAGATTGTTAATGTTATGGTTATTTTAGCAAATAGTTTGCTCCATAAATTCAGTTCAAGGGCATTAAGTTGGAGAGGGTAGCCTATCACTTTACTGAATCTACACTCTTAAAAGTGCTGGGTTATTTCTGTAAACACATAGTTGGGTTGTTCATGCTGGGTCAAATGGACTGCAAAGGGTTCTTTCACCACTGAACACCTGGGTTGGGTTATTTTGACCCATCCGGTTTGTTTATTTTTCCTCCTCATTGAATTTTCTGGATTCTTCACTCGTCTCGTCAGACAGTCAAGCAACTTGCAGCAAGCAGGAATATAAGGTAAATTAATATGATATGATTGTTTACCTCTATTTTTAATAAGCTGTGGTAAGAGCACACTGATTTCACGGTTAATGTGTTATTTGATCTGTCGCTGTGCGGGTTAAAGTTAGCGTTATTCTGTGAATGAAGTAGCCGCCTACATTTTTTTTGTTGACAAAAAAGGCCTCAACAATCTCATTATAGTTATATAAAAGTTATGTGTGCGTGCAAAGTTTTATATACTTATTTTAACGCCGCATGGAAAAAGTATGAACTATCGTTAGGTCAGAAATACAGGGGTAAGTTCAGTTAACTTACTGTCTGTGTAACGTTTCTGTTTTGACAGAATTAGATAATTTCGTTCTAAAATTGATCTTTTAAGGTCTTTTTTTCAAGTAAATGTCTGCAACGTGCTGAATCCAACAATAACTTCCATTTTCGCGCTCTTTTTTCCTCGGGTAACCATAGCTGCATAGCTACCCTTAGTGGTAAACCACGATATTACTGGTATGTAATATTATTCTTAAATATTGTTACTTAAATGTAATGTTGTCTTAGCTACAGTATGTAAAGTTAAACTTAATCTCTCATGGTGTATGAGGTCCTTTTACTCTTCCTCTGTTTTAGTGAATGCTTATGTTGCTTTAATCAGGACACAAGAGGTTTATCCAGGTTAACAGTAAGTTAGAGAGGCCATGTAAAGTGTTCTTTATATGTTACTTTATATAATAATTTGTATTTGAGATTGATGAATAATAGGCAGATCACTGGATTTCCAGGCTGGCATACTGCTAGCTTTTAACCCAGTTTTTCATCCTTATTTTACAGAATCTGTTTTGCCTCCCAAAAAAATTTGAGAAATGGTGGATTCGCAGCAATGGATCTACAAGTTCCCCAGGCTTCTAGGATAACTTGACATGGTAAGAAATAATTTTGATTTTATGGTTTCGTTTACAGAAATTTTAAATGGTTAAATTGTTAGTGGGGTTGTGCAGATAGATGATATAATGTATTGACGATAGTCAGAGATATCGCTCAGAGCTGATGTCTTTGTTGATAGTCAAGGCGATATTACAGGAGCTGCCCCACATCTTTAAAATTTGAGCACATTGTTTTCTGTGAGTGTACACAGCAGCAGCACCTCTGCCAGAACGTCACTAACTAACGGTTGACTAAGTCACACTTCGGCCATGCCATTGTCACATTGTCTGCCTGTGTCATTTGTTTCTGATCCAATCTATTTAAATCCAATCCAATCCAATCTATTTAAATCCAATCCAATCCAAGCTATTTAAAGGAATGAAGGCATTTTCACAGGAAAAGTGTTTCAATATGTCGTTTTGATTGTGAGATCAGTTTCACAGCTTGCACTGCATTATTCTTATGGTTTAGATGCTAAAAGGGAGAGTGCTTTCAAAGTCCTGCCCACTCTGCTTCCCCAATCAATATACAAGAACGGAGGAAAGGTCTTCAGACCCACAACCAGAATCCTGGAAGCCATTCATTTGACGTGCAACCTGTAAGTTTTTTTTATTTTATTTTTTTTTTTTTACTTTTCTACGCTATACTGTACTGTACTGTGCAAAAGTTTTAGGCCACTAGTATTTTCACCAGTTAAAAAAATGTTTTTAAGTTAGTTATTCATATCTTTTGCTGTAGTGTGTCAATAGAAAATATCAGTTTACATTTCCAAACATTCATTTAGCCATTAATTGTAATAATCCAGAGAATGTCTGACAACAGCCAGTGCTCCACACAGAGATCTGATCTGATCATCATCAGTCTGTCTGGAATGACATGAAGAAACTGAGACAGACTAAATCCAAAAGAACTGTGGCAACGTCTCCAAGATGCTTCAAGAAACCTGCAAAGCTACAATACTGTTAAAAGTTTAGACACTTGTGAAAAAAATGCTGTAAAATGAGGATGCTGTCAAAAATAATGTCATAAATAGATTTCCTTTATCAATTAACTTCTATTAACTAAATTAAATCAACATTTCGTGTGAGCATCCTGTGCATAGTTTTTCAGGAGTTTTGCAGGAAGGTTTCTTGAAGCATATTGGAGACGTTGCCACAGTTCTTCCGCATTAATCGGTCTCAGTTTGTTCCTTTTGTTCGTCATTCCAGACAGACTGGATGATCAGATCATATCAGATCTCTGTGTGGAGCACTGGCTGTTTTCAGACTCTTTGTGCAAACAAAAATCTCACTGGATTACTACAATTAATGGCAAAATGAATGTTTAAAAAAGGAAACTGATATTTCCTACAGACGCATTACAGCAAAAGATTGAAATAACCGACTTAAAACCTTTTTTTTTTTTTTAGCTGGCAAAAATACTAGTGGCCTAAAACTTTTGCACAGTGCGGTGTATATATAGGGGGCTTTAAATACCCCCTTAATTTATGCCATGCTCGTTGGATGAAATTTAGGTAGACAACCAAGAAGTGCCAGTAAGCAGAAAGAAACCTAAATCTGTAACACAATGAATATTTAGTCTGAGCAACCTTTACCAGAACCAGTTCACAGGAGAACCCAGATGGTTTGGCTGATTTCCAAAAAAAAGTGAACTTAAATGTTACAACTTGTCAAAATGTAAGTTGTGTTGCAAAACTAAGTGTTGTGTAATTAACAGGTGGGGACCAACATGGTGATGCATTCCTGCACATTTTGTGCCTTGGTGACGAGACAACGACCTCCCACACCTTCGCCATTGTTTCGGGGCATGCCATTGAAACGGACTTGTTGCTTGAGGCTGTTTATCTTTTTCCAAGTCCTTTTTTGTGCTTGATGTTAGCTACACTAACATCTTCCTTCCTGGGAATTTCTCCAGGATGCAGTATATCATATTGATGGACACGAGTCTTCATGTGTGAAGCATTTGAGGGCAACAGTTTTTTTCTGGCCACTTGTAACGTTTAAATTTTGTGTCACATGTATTGTCTGTTGTAGGTCTCTTTGTTTGGCTTAGTTTTAATGGCATAATGTTTGGACTGATTCTCATGTGGCAATAATCAATTTCATAGTGTTATGATGCTGCAATGTTGACAAAGAATAGGAATCTACAGAACCTAGTTCACAAAGTTTTGTGTTTTAAAGAAACTGATCTACAAAAACTGTTGTTTTATTTGTGTCTGTAGAAGTTGGATGTAATGTGTAACAGTTAAGTTAAGTCGTGACGTATTGTCAAGTATGGTGACCCATACTCGAAATTGTGCTCTGCATTTAACCCATCCAAGTGCACACACACAGCAGTGAGTAGTGAACAAATGCGCACACACACACACACACACACACACACACACACACACACACACACACACAGTAGCAGCCATTCAAAAATGGGTTTTGTGTTGTGTAATTGTATTAAAGAAAAATAATAATTTTACATTCCTTTGTGATTATTTATTATTATTGGTAATATTGGTAAATATAAAGGTACCAAGGCGATGAGACCACAAATAACCTAATGTTTGAGTAATGTTTAACCCAGCAACACAGTTAATCTGACCCACTGGTTGGGTTAAATAAACAACCCAGCATTCTGGGTCAAATGGTTAAACCCAGCACTTGGGTCAAAACAACCCAGTGCGTGTTCTGTCCCATAGTTATCCAGCGGCTGGGTTAAGGTTGGGTTATTTTTTAACCCAGCCTTTTTAGAGTGTACACATGCATTTTAGGTGTTCATGCTCCGTCCACGTCTTTGAATGAGCGCTGAAGCGTATTCTTCAACTGCTCAAGTGTGGCAAGTGTAATGTTGTTACACTAGATTATTGTAATTATTTTTTATTAATGGTACTAATGTATGGGACTTTTATTTTGAAATTGTAATTAGGAGAGATTGCATGAGTGATGCACGGTCATGTGGTTACAAGCACAACATTAAGTATTATTTTCATTTTTTTTATATAGGTATATTTGTATTTCAGAGTATGAATTCGTGTAACGGCCGTCATTACACGTGCGTTATGCTACTGAGTTTCGTTATTTAATGATGCATTTTTTTTTTGGTAAAATAGTTTAACAGTTTCATCTGTGTTATGAGTTATAAATTTAAGATCGATTGAAGTTATATCTGTTTACTTTTAATGATCCATGAGAAGTTTGAATGCATTTCCTGTTAAATGAATATACTTTGAAAAACTATTGTAATGATCGACAGGCACGGCTAGACCTGAGATCCTTTTCCTGTCTGATGGTGTCTGTTATGTTTTAATGCAGAAACTGAGAAGCCGAAAGTAAATCACATGACAACTGCATCATTGTGTGGAGTCTCTTTTATCAACAACACACAACGCAGAAACAAACCCACTACAGATTGGTGCCGTGACCCGTCGTTTGGTTTGCTGATTGCTGACCGCCTGGGATGCTGCGAGGGTGAACATCTCCTGGGACTCTGTCGACGTCTTCATTGGTGATCTGCGGGACTGGAGTAGTTTGGCTTGCGGGTCGCTGACCGCCTGGGACGCTGCAAGAGTGACTGTCTTTCTTGGGACTGTGCTGATGTCATCGTGGATCTGCATGATTGGAGCGGTTCATCAGTGACTGGTTTGAACTCTAACTTTTTTCTTTCAGAGGGACGATTCTTTCTGTAAAGGGACTATGGACATTTTACTTTAAAGCCATTTTGATTTCGAATCAAAGTTATTTGTGTGTGCGTTACGTGAATTGAGGGGATTCATTATGACAGATGACAAGGAGGAAAAGTTAGCTTTCGAACACCGCATAATGATGGCTGGTAGAGGAAGGGGTGCACTACTAGCCACACCTGACAGAGGTTTTCAGTTTATGGGTCCTGAGTATGCAAGCACTGGGAGGGGTGGATTGCTGAAATTGTCAGTTGATGCTAGGCCTGACGTGGGCTGTAGCCCAATAACAAAATCGGGCAACCCAGAGTATACCAAACATGAATCAGGACTTCCAAGTGACATGAGTAACCTTGTCAGACAAATTGGATCTGAAATTGGCGAAGCTATCAGAGACAGTCTGCTGCAGACTAGACATTCAAGTCTGTCACCTAGTGGTTGTTTTGGAGAAAACAGTAATGTTTCTGGCACCAAGATGTCCAATGCAACCATTATCGATGCCTCCAAGTTAAATTTGATACTGAAATCTGAGATTACTGCACCACCGTATTATCGGGGAGACGGTACAGATAAGTGCTCCATGATGGAGTGGGAAGAACTGATGCGAGTATACCTTAACAAAAAAGAAGTGGTAAACTCTGAAAGGGTTGAAGAGGTCACGAACAGACTAATGGGGAGGGCTAGAGATATCATAAAAGTCTGGTTGAGTAACAGAATGGTTACTCCAACTGTAGATGCTGTTTTCACAGTATTGAGACACCATTTCAGTGATTCCAGTAGCTCAGGAATGCCTTTAGCCGATTTCTACTCTGTGAGACCTTACTCCAATGAAAGTCCCCTGGATTATTGGATAAGGTTGAACAAAGCGGCTGAGGTGGCTGAGCAGGGCCTTAGGGAGGAGGGCAGAACTTTAGAAAATCGAAGTAGAGAACTGGCTGTTATGTTTATTCGACACTGCCCTGATAAGGAACTGTCTCTAGTGTTCAAAAGCAAACCTACACAGTCGTGGACAGCTTCTGAGGTCCAAGAGAGATTGGATGAGATGCTTAGGGAACAGAAAGTGACAAAGCGAGTTGTATGTCAACAAACAGCCGAAGTTCTTGAGTCTGTTGATGATTCAACTCCTCTGTCTCATAGGTCAGAAACAGCCACTCCAGCAACAGATAATGGTGCTCTAGACAAAGTCTTGACCATGTTGGAGAAAGCTCTTGTTTGTAATGCACAGTCTATGCGCGGTGGCTGGTCTAAGAATTCTAACAGACAGAGCCGGGAATGTAGAGTTTGTACTAGCAAAGATCACAGTACTACTGCTCACTGCAAGATGTACAATCTCTGCTTTAAGTGTTTTTCTTCTGGGCATATGAGCTTTAATTGTGAGAAAACTGTGCCCAGGGAATCCACTGGCAGACGAGGAGATGATGAGCCTCAGGGAAACTAGAGAGCCTCCATTGTGGGGAGGGCGATGTGGGGCAAAATGAAAGTTCCTCCTTGGGTATTGATGCCGAGTCGATTTATTCATTTCATTGTGAGAGTGTAAGCAAAGACAAAACTGTGATTTTTCAAAATACTATTCAGTCAGTGCAGAATGACAGTCTGTTTTATACAAGTGTTTTGGTACAGGACAAAGTTCGTCTGAGGGGGATGCTGGACAGTGGCTCCATGGCAACTACTTTGAGTGCTGATGTGGTACCTCAACTGAGAGAGGCTGGAGTCCTGGATCAGGAGTTGTTTCCTCCGTCGAACATTGTCCTGGTTGGGTGTGGTGGGAAACAGACTAGTCCTGAAGGTTTGTGTGATCTGACACTTGAGGTATATGGGGTCCGTTTTAGTGTCCCAGTCCTTATTGTGGGTGGACAAGTGGACCAACTTATCATTGGTACCAACGTGCTGAAACCTTTGATCAGAGAGATGAAATCTAATGACAGATTCTGGAGAGTACTAGATAAACCAGACCGATCAAATCAGAGTGAAGATTGTCAGTTTCTACGTATGCTTTCAAGCATTGAGAGGTGGAGGGGTAGCACTATCCCTGACAAGGTTGGTACTTTAAAGTCCAAATCGGCTGTGGTCTTGCAGCCGATGAGTGAGCACCTTGTTTGGGGTCGGCTGCCTCCAGGATTGAAACTTTCAGTGGGTAGCACGATTGTGATTGAACCTAGTACTTCTCGCTGTGTCCATCGTAACGCTCTCGTCGGTAGAGTGATCTCGCCTTTATGGGGCGATGGTTGGCTCCCGGTGAAAATGATAAACCCCACAAACTCTGAAATTGTGCTTCGCAGAAATGCGAAACTGGCTGATGTCTACCCATGCATCACTTTGGAAGATTTTGATCAGGTGCCAGAGCAGAGAGTTTTCCAGAATGTGGCCATGAGTAGCGGCAGTTCTTGTGGTAGCTTGTCAGCAAATAACTCCGTGTCTGGTGCCAGGGACCTTAGTGACAGTCAGTTGGATGAGCTGGGCCTCAAAGACTTAAATGTGACTGATTGTGAGGTTATACCTTTCTGGAGAAGCAAGCTCATTGATCTGATAAAGAAATATGAGTGTGTTTTTTCTAGACATTTGTTGGATTGTGGTGAGGCAAAGGGTTTCTGTCATCGCATTCGTTTGACGGATGACAGACCTTTTCGCTTACCTTACCGCAGACTCTCGCCGGCACACTACCACAAGCTAAAGGAGACTCTAGATGAAATGGAGCAGAAGGAGATCATCAGAAAATCATCCAGTGAATTTGCATCACCGTTAGTGTTAGTTTGGAAAAAGAATGGGGACTTGCGACTGTGCACTGACTTTCGGTGGCTGAACGCTCGTACGGTGAAGGACGCGCATCCCCTCCCTCACCAGGCGGATGTACTGGCAGCACTGGGGGGGAATGCTTTGTTTAGTACCATGGATTTAACGTCTGGGTACTATAACATCCCTTTACATGAAGAGGATAAAAAATTTACAGCCTTCAGCTCTCCCCTTGGGTTGCATGAGTACAACCGCTTACCGCAAGGTCTTTGTAACAGTCCCGCGATGTTCATGAGAATGATGCTAACTATTTTCGGTGATCAGAATTTCCTGAGCTTGCTATGCTACCTGGATGACCTGTTGGTTTTTGGTAAGAATGAGGAAGAAAGCTTGCAGAGGCTAGAAATGGTGTTTCAGCGTCTCAAGGATCATAATTTGAAGCTGTCGCCTTCCAAGTGTAGGTTTTTACGGAGGTCAGTGAAATTTTTAGGTCACATTGTTTCACAGGAGGGAGTGGCTAGTGATCCAATGAAAGTAGAGGCTATTACGAACGTGACAGAAAGGGATGTAATGGAGGCTGATGGTGTCACCCCTTCAGTGGGCAAAATAAGGTCCTTCTTGGGGATGGTTATATACTATCAACATTTCATTGAGAATTGTTCCATGATCACAAAGCCTCTCTTTCAGTTGATGACCGGTCAGAAGAGACCTAGAAAAGGGAGGGGTGTTGGAAAGAGGTCAGCCGCTGTACGGAAACTCACTCCTGACGACTGGACAGATGAATGCAAAGGGGCATTTGAGAATCTTAAGACTGCACTGGTAAATCAGGTCTTACTTGCTCACCCTGACTTTTTGAGACCGTTTATTCTGTCGGTGGATGCTTCAACGAGTGGACTTGAGGCCGTGCTCTCCCAAGTTCAGGAGGGTTGTGCGGTCGCAAGGCCAATCGTCTTTGCTTCAAAGTCCCTTAATCATGCTCAGTCTAAGTATCCAGCTCATAGGCTTGAATTTTTGGCTATGAAATGGGCCATTTGCGATAAATTTAGTCATTGGCTTCGTGGGCACAAGTTTACGGTTTGGACAGATAACAACCCGCTCAAGTATATTCTGACCAAACCGAGGCTTGATGCTTGCGAGCAGAGATGGGTTGCGAAGCTGGCTACTTTTGAGTTTGACATACAGTACATACCTGGACCGAAAAACGTCGTAGCCGATGCGTTGAGTCGAGAGCCTTTTGCTGCTTCCAGGATCCTACACAGACTGACTAGAACGCCATATGACATTTTGAGGCAAGAGGCGGAGACGTTTGGGGTTGAGCAGGTGCAGGGCATGTTTCATTTGTCCTGTGATCATACAAAAGGGGAGGTTGTTGAGGAGATGTCTGGGTCACAGAAGTGTAATGAAGTGACTAACCTGGTTCAGAGTTTTGTTGAAGGGAAAGTTTCCTGTGAGGAGATGTCAGCTGTGATCCGTTCTCATCGTCACTGGGAGCAGGGTGCTGCAGCAAGAGCAGTTGCATATGTTCAGCATTTGAGAGGTTTGGAGGATGACGTGCAGTACCCACTTGATAAGCTTACCCATGCTGAGTTACTTGACAAGCAGTGTCAGGATCCAGTCATAAGTAGGGTGAGGTTCTTTGTAGAGCGAGGTAGACGGCCGTCTAGGAGAGAAAGAGGTAATGAGTCGAAAGAAACCGTACGAACACTTCGACAATGGGGCAAATTTGCGATAAAGTTAGGCATACTTTACCGTGTGTCTAAGAATCCAACAACCAAGAAAAAGAATTTTCAGTATGTTGTGCCAGCAGCTTTAAGAGGTTTGGTTTTGAAAGGGGTGCATGATGACGCAGGTCATCAGGGCCAGCACCGCACTCTTTGGCTTGCGAGGCAGAGATTTTACTGGACTTCTATGGAGAACGACACAAAATTGTACGTGTCGCAATGCAAGAGATGTGTATTGAGTAAGACTCCTGAGCCAGAGGCCAGAGCACCACTTGTGTCAATAACTACAACAGCACCACTTGAGTTGGTTTGTATCGATTTCTGGACGGCTGAGGATGTCAATAATAAGTCAGTTGATGTGTTGGTAATAACCGACCATTTCACAAAACTTGCATGTGCGTATGTTTGTCCAAATCAAACTGCAAAGTCTGTTGCCCGTGTTCTGTGGAACAATTTCTTTTGTATATATGGTTTCCCGGCACGAATCCATTCAGATAAGGGTGCAAACTTTGAAAGTTCTCTGATTGCGGAAATGCTAAAATTGTCTGGTGTTTCTAAATCTCGTACTACACCGTATCACCCTATGGGTAACGGTCAAACTGAGAAGTTTAATCGTACCCTTGGCGACATGATAAGGTCCTTGCCCCCGAGGTCTAAAGTTAATTGGCCTCAGATGCTGAACACACTGACTTTCTCATACAATTGCACTAGGCATGAAACTACTGGTTACCCACCTTTCTTTTTGATGTTTGGCCGTACCCCAAGATTGCCAGTAGATGTTTTGTTTGAGAGTGTAATTTTGGATGGGGGGACGGTCGATGTAAGTAAATATGTTCAGTCCCTGGGAAAGGATTTAAGGGAGGCAATGCAACTTGCACAACAAAATGCGCGCCAACAACAGAACAAACAGGCTGAACACTATAATCGCAAGTGCAAGGGTCATGCTTTGGAGTTGGGTGACAGAGTCCTTCTAGCAAACAAAGGGGAGAAAGGAAAAAGGAAATTGGCTGACCGTTGGGAAAGCACAGTGTATATCGTAGTGAGGAAGAACTGTTCTTTGAATACGTACCAAATTCGTCACTCTGTTACAGGACGTGTCAAAACTGTCCATCGGAATTTGTTAATGCCTGTGAACTTTTTACCATTGCCTGCTTGGGATGATTCCGTTAATTCAGAGTGTGACCTAAGTTCAAACTGTGATTCGTCAGACATTGACTGTCAGAAAAGTGACACTGCAGACAGAACTTCTCAGTGGATTGTTGATTTGGATGAGGGTGTGGGAATTGGTAATGATGAATTGGAGGATTTGACTGCCAGTGGTGAACATGAGATTTGTGATTATGAGGTGGGGCGACACACTGAACAAGATGGTGGGATGGAGTGTCAGGACAATTCTGACAGTATATCTAATGTTTCAGTGTCTTTGTGCCATACATCAAATGATGAGGTTTCACCTGTACCAGATGTTCAGAATGAAGACTCTGTATCTCCAATTGTAGTTCCTGTTGCTGATCATGATTGTGATGTTTCAGGAGAGAAACCTGTTGATTCATGTCAACATAAAGAAGATTCTTGTCATGTTGCGACAGAATTTCATGAACAGCAGAAAACACACACAAGGTTTGGTAGGGTTATTAAACCTGTGAGCAGATTGATACAGATAATGTCGACTAAAAGGGTTAGTCCTGTGATTGAAGTGTAATTTTTTTTTCTTAAATTTTCTTTTCCATCAGATTTTTGTTTTTGTATTACTTTTTTTTTTGTATTTCCGTGACTGATTGTGCACGTGTTAACTTATAGGTGGAAAGATGATCTTTTTTTGATATATGAGGTTGCTTTATGAAATAAGCATAGAGAGTGATTGTTAGTGTATGTCATACTTAAGACTATGTATATGGCATGGTTTTTCAAATGGTAGATTGGGGATTAGCTACCCTTGATTTATCTGAATCTTTAATGAGATAGCTTTAAAGCTGTATAACCTAAGGTGGTTTATGTGACATGACAATACTAACAAGTCCAGACGTTGATCTGTCCAATAATCAAGTGTAAAACAGTAGGGGTGGATGTGGCAAGTGTAATGTTGTTACACTAGATTATTGTAATTATTTTTGATTAATGGTACTAATGTATGGGACTTTTATTTTGAAATTGTAATTAGGAGAGATTGCATGAGTGATGCACGGTCATGTGGTTACAAGCACAACATTAAGTATTATTTTCATTTTTTTTATATAGGTATATTTGTATTTCTTGCACATTGTTTTTGGTTTTCCCTTTTTATAAATTTGTTAATTTAGTCAAAATGTTCAGGAAGTGCTGCCACACAAGTGATGTCGTGAGTAAGCGCGAGGATAGAGCTGATGTAATTTCCGGTAACTCTCTCTCTTTCGCGGGATGTCATGGTGATGAGAGGTGTGTTTTTTTTTTTTTATCAGCTCTTCAGAAAAGTGCTTAACTATTATTAATTACTCATTGTTTATGGAATTTCTGCGTGAAATATGTTTGTTTGTTTGTTACCCTTTCTTTATTGAAAGATCATTAATTCAAGTTATGAACGTTGTAAAAGTATGTTTATTCAGAGTATGAATTCGTGTAACGGCCGCCATTACACGTGCGTTATGCTACTGAGTTTCGTTATTTAATGATGCATTTTTTTTTTTGGTAAAATAGTTTAACAGTTTCATCTGTGTTATGAGTTATAAATTTAAGATCGATTGAAGTTATATCTGTTTACTTTTAATGATCCATGAGAAGTTTGAATGCATTTCCTGTTAAATGAATATACTTTGAAAAACTATTGTAATGATCGACAGGCACGGCTAGACCTGAGATCCTTTTCCTGTCTGATGGTGTCTGTTATGTTTTAATGCAGAAACTGAGAAGCCAAAAGTAAATCACATGACAACTGCATCATTGTGTGGAGTCTCTTTTATCAACAACACACAACGCAGAAACAAACCCACT
Organism: Acrossocheilus fasciatus; assembly: GCA_036784905.1. Lineage (NCBI taxonomy): Eukaryota > Metazoa > Chordata > Actinopteri > Cypriniformes > Cyprinidae > Acrossocheilus > Acrossocheilus fasciatus. The sequence continues at coordinate 886,255 of JAXUIB010000027.1, forward strand.
ACACAAGTACGACAGTACAACCCATTTCAGGGGCTGCCAAAGTTAAATTTTAAAATTAATCAGGGCTATAGAAATGCATCTTAATATTTACAAGGAAATCTCCATATTATGTATAGGCTACTTTCTATCCCACCCCCCTACATCTAATTTTGATGTTCATCAGGAGTGATCAAGCCTTCTTTGGGGGGGTCAGACCCCTAATTCGCACCCTACCGTGGAAAATTATCTTCCTTACTTCCTTATCTCTATTATATTTTGTTATTATTATTTTAAATCAGTGCTATTGGTTATCGTTATGTCTGTTTGTGGGTTTTACAAATATTTAACCAATGAAAAGCTTTCAAAAGAACTTGACTAAACCTTGTAACAACACTGAATCCTCAAATTGTCAGTCAAACCTCATAACAACCCTCCTCCAGTCAGAATAAAGTGCCGCGATGTGCAGTTGAAGACATACGTCTACTTCTTCACAATGCAAGGGTAAATAAAGAACTGATGTTTGAATAAGAGCAGCGTTTCCTTTTCTCAAAAAACACTGTCTATAAAGGCTAATGTTTTTGTGTGTTTAAAGAGCAGAGAAGAGACTTAGCATTTGCTGTCTTTTTCCAAATGTATTAAACAACAAGAGAAACTGAGAGCCTGTATATCTACAATAAACTTTATAACCTGCAATCTGAAGAAAACGTAATGCGATTAACTGCCTCAGATGCATCCGTTCTAATGATTGACAAAACACAGATATCCATCATTTGGTTGTCAAAAACCTTGTTTTCTCCATTTGAGTATGATTTTCAGAAATTATATAAATGCAAAATACCAACTCTGATGACGCAATGTTTAATTATTGGTTTAATTATATGTTTAAAATAAATGCTTAGTGGTGTGCCATGGGATTGTTTTACATATCGGCAGAAAAAAGGTTGGGAAACACTGCTCTAAGTTGAACATAAGGGCTGTAATATTTTTGAGAAATTATTTGAAAAAGAATTAAAACAAATGCTAGCTTATGAAAAATTCAAAACACTTTAACAGGTATTTAAATCATTTCCCAACATTTACCATATTTGACAAATCAGTTCAAATACAACTACATAAGCTAAGAGTTGAAGTTCAGATTTTGTATACAAATCATAGATAGATGTGATTTTCAGAGGTGTTTGACAATGATATTCATATATATTCATACTAGTGCTGTCAAAGTTAACGCGTTATTGCGCAAATTCATTTTAACGGCACTAATTTTATTAACGCGCAATTAACGCAGCGCGCATTTTCTGTTTGACCCGTGGCCCAACCTGTAGTTGGAGAAATGGAGATGTACAGTGTTGCCAACTTAGTGACTTTGCAGAACACTTTAGTGACCTGCCCTTGCTCAGTGCAAAGAAAGAGAAGTAATGGGAACCTTGGGTATTTCTTTTTTCGTAATAGACATCAACATCTATGAACATGTCTAGTCTTCATGCTCTATGTTGACCATAGTTTCAATAATAAACATATATTTGCATTGTAACGGGGCGGACAAAACAAGAGGCGTGCGGATCCATTTGCAGGCTTTTATAAGGCAGAGACGTGGTTGTACAGGCAGGGTCAAACAATGGCAAACAGGTATGGTAGAGACAAGGCAAAGAGTAAACTAGGGCAAGCGAAGGTCAACGATCGGCGAACAGTATCCAGAGGGCAAGGCAGAGAGATAATCCAGGGAACACGGGCTAGAATCCAAGGCAAGGGAATAAACAGTCCAAACAGTGAGACAGGGGTAAATACAGGGAACACAGACTAGAAAATAACAAACGTTCTGTAAAGCAGCTAACACTAGGGGAGTGAAAAACGCAGGACAATACAGGAACTGAACAGAAACACGGAATGGCACGGAAGGGGTTAATCCAGTAAACACGGGTAGAAATAAACACAGGGGAACAGGAAATAAAAGACTAGGAATACTGAAAATGGCTTGGTAGAGTAGCTACGGCTAGGGGAGCGGTAAATGCATACAATACTAGGCCGAGAGGCAGAGAAAGTCCAAGGCTTATAAAGCGTGTGTGATCAGTATGTGCGCGGGATCAGGTGTGCGTGTGATTAGTGCAATGAGTGATTGGTGACAGCTGTGATCAGTGTTGGATGATGGGAAAAGGAGTCCATGTGGTGTGTGGTGTGCTAGTGACCTCTGGTGGTGGGTGAATGGAAGTGCAGACTGGATTCGTGACATGCATAAAGCATCCATATTTACCCATGCCCATGTTGATTAGAGTATTAAAAACTTGAAAGGTATTAATTTAAGGTACATTTTAGAACAAATAACAATGTGCGATTAAGTTGCGATTAATCACGAGTTAACTCATGACAATCGTGCGATTAATCACGATTAAAACATTTAATCAATTGACAGCCCTAATTGATACTTTTAATATGATGATCAACATCTTGTTTTAGAAGGTTTCTATATCAAATAAAATAGAAATGTTCAGGTTAGAAGCCTGGACGAGTAGACGTCAAATATGTCCTGTAATTTGTAGACAGTCCCTTTAAGATCGTTGAAGTCACCAATGACTTGATTTAAAATGACGTTTTGGCATTAGCAACGGAGGCGTTGGATGAAATGCGGAAGAAATAATCCTACTCACAATAGCGATTTAAGAAGAAAAACCGGACGAATGCCTTAAAATATATAATCTGATCTATGTCTTGAGGTGTGGCAACCGTAGTATAAGCGGAATAATTGACTTCGGTCCGTTGAATTATTAGAAAAATAATGCACACCCGAGGTGTAACTCCGCTTAGTGTCGTGGCCCTATCACCACCTCGGGTGTGCATTTATTTTCTAATAATTAAACGGACCGAAATCAATTATTCCTTACTTAATAAACTGTATTTCGAATTTGGTCTTTTATCACTGTCTTATGCATTGAGCCATATTAGCTGTTAATGTGTTTTTTTTTTGTTTTTTTTTGCGGGATAGACAATGCTAACGAGAGACTTTGCACATTGCGTTCTTATTCTGCTGTTCTGTGGCCAAAGATTTGCGGGTCTTGTGTTTGTCTCCTACACGTGATTTACATAAGTTTTAATCATTTAACCAGCATAGCGTCTTGTCATGATTTGTCTCGAATGCAAGGGACGTCGCAGGTAGCGGAGAGTGCAGGTGGCAATTGCAAATGACATTGTAATTTAAAAAAAAAAAATTTTAATTTGCCTTTACCATCTGGCTACTGTTGTAAAATGTTATTAGATTCAATTTAATAAATAATAATAAAATAAAATTAACACAAAAAAGGTTGCAAGTGATCTCATTTGCTGAAGTGCAGTCTGAAAGTGCATGTCTGCACAGTTATCCTACTCTGTAATTTATGAACAACCTAGGAGTTAAATTTCTTGTTTTACAAAACACTATAGCAGCCCTTCTCAAATCAATTCGGACCCACCTCCAATTCGTATTTCAAGTGCGCTCGTATCACTCTGACCTCCGTGGCCAGAGCTGGGTAGATTACCTGACAAAAATTGTAGTCAGTAACGTAATCCGTTACATTACACATTTTAGGCAACATAATCAGATTTCTTTTTGGATTACTTCGATGTGATAAACAAGTTAAATCAATTTAAATACCATTATCTTGTACCATAATGATGGAAAAAATGCAAAGTGTAAGAAAACTTGTTACATTCATTGTATTGCAGGATTTTAACATCACCTAACTAACATCTGTTATGAACCATTAGAAAATCGCATCACCTTAATTAAAAGGGGTCGAAGCCTAGAAGCGCATCTAGATAGTTAACAAGCGGTTACTTGCATGGTTTTTGTGGGTGCTGAGTAAAGCATCCTGGTGCATGTATAATACGTAGATTCCCCGGGGGGGGGGGGGGGATTCCTTTTGGAGTAAAAGCTTCGTCCTTCCGTCCTCCCTTAGTCCGAAGTGAGTTCCCAAAGTTACCGAACTTAAAATTGCCAGAAGATCAGCCGCGAGGTTTCCCAGGTGATAAATGTGTCTCCGGCACGCTTTTGGTAGAAGAGAGAGAGCGAGAGAACTGCGCGTGGGCTCTTTAAAGTCTGCGAAGAGTCACACCTTTCAGGATGGGCTTGACCAATGAGAAAGGCTGAATTTCCAAGCGGGAGTTTGGAAATACTGGGGGTTTTATGGCCCTTTGTCTGAGAGCATGGTAATTTCCAAAAGGGGTTGGATTGAAAGTTATTATACAAACTATTAAAGATTCTTAGGACACTGATATGTTGCATAGGTACCAACATGTAATATTCACTCTCACTTAGATCATCCGAAGACGGATTGATAGAGACCAAACATGTTACAGTCAGAGTGATATTAACTATTGATCTATTATAAGCATGCATAAAACAGTATTAAAATACACAAAAACAGTAATAATATACACAATGACTTAATGATATGTGTGCTCATTCAAAGAAAGGTTTTCCTATGAATTAATTAGAGAAGAGTCCATTTTATGGCATAATGTCCTTTTCCTAAAGTGGATATGAAGTGAGTGTTTCTTGACCATTTTGCATTCCTTTGCGCAATAAAACTAATGTTATCTGATGGGTTGCCATGGCACCGGGGGTGGTCTGGCGGCGTCTGCAGACATAGGGGCACCTAAGAATGTGTATTGGGTGAGGGGTCTGTGATTATTTGTTAATCTAATAACTAGTTTCATTTGTTAAATCAAAAACTACTCGTTGAACTCACAATTGAATTACATATGTCAAATCAGCAACAAAATTCAGAAATTAATTGCCCCATGAATGTTGTTTCTTATGCTGAATAGCATTTAAAAAGCTTATTTTTCAGGCTAGACCAGCCAATGTGCATGCGGAGTCATAACGTGCTTATAACTGTGCATTGACTCTAGTCAGATTTCTGTGGGAAATATGGCTCCTTCATTTAGAAGGTGGGACTATTCCTTACATATTGCGCGTTGCAGTTTCTCCCATTCATAAGTATAGGAGTAAATAAAACGCTTACTAAAAAAGATGAAATATTTGTATTTACCTGCATGCAGTGTGATCATTAATCAACATCAAAGAAACCGTGAACATGCAAATGTGATACTTAATTATTGAAATATTTATTTTAAAATCTCAGGGGTAGCCTACTTAAAATAAATATATTTGGTGAATAAGGTTTAGATGACAAAAAGTTTTGGAATGCCTGCATTACATGTTACTAAGAAATAACATGAATATGTGCATTTTAATTAGTTCAAATTAATAATACATGGTTTAAAAAAACAACTTAGAGTAATAATTCAAATAAAAATGAATGTGTTCAGTAGTTGATGCAATGTTGAAACCCTTCTTAAACCTGAAATTATTTTTGTAAATCCAGAGGTCAAATTCTTTCACCACCTGACTAATGACTGATCTTTGTGTCAATGTCCACAAAACTGGACTATATGTACATTATATTTATGTATATAATCAGTAGGCTATTTTAGAATGGAAAATTTAAAAGATGAAAGAGAAATGAGGGAGAATCAATGAATTATGAATAATTTATTGCTATTGTGTGAATAATATGTAATCCATAAAAAAGTAACTGTAGTCTGATTACGAGTATTTTAAAATGTAATTTACTCTAATTACAAGTACTTAATTTTTGGAATCCGATTACGTAATCCAGATTACATGTAATCAGTTATACCCAACTCTGTCCCTGGCACGCACAAACACACACACACACACACACACACACACACACACACACACACAGGGGCGCACGAGCCAGAGTTGCAGTGTTTACAGACTTTTTTGAAAGACAAAGCGCATAGCAACTAGCAACATTTTGGATAAACCTTATCTTTCAATCGGTGGAATAATGTGACCGGTTTCGCCCCGCGATCGCGAGGTTTCGCGTTCTTTCTCGACCGCAGAGTTAGCATCACATTCAACTGACCGAAACGCAGCAGACTTGTGAATGAAGGAGAACAAAACAGCGTTTACAAAACCACCTCACTATTGACTGTCTGGGCATATGAACATGTAGTCGGTCTGTAAATATGCACATAGTTTGTTACACAGACGGTTCTGCATGATATATAAAATAAAGTAATATCAGGTTAAATATTGTCACTTGAAACTTCAAGTACAAATTACAAAACACGCACTTAAAGTCACCAGTGATAATATTTAACTCGTGGTTTCTTGTTAAGACCATGATAACTGATTAAAAAAGATTATTTATTTATCTTGAACAGTCTTAAGCTCAGCCCCCTTCTGTCGTCTCATGCTGACGGCTGGTTTATAAAGAGCAGCAGACTTCACTCTTCTCACAGTGCAGGAATAAAATCAGGTTCTTTTTTACTTTAGTTATAATTAATACCATTCCAGTTGTTGTTGTTTTTCTAATCTTACCTTTTTCTTAACTTTATCTTATTTATCTTCCATCACTATTAAATACTGACCAAAGTTTAACGTTTTAATGTAATAGAGTATCCAGAACCATGGGTGCCACGGTTTCAGTCGTCAATCAGACTCCTTACACCTGGTACTTTGCCACTCAAGACAGTGGGGTAAGGACTTTTCATGCTTTCACTGCACAAGATTATTTATGCAATTCTATTTTCTACGTCCTGCTTTATAGTAAATTTTTCCTAGTTAGCATGTCTTACAATTAGCCAGATAATAACTGAGAGCATGACATAATATCTCACAACAATATCAGTTTATAGTGTCATTTTTCACTGTTTTTCTGATCTGGAATCTGATGTAAAATTCTGCTCCCCAGTATACACACATTGGTCCTGGCTGCACAACATCCTATAAGGAGGCCCGGTTAATCCATCGCTACATCCACGTCAGATATGAAAATCGCTCGTCGAATAGTTTTTCGTACGAGTTTAACACCCATAAAGGCGACACGTCTTTTATCCTAAGAGAAACCTTGGACCGCTCCCGGATTCAGATGCACTGCACCTCTGAGGGCGGCACTCGTTACTGTCCCAACTACGGTAAGTTCCCGCAAACGTGTCATTTCTGCACTACAGCAGAGCCCAAAGTATTTGCACCCTTACCATCACAACCATATGTGCCAGTTGAACATCCCATTCAAAATGTATTTCCACTTTGCTGTTATAAAAAAAGAAGAGAACTTTAATTATTTGTCAGAAAAATCATTTAAGTAGGAAATTTGTTAAAAATGTTAATTATGAAGATAAACTAACCAACTAATCAGAATACATCTTATCAAATTGGCATGACTTACACAGTCCTACATCATAAGGGAGACTGCAAGCGGCAACCTCCCGCTCCATCTCTTGAAACCAACATGGAAGTGACTAAAACTGCAATTCATCGACTGGCCGCTAGAGGCTGGCTCCAAAAGGGAGTCAATCCCATAGACCTCCCACGTTAAAATGCCCAACTTCACATTTAGTCATTTTGCAGACGTTTTTATCAAATGGAAAATACATAAAGCGATTCATTTTAAAGAGGCAGTCAGACAGAGGAAGTGCTCGTAACACCAAATCTCAGGCATTGTTACATTAAGTACAAGCTAGCAAGGGAAGGAATAAATAAAGAGAAAAGATATATATATATATCTGTCTGCAAAAAGTGAGATGTCACGCCAAGGCAAAAGGCAGTAACTTCCACATTATATAGGGTGCTGATCACCATTTACAGAAGCATTATAGTGATTTTTTTTTTATCACTATATTTTTTTTTTTATATCTATTTGTACTATTGTCTGTTTTGGATTAAGTTGAGGACCCCAGGAAGACTAGCAACCACTCTGTGGAAGCTAATGGGGATCCAAATATACAATAAACAATTATAGTAATGTGTATAAAATCTAGTGATCATTGGCTAGGCTATAACATCTAGTAATGCGATTCAAAAAAAATATCTGACCGTAACAACCAGACAAAAACTTAAACGTGAGTGGATACCGTTTCGCAACCAATTTATTTGCAATGTTCGCTAACATTAAAGGATGCAAGACATACTTAGCCTATTGTTTTTACATCAAACTGAATTAAAGATGTCTATCAATGCAAGCAAGTGTCATTTGGTCAGTATTTGTCTTTTGAATATCTAGGTATTGTGCTGAAAGGTGCTCCACATATTCTGTTTATCATTATTTACAGGCCTCCAAAATATTCTCCAGCCTTTGTTTGTAGAGTTCACAGAACTGTTATCAAAGATTTCCTCAGAGTTTGACTTTTGCTATTGCAGGGGATTTTAATATCCACATAGATAATGCAGAAATCAAAACTACTAAAGAAATTATAACTGTTTTAAACACTTTTGACCTGATTCAGCATGTGCATGGACCCACACACAATCGTGGACACACTCTAGATTTACTCATCAGTAGAGGTCTAAACATTTCATCCATCGTTATTAAGGATGTAGCACTATCTGATCACTTCTGTATTTTCTTTGATATATTGATCTCAGTTGCCACTGAATCTAGATCTGTCTCTGTCAGAAAGAGATGCATTAATGAGAACACTAGTGCGCTATTTATGGAGGTTATATCTTCAACACCAAGCATTTCTGCAGACTCTGTTGATCTTCTCCTGGATTCATTTAACTCAAAAGTAAAGAATGTTATTGATGATATTGCTCCCGTGAAAGTCTGCAAGAATGGCAGACAAAAATCATCATGGAGAAAATCAACATCAGTTCAGAGTATGAAAAGACAATGCAGAAAATCTGAGCGGATGTGGCGGAAGACAAATCTCGAAATTCACTATAGCATCTATAAAAACAGCCTTCATGCTTTCAATGTGGAACTTCTTCTCAAACCTTATAAACAGTAACTTAAACAACACTCACACTCTTTTTGCTACTGTCGAGAGACTGACAACCCCCCCCCCCCAATAATAATATACACAATGACCTGAGGATATGCGTGTTCATTCAAAGAAAGGTTTGTCTATGAATTGATTAGAGAAGAGTCCTTTTTATGGGCATTATGGGTCTTTCCTATGGGGAAATGCAGTGAGAAGGAGAACTCTCAACATGCCATTAGGTCGTAAAAATGTATCTGGTCTGGCTGAGGTGTCCTGTTACCATGGTAACCAGGGGCCTGTGGGTCGTTCACAGACATCTCAGCACCTAGTCTGGTGGTTGGGTGAGGGGGTTTGTGATTATAGGGCCTTTTGCACCACAGGAACCTTTTCATTGTAATTGTGGAACTACCCACTTTTTGGCAGGAATTAGGAACGATTTTAGTTCCAGGAACTCCGTTTGGAGGAACTAAATTAGCTCCTACTTCAGAGTAGGATCTAAAACAGTTCTAGGAACTATCCGTGACGTAAGTGTACGCTGATTGGCTAAACGCGTACGAAAACGCCCTCACCCGCCATGATTTAAAACACCGTGTAAACATATAATGTTTACACAGTATATCATACTGAGAGCATTTATAAACGGAATTTACCTGAAGACTTCGTCTACGGCGTTTTGTGCTTCTTTCAGCCTCAATGAAATGTAACACTGCAAACTGTCGTTGGAGATTCTTAGTTCTCCTTTCTGTTCTTTCAATCGCTTGTCGAAATTCCATGTCCATTATTGTGAAACCCACGAGACACAACAAAAACACAGCTCCAATCACAGCATCCTCCATCCTCCTGTTGTTAACGTTGTTCTTCTTTGTTTACGTTGTTGAACACCGCTGTCGACCAGCTTACGTCACTTCTTAGTACCCACTGTCGGTGCGAATGCAACCCTTTAAATGGTACTGGGAAATAGTTCGCGCAAAATCATCCCAGTACTTCAGTACTGTACTTTTAGTTCTGGAACTAAAGCAGTGCGAAAGGCCCTTAAGTGTTAAATCTAATGAATAATTGTGTGTCTGATTGCTCCAAACGCTACATGTCCTAAAGGCTAAGTCCCATGTCTTCAAAAGAGCCCTCACCTCTCCCTTCAGCCAGGGTTTCTGATTTGAGCAGATGGTGATCTTCCTTGTTTTAGTGACATCATCAATACATTTACTGATGTAGCCACAAACAGATGACACATATTCCTCTAGGCCCACCCCACTAATTCCGGTTGCTGCTTCTCTGAAGATCTGCCAGTTGGTGCACTCAAAGCAGTCCTGGAGCATAGAAGCAGCTCCACTAGGTCACACCATGATGGTTTTAACTGTGTGTTTGTTATCTTTGAGCACAGGACGACGGACAGGGACCAGCAGTGTAAGGGAAACAGGTCAATTTAGCTCAAAGGCAATCATTTAATATTTTATAGGGAATTTGAACAGAATCACAGTTTTACGGCCGATCACTGAGTCGGGCAGTGATTCAGAGGGGTTGGTGCTAGGTATCTGATTTATGATGTCCATGTTTCAATGTTCTGATCGAATCTTAAATTGTCTGATTGGCTCTGATATCCTTGAGAGCCATATTAGTGTTGGCACTCGTGGGGGATATGAATAGTCACAATAAACCCAACTGTAAACTCCGAGGCAGGTAGTGTGCACGGCATTTCAATGTCAAATATACCACCGTTTCAGAACAGTGGCTGCTTACCGGAGAGCAGTTCGTACACCAGCCTTTGTTTATGTAAACACAGAGTCCTCCTCCGCAAGTTTTTTCCGACAGGTGATTTCGGTCAGCTCGGAAGAGGAGTAGCCCGTCGATATGGTAAACTGAGTCTGGGATATTGTTACATAGCCATGTCTCCGTTAACAGAAGCATACAACAGTTCCTCATTTCCTTGTAACAGAAATAATGCTCTTACTTTGCAAAAGTCCTGCTATCAAATGCCATCAACTCCAAAATGATAACGTGTAATTTTTTTTTTAATCCCTTGGTTTCTGATGCGGTTTTTAAACAGGAAAAAATGAACAAGAAGAAAAACAGAGACAGCAAGAAGAGGAGAGAAGACGTCTGGAACGCTTGGAACGTGAACAAAGGATTCAACAGGAGCTGGACAGAGAGAGTGAATCGTCCAGACTCAAGCTTTCTCGAGCGACTGAGCGCCTTCGTGAAAAACAGAGCTTCAGAGGTCACGAGCAACATCATGAACGCACACAAGTTCTCCATCAGCAAATAGAAGATGATGCTGCTGCGATTGAGAGGAACGAGGTATGACTTTAATTCGTACTGTGCAACATTACTGTATAGAAAGCATGTGATCACTTTTTACAGAGATCCATTTTTGTTTTTCACATTTATTTATGTAGGTTACTGATGTTGAAGAAAAATTCAAAGACATTTTAATAAAGTACCAGATCACAGAAGATGAAGAGATACAGCAGCACCAGATTTGGAGCAGGATTAAGATACTCCAGAATGAACTTGCAATTCAATATTGTAGAGAAAACAATCTTTCCGTATGGTCTCAGTTTACCTTTGATCATTCTGTAAGATATAATGAACTGTCTCTTACAGAGAAGCTCACAGTTCTCGAGGCATCTGTACAGTTCATTATGCACAGTAGCACTGAAGATGCTAAAGATGATGAAGATCAGCCGCTTGGTTGGGAGAAGAAGTACAACTTTTTCTTGGGTTTGGTGGAGCAACTTCATGCAACAAGTCCAACTTTGGCCGAACGCATTTTATTAAATGTACTTGACACAGTCTCAGAGCTTTCACCACAAAGCAGGGAGATTTTTGGTCAAATGTTGTTCAACAGAATTTGGACACCAACAGAAATAATGCTCTTACTTTGCAAAAGTGCAGCTATCAAATGCCATCAACTCGATTCAGTTCTCCACACAGCACAAACCTACCACCTGGACTGCATCCTTGTTCTCTCTGCTCTTACAAATGAAAACCCTTTCGAGTTTCTTCAAGAACAAATAAAAAACAATAAGGAAAAAGACTCTGATACAATTGTGAAGGAACTTCGTGAAGCAAACTGCCCAGAGAAAGTCTTGGTGCTGTTGAAGGATGTGCTCAGATACATGGAGTCAGAACTCCCAAAATATCAACTGGAGGACCTTACCAAAGAAAAAATTGATGAATTGAAAGGAAAGATAAGATCTCTTAATTTTACAAACCTAGATATCAACCTTTTGAAAGAATTATTAATTGGAATGTCAATAGCAGTGCAAGACTGCTCAACAATCATCACAAAAGACAATATGAAAATTGAAGGCTATTTTCCAAGACTTACACAACTAGCATCATTGCTTTTGCTTCTCCTGGCACAAGTGGGAGAAAATAAAGGATGTCTTCTAGAGATTGGCACAGGTGAGGGCAAGTCTTGTATCTTAGCTATGTTTTCAACAATTCTGGCCATTTGTGGAACCAAAGTGGACATTGTGACAAGCTCTCCGGTTCTCGCCCGACGAGACCAAGAAGAGTGGAAAAAGTTTTTTGAAATGTTTGGTGTCACATCATCTGTAGTACCCCCACGTTACTCAAGTGCCTATTCACCAGAGGAACAAGAGGAAAGTCTTAAAGATGCTTACAGGCAACAAATAGTATACGGCACAGTGGGAGCCTTTGCAGCAGACACACTTAAACAGGAATTTGAGAAGAGGACTACTCGCGATACAAGGCAGTTTGAGATTGTAATAGTGGATGAAGTGGATTATATGACCTTGGACAATGGAGTCCAAGTAACATTCTTGTCCCATGAATCTAGTGGATTTAGGCAAGTAGAGCAAGTGCTTTCCAACATATGGGCCATGATATCTAGTTGCCAACCAATTGAAATGCTTGAAACAGGGCAGATAAAATGGGCGACAAGGATACAATACTTTCATAAAGCTGTAATGGCAGCCGTTATGGGACTAGAAACATCAGACAACTTTTCTGCAAATGAGATCTTGTTGCCCGGAGTGACTTTGGGATTCTACACCCACAAAGATATTGAAATGATACATCAAGCTAAGAGTAAGGAACAAAATGTTGGTGATGGGAATGAGGACAGAATTTCCAAAGCACTGTCTGAGGTCATGAAAAAACTTGGAGTTTCACAACAGTACGATCTCTTGGGTATATTTGAGGAGGTCTTGGAAAGCAGTGTAGTATTTAAGTGCTATTCCTTAGAGAACAAGAAAGCCACATGTTTTCAAGCTCAGGAAAAACAAGGTGACCTTAAAGTTGAAATGCTACTGTTGGAAGGAGGACTGGCATGTGAAATCATGTCTGAGAAATTGCTCATTGATGCAACCGTAAGCACAATAAAGTCGTCTATCAAGTACTCAGATAACCTCCAGACAGCCAAAGAATCCAACAACTTCATTATCATCCCTGTTTTTTTGAAAAGCTACGTTGAGAATCAGTTACCAGTGTTTGTCGAGAATGCACTAAAGGCTGTTGAGATGACGCGAGGCAGAGAATACATGATTGACACCTCACCAGCTGCTGAAAGAGACATGAGTCATGACAGAGACAAGTATAATGCAATAATTCCAGTGGACTTCAAAGCGAGCGGTGTGCTGGAGAAAAACAAGAAGTGGGGTAATGGCCTGCAACAATTTTTAGAGTTCAAGCACCAACTTGCGATTTCACCGATATCCAATGTGACAAATTACATGTCAAATTTTCATTATTTTAAAAGGTACCTCAGTGGGAGAGGTTTATTTGGTGTTTCTGGTACATTAGGAGGTAAAGCAGATCAGGACTTTCTGGCAAAACATTATAAAGCAACAAGCTGCATTGTACCTGCACATCGCCATAAAAGGGTGGTGGAACTTCCAGTCATCCAGGTGAAAGGTGGGAATCACCAATGGATCCAGACTATTTGTGAAACTTCATGGAAAGTAGCAGAGAGAGGACAAGTTGTCTTGGTAATTTGTGAAGACGTTAAAACAGCAGATGAACTACATAAGAAAATACAAGATGAAGGCAGAATAAAGGCAGAACAGATTACTCTGTACACAATCAGTGAGAAGCACAACATTGAAAGAGAGAAGTTCTGCGCAGGCAGAATCATCATTGCTACAAATCTGGGAGGACGGGGGACAGACATTAAGGTTGATGAAAGTGTGAATAAGTGTGGTGGTCTTTTTGTTCTTCTTACTCACTTCCCACACAACCGAAGAGTGGAGAAACAAATATTTGGTCGTACATCACGAAAGGGCAATCCGGGGATGATCCAGATGGTTTTGAACTGTGATCATCTCGCACTCGCTTACCAAGGTCAGTCTGTAGAAATCATGCGGCAACTAAGAGAGGATTATGAAATTAAACGAATCCAGGACATGGAAAGCGATGAGCTGGTTGAAATAAACCTAAAGGAAAATCTATTCTTCACATTTTGTAAATTGTTGAAGGACTTTGATGGGCAGTACTCAGAGAAAGAAAAACTGGACCCCATGCGAATGCAACCCAAAAATATTCCTGATTGCTTTAAACATCATCGGCCAAAGTTTGATTATCAGCCTGCCATCAATGCTTTGAAAGAATCTTGGGCCTTGTGGTTAACCCTTCATGAGGATCACATCAATAGGCATGACGACATCAGACAACTTGAAGCAGACCTTATCAGGACAATAAATGAAACCAGTGGAAAGCTGCTGCGAGGAGAATGTGATCATTTCTATGATCATGTCAAACAGGCAATTGTTAGAACTGATCTACACTGCCGTGAAAAATCCAGAAATGATTATGGAGCTAAATCCTATTGGCAAAATGTTGCAAAGTCTGACCCACACTACAGGGCTGTGGCACTCTATAACCAGGCGTACATCACCATCAACCTCGGTAAAGGTAACTATAAAGCAGATGCTATGAACCTGCTGGAAGACGCAAAGAAATCCATTAATGTCTACATCTCAGAAGTCTCAAACACAATGGTCTCATGTAATTTATCAGTCATTGGAAACCAAGATCAGACCACAGACAACAACAACTTTCAGAGTCAAATGGAAGCCAGAATGAACTTCTTTAAGTGCTGGATGACATACATTGATAACGCATTGATTAAACTTAAAGAGCTGGAAAAAAAGAACAGTGATGCCATTACAGAGGACTGTTCAGTCTACATGCTGTCAGAAGAAAAGAACTTCATCGTCACTAATGAGCTCAGATTGTTATACGACTATGGCCTCGGTGTTGTTTTTGAGGTGAAAAAGAAGCCCAAGTTTTGCATAGATGCTTTGATATGTTTCATACTTGGGGTGGTACAGGTTCTCGCTGGGGTTCTTGTTTGTGCGCTGACACTTGGAACGGCCAGCCAGTTTGGATTGGGCCTGATTTCAGAAGGAGTTTCTGACATGATCAATGGAATAGAGGGGATGATAAAGGGTACATTCGATTGGGTGTCATGGGCAATATCTAAGAGTATCAGCATTGGGCTTTCTTTGTTAACAGCTGGCTTTAGTGTTATCAAGAAAGCAGTTACCTCAGTGTTTAAAGTGACAAAAAGTCTCCTCAATGGTACAAAGTCTTTTTCTTCTGTTGCATCTGAATTCATCAAATCAGGAAAGGCAATGTTTACTTCATTCAAAGGAGGTGTTCAGTCTGGTTTATCGTCCGTCAGTAAGGAATCTTTTAAGTCTGCAATGAAAAACATGACATCATCTACAGTGCTCAAACAGAACTTCAAATGTGCAACTAAATATGCAGTCCAGGAAATCGGGAAACAGTCTGTGCTCACTGCCATGAACTACGCAATCGATACAGCTCTTCAGGAAGTCTTTAAGAAGATTTTACAAAGCAGCTTTGAGAATGTTGTTACTTCATCAGTGAAGCAGAGCAGTAAACTGGATCAGACTCTTGTGGAGTTCATCAGCTCAGGCGTTCCCAAAGCTGCACTGAAAAAAGAGGATTTCAAGATTAACCAGAATTATGAGAAGCAAATAAAAAAATCAGTTGGTATGCTCTGCGAAGAGATAATTCCTCACCTCATACTGGACTGTACCACAGCACGGGATGTTATCAGCAAACTCTCTGAGGTGTGTGAAAAAGCAGAAGAGCTTATGAATAAAGCCAAACTGTCAGGAGTATATGAAATGGCAAAGCTGGCTCTGAAAGTAGCTGAGTACTCAGCATCTCTTGTTCAAATACTGAGTGCCATTCCAACAAGGGAGATTATACAACAGAAATGTGTTCCTGAATTACTGGAGAGCATCAGTGAGCTTCAGAAAGAAATGACAAAGTATGACCAAGATGGACGACACCATTTACAGGATGTACAGCGCCTTAAAGGTGAACTTCTTCAGACTATCACCCAGAATGTATCTGAGCAATTCATCAGCTCCTGTTCAGAACATATGAGTTCTTTAATGACAAGCACATTTAAGAGTCAACTGAACAGTGCTGCAGGACAGGCGGTGGACCACGTCATGCGCAGACATAAAACTCAGCGTTTCTTTGATGACCAGAGGGAAAAACACAAGAGATCTGCGAGTCACAAAGAAGTGGAACAGTTGTCAGATGAGGAAAAAACAAAGCTAATGCTGTATACAGAAGACATGTGCAATGCTGATCAGCCTACAACAGCCCTCGATGTGTATGTGCTCACAAAAAGCAACTTGCTGGATGGAAAAGGAATTCAACTCACTGTTGTTGATGAAAATGGAAAACAGCTCACTGTGGAACGTTACCCAGGAACCAACAAATCATCAGACGATATAAAATTGAGATTAACCAAATCTCCAAAAACCACACATCCACAGTAAGATTAATCATTAGAGCATTATATAGCTTACATATAAAAAAGTATGTTTCAGTGTTAATGCTTACGAACTTTGTGTACTGAATGTAGTTACTTTTCCTTTTAAAAACAGAGCTGATGCACAGCTGTACAGCGGCCATTTTGACATCGTACAGGATGATGGCAGGATAATCAGCGTTAACTCAGATCATCAGAATGCTCTTTATCATGCTGTAGCACAAGCAACTGGCAGCAAGACAGAAGACCCAAAGATGGAAGCTTTGACGCTACGTAAGAAAGTGAAAAATGAGGTGAATAAACTTAATTTATGGCTCTGATTTCTTCATGTGACCGTGTGCCCCTCCTGAGTGCCAGATTTTAGATATAGATCGGCTCATATTTACTGATGTACTGAAATCACTGGCTGTTTCTCAAACAGACAAAAATGATTAACTGACAGATCACTTTCTAAATTTCAGAGGGAAATTTGCAAAGATTTCATCACTACTATGGACGTTTATCATCAGGTTACCTTTTAGGAAATTACATGAGCTGAGAAGGCGGGTAATTAGCCAGCCCAGCTCACTTCAGCTCCTTTGTAAGGAATAAAACATTCAGGCGTGCCGTTATAGAAAAATAATCAATTACTGGGTTATTGATTTAACCAGTTATTGTTACCAGCCCAAAGTTAATTATTTTCTTTAAACAGCTTGTCCTTACTCTTCATAAGCCCAGGACTAGTTTTCTAAACTACGTTTGAGTTTAGATTCTTATCACCTGACATCTGCGATTTTCATGTACCAATTCGGATGGGACTAACATCTCCGTGTTGTGGGAGGGTCTGTTTTGGACATCTGGGCGTTGCAGAGATCACGCGCTCTGTATGTGTGCATTGCATATGGTAATTCGGATCGATTACCATTAGTATAAATCACACAAATACCATGGTGAAGCTAAATGGCTAGTATAGCAAAACCATGTTAATGTGAGGTTACTTTCGCTTTACTTTATTTATTTGTATTAAACCCTTGTTTCATTTTCATAAAAGGTACATATGCAATTAAAACATTATGTAATTGAGTGCAGAAATGAACGCAAATAATTTTATCTGACGCTGATATTACAATAGCCAGTCTTAACAGTTTACGTGATCTGGTTCTTGATTTTATTAGTCTTTTCTTTTTTTAATTATTTGCCAGGAGGCAAAAATATCAAATGTGTGCGTGGCAAGAGCGTCTACAGTAATTCACGTTGGCCAAAACACACAAGGAAACGCGTTGTGAAAAAAACCCCCAAACAAACAAATAATTCACCGGCAATCACAGACATCGCATTCGGATGGGATTAGTTTTCTCAGAGGATCACTGAGTTTGCTGAAAAGCAGTAGGTAATTTGCTCTGGAATTATTACAGTACAGAGGTTGTGTGAGAAAAACACAGACGCGGACAGGATTAAATCTGGGAAGTCGTGGCCTAATGATTAGAGAGTCAGACTCGTAATCCAAAGGTTGCGAGTTCGAGTCTCGGGCCGGCAGGGATTTTAGGTGGGGGGAGAGAATGTACAGCGCCCTCTCCACCCTCAATACCCCGACTGAGGAGCCCTTGAGCAAGGCCCTGAACCCCAAACTGAAAAACAGAAATGGCTGTCCACTGCTTCGTGTGTGTGTGTGTTCACTGCTATGTGTGTGCACTTGGATGGGTTAATTGCAGAGCACAAATTTCCGAGTATGGGTCACCATACTTGGCTGTATGTCACGTCACACTTTTCACTTTTCAGTACATCTGTGAAACACAAATTTATCTCATCCGAATAGGGCTTTAGACTACAGCAGTTTACCAACAATTACAATTATTAATATAATTAACACATAATACCTTTTAAACAAGTTCTTGGATAGGGGCTGGATCGAGAAAGGTCCACGAGCAGGGACTCATTCTTGGGACACCCATAGGTCAACGGCGCTGTATGTTGGCATGGTGCCCGAGGCTATCGGTGCCGACATAATTCTGCTTTTTAACAGCAGGGGTTGATCACTAATGCTCAGTCATCACTTAAATCTCATTCACTGCAGTTGCTTCACTCTGTATTGGACCCATATAGACATAGTTTATTGTTTATATAATAAATCGTATATTGCTCGATACGATTTTGGTACAACAGAAAAAAAATAAATAAATAAAAAATTCCACTATGCTCGGCTCTTTTAATTTATTTTGAACAGACAGTAGTACAAATTACTATTTTTTTCCACTTAGATGTGAAAATACTAAATATTATTTTATATATATATATATATATATATATATATATATATATAAAATCTGCAGTATATATATACATATAGAGTAAAATATATTTGATTTAGTTTACGGATAAACAAGGGAAAAAACAGTGTGTGATGAAGACGAGCCCACCAGCTCGCTTTCGGGGAAAAATGTGAGTCCGTGAAGGGATGTAAAAACGATGGCTCACTCGCAAAAGCACTTTTGTGCAAGGTGGAATTTATTTACAGTGCCAGAAAGATTGTCCACAGTGAAGAATATATACAAGTCCACCTAAAAATGACAAAAATCCAAAGTACCAAATAAACAACAAAAAGGAAAAATAAACCAGAAAATAATCCAACAATGATATAATCAGGTAACAAACAGGTATCCACAATATACAAAGGGGTTTGGGGTTTTTGCTTGAGGCACCGCAGTAGCACTCTTGCATCGACTTGGTAAAAAAGTAGGTTTCACTTTATTTTGATGGTCCCTTTAACACATTCTATTGACTATAAGTAATGTTGCACCTACATCTCTAATGATTCTCATTAGAGTGTTAGTAGTGTATTAGTTGACTGGTAGGGTTAGGGGTAGATTAAGTTGACACGTTCTTGCAAAGTTACTTATAATCAGTAGAATATCTGTTGGGAGACCAACACAATAAGGAGTTAGTAGATATGAAGCAGACAGTCTACTAATACTCTTATGAGAGTTTGTTGACATGTAGTTGCAACATTACTTAGTGTCAACAGAATGTTCAAAAGGGACCATCAAAATAAAGTGTTACCAAAAAGTACTGTCTTTCTGTTTGGCCTCGGCTTATATAGGCCAAACCCTGCCCCTTTTTGGGCCATACCATTCGCAGGTAAGAATAACATTTAACACACAGATAAATACCACATCTATTGGTCATCTGTAACACTTAATCAATAATAATTACTTCCGATCTATCTATCTATCTATCTATCTATCTATATATATATATATATATATATATATATATATATATATATTAATAAACACATAATCCACTCACACATAATACATTTAACACATAATTTCCACACACAGCAACACCTATTCATACTACACAATGGTTTCGCAAGCTTCCGGTTGCGCTGTGCGGCGCGACCAAGCCCGTGATGTCATAATCGACCGCCACTTGTTCGTTTGATTTGGCCGGCGCGGTGTTTCCCGCCGGAAGACTGACTACGCCCACACAGACAAACATCACAGGGATGAAACGACACAACAAGTGCAGTGTAAGTGTATGAAATGACCGGGAAATGGATATGGACAGAGGAGAGTGCTGCAATGGGAAAATGTCCATGTGCTATCAGGATCGCGTGTGCACCCGCTACTCCGATAGCGGCAACGGCAGGGAGGAACAGTACGGAGGATGAATGAGGTAAGTAGGCGAGTATGTGTGTGTGTGTGTGTGTCAGTGCTGCTTCCCCTGCGGTGGCAGCTAATGTGACTATCACATCACCTTCCCCCTCTCCAAGGCCATACTGGCCGGAAACCTGGACAGGTAGTCGGCTACCACATTGAGTCTGCCAGGTCGATGCCGTATCTTGAAGTGGTACGGCTGCAGGACGAGGTACCATCGTGTGACTCTGGCACTGTGGTCCTTCATGGACTGGATCCAGGTTAGAGCCCAGTGGTCAGTTTCTAGATCAAACTCTCGACCAAGGAGGTAATAGCGCAAGCTGTCCAGGGACCACTTGATGGCAAGACCTTCCTTCTCGGCCGTTGAATATCTTGTCTCCCTGGGGAGTAGCTTGCGGCTGAGGTAGACAACTGGCCTCTCTTCACCTGCACTTCCCTGGCCAAGGACCGCTCCAATCCCTGTTGTGGATGCGTCTACTTGCACCAGGAATCTCTGAGAGAAGTCTGGACTCTGCAGGACTGGGCTGGTGCACATCTTTTCTTTTAGGGTATTAAAAGCGGTCTCACAGTCATCGGTCCAAGGAATAGGGTTTGTCACCGTCTTGGACAGCAGGTTGGTCAGAGGAGCCGCGATGGAGGTGAAATTTGGCACAAACCTCCTGTACCAGCCCACCAGTCCTAGGAACGACCTCACTTCCTTCTTAGTCTTTGGTTGTGGGCTCCTTCAAATTGCCTCCAACTTGTCCACCTGTGGTCTCAGCTGTCCGTTGCCCAGGTGATACCCCAGGTAGTTCGTCTCTTGCCTTGCCCACTCACATTTTGAAACGTTTAATGTCAATCCTGCTTCCTCTATCCTCTTTAGGGTTTGCTGGCGATGTTGAAGATGTTCTACCCAAGAGTTGCTGTGGATTACCATGTCATCCAGGTACGCCGCAGACCAGTCTTCACCGCCTTGGAGTACTCTGTCCATCAGCCTCTGGAACGTGGCTGGTGCCCCGTGAAGGCCAAAAGGAAGGACTGTGAATTGGAATAGTCCTAAAGGTGTTCGGAATGCGGTGTATAGTCTGGACTCAGGGTGGAGGGGTACCTGCCAGTACCCCTTACACAGGTCTAGCGTGGTAATGTACGGGGCTCTTCCAATCTTCTCCAGCAGATCATCCACTCTTGGCATGGGGTATGCATCAAACTTAGATTGGGCGTTGAGCTTGCGGAAGTCGATGCAGACACGCAGGGAACCGTCTTTCTTGGGTACGATCACCATTGTGCTGCTCCACTCGCTCATTGAAGGTTCGATCACTCCTAGCTCCTTCATCATCTTGATCTCCTCCTTCAAGGGTTCCACCAGCCTCTCAGGCACCCGGTAAGGATGTTGATGTGATGGTGATGGCTTGGAAAGGTGGATGGTGTGATGGGTCAACTCAGTCTGTCCAGGCCTCTGACAGAACAAAGCAGGAAACTGGCTCAGGAGGTGCTGCAGTTCTTTACTTTTGGAGTCTTCTAGGTGAATTAGACTCACCACAGACGACTGTCGCTTTGCATCCTCTGATTCCTCTTCCTCTTCCACCTCTACCTTCCTTACCAGCAGTGATGTTTCTGGTCCCTTACCGGGTGGCACCTTCCACTCCTTTAAAAGATTCACGTGGTAGGTCTGCCTGGTCTTGCCCTTGTCCGGATGATGAACTTCGTACGTTACTGGCCCCATCTTGCAGACCACGGTGTATGGCTCCTGCCATTGAGCCAGTAGCTTGCTCGTTAAAGTTCGCAACAGGAGTAATACCTTCTGCCCAGGTTGAAACTGTCGTAGCCTGGCGTGTTGGTCATACCATCTTTTCTGCACTTGTTGTTTTTCTTGTAGGTTCTCTTTAGCTTGTTCTCTGTACTGCTCCAGTCGATCTCACATCTCTAGCACGTACTGCCCAATGCCTTTCTCCTCCTCCTTGGAAGCAGGTTCCTCCTCCCAGCCTTTCTTCAGCAGGTCCAGGGGTCCTTGTACCTGCCATCCATGGAGGAGCTCGAACGGTGCGAATCCCATTGACACTTGGGGTACCTCTCGGTAAGCGAAGAGAACAAATGGTAGCCACTTGTCCCAGTCTCGTCCTGTGTCTGCAACGAACTTCTGAAGCATGTTCTTGAGACTTTGGTTGAATCTCTCCACAAGACCGTCCGTCTGCGGGTGTTAGGGAGTTGTTCGGATGGCGGTAATGCCCAATTGTTTATTCAGCTGCCCCATCAGCCGTGACGTGAAGTTCGTTCCCTGGTCCGTGAGTATCTTCTCAGGTATGCCGACTCTGGAGAAGAGTTGAACCAGGGCATGAATGATCTTAGGTGTGGTGATAGAACGGAGTGGGAAGGCCTCAGGATACCTCGCTGACTACCAGGATGTAGTGATGTCCAGCACTGCTCTTTTCCAACGGCCCCACAATGTCCATGGCGATCCGCCTAAAAGGTGCAGAAATGACAGGGAGAGGTTGCAGGGGTGCTCTGTCCCGCTGGGACACAGCACTTGTCTTTTGGCAGATGGCACATGTATTACAGGGTGTTTGTACGTCAGTGTATAGTGTGGGACAGTAAAATCGTGAGCTAATGCGTGCGTATGTTTTCTGGTGGCCCAGGTGGCCAGCCCATGGAACAGTGTGTGCAAGGTGCAGAACAAGAGGACAACAGCAAGATGGTACAATTAGACGCATCACATCATTAGTTCGCACATACAACACATTATTCACCACTACATATTTTTCATTGCACAGATTTGATGGGTTGTCACACTCAGCTTTGACAAATAAAGGTTTCAAAGTTTCATCTTCCCTTTGACGTTGTGCTATGTTCCCTGGGACCTTCTAGCCATTGACTTCAAGACCCTCCACTGAGGCATCAGAGGCTGGGGTACCCAGGTACTTCTCAAGCCGCCGTTGGCGTCATGACTTTTTAGGGCCTTTAGTCCCGCCCTGCAGCAGATTACCATCCAAGTCTGGAAGTGGCTGCAGACCTGCACTGGCTTGAGCTCTAGTAAAAGCAGGATATGAAAAATTGACAGTGGTGGTGGTAACAGAATGTTCAGAGTCGTTGATGGTGGGTTGCAAGAGTTCATAAAGCACTGGCAAGTCTCTTCCTAGAATCATATCAGCTGGTAAATTCTCAGCTATGGCAACATTAAGTAAGTACACTTGTTCCTGTACCTCCAATTGACTGAACTTTGGGAAAACTTGTGGCTCCCTCCTCATCCTCCGTAGTCTCAACCGAATTCCAGGCTGCCTCCTCCTCTGATGCCACCTTCACTTGGGATCGTAAACCCAGCCTGGGTTTTCTACCTTTCGGCACTGTCTTACGAGTAGCCATCCCACCGCTGCCACCAAATGTGATGAAGATAAGCCCACCAGCTCGCTTTCGGGGAAAAATGTGAGTCCGTGAAGGGATGTAAAAACGATGGCTCACTCGCAAAAGCACTTTTGTGCAAGGTGGAATTTATTTACAGTGCCAGAAAGATTGTCCACAGTGAAGAATATATACAAGTCCACCTAAAAATGACAAAAATCCAAAGTACCAAATAAACAACAAAAGGGAAAAATAAACCAGAAAATAATCCAACAATGATATAATCAGGTAACAAACAGGTATCCACAATATACAAAGGGGTTTGGGGTTTTTGCTTGAGGCACCACAGTAGCACTCTTGCATCGACTTGGTAAAAAAGTACTGTCTTTCTGTTTGGCCTCGGCTTATATAGGCCAAACCCTGCCCCTTTTTGGGCCATACCATTCGCAGGTAAGAATAACATCTATTGGTCATCTGTAACACTTAATCAATAATAATTACTTCCGATCTATATATATATTAATAAACACATAATCCATTCAACACATAATTTCCACACACAGAACACACCTATTCATACTAGACAATGATTTCGCCAGCTTCCGGTTGCGCTGTGCGGCGCGACCAAGCCCGTGATGTCATAATCGACCGCCACTTGTTCGTTCGATTTGGCTGGCGCGGTGTTTCTCGCCGGAAGACTGACTACGCCCACACAGACAAACATCACAGGGATGAAACGACACAACAAGTGCAGTGTAAGTGTATGAAATGACCGGGAAATGGATAGGGATAGAGGAGAGTGCTGCAATGGGAAAATGTCCATGTGCTATCAGGATCGCATATATACAAAATAAATAATAGTTTTGCATTCAGATACGTTAAATCGCAAATATGGAAATATTATGGAATATTTGGATTTGTGCCAAATGAGAAAGGTAGGATAAACCAGCACAAAGCTCCATTTCGCAAACAGTTGAGTGGGCAAACCTTTAAAGTATACTCCTTTGTCAGTCTATGTGAGAGACGTGTTCAGAATCAGCACATGGTCACTGTCTAGTGGGCTTTGTTTTCAAATGCGCAACTCATGGCATTTGCTGTTCTTCTGCTGGCGGTTATCAAACAGCATTGCATTACTGTGGGCGCCCCCTTCTGGATTGGGGGTGAATTGCCTGTATTCATTGTAAGGCTCATGCACCGAACCGAGATGTCCGTACCGTGACGGTTCGGTATGAATACATATATCGTGCCACCCCTAGTGTACAGTATTACTCAGTCATCTGCACATGTGATGAGATGATCAGGATTGTGTTTAATCTCAGACTTGTAATTTCTCACTAGATCCAGACAAACCTTGAATCGTACACACACCTGCTTATTCTCCAAAGAGGATATGACTTCTGTGACAAAACCCCCAGTAAATACAGCATAACTGGAGGAAATACAAAGAAGACAGACGTTGCACTGCAGAAATACTTACAGAGTGTTAAATTCATCAAAAGTGGCGAACAAGTCCTCATCAAAATGTACCATCTTGGATTTGTTGGTGAATATAAAAGGTAAAGAATCTGATTGCCGAAGGTGATTTCTGTTATTTAGACACAACATAACACCACTGTGTATGGAGATCATGAAAGAAAGAGAATTCATCTGATACACCAAAAGATAATAATAATTTAAGTATTAAAAAATAGTATGCATAACCAGGAGTGTCATGTGTCCATTTATTTCATTCCATACAACAGGGGTGCCCACTCCTGCTCCTGGTGATCGACTGTCGACAATCGACTGCTAACCCTAATCAAACACACCTGAAGCAACTAATTAAGGTCTTCCGGATCGCTTGAAAATTAAAGGCAAGTGTGTTTGATTAGGGTTAGCACTGAACTTTGCAGGACAGTCGATCGCAAGGAACAGGAGTGGGCACCCCTGCCATACAACCACAGAAGCTAAAAATATTCACCTGTGCTCTAAATTAGCTTACTAGTGCAAATAAGTAAATTTCATGCTTTCAAATTCTCATTCTCTCTGCACAGTGTCGTAAGTGCTCGGAGGTCCAGTAAGAACACGACGGGGACACTTAATACAAGCCACATTCCACCGAAGGACTCCATCAGACTTGCTGAGTCGCTCATAGATAACCCAAACTCAGTGAGCGAGTTTAAAAATAAAAACCTGCCGCTTTATAAACTAATCAGCAGCATAAAGACTGACAGTAATGGATGGAACCTGATTGCCATGGAGGTTCTGGGACAAGATCACAGACGAGCTTTAACTACGGGCCCAAGCAGCCGCTCACAGATGGCCAGGTAACATTCACATCCATTGTGTTAATGGTTATGTATGAAATTATCATATAAGACAACTATACAGAATTACAATTAACACTACAGGAATTTGTAGTGATACTAAACATTGAACATTTTCAGTACAGCATTACAAATGTTAAGCAGCTGAGTGTTTATTTTGTAAAAACAAAGAAAATGGTTAAATTGGCTTTTAACATTTGTTTCTTTTTTTTAGGAAACTTCTAGCTGACACCATAATTAGTGGAGATGTGGAACTTCTGCTGAAACGCTGCATGATTCTACATCACCCGCTCACCTCACAAAAGCTGAGAGGAGCTCTGGGTAAGAAACTCTGAGGTGTTAGTCCTGTGAAACACATGATCTACTCTCCAGCAGATACTGTGATTTGTCAGGGTGTTCATGGTAGACCCGGTAATGCAGCAGCTACTGGAATATTACAGTTGTTTCACCATGCTGGTTTTGATTAGTTTAATTAAAAAAAACTGTATTAATGGCTTAGCTCTGACTGCATAAACCGCTCATTCACAGGGATGCGTACTGATAATAAACAGATAAAAATCTTGTGTAATCGTTTTTATGGTGAAAATGTTATCTTTGACAAATTAGATTAGAGAGATTAAAGAGTATTGTCCTTTGAGCAATATACACAACATGAAATATAAAGCATGCATGACACAACTGATAGTCTAAGAGTAAAAGAGCTGCAGTGTTGCTGCACTAAACAATATGCTTGTGTGTAATTCCAGGTGAAAGCATTCCCTCTCAGTGCCATGTTTTGTTCGATGAAGGTATCCGAGGCTACTACAAAGCAGGATACCGAAACCTGGTGTCAGAATATAACCGCTTGGGAATGCTGGATCAGAACCAGTGTGAGCGTCTGGACGAGTGGGTGAATCAGGACCAGCACGAGGACACTAACACTGCAGAGTACGGCCAGGTTCTGCAGGGGTTACAGTAAAAATGCCCAGTGTTAGTGAACAATTTCTCTTCAGCGCCTTATGATAAATATGAGGATGATGGTGATGAATATCGAAAATAGGAAATGATTGCTCTCTGCCACTGAAATTGCATTGATTGCAATAAATAAATGAAAAATGATTTTAGCAAGTAAAGATATCTTGTAATATTGATAGATCATTTTGGTCATTTTAAGCATTTTTATTTTTTTTAGGATGATAAAATATTTTTTTTAAAATTCAAAATCAGTAAGCGTCTAGAAATATTGTGTTCTATTAAAACAAATCTAGTGGTTTATTGTAGTAACTTAAGTTTGGGTTTAAGCGTTTAGAGAATCAGAATACTACAGGGTTATTCCACAAAACATGAATTGAAATCCGATCATAAGAATGGTGTTGGGTTGTGATTAAATTTCAAAAATATATAACAGGAATAAAATCTAAAAACAAATTTTCAGCTTCTCTTCAGTATTGCTCTATAGTGCCCTGATTAAAAGTTATAAAAACACTGAAATCATTGTACTTAAAATTGTACCGATTTTATAATCGCATAATTCTTCATAATCAGTGAAATGAATCTCCACTTTTCACACATGTATTGTAAAATGTTTTGTTACTAATCTGCAGGATGCTGGTGAATGGCTTTGTACTTAATGATTGCAACTGATTGTAATTTCTGAAAATGTGCCAATAAATTTTTTTTATTTTTGTTCCTATTTCATTCTTAAATTAGATTATCACTTAATCAACAGGGAAAATGGGACTGAGATAAATGACTAAACATATGGAGTTGATCAAATAGATCAAAAAGTTAAAAATAAAAAGGGACAGTATAGAGCAGTAATATTAAGTCTTTACTGTTATTGACTTTTAGGTGTTAGAATTAAAAATCACTCTACAGTCAATGGGAATCATTCATGAAACCTGTGCAGAACAAATTTTTGTGTAAATCGTTCGTAAAGCTGTTCTGACATAAATTTTCAAATTCATGAAAATGTTCATATTTTCAAAATGTTAGTTGGTACGAAACGTGTATTTACGAAGCGTTTGTGAATCCAGAGGAGAGTTTTCGGGAAGGTCTGTTTTACACGCAAATTACTCAGAATTTACTCCTATATTTATGAATCATGAATGAGGCCCAAAATGCTTCTAGTTACAAAGAAAATTATAGCTGCAAGCAGCAATTAAGGGGCCAAGCACTCCAGCGGCCAAATGAGGAGCTAAGCATAGCATGGAGCATCAGACCAAATGCAACAATGGGTACTAATAACAATTGTAGGATGATTTTAGTTGAATGGCAGAAAATTCATAAATACAACCTCTAGCAAAATCATTAAATGACTGATTACTTTTGACATACAGGTGGCGCTGTAAGCAAATTATTTTGTGTGAGGTGATAATAGCACACACAAAGTTTGTTGTCATTATTTCAAAACCTGGCAGATACCCCTTTTCCACCAAAGCAGTTCCAGTGCTGGCTCGGAGCCAGAGCCTAGTTTCAAACCGGTTCTTTGTTTTTCCACACCCAAAGCACCAGCTCCGAACCAGGAAAAGCGGTTCGTAAGTAGCACCAAAACATTGCTGGGCTAGAAGGAGGAACCGCTTGCGTCAGGAGCTGGGGGCGGGGTTACCGTGACCAACAGGACAACAGAAACTTTGGACCGCCATATTTGAAATAGCAGCTAAACACGATGGACGCGATTAAGCAAAAACAGCAGTGGTCCGAGGAGGAAACAAGCTGTTTTCTTGCAATCTGCTCCTCTGCAGAAGTCCAGAATAAATTAGAGGGTGCTTCACGGACAAAACCGGTGTTGCAGCAAATTCAGTGCGAGATGGCTGCAGCGGGGTACGAGAGGAACGTCAAGCAGATTAGCAACAAACTTAAATTAAAGAAGGAGGTCGAAGCGGCAATGGCCGGCCACGTCGAAACCCACATTTGATAGACCGGCATGCCAAGTGACCGGGGCACTGAACTCGGCAACAATAACACTTGAGTCGATGGTGGACGATTCGCTGCAGCAAAGGCGCACTGATCCTGGTAAGTTAAATTGTTATACTGTTTTGTTTCATTTGTTGCCAGCCAGCTATGTATTTCTTAGCTGTTTAGTGAGGGATTCATTTATCATAATTTTGTTGGCATAATTTGCTAACGTTTGCCTGGTTAGGACTGTATTATCGGTCATTTAAATGTTTAAAGTATCACAGAACACTGTGGAAAATATTTTTTAAAGCACTGTTGTCTTGGTTTTTAGAATTGTCTGCCATCGATGACGCTGATGATAACGTTGAGTTAGTGCCACCGCTGGGCTGCAGCTCTGGAGATACATGTCCTGCATCTTCAGAACAGGACAAACGAGGTAAGATGTGCTGTGCACTATGCAAACTTTGAAATGTGTGTATTACTATCAGGTACTGAAATAATGGTTATATTATTCTTTGTGTAGCTTGAACAAATTCAAATGGCTTTGATTTGTAACGTTACATCATTAAATTAAATTATTACAGCAGGGGTTATCAAACTTGTTCTGGAGGGCCCCCTACCCTGCAAATTTTGTATGTTTCCCTTATCCTCATCCTCATCCATATCCATAGATCTAGATCAGAATGGGGAATCCCTGGACCCAGCTGAGAGCATGGAATCCCTCGATCCAATCGAATAATGGAAAAAAGACTTTGGTTCAGTTTGTTGTTTTTTACTTTTTCTGTAATTTAATCTAAATAACTTAACTTGAATGAATTCACTAAATAAATTAATAAATTCAACCTTCTTATATTTCTGTAAGTAATGTTCAACTTAATATTGTGTAATGTTCAATCATTTTGTTTATAGTTTAAATAATGTTTAATTTCTTATTTGTTCTTCTTAGTAACACTTTAATATCTTTGCATGATTGCAGATGATTTGTGTAATTCCTAGTTCTAAATTATAAATTCCTAATTGCATTGCACAATTACTAATCATTTCATACCTCCCCACCACACATACATTTATAGATAAAGCCTTAATGCTGTTGAAACCAAAGTATTAAGAGTTACAGTATTAAACCTAACAGACAGGCCAAAAATAACAATGAATGCTGCGGTCGATTTACTTCGGAAGTCGAGGCTGGGAATAATATCACATCCAAGTGGGCCTCGTGCCTCTAGAGAAGTCAGAAAAATAGGTATGTGTTCGACTTGAAGCAGTGCCGTGCAGACCGAGCAGTGTTTGTAGGGGTACTCAAGTTCAGAGGCCAAGCGGGCCACACATTACAATTTGCATTATCAAACTTTAAGAAAGACAATATTTGCAGATTTACAGATTTAAATTTGTTTCTTTTTTAAGAGTAAAAAGCTAGAACAAAAAATTGGATTAAAAGTTTGTTTTGCTATATTGATGCAAAAAAATACTTTCATAGATAAACTCAAAATGCTAAATCTCAAAACATTCTAAAGAAATTTGTGAACTCTATTTGCTCAAGAAAGTATTATTTTTCATATGCATATTAAATATATTGTATCAATATTTTATTTTAAAATACTGTTCTCCCACCATGATTCTGAAAAAAGACAACTAAACAAAATAATGTGTAATTTACTAGAGTTTCTATTAAAATTTGCTGCAGTCTATATATAAAACACAATATTCAACGAATTTATAAAAAAACTTGCTCATTAAGACTTCACTTGTTTCATTCTTGAATGAATCAACGTTTTTGAACGAATCTCATTTGAAGTCTCTTGTCTCCACCTGCTGGCTGTAATTGATACAAACTTTATTTGAAGCATCTCACTTTTAAAAAAGGTGTATTCTATTTTGATCGCTCCTGTAGTGTTTATATCCGAGCTAATCTTTTATCCCAGTACTTCTGTGATTATTTGAATGTCTGTAACACAGAAATAACGATACAAAATACTTCGTAAATATGTTTCATGGTAAACTGCTCTCTCTGGTCAGCGGCAACAGATTTGAATGTTACAGTTTTAATGCTTTAATAGACGAATCCTGTAATTTATGAACAAGATTGCTTGGGTGATTGAATCTTTTTGCAGTCTGGCTATTTATTTAAATATCCAACAGTATATGACAGTAAACATACGATGTGACAATATATGATTTATCTGTGTTCTTCAAGCCACCTCTGGTATTTTCATATTAATAAAGTATATTTATATTCCAAAGCTAATCAACATAGCCTTTATTACTGTATAGAATATATTATTATCTCTGCTTAATTCTGTGATGAAAACCGCACATCAGCTCACAAAATGAAGTTATTTCAAACATTCGACTGTTGTTGTGGAGTAGAATCATCTTATGATAAAAAAATTAATGCAGACGGGCCGCCTGTTGAGTACCTACAGCAGACTTTCGGATCGCTCTCGCTGTACTTTGACATGCATCTTCAAGTCGAACACGCCTAATGTAATTGAGTTCACTCATGTTAGCATTAGCATTGTTAGCAAAAACAAAGCATTGCACCGCATTTTGAAGCTGCAGACACATACACCATAGCAACATGTTCGCAGATAGAGGTTGGGCAAGAATGAGTGTATGACTCAATAATGACATGGGAATATAACAAAATCTATATAATAAAAAAAAAAATATATATATATATAGGCCCTGCTGGAAAAACCAGCATAGACCAGCGTAATTCCCATGCTGGTTTATGCTGGTCTATGCTGGTATATGCTGGTTTGGTGCTGGTCTATGCTGGTATATGCTGGTTTGGTGCTGGTTTAGCTGGTGGACCAGCAAGACCATGCTGGTCTACCAGCATGGTGATGCTGGTCAACCAGCATGGTCTTGCTGGTGATGCTGGTCTACTGCTCTTGCTGGTCTACTGGTCTTGCTGGTGATGCTGGTCAACCAGCCTGGTCTTGCTGGTGATGCTGGTCAACCAGCATGGTCTTGCTGGTGATGCTGGTCTACTGGTCTTGCTGGTGATGCTGGTCAACCAGCATGGTCTTGCTGGTGATGCTGGTCTACTGGTCTTGCTGGTGATGCTGGTCAACCAGCCTGGTCTTGCTGGTGATGCTGGTCAACCAGCATGGTCTTGCTGGTGATGCTGGTCTACTGGTCTTGCTGGTGATGCTGGTCAACCAGCATGGTCTTGCTGGTGATGCTGGTCAACCAGCCTGGTCTTGCTGGTAATGCTGGTCAACCAGCATGGTCTTGCTGGTGATGCTGGTCTACTGGTCTTGCTGGTGATGCTAGTCAACCAGCATGGTCTTGCTGGTGATGCTTGTCTACTGGTCTTGCTGGTGATGCTGGTCTACCAGCATGGTCTTGCTGGTGATGCTGGTCTACCAGCCTGGTCTTGCTGGTGATGCTGGTCACCAGCATCTCACCAGCATCCCATACTGGTCACCAGCATCCCAGGTAGCCAGCGGAATCAGGCCGAATGCGGCTGAGTGTCGGCTCACTCGGCTGTGTGCTGGCAGCGGCTTGCCAGAATTGAGCCAGGTCCGGCCTGGCCCAGTAATGGTTGCCAGATTTGGCTAGGTTTTGGATCTGTGGATCTGGCCCGATTCTGGTTGAGAAACGGCACATTTCGCCACATTCAGCCCGAATGTGGGCCAGAAGTCTGTCCTAAAATGTAAAAAATTCAGGTTTTACTCCTTATCTGAATATTTGGTCCCACAATTAAAAATTAAAAAAATTAAACCTGTACACACACAATCAATCAATTAAGCTGAATTATAAAATTACAAAAATATATATTTTTAAACAAAATACTTTAGAGTTGTAAACCTTTTGCCTGTCAAAGTGAAACTTTATTATTAATAACTGTAACAAAATATATATGTGTGTGTGTGTGTGTGTGCGCCTTTGTTCTGCAGTGAGGGGCTACTGCATTTTTGTGACAAATCAGGACATAGATGTGTATAGGACAAGGGTATATGACAGGTATTACAAGGAGAAGGTGACTTTTCAGGACATTACCCCATGTCCCCACTTTTCAAAACGCTGATAAATCACACAGAATTGAGTGTATTGAAAATCTGAAATAGCAGAAAGTTTCCTGTAAGGGGTAGGTTTAGGTGTAGGGTTGGTGTAGGACAATAGCACATACAGTTTGTACAGTATAAAAACCATTACGCCTATGGAGAGTCCCCACTTTTCACAAAAACAAACATGCGTGTGTGTGTGTGTGTGTGTGTGTAATTTATTTTATTTTATTATTTATTTATTTTTTGCCAGGAAAAATATAACATGAGGTAATGATTTAAATGTAGCCTACATCTTAGATTATAAAAAAAAAAAAAAATCAATCAATATAAATGTAACTTTAACTATTTTACACCTCACGTGCAAAGCCCGCGAAAGAACCGGAGGTTATATAAGCTGCGGTCGTCACGTGACGCGCACAGCCGGACTCTGAGTGGACATCGCCT
Organism: Acrossocheilus fasciatus; assembly: GCA_036784905.1. NCBI lineage: Eukaryota > Metazoa > Chordata > Actinopteri > Cypriniformes > Cyprinidae > Acrossocheilus > Acrossocheilus fasciatus. Next base: position 919,373 of record JAXUIB010000027.1, read on the forward strand.
GACGGGAGAGCTTTCACGAGGTAAAGTATTTTGTGTGTACACAAGTATAAAATCGACGGCCTGTCATTTAAATGTACCATAAGCCTACTGTTGACTGTTCAAACGAGTCTTTTCGTCTTTATTTTGTACGGCCTGCTCTTCAGCGCCGTTAATTACCGTTAATGCCGTTATATCTGTGTGACGTCATTTGCGCAGATCTGCTAGAATTGAGAAAACCTCCTTTCGTTTCACATTCATGTCGGTCAAGGTAACGTTAGTTTAAAAAAATGTAGCCATTTACAATTAATATTTTCACATTTAAGCAGTGTTGTCTCACAGATTTGTCTGAGTGAGAGCGCGCGACACTGACGCACACTGAACGCGCGCGCTCTCTCTCTCTCTCTTCGTGTGTGATCGAGCGAGCGAGAGACAGAAGACTCACACAAGCCAATGTAGCCTATCATTATGAGATAATAATAGTAAAAATAATAATATTTCTGCTTTTTAATAACAAATAATTACAATAAAAGTAAAACATGTATGCATGTGTATACACCAGGGAAGAAATAAAAGTCATAAGTAAAATTATAATTATTTTCAATAATGAAAATATTTATTCTTTTTCTTTCTTTTTTCAGATTGTCATCCGATTGTTGTAAGTGATCAGTCAAGCAGTCATCCTGCATCTTGGATTTTCCATGTTCAGTTTGTACAAACATTATCTGATACTGAGTGAGGCTTTTTCTTTTTCTCCCCTTTGTGTGTGTGTCAGTAGCTGCTGAACCCCAAAGCCTCCACACCACACCATACCACAGTCTTTGGCTTTGTAAGTATATATTTTTTAAGCTGACTGTCAAACATTTTCTCAATTTTTTTTTATTTAGGTTCATTAAATATATGTCATGCAGCAGTTATTTATTTATTTATTTAACAGGCTTGCATTATCTGATCTGTTTTAAAAGTTATGTATTTTGTAGTTTGTTGGTGAATTTTAATTATTTAATTACACAACATATTATGTGAATAGTGTAATAATGTTCCTGCTACATTTCTTCTAATATTTTTTTGATTACTTTTTCTTCCTACCTGGTCTTTATGCAAAGTTAGGAAAACCAGCTTCATGTTTAAATAGGCAAACTTGTGCCACATATACCAGACTGACACACACACACACACACACACACACACACACACACACACACACACACACACACACACACACACACACACACACACACACACACACACATACAGATATACCAGGACAGCCAGGCACAAGAACAGTTTCTTTCCCCAGGCAATCTACAGAACAGTTAAATGCCTTTTTATTCTCATCTTATTTTTATTGTCTGTGTCGTTGTTGTCTCTGTGAACTGGAAGCTTTTGACACTAAAAGAAATTGTTTGTATGTGCAAGCATACTTGGCAATAAAAGCTCTTTCTGATTCTGCTTCTGATATATATTTTTTATAAATATATATTTATTTATTTTTCTGCAAATACTGCAGTGTGCTGGATGGAGAAACTGAGAAGTTTATAAACAGAAGGCATGGAAGAAGAGCGCAGGTCCTACAACAAAGAAATTCTTCTTAAGGTATGCTCCAAATTAACCATTTAACATTGAGTTCACTGAGATCTGACTAATTATGTGTCTATATGTGTCCCCTCTTTATCTCTCTTTCCTTTTTTCTGTCCTCTTTTAGGATAAACTTGAGGTCCTGGGAGTTCTTAGAGGTTCTAAAGTGATTTTATGCATTTGTTGATGTCAAATTTTCAATAATAAATTCAAATAAATTCTCATAGTTTTTACATTTATATGGTGTCATTCCAACTGGGGGGTATTGAAGGGGGAACTGCACGTGTGTGTGTGTGTGTGTGTGTGTGTGTGTGTGTGTGTGTGTGTGTGTGTGTGTGTGATATCTGTGGAAACAATATTGTTAAAAAAAATACTGGCTTTAATAATACATTTTTTGTAGTTTTTAGAGAACCAATTAATTACATGAACAGTTTTTTTCCATGTAGGCTATATATATATATATATATAAAATATTGTTTTGGTAAATTTTGTTGTTGTTATTAATTAAATTAATATTGGTTTGTATTTCATATACATTTCCATTTGGTATCCAGAATCAGGCCAGTACCGGCTAATTGTATAATCTACGCTGGCGTGATTGTGGCCCGATGCCGGCAGTGTCGGCTCAGTTTCGGCAACCGGACTCGGACCAGCGTACTCGGGCCGATTCTAACGCGTCATTCACTCCCGTAATTCACAAGAGTCCAGTAACCGCATCTGGGGCGAGCTATTTCTTCCGGCTTGCCGGATTTGGGCTGTTATTGGGCCGGATCATTTTGGCTACCTGGGATACCACCAGCATCCCATGCTGGTCACCAGCGTCCCACCAGCATCCCATGCTGGTCACCAGCGTACCACCAGCATCCCATGCTGGTCACCAGCGTACTACCAGCATCCCATGCTGGTCACCAGCGTCCCACCAGCATCCCATGCTGGTCACCAGCGTCCCACCAGCATCCCATGCTGGTCACCAGCGTACCACCAGCATCCCATGCTGGTCACCAGAGCCCAGCGTACCACCAGCATCCCACGCTGGTCACCAGCATCCCACCAGCATCCCACGCTGGTCACCAGCATCCCACCAGCATCCCATGCTGGTCACCAGTGCCCAGCTTACCACCAGCATCCCACCAGCATCCCATGCTGGTCTCCAGCGCCCAGCGTACCACCAGCATCCCATGCTGGTCTCCAGCGCCCAGCGTACCACCAGTATCCCATGCTGGTCACCAGCGCCCAGCGTACCACCAGCATCCCATGCTGGTCACCAGCATCCCACCAGCATCCCATGCTGGTCACCAGCATCCCACCAGCATCCCACGCTGGTCACCAGCGTACCACCAGCATCCCATGCTGGTCACCAGTGCCCAGCGTACCACCAGCATCCCATGCTGGTCACCAGCACCAAAACACAACATATGCTGGTCTATGCTGGTTTTTCCAGCAGGGAATATATATATGAATGTGGTATTTTATGTTTTGTTTATCTTGCTGTAGTTATTAGAACTTAGGATATTTTAATCTATGACTTAACCCGTTTAGTAGGTAAAATTATAGGTATTCGATATGACAAGTACCTCATGTTTGATATTGATTAAAACGTTATTTTGATTGCAATACGGTGGAAAGGATGAATGTTGACTTTTAGCATCATAAGGCATGATTATAACACTTTATAGAAATCTGCTAGGATATTTCCTCCACGTGACATATTTATTAGCAGATGTGATTGGACCAGACAGTAAATGGGATGGACTCACATCTGTCCGATAAAAACAGATACCCAACTTTGCAAAGATGGGTTGAACAACTGGGGAGCAACTGGTGAAACTGCAAGGAAACTTGGCTGAAAGTCTGGGCGTTGCCCCCCTCTGATCGCGCTGTGAAATATCTGGCTGATCATCTCAAAAGACTTCAACACTCTGTCCACGTCTGACCAAAGTAACTTGCAAAGCTGCCGCGTAAGGACTTCAAACTTGCCATTCTTGCGCTGCCAGAAAGCCATCAAATCCAAAAGGAGGAATCCCGAGTGACGTCACGCGACAACAACACGTCAGCAGGAAAGTCCGGGACTTCCCTCCAGCAACACCCCTCAAGGAGAACAGCCTTCAACTCAACTCAAAGCAAGTAAAACAAACAAATCTCTAATTCGCTGAGTTGAATTAAATGAATCTTTAAAAGATAATCATAAGTCGAGTCTTCTGTTTGTGACGTCCCAAGGTCGTCTTTATTCTCAGGGAAAGAGAATAGTTTAACTTTCTTCAAACTGCTTTGATCTTGCCATAACGTGTGTATGTGTGTGTATGTGTTTTGTTGTGTATGGTACCCTAGAATAGTAAATAAACTCTCGATTCATTTTTAATGAATAGTCTGGTGCCGTGATTTTCAAATCTTAAATTATTTGCCAAAGATCGTGTTACCTGTTGCTCAAAAATTTCCCAATTAATTCTGTATTATTATCAACAATAAGCCGAATTGCTAAAATATACTGTATTAATATTCGCTGGTCGAGTCGTTAATAAGGTATAAATTATACAATTTTGATTAATATCAAATAATCAGATCAAAACCGAATTTCTACGATTTGGTTCCCTAAAGCTAAAATTTATAAATGAAGGATAAAATCTAATATTACACTAGTCATGTTAAAATCATGCTAGCGACATGCTAGTCACTTGCTAATCATGTTAGAAACATGCAAGCGACATGCTAGTCACTTACTAATCATGCTATCAACCTTTTTCTGGTTTTTACCTTTAAAAAACTAGTAAATGAAAACTTAACTAGCCTATTTCAAACTGAAAACCTTTAAACTTCAAGCTTTCACAACTGCTTTAAACATTCAGGCTAGGCTTTCTCAAGCCAACCTAAAGCTTGTCTCGACGAACTTTTTTATCTAGTTGTACATTAACAGCTGTCAACCATGTCGGTACGCAAATGCCCTGTCAGAACTTATTTACACAGTGCATTTTTAATTTTGGTCGCGCATGCAGACCTGCGGACCACCTATGTGCACCCCTGTTAATAACATTCTTTTTTTTCTGTTACTCCCTGGTAACCTTGGTTACACACTGGTTTTGCCATATGGCAAGAGTGAACGCCACATCTCTGCAATAGACACACTAATAGACCACGCCCAAGATCGAGTCGAGTGGGGTTTCTTTGTTAAAGGGGACCTATTATGCAAAAATCACTTTTATAAGGTGTTTGAACACAGTTGTGTGGCTGCAGTGTGTGAAAACAACCAGCCTATAATGTTAAAAATTCACCAACTAATTTTTTTTATAAAACCAATAAATCATGTACAGTCTCTCCAAACGAGCTGTTTCAGATTCTCCCTCTGTTCACGTCACTGAGGGGGGAAAGTCCCGCCCATTTGTGACGCTCTCTGCCCTATTAGCATGATCACAGCCCTGAGTCAGTGTTGCCAAGTCCGGCCTACTTTAACACTGTTGCTACAGGTTGTTTTTCAAGTCTGCCGGTTGACCCCAATAACGTGATATTTAGCTCCTGGAATGCGAATTTTACTGGAGGATCCCTGCCGAAGAATGTGAGTTTTACCCCCCAGAATGCGACTCAGCACCAAAGAGGCATGTTGTGTTTTGGGATGCACTAACGAACATAGGAATTGCCATAATCTCTCCTCATCTGAGCAAGAGGACACTGTGGTTAAATTAAATTTTCGAAGGAAATCTCCCGGAAAAAATTGGTAAAGTCCCCTAAATGTTTAGGAATCAATACAAACGCTTTGTGCGAGAACGTCAGCTCCTGACAAAGTAAGTACCACGCATTTGTTTTCCAAATTGCCTTTCTGAAAGAGCTTCTTGGCACTCTGTAAGGCTAATGATGCTAAAGCTATCATTGTGTGTGTGTGTGTGTGTGTGTGTGTGTTTTCCAAACACAAAAGGTGATTTTGGTCAAGTTTGTCCTGCTGGTTTCTGTTCATACAATATCAGTCAATCGAGTCTGACTTTCAGATTCTTCATGACATTATTTGATGACGCTTTTGAAGCTTCTGAAACTCGGGTTTCATTGACTGATGTTGTATGAACAGAAACCAGCAGAACAAACTTGACCAAAATCACACCCTCAATGTCTTTCTCTAGATGCTCTCGCTGACTCTGGGGTCACTGAGGATGAAGAGACCACAGCAGCATCCGGTCCAGATGAGGCAGATGAGGGCAGGTGGAGTGATGGAGCGTCTCATCCATAACACTGGATCATTTTCGCCATCCTCACTGCTCACAGCAGTCTGTGGACATTTCAGATCCTGCAAAGATGCACAAATATAATACACAAGCAGTTATTTTAACAGCACAATGTCATTTGATTTCTGTATTAGAAGTAACAAAATGATTTCTTACTTTATATTTTTGTTTTCCTCTTTCCTTCCTTTTTCCCAGAAATGCCGCCGTCACCTGCTCCACCACAATAGCTCTGCATCAAATGTACAATAATCAAGAATTAGAAAAGCGCTGTAATAGCTACGTTTGAAATTATAATAATTAAAATAAACTACACCTTAAGATTTAAAAGATGTTTTATTGATGTCTGTAGTGTACTGAGGGTCTTTGATAACAGCATTCCTCCATCAGTCACCCTTCATAGCAGATGGTGGCTGTAATGCACCAAAAAGTTGTTTGCCAACCGCCAATAAGACTTAGTAGAAGAAGAAGACATCAAGACGATCGAGGCATGGACTGTACGCTGTTATCCTCAAAAACTTCACCAAGGTATGTCACATCGTGTGATCACACTGCTCTACTAACAAATTCATTTCTTATTATGTTGTGTACTCGATAACTTAAAGGTTTGGTGTTTTTATTGCTCCGTAGATCGGTGTTGGATCGGCGAACACTTTAGGCCTATGTTATCAGAGGACTTGCTAACATGAAGAAAACGGTCCAGAGGTCTAATTATACGTAATTAACGAATTTTAACTTAATTTAAACTATAGTAATTTTGACTGCTTCGATTAAAATTTAATGTTTAAGATTGCTGCCTTATAATTAGTTATGGGCTAGCAATGTTAACCTTCTGGGGTCGACAAACGCGTATACGCGTTTTGAGGCAGATTTTCCTGATAAGGCCGAAATGAGCTTGAATTACTCTGCCATTTTTGATCGTACAGATAAGAGCAATACACCATTCGAATCTGTAAGGGGTCTACTTTTATCTGTATACACTCATAATAACAACTAAACTTTGTGCTTCTGAAGAATAAAGAAAACAAACAGGGTGTGCTCTCTGTCTTCTCCATCTCCGCGAACTGTTTTTAGAAACACGTCACTAAAATGAACTGTAACTCAGCAAATACTTCAGACAGAGACCTGAGAAATATATCTATAGAAAGCTTGGAGTGTCTACTTTTAAATGAAGCAAACATTCTGTGATTAAGTAATCCGTATGAAACCAACACGATGTTCAGTCTGTCCAGTCTGACTCATTATCTCTAATGTGTTCCCGCCCTCGCGCAGTCCATATGTAAATAGCCACGTGGTACTTGCAAACGCCCAAAACAAACAAAAAGTGAGGAGAAGCATCGCGGCTACTATTCGTTTCTGGAAGACGCGCCGAGTAAAAGCAGGATTTCCCTCGAAAGAAGAACATGATTTCATCCAGAAGAGGAGATGAGTAAGTAATGTTTCTTTTTTGCGTTAGTTAATGTTTTATTGTGACATAAACTTGAACAGATTTAAACAGTTAGTTGGGTTTTTCCCAAACGACAACATGATGAATTTTACGTGCCTAAGAATGTTTAGACCATGTTTATTATTAATACTCTGTTCACAAATAGATTTTAATAGTGTGCTAAACAATAATAATTTGTTTCTCAGATATAAAATATCTTTTATAGTACAAAGTACATCATTTTATTGTACAAAGCTTGCTTGAGTCTGTGGCTACAGAATCATGTCATAGGCTACTATAAAGTCATACATACTAGACTATATGACTACAAAATCATAGTTGGGTTTTTCCCAAACTATAATTCCTGACTACAATGTTTGAAATCGTGTAAAACATTTTGAATATGATGAATTCACTGTATTTAAATTTCTTACGGCGCGATGATGTTTTCATGCTCTATATAAAACAATAAAAGTAATATGAGTGTACACTGTAACATGATGAATGCTACGAGTCTAAGTATGTTTAGTACATGTTTATTATTAATAGCCTACTCTGTTCAGAAATAGATTTTAATAACGTGCTAAACAATAATAATTAGTTTCTCAGATATAAGATTTCTTTCTCTTTTTTATGATAGTACAAAGCATGTGTGAGTCTATGGCTACAAAACATATATATATATATATATATATATATATATATATATATATATATATATATATATATATATATATATATATATATATACATATATATATATATATATATATATACATATATATATATATATATATAATTTATGAATGATTTTATTGAATCCAGATACCAGCACCAGATGAATCCTGATGTCTCTTCAAACTGTTTTCCTCTGAGAGCGCTGTACCAACATCAGATGTTGAACTACGCTGATATTCTATGTTAAAACAAGCTCCTTTTCTACTGATTATGTTTTTTTTTTTTCTTGAATCCATGGAAAGAAGTAGAAACACTTAAATAACACACGTAAATATCAGGTATGATTTACTTGTTTCACTTGTTGAACAGAATCTGTTGCAGGAATGACTCAAAGTCTGTTCACATCTCTGTGGTTAGATCAGTGTGCACAATAATGTGTCTTTGACCTTCATTATGTATGTTTTGATTATACTGTGTTGTAAATAAAATACAAATAATTTAAAAAACCCTTTGTTTCAATCTCCTCACATTCTCTCTTACCTGCCTCACAGTCACAGTCACACTGATGGGCCATTAGGGGCCATTAGGGGAGGGCCCTTTGTCTCTCAGGTGAGACTCATTTAATATTCATGGCCATTACCACTCCCTCGCATATAGACCCTCGATCACAAAACATGTCTTGAAAATTTTAAATCAATATATTGTTTTCTGTGAATGAGTAAGCAGAATGATTTTCACATAATTTTGAAGTAAATATTCTACACTACAAGACTGATTACTCAAAAGGCTTATTCACAACTATTTAGTGTGGGTTTTAAGGCCTTATTTCAGCTACATTTTTTTCCCCAAAACTTACTAACCACGCACAATATTTTTTTTCTAAAAAATGCAAACATGTACATCCATCTTGGTCACATATTATTGTAGCACAGTTTGTGCTGAATACAAAAAAGATTACATGTTGGTCAATAGTATGTTTTAAGTAGCTGAAATAAGCACAAATATCAGGGCATGTCAAAACATCTCAAGGGCCCCAAAATGACCTCGGACCCCAGAGGGTTAAGGTTTAAGTGCTAACCCTCAAGGCTGCATGCATTTATTTGATCAAAAATAAAATTGAAAAAGTAATATTGTGAAATATCATTTGAGTATATTTTAACATGTAATTTATCCCTGTGAATTTTCAGCATCATTACTGCAGTCTTCAGTGCACGATCGTTCAGAAATCATTCTAACATGCTGATTTAGTGCTGGATTTTTATTGGTGCTCAGCAGTGCTTAATTTGTAAATTTCGAGGTCCCGGAACAAAGCGGGGTGACGGATCCAGTGTTGTGTAATATTCGGTTCCTGTGAAAAACTGTTTCAGTGGGCGGGGTATATATGAATATGCATAAGTTCGCTCCGCGATGGGCGTAGCTTTGTAATAAGTAATAAAGGCGAAGGTTCATATTCTTTACATAATCGGTTAAAATTATTTTGCATGTGCTTTTATTAGAGTGCTTTTATTCTGATTTTAAATCATCGTTTTTGCTATGTAACCTTGTAACGTCAGGGATTAAAAAGACTAAAGCCAGAGCACAAACGAATCGAGCTGTTATTTCTGTTATTTGTCATATCATTTGAAGCTGTAAACTGTTTCCTTACTTGTTGTTTATTTTGCAGCATCGCAACTTTAGCAAGAATGACTGAATAAAACACAGATGTAGCCTAGCTAACAAGCATGTTTAAATAAACATTTTTAAATGTTCTCTGGTGTTGTTTTGTGTTATTTTTTGCCCGTTTTTAACCACAATTACACTTGGATCATATTGACACAATACACTTAGCCTACTTTGAGCATTATGATTATGTGATTTTAAATAAGCTTCCATTTACACTTTTATAAAAGCAAGTCTTTTTCCTGTGGACAACTAAAATGTTTTTAATGTTGCAAGAGATTTGTAAATGCCAAATAAAGTTTTACTTGTATTCATTCATTCTTTCTGTATAAAAGTGCTTTGGTTATTCAGTGTTAAACATTAAAAAGGAAGTTAAAGATTTGGAATAATAACTGTAGCCTACAACAATAAAAAAAAAAAGTGCATTTCTAATCTAATCTGTTTTACAATCACATTAGCTGGTTAAAAACCATTAAATCACTCATTAAGGCAGGTACTCATGACATACTAATGGTTTTAATGGTTTAAAATTTAATGGTTTCATATTCAATATTATAATCATGAAATGCTAGATTGACTTGCATTAACACCTACTTGCATGAATGAAGTGCTATATAAGAAAATATGCATATTTAAATTTTTACCCAAGTTATTAAAAACTTTTTATTTTGCAGCATTACAACTTTAACAAGAATGTCTAAAAGGAAATTCAGATGTAACTATCTGCATATTTAAGTGAATATTTAGCAAGAAACTGCTAGGTTTTGAGTCTTAAGGTCTGCTTACGTTTGATAGGCCTATGCTTAACAAAATAAATACACAGTTATGTTAAAAGCTGAAGAATACATAAGTGTGATTGCACAGTGTGGTTGAGGAACAGATTATTACAACAAAAGTCCAAACCAAAGAAAAACACAGATATTATAACATGCGAGTTTGACAGTCTGTTCCTGATTAACCATCTCTGCACCTTGAGGGCAATTCATTAATTAGATGAATAATTAATGAATCCAATTTGTTAGGCCTCTAGCACTGAATCAACTGGTGTAGAACTGAATATTAGCCTGATAGGTAAACTTGGCTTTCTACCACAAATTTGTTAATTTGTTGGAAACAATGGATGAAACTTTCCAACTGTTGTTGGGTTTAAAAACATCTGGAACATTACAAAAACAGAAATATGTACTTTTAAGAAAGGCAAAGAACTTCATGATTAAAGGTGAGTTGGGCATATTTAGTGATTACACTTTGAAGACCTTGGTTGGGTGAGTCTTGTGGTCTGTTAAGATATCTTAATGAACAAAACTTGCTACTTAAGAAGGCGTGGAGAGGGTGGTTTAGCCAAGGTTTTAAGTAAAGAGGAGGCCAAAGATGTTTTTACTGAATTCCATATAAATGCAATTGGTGCCCACTGTGGCATAGTAAAAACCACTGATGCCATCAGTAAAAGATTTTATTGGCCTTCCATGACTGTAGATATCAGAAACTGGGTAAATAGAAATGAATGATTACTTTTTCATATATTAATACATTCTCGCACTGTTAATACTACCATCTCTGTTAGGTCATGCACTGTGCAGCCTGTCAGGCTAAGCAAACAGAAATCAAATACAAAGCTGATTATACACCTATTGAGGTAAATTAATTTAAATGGAATGCTTATATTATTTTCTACTTATGAAACCAACCACATTAAACATATGTCACTTTTTTCCTCAGGTGGCTGAGCCATGGGAAATTGTTGGAATGGATTTAGTGGGAAAGCTCACACCAACTGAAAATGGCTATCAGTATATATGCGTGATGATAGACTATTTCACAAAGTGGTGTGAGGCTTTCCCACTAAAAACTAAGAGTGCAGAGGAGGTTACAGGTTGCACTGTAAAGTTATTTTACAAATTTGGTGCACCAAAAAGGTTGTTAACTGACCAAGGCACAGAATTTGTGAACAAGGTTAGGGTTATACTATACTTGAATTAGCTGTTTTTAATTTGTTTCTTTAGGAATTGGGAAAAATATTATAATTCCTATTGATTGTTTATATACAGATCAATATGGGTGTCTGTCAGTTACTGGGAATCCAAAGAAGTTTTTGTGCACCGTACCACCCACAGACTAATGGCTTGGTTGAAAGACTTAATGGCACAATTCAAAGGTATGAAATTGACAATTGACAATAAACTAAACTATTGACTATCGATGGTAGTTGAAGAATGTCTATTCTCTTGTCCCTCACATTAACATTTAGCTGGTTGACTTGTCAAAATTACTACATAAATGAAGAATGTTTTACTATTGATGGCTCTTGTCATATTCAAAGGTCGTTGAGTAAGCTGGTGGGAAAGCAGCCACAAAATTGGGCAGACTACTTGGAGGCCATAATGTTTGGTTTCCGCACAAAAAAGTAAATGACTACACAATATTCTCCATACTACTTGATGTTTGGATGTGAAGTTAGATATCCATGTGAGGTACCTGACAATTATGAGGTTAGTATTTTACATGTCAATGTTATTTTTCTTTTGCAAACCAAAGTTAAATGCAACTTTTTTTCTTGTCTAGATCAATGAGAGCATTGAGGATATTGTAGCAGAGGAGTGTGTTGCAGAATGCATGAAAAGGCACGACAGGAGAATATTAGTTGTGTTCAACGTAAAATTAAAAAAAGAAAACTGGAAGAGGGATTATCTTGAAATCAAAGTTGGAGAGCGAGTGTTGCGTCAGAATGTGCGAAGCAAGCAGAGAAAGGGTGGTAAATTGGACCCAGACTACATTGGTCCATACACAGTTATGAATGTGGATGGCAAATCCATTGATTTGAAGGACGATAAAGGACGTTCTTGTCCAAAGATTAACAAGGACCATTTAGTTCATTTTTTGGAGGAGTATCCCTCAAAAGTCCCCAAACTCAGTGATTCCTTTTCCGTTACGGTATCCTCAGCCCTCACTAACCCACCTGGCTTCACCCTTGCCGCTACCATCCAGCCTGCTTTCCAGAGTAACTGTCCTGCAGAACTCTGTATATTATTTTGCCAACATGCATGCACATGTTCATTTAAATAACATTTTTAGTTGCAATGAATAAAAACTTCTCTCTCTCTCTCTCTCTCTCTCTCTCTCTCAAGTGTTACAAGAAATATGGGCAAGAAAAAAAGGTGGGACACTCTGCAGTAAAATTGGCCCATATAAATTATTTACATGTGTAGAACCTGGTCGAAAAAGAACGCACACACATGTTTAACTTAAGAAACTAATCTAACTTCATCAGCTCGTAAAATGAGCAAATGACCAACTAGCGTCCGGCCATACTCGTCTTACCACCAACGAGAGACTCGTAAAACATGATAAGGTGAGGATGAACGGCCCGCGCTACATCTGTTTGGAGTTAAACAACGGATAATTACTCCTTTGGAGACGCTCCAGAACCAGAGCGTTCGCGATACGGCGAGACCACTTGCCATAAACTACCTTACGATAAACAAAATTTGACTGACTTACAGCGTCGTCTCAGCAACGACGATCACCAGAGACATACACAACGTCATACTCCTCATGACCTCAGAACCTCAGCTCTGGTCTCCTGCATTCCAGGAGAAAGCCGCCTCTTACAACAAAAGGAATGTGCCTCTCTCTTTTCTTCTCCAGAAAGCACCCAAACTTTCATGGGCTTTGCCAAGAGACAATCCAGAAAAGACTGCTGCTATTAAAAGCAATATACTCAAGAGACGATATTTGTATATGAATGTGGTATTTTATGTTACATATATCTGACTGTAGTTATCAGAACTTAAGATATTTTTAATCTATGACTTAACTCATTAGTAGGTAAAATTACAAGTAGTCGAGATGACAAGTACCTCATGTTGATGTCTTATATATATGTATATCGATATATATAGACATATGCTTGGTATTTTATGCTATGCATGGTGTGTTTTAGTTTGATCTTTTCTTTATAACAGTCTTTTTGAATAATATATAGCCTTGTCTAGTATTGGGTCAAAGCTTTTCTCAAATGCCAGAAGTTGAACAGAACTATATGTCGATTTTCAGTCTCGTATGAATGAGGAATACTTTTATAAGAAGTTATTAAGAAATGGTCCCTCATGTGACATATTTACGAGCACATAATGTATGCACAAAAGGGAAGTCGTGTTGGGCGGGGCTCCGCCCTACAGAGACAATGTGATTGGGTCAGACAGTGAAAAGGATGGACTTAGTTCTGTCCGATAAGAACAGACACCCCCAACTTTGAGTTGGTTGAAGTTGAAGCAGAGCTCAGAAAAGAAAACCGGGGTGACCAACCGGTTGAAACCTGCAAGGAAACGTGGCTGAAAGTCTGGGCGTTGCCCTCCTGATCGTGCTGCAAACATCTGGCTGATCATCTCAAAGACTTCAACACTGTCAACTCCAACAGACCAAACTTGCAAAGAACTTTAAAGCCTTGCCATTCGCGCGCTGCCAAGAAGCCACGAATCGTAGAGAGGATTCCCGAGTGACGTCACGCAACAACGACACGGGGATTCCCTCAAGAATTAGGAACCTTCAACTCACAGCAAGTAAAACAAACAGATCTCTTATTCGCTGAAGCTGAATTGAATGAATCGTTAAAAGATAATAATAACTGAGTCTTCTGTTTGTGACGTTCCCCAAGGTCATCGCGATTCTCGGGAAAAGAGAATAGCTTAACTTTCAAACTGCTTTGATCTTGCCATAGTGTGTGTATGTGTGTGTATGTGTTTTGTTTGTATTATACCCTAGAATAGTAAATAAACTCTCGATTCATTTTTAATGAATAAGTCTGGTGCCGTGATTTTCGAATCTTAAATTATTTGCCATAGATCGTGTTACCTGTGCTCAGAGATTTCCCAATCAAATCTGTATTATCAACAATATGAAGAATTACTAATTTATACTGTATTAATACTTGCGGGTCGAGCCGTTACTAAGGTATAAATTGTACATTTTGATTAATATCAATTAATCTATACATTGGTGATTAATAACAATTAATCCGATCAAAGTCGGATTTCTACGATTTGATTCCCTAAAGCTAAAATTTATAAATAAGGATAAAACCCTTACAAATCCTTACACATGGGATATTGAATGCCTTAGACCTGGGGAAATCCTCAAAAATGAGGTAGGTAATGCAACTTATTCATATTCTTAAATTTGCAAATTGTGTGTTACTGGTTTTGTAAAAAAAAAAAAAAAAAAAAGTCTTCTAGGCATAAACCCATACTCTGTAAGGGTACACTGTGTAAATTTTGTTGTATATTTGTATATTTGTCCTAAAATTATGCTGGCAAGGCATATGTGCTTGATTCCTTTCAAGCAACAAGTATTTGGCAAGGCAATCCCAGTTCAATGAAAAGGGTAAAAAATATTTTTTTTTTGCTGTGAGAGAACTGGTGAACTGAACTGTTACAATGTGCCATTTTTGGCACCACCTATTGTTGTGGGTGTATTATTGACATGTCAAAGGCTGGACCCTGAATAAAAGACAACCGTGTTTTTTCAGATGTATTTCCAAGAAAAAAACATAGGCCGTTTCTCAATACCAAGTACGCAAAGTTTGGACTTGCATCCTCGGTAGTTCGGACTTCGCAAGTTTGACTCAAATGGAACAGCAGCGTACTTGATAACGTCAGTCAGCTCGCCTATGTTATCTACACTGTATTACAATACGACGAAATACGATATCAAAGACCATTGCCTCTTTTTGTTTTCATGTAATCCTATTAATAGCCGCAAAAAATGTAGTTCAGGGAACGTACATATTACAGTGAAACGAAATATCAAACAGCGTTGCCTCTTTTCTGTTTCATTTAAAATATTAATAGCCACAAAAATGTAAAGGCATACACACATTACAATAAAACGAAATGATATCAAACACCACTGCCTTTTCGTTTTCTTCAAAATATAAAACAACCCTCTTTTTGTTTTCATTAAAAAAATGTAAAACATTAATATGTGGTTTAGGTAATATGTGCACATATACTCTGATTCACTATGTATGAAATATGACAAGCACAACTCTGCCTTTTTTGTTAAATGTCAGTTTTAATGAACAATATAGCCATCATAAAAGTATAAAGTATAAGAGACTTATGTAATAGGAAATAAAGACAAAAGCAAACAATTCAGTCACGTTAACAAAGTAAGCGCTGTATTACGATTAATAACGCTCAGCCAAAACGATATGACCTGGAAGAAATAATAGATTCGTGAGACCAAAGATTGTCTGTTAGATATCCACCTTTTTCTTCATCGCGGAAGTAAGCCTATGGGTGAGACTTCCGGTTCATTAACCGCTATAAGTAAATAACGAGAAGAATAACAACGTACAGTAAACGGTAAAACTGTTTGCACTACTAACCAGTGTGTTCATAATTAAGATAATACATTAAAATAATATGATAAGACACACTACTTTTCAATATAAAGCAGCAAAACGAACTGTTCTGTACAGCTAAAAATAGCTGGACGCGGATGAGACCAGAAGCTATACCCATAAAATTTACAAATGGCTGCGCCCATTTTTACCTCAAGAAAAAGGTGGATACCCAAAACAAATTTTACCTCATGTTTAACCACTACAGAGACATCAGAGCCAGCGGCAAATGTCGGAAGGACTAGCCGCTGTAAGGCTGCTCTCAGTGGGATACATGAGCACTGAGCGCCCGGTGATCGCGTGGCACTCACCTCTCCGAAATCGGCGAAACAAATTTTCAAATATGCGCTATCTATATAAATAAACCGCAGATTTGAGTTTTAAACAACTACATTCTTGCCTGAAATACTCTTAGAACAGCATTTCATGACACAATAACAGTAATATTTTGGAAATGTTGCGGTTTTCCCCTCCGCCATTAACGCTCGCTGATTGTCGCGAAATGCATTCTGGGATACCTGGCTGCCTCAAGTTCGCACAAGTCACCTCTGGATGCATCCTTGATAAAGGGGGCGGAGCAAGAACACATCCGGGGATTTGAACTGTACATGGCTCGATGTGAACTTTGAATTGGAACAGTACTTGGGCGACAACTGATGACGTTTCACAAGTCTAGACAAGAACGCATATTGAGAAACGGCCATAGTCTTATATTCGGGTCAATACGGTACTTTATGCCACTGCGACACTGTTAGCGGCTTATCCAGTTCTGGCACCATGGGCGGGCAATGGGGGGCCTGGCCTGCCCTGTGAATCACTAGTGCCCGCCCTGGACGAGCCTGCTGAGTAAAGAAAACGCTGTAATATTCAAACATCAGTTATTATTTATTTACCCTTGCATTGCGAAAAAGAGGAGATCTGTCTCCTCCAGGCTGTGCATGGCGCGTCAATCTGAAAGGAGGTGGGGTGAAGTTACGAGCTTTCGCTGAGAGCTTGAGGATCCAACGGCATTACGAAGTTTTACTGACAAGCTCTTTTTAATGATTGGCATTGTTTAAACATTTTAAAACCCTCTGATTTAAAATAATAATGACGAATTATAATAGAGATATGAAGTATGGATAATTTTTCACGGCACACGTGACTGGGCTAGGGTATGGCAACTGTCGGAAACACCGCCCCTGCTCTCTTCACCTCTAAGTCCCACCAACCACCAGTCCTTACTTGTTTGCACAATTTTTTTTTATTTATTATTATTATTATTTTTCTTTTTATCAATAGGCTACTGTTATCAAAAGTTATCATTTTGTATATATAGTATACATAACATAAAAAATGTGTTTGGTCTGATTTTTTTGTAAATAATTTTAAACGTATTTGATTGGTTTGTCGATAGTGAGCGCGGAAATGTTTGGTCGTTTGCTAAGTATAGCGCTACCGCTTAACGTTTGTTGTAATTCATTTATTTTTTTAAATGCTGAGCGATCTCGTGTGGCAGTGCTATGGATTTACGGCGTTTCTTTAATCAAAAACCACAACAGTTGGCAGGAGAGGGCTGCAGCGATGTAACGTTAGGTGAAAGCCCTGGGTGTCGCAGTTCGCAAGACAGTGATTCAACTCCCGACAGTGGTGCAGAGGCCAGCGTCACATTTCCAATCGTGATGGTATTCAGCACTCTTGGTCATGTGATGTTGCTTAACTGTATCATGTTATAAAAACACCACATTTCTAAATTTTTCCGCAGTATGCTAACTGAGTTTAACTCACTTTATGTTTGCTGCGCTCATTTGTTTCCATTTCTCCTCGAGAGAGGCAGCGCTGCCTTGTTAGTGCCATTACATTATGCACTATCGATCGCCATTTAGACTAAATGATGAAGAATCATTATTGCGTTTTGGTGATTGTTATTGGAGTTTTAATCAGGCTAGGCTACTTGTCCAGTCGGGCAAGTAAAATTCTCTTTCAGTTGGCCTTTTAAAAAATCCACTTGTCCCGGATAAGCGGACAAGCGGTGATGTCGATCCCTGCGATGTGTGTTTAGACTGCTGTGGTAGACTAGGTCCAATCTTTACGAGTCCTCTGTCTGTTGTATTCCATCAGTGGAGTGGTACGTCAATTCTTCCTCGTTTTTTGTCCATTTAATTCATAATTAATGCAATGAGGTTGATTTTATTCGTGCCCCCCTGGAAAAAAAATGAAATGCCCGTCCGTGAATTTGTGTCTGGCACCGGGTCTGGGTTTATCAGAGATCCATTTAAGTAAAATACTATTACGAGCAGCATGAGTAAGGTGATTAAACAACTGCCTGTCTGAAATGCTCTTTATACTCTTATCTTATGAGGATGCGGAGTTGTGGCTGGTAGAAGTTTTGAGGCGGTCACAGACTCGAGTTGAACTCGGAGACAAGGCGTGGCGGCAAAACTTAAACTGAAAACACAAAACTCGCAACGGAAAAGAAAAGAAACTAAAGTATAAGTAAGAAAGGATGTAACGAGACTAGGTGGTTTTTCTTCTCATCGTGGTGTTAAGTAGCAGCTGGCATGTAGGCCAGAGCACGCTGGAACGGCACTCGAAGAATTCACGGGCAAACAGCGGCAAAAAGCATGGCTAACAGACAAGAAGAGAGGGTTTAATGGTGTCCTGAGTTTTTAAACTCGGCTTTTGGACACATCCCAACATGGTGTCTTGACCAATTAGATATTGTCTTAGCTAGGGGTATTGCTCTGTTTCTCCTCCCAATACATAAATCAATTATCTGGTCAGTCACATCGTCCACTCTTTCCCGCTCTTGCAGAGTATAATTTTGGATAGGATTTCTATAACCAAAATATGATACAATTGTCTCATTATGTTCCTAGCACACTTTGTCCCTGGATATTAACCCAATATGCCAACATTAACTTCATTCGTCTGATGCTTAAAGGCATTTCTCCCATTTCCACCTGCATTGATGATACTGGAGATGATTTAAATGATCCACTACAGATTCTTAGGGCTTGAGCTTGCAATACATCTAATTGTTTGAGGTTTGTTTCTGCTGCCGACATATAAGCTATACATCCATAGTGTTACGGGGCTGACGAGACAAGAGACGTGCGGATCCATTTGCAGGCTTTTATTAGGAAGAGACGTGGTCGTACAGGCAGGGTCAAATAATGGCAAACAGGTATAACATGGACGAGACAAAGACAAGCGTGGGTCGATGATCGGCGAACAGTATCCAAAGGGGCGAGACAGGAGAGGTAATCCAACAACGTCAGCGATAATCCAGGCAATTCCCTTGCCTGGATTATCAGTAAAACAATCCGAACAAAGGCAGGGCTAGGCGAGGCAAGGCAAGACTAGGAAAACTAACGGGGCTCTGTAGGGCAGCGATAATGCATACAATACTCGGCAACGAGGGAGAGAATGTCCAGGGTTGAAATAGTGTGTGTGATAGTGAGCTGTGTGATCAGGTGTGCGTGTGATTAATGCAATGAGTGATTGGTGACAGCTGTGATCAGTGTTGGATGATGGGAATTGGAGTCCATGTGATGTGTGGTGTGAAAGTCCATGTGGAGAGCGGGTGACCTCTAGTGGTGAATGAACGGGAGTGCAGATCAGATTCGTGACACATAGTCAAAGACAGACCTCATGAGTGCCCAGTATATATTTTGTAGAGATGCTCTACTTACTTCCCATTCCTGTCCTGATAAACACCGAAAAATATTAATAATCTTTTTACACTTGTCCTTAATTTTATCCAAATGAACTTTCCATGTCAGCTTTTCATCAAACCAAACCCCAAGAAACCTTATGGATTTTACTTGCTCCAGAGGATTCCCATACAACTTTAAAGAGAGGGGTGTGAATTTACCACATCTTTGGTTCCCCTTGCACACTGCCGCTATATGTCCAAATCTCTGACATTTAAAGCACCTAAGTGAAGGGGGTATATATATATATATAACCTCACGTCATAACACATGAATCCAATATACACTTTTTCCTGATCAAAATTGAGTCACTTTCATCCGTTTTATTTTCCCTTTTCTTATTCCGTTTATTATTCCTAGCAGTGTCCCATTTTTCGTACATCCCGCCACCTACTTCCATCTCTCCTAGTCCATTTCCTGATCCGTCTCTTCCCTCCACACTCTACTGTCCATTCACAGTGCACCTTGGGAGTCGACATCTCCCCCTCTCCGCGCCATGCGATGCTTCTCATTTACAGCTTTACTTATGGCCCTTTCACACAGGACGCGGCATGCGCTGTGCTGGCCGCCGAGTTCAACGTACCCCTTCAGATACAAAGCAATTTGTGCTACGCTGGCCAGAGCAAAGTAGGCAGAGTTTTAAAAACTACTACTTTGAATGTAAATCTCTCTGTCTACGAGACAATTATTCCTACTATGTGATGTCTTAATATAAAATAACTCCGTATGGACCACATGCCTATTTTATACAGTACATGCTCATTTTGCAGTTGCATATTTACTTTGCAGTTCACCACATTACAAACTGTTATAACAGCATTCTTTGTGTGTTTATAGCATCGCATTTTCGATAACTAAAAATTAGTTAGTAAAAATGCAAACTTTGTATTGTATAGCTTCAGAAATTCTGACACACACACACACAGTACTATCTGTTCATCCATTTTGCTATCGAGCCTTGTTTGGATGCCCCGTTTCTATTGGCTGCATGGGTAAACGTCACAGAGCACAGCGGCAAAGGTTAAACTATTTTGAACTTTGACCGCAGATGCGCTCCGCTGCGCGTGTGCTTTGGACGGTGCGGCACAAACCATTGAAATGAATGGGTTTCATATCACAGCGCTTTCCGCGTCCTGTGTGAAAGCAGCTTTTAGAATGAAGCGCATCGTGAGAACTCCCTGATGCACACACGCACACACCCGCGACCAATCAGATACGCCCACTTTAAACATTACAACATTTCACTCCACAACACAATATTAATTTTTCTGAACACCTTAATTATTTCAAAACATAACATTTGAAAGTATTTTCCAACATTTGTATAATTACTAATTAGTTAAACCTTTTTAAAAATACTACAAAAATAACAGTTTTGTATAAAAATAGCAATTTTGTGATAAACCTGAATAGAAACCGTACAAGCACAAACACAACCTATATTCACAACATGACACACATACATGGTTCGTTTGCGCTTTAATAGTAAAGGATGCGCACACTGTTGGAAATCCCTCTGATATAGTGACTGTAGCTCCACCCACTATTGACAGCTGCACTCTATTGTGACTTCAATTAGTGGCCTTTAAGAAGGGTTGCTTCCGAGCAACAGTTTACTCCCTATTTGTTTCCTGCTCTGGACTTTTCATACGGTGTTGGGGCTGTGTACAGATATAAGTTATTTTGTTTTTTGGTATTTTGTATTGTTTGAATTATGTTGTATTTTGTTATGCAATTTATTGAATTTTGAACTTATAATTATTCATTCATATTTTTGTGTATTTAAGTTTAGCAACCAGTCTGATACACCTGTGCAAATGACTCATGTACTGGCATTGGTGTGAATAAAACTTGAAAATGAACGTGGTCTCAAGGTGTTTTAACTGACACTCCATTGTGATACTGATACTCCCCCCATGAGTCAGCAGCATCCTAAGAGTCTACTATACATGCGCCTAATGTATGACTCCTGTATCGCCTTTACTTCAATTTCAATCATCATCCATCAAAACTTGAATATAGTTTAATTTTAAGCTATTTTGCAGGTGGGCAACGTCGGTCCTAGAGCACCACAGTCCTGCAGAGTTTTGCTCCAACCTTGATTTAAAAACTCACCTGCCTGTAGCTTTCTAGTAACCCTTATACTGCCTTCACGTGCTACCAGAATTATCGTAAATACGAGCTTCCTAATCAGAAATTGGAATTGAACGGCCTCTCAAGTCATATTCGGAAATAATTTTGATACCCGAGTGTCCGAGTTGGGTGGGTCATAAACTTTAAACCTGGTGGAGGGACCAACCATTGCTGCTGTCAATGCTGTTCTCACAACAACTACATTCCTTTGTCTTTTCACTAAAGTAGTGTATTTATAGGCTAGATATGAACAATCATGCGAAGCATATTGTATGTTTTATAAGCAGTGAAATAAGCATGTATTTGCCCGAAATTCCAGAATTGTCAGCGAACTGCATGTATGTTTATATGATTGTCAACCAATGGGATGCTACATTTTATTCTTTCCAACATTAAAGCACTTGAATACGACAAGCTCGTGATCACGACTTCATGAGTGGGAAATAGGAAATTTCCGATAGCACGTGAAGGCAGCATTAGACCTTGATTAGCTTTTTCAGGTGTGTTTTGATTGGAGGTCGACTGATTCATCGGCACCGATAGCTGATTGCCGCAAAAATCCATGCTGATAGTTTTCCGGTTTGCAACCATTGCTGGAATGGCTGAGAAGGGTCCGCTGGCATTATACAGTACGAGAGCGACCTTTAGAGGCGGAAATCACTGACAGCACGTGTTGTTTATTTTGACACATGACACTGCGCGCTGCACAGAGCGGGAAACTCCAGATGCGCATTTAAATACAGCCGACAGAAAATCCTGCCACGGAACAGAGCGCCATTCACATAGTTTTCTATTAAATTACATTATATTTGTCCCAAATCATTGTGAATGTACTGTAGAACCTGGTCGAAAAGAACGCACACACATGAGTAACTTAAGAACATTCCACTGGAACTAATCTTCCATCATCAGCTTGTAAAATGAGCAAATGACCAACACAACGCCTCAATTCTATGACTAGCGTCCGGCCATACTCACCTTACCACCTCGAAAGACTCGTAAACCATGATAAGGTAAGGATGAAATGTCCGCGCTACATCTGCTTGGAGTTAACAACAAATAATTACTCCTTTGGAGAAGCTCCAGAACCAGAGCGTTCGCGATACTGCGACCCCGCTTACCATAAACTACCTTCTGATAAACAAAAATTGACTGACTTACAACTTCGTCTGAGCTAAGAAGATCACCAGAGCCACACAACGTGATACTCCTCATGACCTCATAACAAACCCCCTTTTCTTCACTGCATTCCAAGAGGATGCTGCCTCTTTTGCTCGTACAACAAAGAAACCCTAGTCACACAGAGGATCTTTAAAAGGACAATCCAGAAAAGACTGCTGCTATTAAAGCAATATACTCAAGAGACAATATATGAATGTGATATTTTATGTTTTTGTTATCTTGCTGTGGTTATTAGAACTTAGGATATATTAATCTATGACTTAACCCGTGTAGTAGGTAAAATTATAAGTAGTCGAGACGACAAATACCTCATGTTTGATGTCTTATATATATATATATATATATATATATATGCTTGGTGTTTTATGCTATGCGTGGTGTGTTTTAGTTTGATCTTCTCTTTATAACTGTCTTTTTGAATATATATAGCCTTGTCTAATATTGGGTCAAAGCTTTTCTCAAATGCCAGAAGTTGAACAGAACTATATGTCGATTTTCAGTCTCGTATGAATGAGGAATACTTTTATAAGAAGTTATTAAGAAATGGTCCTCCATGTGACATATTCATTAGCAGATAATGTATGCACGAAAAAGAAGTCGTGCTGGGCGGGGCTCCGCCCTACAGAGACAATGTGATTGGGTCAGACAGTGAATAGGATGGACTTAATTCTGTCCGATAAAACAGACACCCAACTTTACAACAGGGGTTGAACAAAAAGAACGTTGGGGTTGAACAACTTCGAACAACTGGTGAAACCTGCAAGGAACTTGGCTGAAAGTCTGGGAGTTGCCCTCCTGATCGTGCTGCGAAACATCTGGCTGATCATCAAAAAAGACTTCAACACTCTGTCCACGCCTGACCAATGTAACTTGCAAAGCCGGCGTGTAAGAACTTCAAACTTGCTATTCGTGCGCTGCCAGAAAGCCATCAAATCCAAAAGGAGGAATCCCGAGTGACGTCACGCGACAACAACACGTCAGCAGGAGAGTCCGGAGCTTCCCTCCAGCAACACCCCTCAAGGAGAACAGCCTTCAATTCAACAACTCAAAGCAAGTAAAACAAACAAATCTCTAATTCGCTGAAGTTTGAACTGAATAAATCGTAAAAGATAATAATAACTGAGTCTTCTGTTTGTGACGTCCCAAGGTCGTCTTTATTCTCGGGAAAAGAGAATAGTTTATCTTCCTTCAAACTGCTTTGATCTTGCCATAATGTGTGTATGTGTGTGTATGTGTTTTGTTTGTATTGTACCCTAGAATAGTAAATAAACTCTCGATTCATTTTTAATGAACAGTCTGGTGCCTTGATTTCCAAATCTTAAATTATTTGCCATAGATCGTGTTACCTGTGCTCAAAGATTTCCCAATCAATTCTGTATTATTATCAACAAGAAGAAGAATTGCTAAAATACACTGTATTAATACTCGCTGGTCGAGTCGTTAATGAGGTATAAATTATACGTTTTGGTTAATATCAATTAATCTATACATTTTGATTAATATCAATTAATCCGATCAAAATCGGATTTCTACGATTTGATTCCCTAAAACTAAAATTTGTAAATAAAACATAAAACCCTTACAGTACATAATGACTTCACCCTAGGCTATAAATTATGTATTGTGCATTTTTCAGCAAAAAATTTGTCTTTCTGTGGCTCTAATAAAGTCTGTATGCTTCTTAAAGAGAGCTGTAATAGATCGTGATTTCTCTTTCCGCTTGCTCTGTTTTTTTAAACACCGAACTTCAAGAATGAACAATGTGGCATAAATGAGTTTGAAGCAAACTTATGTCCGTTTGGGGATTAAATAAATTGTTTTAGACCGCCACTTGAATTGAATGCAAAGCGTCTGGTGTGAGTTCTCCTAGACGCAGCGCTGTGTGTGACTAACATTTTTTTTATTTTATTAGATAATTATCAAGTGTTAAAAAATAGAAGCGTATAAAGTGTGTGAGTACACATACAATATCCATATGTATGTAATTTTAATGCTATGGCCTTGTGTAGATACTTAAAGATGGCCATCTTTAAGCATGATTGTTGAAATTAGATGGTAACACTAAACAATAAGAGTCCATTCGTAGCATTAATGAAAACTGTAGAAGTATTATTCCTTGTTAGAGTGTGTTCATTTCAACATTCACTATTAGCAACTAATAGGCTAGATTTATAAAATTTTAAAATTTCTTCTTTTAACATTAGCAAACTATGAAATAACTTTAATGATCAGTATAGTAAATAATATTAATATTTTTATTCATTTACAATGTATGGTTCAGTACTGTTACTGGGTTTTTTTTTTTAAATAGTAAAGCACTAGCTTTCTTTCAGTATCCATTTTGGAAACTATCGGTTGATTAATCGGTATCGGCCAGTGTGGTCCAACCTAGCTATTGATATCGGTAAAATCCACCATCGGTCGACCTCTAGTTTTGATTAGGGTCTGAGCTGAAGTCTGCAAGACTGTGGCTTTCCAGGACTGATGTCTAGTCTAGAAGTTAAAGATGTCTGTCAAGTCATGTTTGGAAGGAATTTTGCACAACAGATTGGTGATATCCCTCTTTCTAATGACAGCGTTTGTCATCCCATATCTGACATGGCAGGTGATGTTAAGAAGAAATGCTACTATCTGATTCTGTTTGCAATTCTACTTGTAAAGTCTCAGAGTGACAGGCAAGTTGGAAAAGAAGTTGACGAGGACCATATTTTACAAGTACTTGATTTGAAATTGGTACGTATATATAAACATGATTTTCTTATCAAGCAATATCAAATACTGTATTCCAGTGGGTTTTTTCATCAGCCTAAAAAAGATCAAATGACAGAGGTCTGCAATTATCTCAAGATTGTCTGCCAGTAGATCAATAACAGACATGATTAATAGTAAGAATGAGCCAGGAATACCTTATTTGGGAAAAGAACAGATTCACAAATTATCAGCGTCACAAAGGAGGCAACCATGAAGGCAGAACCTTAAAGTGATGCAGTCTCATTATGTGAACAAACATGCAAGTTTAATTTCTTCACCACAAAGAAGTCTACAGAAACCTCATTAAAAAATCTTAGTTACAAAGTAAGGGTGATATTTTGTGTCTGCTATTAATTGTTACAGGACAGATAATAGTTTTCTTTTAATTATTATTATTTCTTCAGATAAGCTTTTCCACAATCTTCCCTGATAGTGAAATTGCAAAGACCATTTCATGTGGCCAGACAAAGTATGCCTGCATGTGCACTTATGGTACGGCTCTCTATTTCAAAGGTCTGCTCACCAACAAACTTTAATTATTAATTTAATGATTATGAACACAAATTAAGCATGACAAACCAAAATGATATTAACCAATATATCATCAGTTAAACCAAAAGGCTGGCATGGATGTATGTGTCATTACAAAAAGTCATTATGATTGTTCTGTTTTTATTAATGTTGTTTTCTAAAGTAGGGTACATGTAAGATGAAAGTAGCACATTTGTGCAGGACTGCATGGGCACATATTAGCGCATGTATGTTTGTTGCTATAACTCTCCTGCTTTCCACTAATTTCAGATTACTTTTGAGAATTTAAAATAAATTCTGCAGAAGTTACCCTGTGTAACATTTAGTTAGAGTTTCTGTTTCGTCTTCATTGACTTTTAGTTTGTCTGTTCCCCTTATGTTTTGTCTTCGTTCCTGTTTGTCTTGGTTGAACAAGGCTGTGTCTGAAATCACCCTCTATACCCTTAAATAGAGCACTATATGAGATGACAGCTATTTGTAGTGGTGTCCGAAATTGTAGTGGACGTTATCGAGTGCACTTGTTCAATCCCATAATGCACTGCAATAACAAGTGTACAACTGATGTACACTTAACTGCTCGAGAATACCCATAATGCACTTAATCCTCATTAAGGGTGGTTTGCATTTCTCCTGTAACTTGATTTTGTATTTAATAAGACTATTTCAGAATGGCCTGTTAATCTTTATCTTCGTGCATGTTGGCATTCACACCATAACACCCTGTGTCTTCAGATGTTTTTTTTTTAAATAATACATTGTGGAAAACTGTTTCATATATATAAATGCTAAATATATATTGGGATGGGAACAATGTGAGGGTGAGTGATTGATGACAGAATTTTGTTAAGTGTACTATCCCTTTAAAAGCACAGAAAGCAAGGGTCCAAAAACACCTTTTTTTTGTACCTCCTTTATATTAACTGTAAATAGTGATAGTGATGTCTACTTTTTAAACTAAAACTATGCTGTCATTGTAATAACTGTTTACTGAATTAATCACGGCTTACTTAAATCGTTCCAGTTTTACATGTTCCAATTTCACTAATACAATGTTTTTTTCTCTCTGTTTTTCCTCACCCTCAGAAAACAGCATACAGCTGCTCAGTCTGGATGGAAATGTGTTGTTAAGCTGACAGTGACAAAAGCTGTAGCTGAATGAAGGGGTGCAAAATTAAAGCCTAACCAAAGTCACCAACACAAGCTGCCTAACACAGTATACATCATAAAAAAAAATAAAATAAAATAAAAAGATTTCTGAATGTTTGTGTAACGGCACATCAGACGGAGTGGGATCCATAAGCAGCTTTATTGAGAAACCAGACAGACAGAGTCAAAATACCGGCAAACAGTTCTGGAGTAGGCTAGGCAGAGACAACGTCACAGAGCAAGCAAGGGTCAGGGCAGGCGGCAGAGATCAGAGTCCAGTATGCAATATCCAAGTCGAGGCAGGCGGAGAGCGATCACAAGGTCAGTGGGCAACAGAGTCAAAACCAGGAAAACAAACACGGGTAGATAACGCTTGGAATGATAGCTGGGCCAGTCAATACTTCGCGTGGATCAGAGTGTGAGTGCTGCTTATATGTGAGAGATAATGAGGAACAGGTGGTGGAGTGATTAGTCCAGGTATGTGGGATCATGGGAAGTTGAGTTCGGGCAGAATGATCAGAATTCGGGTGACAGTTCCCTCTGGTGGCGAGAAGGAGGTAACACCGGAGTTCCGTTTGTAACAGAGCCCTCCCCCTGCGAGCGGCTCCTGACGCGAGGAGGTAAGCGGCGCCGGGGTCTTCCTCGAGGTCGGGGAGCTGGTCTTTCCGGGTGGTTCCTATGGAATTCCTCAGTGAGTGTGGGGTCCAGGATATCTCCTGCGTTGACCCAGGAGCGTTCCTCCGGACCAAACCCCTCCCAGTCGACCAGATATTGCAGAGTCCTGCCCCGACGCCGAGAGTCTAGCAGCTCGTGCACCTCATAGGCCTCCTCGCCGTCAATCAGGAGAGGAGGGGGAATCTGTGGCTCGGGTTCCTCCTCCGGCGTCCCTCTCGGTCCACCAGCGGGTTTCAGTAAGGAGACATGGAAGGTAGGAGAAATACGGTAGTTAGCAGGCAGTTCTAGACGAAATGATACTGGGGTGATTTGTCTGATGATTTGGAATGGGCCCACATACCTGGGGTTGAGTTTCTTGCTGGGAAGTCGTAGACGCAGATCTCTTGTGGATAGCCAGACCCACTGACCTGGTGCGTACGTGGGACCGGCGCGACGATGACGGTTAGCCTGTAGTTCCTGGCGCCTGACAGCTCGTAACAGGTGCGTGTGTGCACGATCCCAGACCGCCTCGCTGTTCTGCAACCATTCCGTGACTGACGGTAGATTGGTGGGTTCACCGGACCATGGGAACATAGGTGGTTGGAAGCCCAGAACACATTGAAATGGGGTCAGTCCAGTGGCGGGTTTTACTAGGGAATTTTGGGCATATTCCGCCCACATCAGGTATCTACTCCACTCGGTCTGGCACTGTTGGCAGTAGGATCTCAAGAACCGGATTACTTCCTGATTTAGGCGTTCTGACTGCCCATTTGACTGGGGATGGTAGCCTGAGGTGAGACTGATATTGACGTTAAGGTGCCTGAAGAAAGCAGACCAGACCCGTGAGGTGAACTGGGGACCCCGGTCTGACACTATGTCCTCTGGGAGACCATACAATCGGAATACCTGATTGCACAACAGTTCGGCGGTCTCGAAAGCAGTAGGCAGTTTGGGTAGTGGTAGTAGCCGGCAGGCCTTAGAGAATCGATCTATGATCGTCAGGATGGTGGTGTTGCCTTGTGAGTTGGGCAGATCTGTGATGAAGTCAATCGCGATGTGGGACCAGGGTCGTTGTGGTGTGGGTAGTGGTTTGAGTAGGCCTGCCGGGAGTTGTCTGGGGCTCTTTGAAGAGATGCAGGTATTGCATTGTTTGATGAATTGGGTGGTGTCAGTCGATAGTGTGGGCCACCAGAAGCGGTTTCTGAGCAGGTGTTCAGTGGCGGTTATGCCAGGGTGACCGGAGCTGGGTGTGGCATGCACCTGTGTGAGCACTCTTTGTCGGAGGGGTTCAGGAACAAAAGTGAGATTAACTGGGCACTCAGCGGGGACCTGAATCTGTTGGTTCATCTGCTCAATTTCGGTCATTAAGTCCCATTGCACGGGAGCCACCAGTAACTTGGTGGGTAGAATGTTATCACAGGTGCTAGTTTGAATGCTGTGGTCTGTCTGACGTGAGAGAGCGTCGGCCTTTGTGTTCTTGGTGCCCGGCCTGTAAGTAACTGTGAATCGGAATCTTGTGAAGAACAATGCCCACCTAGCCTGCCGCGGGTTGAGTCGCTTGGCGGAACGTAGGTACTCTAAGTTCTTGTGGTCCGTTAGCACCACAAATGGGTGAGTAGCGCCCTCCAGCCAGTGGCGCCATTCCTCCAGAGCGAGTTTCATGGCCAAGAGCTCACGATTGCCCACATCATAGTTTCTTTCAGCCACAGACAATTTTCGGGAAAAGAAAGCACAGGGGAACATTTTGGAAGGTTCACCATGTCGTTGCGAGAGAATTGCCCCAACCCCAGAGTTAGAGGCGTCTACCTCGACGATGAATTGGCGGTCGGGGTCTGGATGCTTAAGGATGGGAGCAGACGTGAAGCGGGTCTTAAGTTCCTGAAAGGCACGGAGAGCTTCTTGAGACCATTGGAGCTTGGAAGTGTCACGCTTGGTCATGGTAGTTAGTGGGGCTGCGATGGTACTGAAACTCCGAATGAAACGGCGGTAAAAGTTGGCGAATCCCAAGAAGCGTTGCATTTCCTTTACTGTCTTAGGTTGTGGCCAATCCAGCACTGCTTTTACCTTTCCTTCATCCATTGCCACCCCATGTTGGCTAATTATGTAACCCAGGAATGATGTGCTCGTCTGGTGAAATTCACATTTCTCTAGCTTGGCGCAGAGTTGGTGTTGTATCAGACGTTTAAGAACTGCTCGAACGTGTTGGATGTGTTCCTTGATCGTGCTGGAATAGATCAGGATGTCGTCGATGTAGATGATTACCCCTTTGTCGAGCATGTCTCGAAAGATGTCATTCATAAATGATTGGAAGATGGAAGGACTGTTTGCAAGGCCGAACGGCATAACCCGATATTCATAGTGCCCACTAGTGGTGGAAAATGCCGTCTTCCATTCATCTCCCCTTCTGATACGGATGAGATTATAAGCGTTGCGGAGGTCTAACTTGGTGTAGAACTTGGCTTGGCGTAGTTGTTCGAGGGCAGCAGGAACTAGTGGCAAGGGATAACGGAACTTGATGGTGTTGTCATTAAGGCCCCGGTAATCGATGCACGGCCGCAATCCTCCATCTTTCTTTTTCACGAAGAAGAAGCCCGCCGACGCAGGAGATGTTGACGGTCTAATAAATCCTTTGGCCAACTCCTCTTCAATATACTGCTTCATGGCGGCAGTCTCTGGCTGAGAGAGCGGAAAAATCCTGCCTTTGGGAGGAGTAGTGCCTGGGATGAGGTCAATGGCGCAATCTACCGGTCTGTGACTGGGGAGTTGTGTGGCTCTCCTCTTGTTGAAAGCCTCCGCGAGATCTGTGTATTCGGGTGGTAAGTCTGGGATCTTTGTTCTCAGTTCCGGTGATGAGGAAGGTTTAACTATTTTCAGCAGACAGCGCTCCTGGCATGTTGACCCCCATTCCGTGATTTGCCCTTCTCTCCAGGAGATTTGTGGATTGTGAGTACGCAGCCAGGGGAGGCCAAGGATAAGTGGGTGGTTGGGTGACTGGATGACATAAAACTGAATGGTCTCCATGTGTAGGTTTCCAAGTTGCATCTTGATTTCTTCGGTGAGGCGGCAAATCCTCCCCTCACCGAGCGGGCGTCCGTCTAGCGCTTCCACTGCCAAGGAGGAGTTACAATGGGTTAGTTTCAAATGGTGCTGTCGAACAAATTCAGCAGAGACGAAATTCCCTGCAGCCCCTGAGTCTATAAGTGCCGTTGTCTGAATTACTTTGGCCTGGGTGGTTAAAGTGACTGGTAATTTGAGACTTGAGGTTAAGGAACTGGTGATGACATTCGTACTCACCGATCTTGGGCTGGTAGCCGGACGAACTGGGCATGTAACCTTAACATGGCCGGCCTGACCACAGTAAAGGCATAACTGGTTCTGCATGCGGCGCTCTCTTTCTTGAGGAGTCAGGTGAGTAAATCCCAGCTGCATGGGTTCGTCGGTTGGGCTTGGTTCGGGAATGGCACGGGATGTGGAGCGACCTGGGCGGCGTGATCGGATGAGGTTATCCACGTGAATGGTTAGATCCATGAATTCTCTCAAATTTCTCCCCTCATCGCGGCATGCCAGCTCGGATTGTAATTCAGCATTCAACCCCTTCCTGAAAAGGAGTTTGAGAGTATCCTCTACCCACGTTGTTTGGGCTGCTAACGTTCTGAATGATAGGGCGTACTCTGCAGCTGATCTCCTTCCTTGACTGAGAGTTAATAGTTGCTCACCCGCACTCTTGCCCTCAGCGGAGTGTTCGAAAACCTCTCTGAAGTCCCGGAGGAAGGAGTTGAAGGTGGGGAAAGCTGATCCATCATCCCTCCAGAGAGCCGTAGCCCAGTCCAACGCCTTTCCAGAGAGCAGTGAGCAAACGAATGCAACGCGACTAGAATCAGTGGGGTAAAGAGTGGGTTGCTGTTCAACGAACAGAGCGCATTGCATCAGAAATCCCTTACATCTGGCTGGCTCGCCGTTAAACTTCTCAGGGAGAGCAAGGCGGGGATTTAGGGACGGAGCCGGTAGGGATGGTGGGCTCGTGGGGACCGCTGGTGGCGGTTGAGCAGCTGCCTCGGGTTGTGGGAGACGGAGTCCCTGTACCGCTCTAACAAGTTCCTCAGTTAGCGTGGTGAGTCGGCTGAGTTGATGCTGGTGCATGGCGAGTTGAGAGGCCTGAGTAGAGAGCTCGGTAGACAGTTGCATAATCGCTGCTGGATCGTAAGTTGGCGAAGTATTCTGTAACGGCACATCAGACGGAGTGGGATCCATAAGCAGCTTTATTGAGAAACCAGACAGACAGAGTCAAAATACCGGCAAACAGTTCTGGAGTAGGCTAGGCAGAGACAACGTCACAGAGCAAGCAAGGGTCAGGGCAGGCGGCAGAGATCAGAGTCCAGTATGCAATATCCAAGTCGAGGCAGGCGGAGAGCGATCACAAGGTCAGTGGGCAACAGAGTCAAAACCAGGAAAACAAACACGGGTAGATAACGCTTGGAATGATAGCTGGGCCAGTCAATACTTCGCGTGGATCAGAGTGTGAGTGCTGCTTATATGTGAGAGATAATGAGGAACAGGTGGTGGAGTGATTAGTCCAGGTATGTGGGATCATGGGAAGTTGAGTTCGGGCAGAATGATCAGAATTCGGGTGACAGTTCCCTCTGGTGGCGAGAAGGAGGTAACACCGGAGTTCCGTTTGTAACAGTTTGGGCCAAGAAAGTCATTTCACTGGCCCAACAATCCTTAAATATAAAACAATCCCCCTAATCGGTTCTATAGAGAGAAATAATGCCGCCTCAGCGTGTGACGAGACAGACCCATTCACCAGGAGACGATATGTGACCCTAAAAGGAGAAGAAGGACGTACATTTATTGATTGAACAATTTCTTTTTAATTTAGTACTACTACTGTTGATGGAATGACGACTTGATATTTCTTATCAGAATTGTGAGATATAATCTCGGAATTGCGAGAATAAAGACAGAATTTGGAAATATAAACTCAAATTTACCTTTTTAATTCTTTTATTCCATGGTTTCCATAGACCACCACTTGAAAACTGTCATTTTTCTGCCACCAGATAGGCTCCGCCCACAAAAAACTTCATCACTGTTTGCAAACACCAAATTGGTCTATTTACACTAAGTAAAAAATAGCCCGCCTTATTGGCAGAGGCTACTCCGTACCTTACTGCACCTTTTGTGGCAGCTTCAAAGTGAAATGTCTAGTGAGTGGCGCTACAACACAGGTCAAATACGTGACCCTGGCACGTTTTTATTATGTTGATATAGACACGTTGCTGTGTTTTTATTATGTTGCTTCAGGTACGTATTGCGGCGGTTCAGAATTCAAATATCTGGGCAGTGTCACTAACAGTTAATGCTCTATCGTGTTGGAAATATCCCCTACACCAAACCCAGTGTTAACAAATGCAAAACCGATATAAAAATGCATTCGTTGATGCAGCTGTGCCATTTGAACTTCCTTATATGCAGGTTTGAACTGTTTTGTCGAACCATAGTTTCACCTCTCAAGTGCAGCTGCATACTGCGTGAGCTACCGATCAAACCTACTGAATATGAAAACTCATACATATGAAGCTGGATGTGTGACGCTAACGTAAAAAAAGTATCAGTTTTCAAATCTCGCAGCATGTTTAAAGTGTGATGGAGTAGATATGATAGATAACTTCGTTCAGCAAAAGGAGCGAATCCTTTTCCAAATCGCTTCATTCATTATGTTGATTTAAGATGAAATGTTAAAAATTGTAACTAAATTCCCCCAACATTTCAGTCTGTGATCATAAACTTCTTTTGAAATGCGACAACTGCATGGACTATGATTAGGGGGGAAAATAAATAATAGTTTTGTTTTTTAATTTTAGCTGTATCTTCTACCGCTGCTTTGTCAACATAAGCTTTCAGGAGCAGTGTTGCTCCAATAGTGTCTACTGGACTTTGTAGCCCGTAACCTTAAACTTCTGCAGTGCTTTATGGCTTTCTGCTCCTGACCTACAAACCTGAGGCTTATATATGTGAAAATATATCTAAAATATTCTATGATACTTAACTTTAAATGTTAAAAAGTACAGTTTGAATTCTAAAACAAAACAAGGCAGGAATAAAGCACTACTCAGAAGAAAAAAAGCTGCAGATCAGAGCGTTGTGAGGACTTTACATGCATGGATGAACTTTCTGAAGAGGCCAAAAAGAGCTTATAAGAAAACATTCATTTAAAAAAAATATATTATTATATGTTATTTTATGTTGTAGTGTATCTTCTTGTATTGAACTCTCTGTGAACTCTAAAAATCTTGAACTCTCGGTTTGAGAGCTCCTCTTCTTTATCTTCCTGTTTTCTGTAAATTCTGTCATTACGTGCAAGTATGAAGGTAGTTTCCTGACCACTCCTGGGAAAACAGGAAGTTCTAAATATCAGCAAAGTGGGGTTATCTGATATACTGTATACTGTAAAAAAAGAAAAAAAAGTAAAAAATCTGTGAAATTTACAGTAAAACAAACAAAAAAAGCTGTGTTTGCCAGAGCAATATTTTAGGTTTTACAGACCTAACTTAAATTTCATTCACTGATATAGCCTGATGTTCTAAGTACTAATATCTGTCTTAAACCATCATAACACACTGATAACCACCAAAAAACAGGTGGTAATGAGAGTCATATGTTGACTCAAAACTCATCACAAACAGCTTTTCCACAAGCTGAGAAGGGAAATACATATTATATACAGGGCCGCATTAACACCGTAAGGGGCCCCCGGGCTTTACCTCTTGAGGGGCCCTTCATCAACTAGGACTACAGTCTACATTCACTCAATCTTGATAAATCACAAAGTGTGAATCGTCAGCCTTTAATTTTGAAGTAATAAATGCCATTAACAAAACATCCAAACCTACAGGTCTGTCATTTAAAATATGCACAAATATCACTGAGTGAACTACGCACATAGTCTGACATATTTTACACAGATATCTAAAAATATGTAGCATTTAAT
Source organism: Acrossocheilus fasciatus (assembly GCA_036784905.1). Classification (NCBI taxonomy): domain Eukaryota; kingdom Metazoa; phylum Chordata; class Actinopteri; order Cypriniformes; family Cyprinidae; genus Acrossocheilus; species Acrossocheilus fasciatus. Next base: position 954,375 of record JAXUIB010000027.1, read on the forward strand.
TGTACGTGTTAACATTGTTCTTAATTAGTTCATAATGAATTTAACCAGTGTAGGAAGGAAAATCAGTGAAGGTAATCGGGACGGATTTGTCACGAAAGTTGATAATTTGCACTGATTTAATCCTTGCCGATTTAAACATTCAAGAGAGTTTAAAGCATTAAAGGGCAAGAAGACATGAAAGGTAGGTCCATTCAGTATGTTCTGTGAGCACACAGAGCTGCGTCTCAGCGCGCGAGCCCCAAATTGCCTTCCTTTCCTTGAAGCTTGAGCAGAAAAAAACAAGCATACAAGAGTAGGCTATGCAACATATTATTTTACATTTGATTATTCAGTTTCTGTACATGAACATCTACGAACTCCAAAACCTAAACATTGTTAATTATTATAATATATATATATATATTTTTTTTTTTATTATTTATCTTTGTTCCGTTTATTTATATGTGCTATTGCTTATAATTTGTTCATTTGTTCTTAATGACTGTTCACTTGTCTTCAGTTGGAATTGAGAATTGTAAACTTGAACTGGTATCTTTAAATTTGGTATCAAAAACAATGATAACAAAACTATTTTATTTTTGGTGGCAGGGCAAGTAAAAATTTAAACCACTGTTGAATCCTTATGGCCAAATCACATATGTTACCCGTGCTGGCAAAATGAGTCGGAATGTGCACGGGCTAATTTTGAGCTACAGACGAAAAAAGTGAAAAATGTTGATTTTGGTCAAATTTCAGGTTTTCACAAAAATGAGTCCATTAAGCCCTCGTCTATCCCAATGCTCCAAATAGTAATTGAACATCTAAAATAATCTTTATTTGTAAGTTTTCTGAGAGGAGTAGCCTACTTTTTTCTCTGCTCGCTTTTCGCACTGCAGCTGACTGATTTATGAATCGCGCACACACGATCCCGATAAATACTTTATTTACTTGTATTTAAGTAGGCTGTTCACGCAGACATAATCAGTTATGTCTTAAGTGAACGTTTCGGGAACTGTTGGGGAAAACATCTGATTATATTAGATCCGTGCACATCTGTTCTTATTTATAATAACAAACATAAAATACAAAATTGTTTTATTGTGATTATTAATATATTAATGATCATTAAGAAAAGAATTGGAGGAAAAGATGCAGCGTTGCTAGGTAATTTTGTTTTGGAACCTTCAGAAAACTTTTAACACTGTTTTTCTCAGAAGTTACTTTGCTGACTTCATCTAATTCAAACAGCTGTAGCTCAGTCATTTTTCATCCGATTCCACCAAAATATATATTATTTTGAAGGTCTTTTAATAGAGAATGTGAAAATGAAAAAAAATGTATTTTTGAAAATTTGCTCATTGTGACTCATTTTGCCAGAACGGGTCACATATATAAATCTTTAGTTGCCTCAGGATTTGATTATGATTATGATGCATCACAATGCATCTTTTCCTCCAATTATTTAATTACCATAGTTAATGAATCATCAAAATAAAGCTCTTTTTGTTATTTTTTTGTTATACCAAATTCATTAATTTTATGCAAATTAAAAAAAACAGTAGAGCAAATACAAAATAGGCCTAAGAAAAAATGGAATTAATAGTCCTTTACGTTTTTCATTTTACATATAATTTACAGAAGCATTTATGTAAGAATAATACAGAAATTGAATAATCAAATGTAAGTATAATCATTGCATATTCTTTAGTGTATTATTACAATTAATAAAGCTACAAAAGTTATTCAGTCGAGCAGTGAGTAATTCGCTCTTTTCTTTCGTTGTTTGAGGTGTAGCCCATATTAAGATCTAAATCACGAATCTAATCTGTTACACGTCAGATTTTTTACTCAACTGTTTATGTTCACTTCCACAGCTGTAGTGTGTAACTAACTACTGCGAGCTCAACTATGTTAAGATGGAAATGTAGTTAATTATTTGACTAATAGCTAGTGTTGGGCACGTTACTTTAAAAAAGTAATTAGTTATAGTTACTAGTTACTTCTCACAAATAGTAACTGAGTTACATCATTATAAAAGTAACTAATTACCAGGGAAAGTAACTATTGCGTTACTTTAAAAAAAAAAATGTTCAAATATGTCAAATAACTTGGATGCCCCCAATATTAAATGAATGAAATGGACACTAAATAGAATCAGTTATTATTATAAAACATTGTACACTAATCTATTTTAATATTTCTGTGGGACAATGTGAGAGACACCTATCAAATTCAGTATATTATTGTAAATAGTATCAACCAATTTTATATATATATATATATATATATAAAGCTTATGTTTGTAAAATGGCACTTTTAAATATCTGACACTTAGCATCAGTCAGTCAAGCATTATAATCTGATATTATGATAATTTAGCATTATATGATGATATAACTTTAGTAATTATTTGTCATGTTGACTGAACTTAGGACTGGTGGTGGTGCTTAAGATATTGTTTGTCATTTAGTGTTTCGATAAAAAAGGGTGAAAAAAACCCCTAAAAATAATACTGATAAGATAACAAAACTACTACGAATTCTACTACTAGTAACAATATAATATGCACTAAGGATTAATGAGCTGCTGGGTTCATGAATATTAATCACGTTGTCTGCGTTCGCTCGAATTGATTTGCTGAAATCAAAACAGGAACGATAATAGATGAGCGCCAGCCAATGAGATTGTTGTTTGCGCATTAGTTCCGCCCACTACCAGAGATCCCGGCAGTTCTTAAAAACTGAAGAATTCCAAACGAACTCCGTTATTTTGACAGAAAAATACAACAAAGATTATCGTTTACATGTAGCACATCAATTCTGCATGTTATGAAAAACGATCTTGCTTTGTATCTTTCTTTGTGCTTGTATGTGAGACAAAGCGACGGCGAGTCATGCGCTTTCACACTAGAGTTTACGGTATGTCAAATACAGCTACATTGTCCATTCAGATAAACTGAAAAATAAATGATAATAATATAATTATAGTAACGCCACATTTTATTGTCAGTAACGGTAACGGCGTTGTAACGGGGGAAACAGTAATTCGTTTGGTTACTCGTTACTGAAAAAATAACGCCGTTAGTAACGCCGTTTATTTATAACGCTGTTATTCCCATCACTGCTAATAGCCTACTGTATCTAACTACTGATAGCTTATGACCTACCTGCCATGATCTGCATCGGCATCTTCTCCTAGCCCCGCGTTAACATACCTTGAGCGTCTGAATTTTTGGCAATTTTTCTGTTTTCTGACTGGCTGAAACTTATAAAACACTAGAGTGTATGATGACCAATTGAACAAAAACCCAGGGGTTAAATATTATCACTTGTAACTTTAAATACAAAGTACTAAACACACACTTAAAGTCACCTGTGATAATATTAAACTCTTGGTTTCTTGTTAAGTATATAGCATATGAAAACTGATTAAACAAGATATATTATATCTTATATGTATTTATTTCTCTCTGTGAAATAGTCTTAAGCTCAGCCCCCTTCTGTCGTCTCATGCTGACGGCTGGTTTATAAAGAGCAGCAGACTTCACTCTTCTCACAGTCATGGACTTATCTGAACAGGAATAAAATCAGGTTCTTTTTACTTTAGTTATTATTAATACTATTCCAGTTGTTGTTGTTTTTCTAATCTTAACTTTATCTTATTTATCTTCCATCACTATTAAATACTGACAAAGTTTAATGTTTTAATGTAACAGAATATCCAGAACCATGGGTGCCAAGGTTTCAGTCGTCAATCAGACTCCTTATTACTGGTACTTTGCTACTCAAGACAGAGGGGTAAGGACTTTTCATTCTTCGTGGTTAATTTTTTTCCTAGTTAGCATGTCCTATAATTAGCCAGACAATAACTGAGAGAATAACATAATATCTCACAACAATATCAGTTTGTATTTACATGTCTTTTTTCACTGCTTTTCTGCTGAAAAAACGGATGTAAAATTCTGCTCCCCAGTATTCATACATTGGTCCTGGCTGCACGACATCCTATGATGAGGCTCTGGCAATCCATCGCTACATCCACGTCAGATATGAAAATCACTCGTGGAATAGTTTTTCGTACGAGTTTAACACCCATAAAGGCAACACGTCTTTTATCTTAAGAGAAACCTATGACCGTTCCCAGATTCAGATGCACTGCACCTCTGAGGGCGGCACTCATTACTGTCCCAACTACGGTAAGTTCCTGCAAACTTGTCATTTCTGGACTACACTATACAGCCAAAAGTATGTGCACCCCAACCAATACAGCAATATGTGCTTGTTCAGCATCCCATTCAAAATTTATTTTGCCTTTGCTGTTATAAAAACAGTTTTTTTTTTTTAAATACATAAAATATAGAATTTAACATATAAATTGGGGAGTAATTAGTTAGATGTAACAAAGTTACATTATTTAATTACAAAATAAATGTAACTGTAAACTGTTACAGTAACTGAGAATTTTTTAAAATTATATTACAGAAAATGTTAACAAACACAAAGGGGGTTACATCTGAATATTTTCACAAACACATACAGATTTGATTAATTTATTTCCAAAATTGCATTAACTGCTCTAAAATACGAGACACCAATGTTTCAGGAGTTTAGGACACAGAATACGACACATACACAAACCCAAACAGGAAATAGGGATGGGTATCGTTTACATTTCATCGATACTGATACCGATACTGGTACTTATCGATACTCTTAGGTGCAAAAAGATATGATGTGAAAAGTTGTTGAAAATTTCAAGTTATTTTATTACTGCTGAACTTTAGCAACTGTATTAAAGTTCTTCAGTCAAGAGCAGTGAGTTATTTTTCTCTTTGTGTTTTATTTTATTAACATTAAAGGAGTAGTTCACCCATAAATGAAAATTGTGTCATCATTTACTCACTCTCAAGTTGTTTAAAACCTGGATGAGTTTCTTTCTTCTGTTGAACATAAAAGTTATTTTGAAGAATTTGGGAAACCAAACAGTGGCTGGTCCCCAGTTATATATATTTTTTCCCTGTTATCAGAGTCAGTGGGGACCAGCAACTGTTTGGTTACCCACGTTCTTCAAAATATCTTTGGTGTTCAGCACAAGAATAAAAATGAATACAGGTTTGGTACAACATGACAGTGAGTAAATGATGACACAATTTTCATTTATGAGTGAACTAGCAGCATGTTTAGTTCTGTCCCTTTAAGAGCACGCATCTGTTTCTCCCTCAACTGTTTACTTTCACTTTAGACATAACTGTGTTTATATGTAAACCTTGTGTGTTTCTGACAGTATTAGCGCAATCAGACAATAACTAAGACAACTAACCAGGTGCTGTTTGACCGGTCTTTTAGTGTAAGCACGCTTCAGGTGTAAGGCGCTCTGAATAAGCGCACATCAGAGCAATGTTTAACCGGCAAGGCTTTGCACACGCAAATAATGTACTTTTGTGATTGCGAATAAGTGCAGTGTCTCGTGAGTGTAACTCAACCGCTGAATCAACATTTGATGTGAATGTGTCTCATGAGTTGCGGTTGGACCTGGAGCCGGGAGACAAAGTAAATACAGCGCATTGCTTGAGGTAGACGTTGTGTTTTGTTAGTAAATGTTTCATTATATTACTAGTGTTGCCTCCTTTGCTCACCAGTACACTACTGCATATATTGCATCTGACACTGCTGTCATTTAGTTTTGTAACATGAGCCCACAATTCCTAATGTTTCACTCTTGCCTCCACTGATTGTATGCAAACACACACCGCACGGATATCACGCGACTGACGGCCACATCATTCAGTGAAGAAAATTGACAAGCAGCAGCTTCTAATTCACTGTTAACATTGAAGAATACGGAGATAAAACAACGCAAGTATCGGTATCGTTTGTCCTGAAGCTTATCGGTAGTCCGGTATTGACCCAATTACTTACCGGTCCAAAAAAATACCGGTTCTCGGTACCCATCCCTAACAGGAAATAAAGCAGTTATCAAATAATCATATGCTTTATTTATTTTTTTCATGAATTGTTTTTTTTCCAAAGACATAGTTAGATGTTAGTGTTTCCTGTCAAAGCAATGCAAAGATTGATTTCAAAAACAGTATCTTAGCTATTAAACTAAATCTTATGATTTCAAATCTGTGAGATCATTCTGAGGTAAAATAAAGTAAAAAGAGGTGCCTACGTCTGATTTCGTGGTGGCTGTGCTTATTATTATAATCTTAATTCAATAATTATAGCACATATATAGCAGAATAAATAAAAGGGCAGAGATTAAAAAAATATAGTAGAGTTAAAGATGAAAGATACAGTCTTTTGTAATTATGCAGTCAACACAAATGAAACGGACATCTCTAATATACAGCTGTGACAGCAGCACATGACTGGTGCTTGGTTATAGGGGGTAATTGTTGACTGCAAATTAAATAACACAAAATTATAGAGTGTAATCTATAAATTGTTTCTAATCCCCTGGTGTCTGATGCTGCTTTTTAAACAGGAAAGATTAAAGAAGATGAATACCAGAGACAGCAGGAGGAGGAGAGAAGACGTCAGGAACGTGAGTAAACAAGTCACCCCCCCCCCCCCCCCCCCCAACATAGATGGAAACATAGAAATTGCATCATATAAATCACGTTTTTAGTCTTGCATGTTATAAACCTTTTAATGAATATAGGGCTCTTTTCATAAAACTTAACATTCTTTGTTAATTGACAGTTAATACAATTATAAAACTATCCAGTGGAGTTTGGGCCATAAGAGTATATTGTGATGTTTGTTTTATAGTACAGGCTTTCACTATTATATTTGCAATGTTTCTAGCCTTTTCATAAGTAATAATTAATGGTTCCTTGTTCAATATTCCCTTTATCTTTAAGGAGATACCAATATTTTTTGTTATAGGGACAAAAAATGTAGGTTCTCTTGCAGCTAGTCTGCAACCACATGTAAGAAATCTTGGGGTAACATTTGATTTGTCACTAAACTTCACTAGCCAGTTTTAAATCGGTTCTTAACCTCTTAACATGCAAAGATCACCAGCAGCCTCAGATTATTGTTGTTTCACATTCACAGCATATTAAAACACACTCTTATTTGATCTGGAGATACTGTGTGTCGTTAAAAAGATAAAAGACTCTAGCTTCGATATTTGACCGCTGTTTTGATAAAACTCTGTTGCAGTGATAATAATTTATTAATTATGCACTTAGGTGCAAGTCTGTTGCCTTTAAATATGCTATAGTAATACATTTTGAATTGACTAGGGATATATGTGGTGCAAAAGATCCAGCTTATTTTTTTTTCATTGAAAAGTATATCTTGGTTTTTAAAATCTGTCATTTTAAGTGCATTGCAATAATCAATCTTCCTTATACTCACATTTTTAAAATTATCTTCGCAAACTCTTTTTTCATGTTTTTTTTTTTCAAGGACTGCCATGACACACACACACACACGTATGTGTATGTGTACATACATACAATATATTATGTGTGTGTGTGTATATATATATATATATATATATATATATATATATAGTGCTGTCAATCGATTAAAGGAAAATAACTAATTAATCGCACATTTTTCTAAAATTAATCGCGATTAATCCCACCTAACATTAAAGTTTTTAAATATACTTTTATATTGCAATAATTTCACATTCACTCTTCAAATGTACAATGTACAAACAACATAAAGACATATATTTTTAATATTTCTTTAATGGCATCTTTTTTATGATTGAAGGCCAGCATCACTGATATCAATAATACTGATGTCACTATAAATTTGTTTTTTCCCCTTAACATTTAACCATTGACTGTAGCCATTCAGCATTACAGTATAATTGAGAGCTATCAATTTTAAAGGAACACTCCACTTTTTTTGGAAATAGGCTCATTCTCCAACTCCCCCAGAGTTAATAAGTTGAGTTTTACCGTTTTTGAATCCATTCAGCCGATCTCCGGGTCTGGCGATAGCATTTTTTGCATAGCTTAGCATAGATCATTGAATCCGATTAGACCAGTAGCATCGCGTTCAAAAACGACCAAAGAGTTTCGAAATTTGTCCTATTTAAAACTTGACTCTTCTGTAGTTATATCGTGTACTAAGACCGGCGGAAAATGAAAAGCTGCGATTATTACGCCGGAATGAGAGTATAGTTCCTAGCCAAATAGGACTAGAAAATCGCAACTTTTCATTTTCTGCCGGTCTTAGTACACAATATAACTACAGAAGAGTCAAGTTTTAAATAGGAAAACTATCGAAACTCTTTGGTCATTTTTGAACGCGATGCTACTGGTCTAATCGGATTCAATGATCTATGCTAAGCTATGCTAAAAGTGCTATCGCCAGACCCGGAGATCGGCTGAATGGATTCAAAAACGGTAAAACTCAACTTATTAACTCTGGGGGAGTTGGAGAATGAGCCTATTTCCAAAAAAAGTGGAGTGTTCCTTTAACATTTATTAGACTTAACTTCTAATTTAAGTGAACTTAAAACAATCTTCACATGAACCCAATATAATAAATTACATATTTAGCTACCTGTGCCCTTCAGCAGAAATATACAGAAAATGAATAGTTACCAAACACTAAATTCTAAATTAAATATCGATGAACCCCTTAAAGCTATAAAAGTTATTGATTTCCTCTTTTTTTATTTTGTTCTTGGATTAATAGACATCACAGCAGCTGGTTATTAGCTTATTTGCCTGCTATTGCTTTAAAAGCTGCTGCTGCTGAACGTGACGCGCATCTTAATAACTCTCTTCAGCTTTTCTGACCCACTTCAGGTCTTAAAGTCTCCACTAATGAGCGGACGAGTTGAATCGGGTGTGTTAGATGAGGGAGACAGTGCTGGGGTGCTTCAGGACAGTTTTTAAAACTATTTCAGAGACATGTTCTTAAATGTGAGGCATATATAACATACACTGTAAAAAATGATTGTGATTTTAACAGTAAAAAAAATGTAAAATACCACAGTAATAACCTGTTAAATGATTAAGTACAGTGAATAACTGTAATATATCTAACCCTTGTTTTGGAGAAAGTAGCCTCAGAGTCGACACTCATAGACTATGTCTGAAACCACTCCCTACACCCTCATTCACTAGTCCTACATTACTTCACTATATAGTCCACTAGACAGAGTGATTGAGAACATATGAGTGAATTCAGACACTGATGAACACCTGATGTTAACAAACACAATCACTGAAGGAAAGAACAAGAAACAAAACTACAACTGACAAACAGCAGAGGATGATTAAACAACTCATAACCAGCTCCACTTATTACTAACCAGACTGACTTCATTTCTGTCATATATCTACGAATTAACAGAGGTTTATATTTTATTTCAAATGTTTTGTTTGACCTTACCATCTTGGTGATCGGTGTTTGCTTTAGTTATGCTCTTGACCCTTGACTCTTTAAGGTCAGTTTTTCTTTGGCTCTTATAACTGTTTGTAAAGCACATTCGCTATGACAAGAAAAGCCAAGAGAAATTGTAGTTAAGTAGTTTTGGTTAAAACTTAAAAGTGATGATCATCATGAATCATTGATCTCAGTTAGTGTCAAACAATATGGGTGATTTGTAATTAGTTTCATATTGTTTGTGGTAGTAATCTTAACTTGTAGAGTAATCTGACAAACCAGTATGAAAGAATTTAAAAACCTTTTATGCAAAAAACCTTCAGAGTTACAGCACTATTTAGAAACACACAGACATCAAGAATCAGCACATGAACCTCAACAATGGTGACTATTAATAATAAAAAATAAAAAAAAACAATTCATGGCGCAAAGCATGCTGGGTGCCAGTACAAAACTCCCTGCATCTAAATAAACGCAATCCTTTTCAAGAAAAAAGAGACAGAGGCACATTTGCAAATGTACTTAACATTTTTGGTAGATTTTTAAAGTAACAATTATGTGAAAACTCCTATTCTGCATATTTTAACATCAACCTAAATGTAAATTTGCCATTATATCCAAGAAAACAAAATAACTGAAAGCATCTGAGTAAACCATAAACCCTACTCAGCAGCTATAAGTACACTGTACTTTTTTCTTGTCAGAACATTAACATCGAAACAACAATTACACTGACATGCCTGTAATCCAATCTTGACCTAGATCTTTGGAAGTAGAGTGTCTACACAAAATAAAATACAATTACTTTGTCCAAAAACAAAAACAAACAAACAAAAAACACTATAGGAGAAACTCTGTGTTCAAAAAAGAAAGAAAAATCACAGGTCTGGAACGACATGAGGGGTGAGTAAATGATGAAAGAACTTTCATTTTTGGGTGAAATTTCCCTTTAAGGCAAAGGCTGAAACAATCAATCAATCAAACAAACAAACAAACAAACAAAAAAACCTTAGCATTAATCAGCACACTGAAAGAAAACAGTAGGTGTTTTTTGTAGTCATTAACTACAAAATTATAAAAAACAAGAGTCAATGCAAGAACGTCATTTAAGTGGCTTCATCCATTTAGCAAAGAACGAAATTGCCTACCTCTGCAGTAAGCAAGTACATCAGTCCAAAACAGTGCTAATGTAAAGGAAACCAGGCTGATTACATATGAGATGACAGAGAGCAGAGACTCAGTCAATAATTTGTTTTGTTGTTTTGTTACCCCACGTATCGATTTTAGCACCATGTAGCAAAGTATCTCAAAGGGGAAATATTTAGAATTAATTATAACTGGTTATAATTAGTAATAATTATTTAGATTAGATCTTAAAATTAACTGGAGCAGAATCAGTATTACAATTATTTTGATATGTCCGTCCACCAAGCAGACGATATAATCATTTATCAATTCTAGGAAAGATTATTTTCCTGACCAAGGAAGAAGAGCTTTCCTACTTTATGTAGTACTAGCAGTAGTTTAGCATGTAGCAAGGATCAACATTCAGATCCTTGTGAGCACACAGAGACAATCAATTGTGAATATATGGGATTTAAAGTGCCCCTATAATGGGTTATGAAAGGTTCAGGCTTTGGGAGTCCCTAACAACAGCAAGGTCAAAAAACACTTTCATTTTCTTATAACATGCATTTATTTTTTTCCTACTTGCTCAACGACTCCCAAACGATTCGCTCAATGATTCATTTTTCCAAACCCCTCTTTTGCGTGACGCTAATCTACGGTGATTGGTCCGATTGGTCTCATTTTCATTTCATCTCGCCTGCAGGGCTCCAGACAAAAAAAAAAAAAAAAACGAGTAAGGAGCCATTGGCTCCTATAAGAAAAAAATTAGGCGCCAAATTATTTTTTTTAGGTGCCACAGAATAAATGCGTTTTATTTATTTATTTGAACATTTTGACATTTCAATCATACAGTCATGTGTTTGTCTACTCTTTTCTTGACTTTATCAGCATTTTAATCCATCTTGTAGATGACCTGGGAACTAAGGTTCACTTAAAGTGGGAACTAAACGTCTTTTCCAACTTGAAATATACAGTCACAAAGAATTGTTTATTACACAGAATCTGTACCAATATCATGGACCATAAGAACTTTTAAGTAATTGCAATTTAATACATTTAAGTTGGTCCAACTTAAAATAAAGCGTGAACACAACACATTTTCAAAATGTTATTTGTCAGTGTAACTAAGAATTGTCAAGTTAACTTAATGTATTTCTTTAATTATGCATTAAGTTAGCACTTTAGGAGCAAATATAGCGGCTTCTCCGAGATAGGTATAAACGGAGGTTGGAGCCAGCTCCAAATGGGCGGGACTTGTTAATATTCCCTACACCAAACTCATATTTATTCAATGACATCATTGCCTTTTGAAGTTTAATCCAGCTGTATCGCGGTTCTTGTCTTTCCATCCCCAACTGTAAGACCTCTTGAAATTATAATTAAGACTTTTCTTATACCATTTAACATATTTAAAACTTTTGGTCCCACTTTATATTAGGTGGCCTTAACTACTATGTACTTACATTTAAATTAATCATTTGATACAATGCACTTATTGTGTACATACATGTTTTTACATTGTACTTATATTTTTTAAAATACCTATATGTAGTTACATCTGTAATTAATTTCTGTAATTACATTTATAATTACACTGTTGACCCCTCCCTTACACCTTAAACCTACCCATATCACCAAACCTGTCCCTAACCTTACCTGTATCCCCCTCAATAGCGGCAAATGTGTTTTGCAATACAATAAGTACACAATAAGTACATTGTACTTATTTTTTAATGCAAGTACATAGTAGTTAAGGCCACCTAATATAAAGTGTGACCAAAATTTTTATGGCCTTAAATTTTATACAAGTGAACTGAGAGTTTTTAAGGACCCGCAGTATTTAAGTTAGCCTGCTGGGCAGGGCAGTGATACATTTTGTTAGCCCGACTGGAAAACGCAATAGCCCCGCGATTTTGTGAGCCCTGGGTTTCCTCAATTTTTAAAAGAAAACTCAACTGATCACTTTTTACAGTGTTAGTTTGGGCTCCTCCTCAATGCATCCTATAAAAATATTGTCAAATCTCTCACACATCCAGTCGGTTTTTCTTCATTAGTAACATGCAATTTTATAGAACGTGTTGAATTTTATCTTTAGCTTGCATTTTTTTTATCATGTAGATAACAGGTTAAGTAAAAATATTAATATGCAAGAGCGAATAAATATAGCAAAATGCTCCTCTTTATAGTTATTTTTTCTAGCTGACTGATGAGCTTGTGGATGTCCAATGGTTATTCTGAGGTAAATGTATTGTTACGTGGCATTGTTTACAAGCTTTACAAGATTTCCGCAGTTTGACACAGTATGAGCGATTACATGAGACATTTCAGTAGGTGTAGGCTCTCTTATAAAATAGCCTACCTTCTGATGTTAATTCACATTCATTTCGTACTATATTACAGAAAGATATAATGGGTTCACTTGCCGCTTGAACTGAGGCGATAAAGCGATTGCGCCTGCCGCATTAAAGAGCGCCAAACCCGTATTTATTATATGAATTTTGTTATGAATTTGGCAGAATGTTAAAGCTGATACTTTGTTTATTAAAAAAAAAAACAAAGCACAAAGCTTATTGTGATTACTGGACAGCAAGTGCGCTGCAAACAGGCTAATATGAAGTTCACGCATTAACAGAACAGCATATAAGATCTTGATAACAAGAAGCCATATTAGTAATGATTATAAACGAGAATTGTTAACGATATTGCCAATATCCACACAGCTGACAGCTTTACCTGTTGAAGTTTGTTCAAGTTGTGCATGAAATGGACACTGTTTTTCTGTACTTTAACTTTGCACGTCTCCATTTTGATCTCTCGCACTGCACGACTGAGCTGCGTTTAGCAGCATTTCGGCAGAGATGAGGACTGTTTGAAACTCTTTTTTCCATTAAAACTTTGATGCACATCGTCTCAGTTTAATACGTGGACATAAGAGATGTGATCGTAAAACAATTAGGAAAAAAAAATCAAGTCATAACATAGTCACCATTGGCGACCTCAGCAAAAACGTCACTCGCAAATGAATATATTTGGTTGCAAATGCGACCGTTTTAGTCGCAGTTTGGAGCCCTGCACCTGATAAAGCAGAGTTTGTGAGTACAGTGCTGCTTTGTGTACAGCGTTACCGGGGAAACCGCTATTTTTATCTCTCTGAAAGCGGCACCTAGTGGCAAAGAATGAATTTGCATTTTCATTCAGACCAATGCGAAAAGACCAACAAGTGGGCAGGCAATATGCTAATGTTTCATGTTGACGTCAACACGAAACAGCTTGGGATTCGTTTTAAAAACAACTCCTTTCAATGATTCAGAGTCGACTCTTTCTTTTGAGAGACAATATCTTTATACACGGTGCACTTTTCAGATTTAAAACTTTGCAGGATGTTTTCATTCACTTAGGGCCGTGTTACACACTGCATGTTTAAAAAAAATGTGTTTAAGTGGTGGTGAGCATTTTTGTCACCGTTTTAATCCATGATGAGTTTGCATCCCTGCTAGTGCTCCCAGATAGACATCTTGCAGACGCACGTGTGCTGTAAAAGAGCTCTTGATCTGGAAAGCATCTGCTGTCTACAAACGTCTGACAGATGTCAGTTTTACATACATTCTAAATCATAAACATTTTAAAGACATCTAATAGACGTTTATTTGACATCTAAAAGGAAACGTCCTTTAGACATATTGCAGATGAGCAAACACCCTAAAAAATATGTCTTGCAGATGTAAATGCAGACATCACATAGACATCTCCGAGATGTACGTGTGCTATCAGGGTAGTGATGGTGGTAAGCGTTGACTCTGTAAATGAAATTATACATAAAATGATCAAGTGTAATCTATAAAATGTTTCTAATCCCATGTTGTCTGATGCTGTTTTTAAACATGAAAAATTGAAGAAGAGAGACGAAGGCAGGAGGAGGAGGAGAGAATACGTCGGCAACGTGAGTAAACATAATTTTTCTCTAACATAAGCCCTATTCAGACAGGATTCCCATCCGAATGTGCCATCTTAGTAATCATTACAGACAATGACAGGTCAAGGAAAATTACTTCGGGTAATACTACTCCCATGCAAATACACCAGCTGTAAATATGTAAGTAAATATTCCATCTTTTCCCAGTTGTGTTGTTAGTCTGTGACAAACCTCAAATGTTTTCCAGAAACGACATTGCATAGTATACCATTCAGATCAAAAAGAAGGTCGAAAGCACCTGTTAGAATCTTCAATTAACAGAATTAATTGAATTAATAAATCGTTCGATGTGGCACACATACACATGACGACAGGGAGGTGGTGGCGGTGCAATATCAAATTATGTTTCCCACTTCTGGTAATTTTACTGAGATTTCTTATCCTATATGAACTGGCCATTAATATTACACACGTCCTGTGGTAAATTACACTTGTAAAACTAATCCCGTCCGAATAGGGCTATAGATGGAAATGTTTTTATTGTTACATATTACAAAACTTTTAATAAATATAGGACTCTTCTTTTCAAGCTAATTGAAAATCTTTCATTCTTTGTAAATTGACAGTTCATACAATTACCAGTTTTAAAACTATCCAGTGGAGTTTGACCTATAAGAGTATTTTGTAATGTCTGTTTTATAGGACAGGCTTTTACTATTATATTTGCAATGTTTCTAATGGTTTCCTGTTAAATATTCCCTTTATTCTTTGATCATTTTTAAAAGCATCAATATTTTTTTGTTCTAGGGACAGAAAATATAGGTTCTCTTGCAGCTAGTCTGCAACCACATGTAAAAAACTAAACTTCTTCATCACTAAACTAAGAAAAGGACAGTTTCTTAACTCTGAGATCAATTGCAAAATTAAAACAGATTCTGTCCCTGAGAGATTTGGAGACTGTAATACAGGCTCTTATAACATCATACCTGGACTACTGTAATTTCACTATATTGTGGCCTGCATCAAACTGTAATCTCTCGCTTGCAAACTGTCCAAAATGCTGCAGCGAGACTTCTCACTGCCACAAAAAAGAGGGATCACATTTCTCCCATTTTAGTGACTTTACATTAACTTCTTGTAAAGTTTAAAATTGCTGGGTTTTTTGCATATAAAATTGTATCTGGTGCCACACCAAAATATGTAAGTGATCTTCTAATTCCTTACTCTCCTCAACAAGCACTCAGGTCATGTAGTCAGCTTCTCTGAACTGTGTCGCGTTGTCATTGTAAATCTAAGGGTGGTCGGCAGGGTGTGAATTACGGGGGGGTTTGGGGGGAGTCTGACCCCCCTAAAGAAGGCTTGATCCCCCCGATGGATGTCAAAACTAGATGTAGGGGGGGTCAGATATAAAGTAGGCTAGCCTACACATAAAATGGAGATAATATCCTGACTGATAGCAACCCATTCTTTCAGAATCACTTCTTGGAGTTTGTCAGAATTAGTGGGTTTTTGTTTGTCCACCCGCCTCTTGAGGATTGACCACAAGTTCTCAATGGGATTAAGATCTGGGGAGTTTCCAGGCCATGGACCCAAAATTTCAACGTTCTGGTCCCCGAGCCACTTAGTTATCACTTTTGCCTTTTGGCACGGTGCTCCATCGTGCTGGAAAATGCATTGTTCTTCACCAAACTGTTGTTGGATTGTTGGAAGAAGTTGCTGTTGGAGGGTGTTTTGGTACCATTCTTTATTCATGGCTGTGTTTTTGGGCAGAATTGTGAGTGAGCCCACTCCCTTGGATGAGAAGCAACCCCACACATGAATGGTCTCAGGATGCTTTACTGTTGGCATGACACAGGACTGATGGTAGCGCTCACCTTTTCTTCTCCTGACAAGCCTTTTTCCAGATGCCCCAAACAATCGGAAAGGGGCTTCATCAGAGAATATGACTTTGCCCCAGTCCTCAGCAGTCCATTCACGATACTTTCTGCAGAAGATCAATCTGTCCCTGATGTTTTTTTTTGGAGAGAAGTGGCTTCTTTGCTGGCCTTCTTGACACCAGGCCATCCTCCAAAAGTCTTGGCCTCACTGTGCGTGCAGATGCACTCACACCTGCCCGCTGCCATTCGTGAGCAAGCTCTGCACTGGAGGTGCCCTGATCCCACAGCTGAATCAACTTTAGGAGACCAAAGTTTTGAGAATGACACAAAAACATCCTCCGAGATCAACTTCTCCCAACCATCCAAGAACAGTTTGGTGACGAACAATGCCTTTTCCAGCATGATGGAGCACCTTGCCATAAGGCAAAAGTGATAAGTAAGTGGCCTGGGGAACAAAACATTGAAATTTTGGGTCCATGACCAGGAAACTCCCCAGAACTTAATCCCATTGAGAACTTGCAGTCAATCCTCAAGAGGCGGGTGGACAAACAAAAACCCACAAATTCTGACAAACTCCCAGCATTGATTATGTAAGAATGGGCTGCCATCAGTCAGGATGTAGCCCAGTAGTTGATTGACAGCATGCCAGGACGAATTGCAGAGATCTTGAAAAAGAAGGGTCAACACTGCAAATATTGAGTCTTTGCTTAAACTTAATGTAATTGTCAATGAAAGCCATTGGCACTTATGAAATGCTTGTAATTTTACTTCAGTATACCATAGTAACATCTGACAAAAAGATCTAAAAACACTGAAGCAGCAGACTTTGTGAAAATTAATATTTATGACATTCTCAAAACTTTTGGCCACGACTGTACTTATAAATATTAAGATGTATTTCTATAGCCCTGACTGGTTTTAAAATGTAATTTTATTTTTTAATTTGAACATGAACACCTAAAATGCATATGCATTCAGTCGAGTGATAACGTTTAGGCTACCCTCTTCAACTTAATGCTGTTGAACAGAATTTAGAGAGCAAACTATTTGCTAAAATAACCCTAACATCATCAGCAATGCTAAAATACGAGCTAGCGGTTCTATCAGTCAGATGCGCGTGAAAGTTGCATGTGTTACTATAATAAACACTGCGTGTTTTCTTTCAGAATTATCATTGGTTGGTAGAAAGACAAAAAGGTTACATAGAAGTTTTTGCTATATAAGGTAAAAGTGTGAATAATTACGTTTTAGACACATTGTCAGTAATTCAGCCAGCGAAAATAAAGCCCTTGGAGAACTGTTGTTTTGCGTCTTTGATCAACACACAGCAGTGTTTCATTAATGAAACCACGTTTTTTAAATGAATCTAGTGAATCAATGATTCAGTGAGCCATTCATAAAGGCAGTCACTTGCTTCGTTTCTGGACAAATCAGCCATTTGAATGAATCGATGAATGACTCACTTATTAAGACAGGGATTTGCCACCACCTACTGTCGCTGTTAGTTTTTTATTTAGAGTAGTGTTTCTCAACGGGGGCGTTCGGAGAGCATCGGGGGGGTGCTGGAAGCAATATTTTTGAAAGGGGGGCGCTGAGCTGTTTTTGGGGGTGTTTGGTTACGGTGAGTTTACACCAAAGATGTATGAGCTGAAACTTGCGAAAGAAAATGGTCTGCCACATCCTAACGCCGTCTCTACACTGGATGCATCAAAGCGCACTTTCTGTATCTATTCTTTCGCGTTTAGTGCGTCATAAAATAGAAATAGAATTAGAACGCGGCATCCGTTTACTGTAGCACCTTTTTTCACTTTGGGAAACTTATGATAATATTTCAAGTCCAGTCAAATCAAATATGTCATGAATGTCATTTGCCATTCAGTGTTATATGGGTTAAAATACATGCTTTTAAGATGTATATTATAAATAAAATATAGCCTATAACACCATTCAAAAAGGTCAGTAATGGTTTTGAAACAAATCCTTTCTGCAGTAAGTTTGCATTTATTTGATAGAACATACAGTAAAAAAACAGCAAATCTACAATGTGAAAAAACTGCTTTTTATTTTAATATATTTTAATGTGTTTTCCTCTCATGCTAAAGCTCTATTACTCCAGCTTTCAGTGTCACATTATCCTTCAGAAATCATGCTGATTGTTGCTCAATACATTTTTTATTCTTTTTATTATTATAGCTGGCACACCACAATGACAAAAAAGGCTAGATTTGAAATTTAATTGATAATAACAAAAATATTCAAAAAAAGGTCAGTAATGGTTTTAAAACAAATCCTTTCTGCAGTAAGTTTGCATTTATTTGATAGAACATACAGTAAAAAAAACAGCAAATCTACAATGTGAAAGAACTGCTTTTTATTTGAATATATTTTATAGGACTGCACTAAAATAATAACTATTTTGAAAATGAGAAACATGTTTCCCATCTTTCTATAACCCCAATTCCAGAAAAGTTTGGACGTTTTGTGAAATGCCATACAATCAAGGAAATGTTATGTGCTCATTCTCTTTAAACTATATTTAATTGACTGAAGTACAAAGAAAAATATCCAATGTTTTTACTGGCCAAATGTTATTTTGTAAATATAAACTAATTTTGATTTTGATGGCTGCAACACACTCCAAAAGAGTTGGGACAGAGGCATGTTTGACACTGTCACATCATCTTTCCCTTTAATTACAATGTTTAATTGCTTGGGAATTGAGGATACTAATTCTTAAAAATTTTGTGAGCAAAATTTTGCCCAATCTCACTAGATACAAGACTTCAGATGCCCATCAGTCTGTGGTCATCGTTGTCTGATTCTTCTTTTCATGATGGGCCATACATGTTCAATAGGAGACAGGTCTGCTGGCCAGTCAGTCACATGCACATGTGTCTATGAAACCACGTTGTTGTAGTACATGCAGAATGTGACCTGGCATTGTCTTGATCTAATAACCATGGACTTCCCATG
Source organism: Acrossocheilus fasciatus (assembly GCA_036784905.1). NCBI lineage: Eukaryota > Metazoa > Chordata > Actinopteri > Cypriniformes > Cyprinidae > Acrossocheilus > Acrossocheilus fasciatus. Next base: position 973,610 of record JAXUIB010000027.1, read on the forward strand.
AAAGACGTGATGGCACTATATATCTCTGTACAATCCCAGTAAATGCCTCCATGTCAATGATACCTTAACACATAAGCCAGTCACCCATGCTGTTTGCACTGCTGCACCCCCATACCATGACAGACGTGTGCTTTTGCATCTGTCACTGATGAAAATCTGGATGGTCCTTTTGGTCTTTGGGACTGAAAACTCGACATCCATTTTCCCCAAGAAACAAGTTGAAATGTGAACTAATTTGAGAACAGCACACATTTCCACTGTCTTTTTGCCTATCTGAGATGGGCTCTGGTCCTGAGAATCTGGTGTTATCACTGCAGAAAATTGATAGTGTGACGGGGTGGAAGAATCACGCGACAAGGAGAGCTCAAATAAATACCCCGGAGGGTGGATTTATTTATAATGAAGGGTGTGAGGTGAGTGCAGGGTGCTGGTGGCAGTCGTGCGGTGCTCTCCGTGAGTGATTCCGGGAGTGAGGTGAGAGATCCGTCCAGGCTGGGTTAGTCAGTCGCTCGCTTCTGGAATGGGAGAAGAGAATCACACATTAGCCTTGATGTGGAGGAAGTTCGTTTCTCACCCTCACCCTGCGGCGTCTGGCTTATATGGGCGTGTGGTGATTGGACGCAGGTGTGACCGACCCAGCCGTGATGAGCAGGTGCAGGTGTTTCTAGTTTGTCTCCAGGGCAACGTTGATGATAGATCGGGACACTCGTCACAATAGCTTTCTCCTTGAGTAACAGAGATTCAAGTTGCATTTCTTGATGCAGCAGCAGACTGTGTTAAGTGACAGCAGTTTTCTGTCATAAGTTCTCCTGAGCCCTTGTGGCTATATTTAACACTGCATGCAATTCTCATGCAATGTTATCTGAGGGCTCAAAGGTCATGCAAATTCACACTGACATTTCTATGGATTCGCAGAATCTTTTCACAGTATGGTAGTTGGTGAAAGGCCTAAATTATTTGTGATTTTGCATTGAGAAATGTGATTTTTGATTTGTTTGGCACAAAGTTATGAGCCATGACTGAGACTGAGATGATCCTTTTATACCCAAACATGATAACCTGGCCTAGTTCACCTGCTTACTGTGAACGGTTTCAAAATAATTTAATTTGGAAATTCTACAGCCTTTTCATTTTTATTTCGCCTCTGTCCCAACTTAATTGGAGTGTGTTGCAGCCATCAACATTGAAATTTGTTTATATTTATAAAATGCGTTTATGTTGGTCAGCAAAAACATTGGAAATATTTTCTTTGTACTTCTGTCAATTAAATAAAAGTTAAAGAGAACTAACAAATCACAGGTTCTTGATTTTATTGCATTTTACATAACATCCCAACTTTATTGAAATTGGGGTTGTACTTTGAAGTATTTGTAAGCAAACTTTGAAATATTGTCACAGAACTTGTGAAATATAGTAAAAGTGGGTTTATATTTCTTCCATTTGCAAGTGTAAATGTGGTTTACCCACCAAAATTACCATGTCTACTATGTCAGAAAAAAATGGAAATTCAATATATTCTTAAAAAAAGAAAAAAAAAAAGGGGGGGGGGTTAAACTAAGGTATAAATATTGTTGTTTTTCACTAAAAGCTTATTGAAAACATCGATATTACAGCAGAAAAAGGGTGTTCAAAAGTGCCAGGAACTAAAATCTTGTATTTATTTATTTATTAATAAAAACTACACTTATTTTCAAATATTTCACTGTTAAAATTGGGTCAACTCGATGGATCCTTTTTTCCCCCAAACCGCGACAAACGCCAGTCTCCCTTCTCTGCAGAACGTGATATATCCGCTCAGCCAATCACAGCGCACCATTCCACGCACTGTAAACAGTACCGGTAATGGCGGCACTTTGAATGCATCCGAGTTTTCCTCATCTACTTCGTACTTTGTGATCAACAAACAAACAAAAAGGGCTGCACGATAAATCGCATGTGATTGTCATGCGCATCTCCTCAGTAAAGCTGCTTTTGTGATAGCAAATCTCCATCACATGCTTTCAGATGGAGTGGCATTTAATACACAGAGCCGTATATCACTGAATATTCTCCATAACTGACAAGCTACGCAATATCACATTCTTTATCTCAGATGAATCGCATTCGATTATGAACGCGATATTGCGTAGCTTGTCAGTGTAAGTGTTTTTTTATTAATGCCATTTAATCAACTAAATGAATGTAACATGGCAAAGATGAATGCACTTTTGGAAGTTGAATGTAAGGGAAATGTCATTTTGGAATTTCTGTGGTCTATGTGATATTGTTATAATATTGTTATGTGATATAGGTTCATGTTCTTGTTCATGATGAAATTCTTTTATTGTTGTAATTAATTTATAGAATTAACAAGATGACCCATTGAATTCCTTTTTTTGAGCGATGACTGGTTGAATGTTGGCTATTTTTAGTCCAGTGCCTGTATATAAGATTAGTATTGACCAAGTTCAGAGGCTGTCATATGTGGATTGACTTGCTCTGTTGTGTATTTTCAACAGTTTCAATGTGAAAAATAACTTTTATATTGATTCAATGGATTGCATTTTGGAGAAAAAAAAAAAAAAAAAAACGTTATAGATTTATTGCATTTTGGGGAAAAAATTCTCTTTTTATAATATTTGAAAATAAAAAATTTTTATTGGTCTTATGAAGTACTCTAATTTGTTGAGAGTGAATTGGTGGGTTTTTGTTAAATGTGAGCCAAAATCATCACAATTAAAAGAACCAAAAGACTTAAACTACTTCAGTCTGTGTTAGGGGTGGCACGGTACATGAAAAAACACCCGAACCGTTCGGTTCGCTTGTCTCGGTTCGGTTCGTGTGTGCGTCGCACGGTTCGACGCATGCGCAATGTAGCCCCGTGCTCAGACAGTTTTGCGCGAACATACATATAGACTAGGGGTGGCGCACGGTACATGTATTCGTCCCGAACTGTCACGGTACGGGCGTCTCGGTTCGTTGCATGAGGCTTCACGACGAATACAGGCAATTCACCCTCAATCCAGAAGGGGGCGTCCGCAGTAATGCAGTGCTGTTTGATAACCGCCAGCAGAAGAACAGCGAATGCCATGAGCTGCGCACTTGAAAACAAAGGCCCCGAGACAGTGACCATGTGCTGATTCTGAACGCGTCTCTCACGTTGACTGACAGAGGAGTATACTTTAAAGCCTTGCGCACTCAACTGTTTGCGAAATGGAGCTTTGTGCTCGAGTATCCTAACGTTACCTCTCTCATTCGGCACAAATCCAAATATTGCATAATATTTGCGATGTAACGTATCTGAATGCGAAACTATATGAAACTATAATTTATTATGTAAATGATAGGCTTTGTACTTCAGTCGCGTTCCAACGGTGACACAGAGGTGCGCGCGCAGATGTTTGGCTTACTGTATTTTATTTTGATAAAGTACCAACTGTTGTCAAGTTAGCAATGCTGGAACTGATGTGTTTTGTGTGTGTGTGTGTGTGTGTGTGTGTGTGTGTGTGTGTGTGTGTGTGTGTGTGTGTGTGTGTGTGTGTGTGCGTGCGCGATCACTTCAACTGTTTCCTTATACCAGCAGAATCAACTTTAAACACATATTGTCTTATTAATAATCACTGTATAAAGGTCTGCTTTTATTTGTTTACACTCACAATGAAAACAAAACAGATTATATATATATATATATATATATATTAGTGGTGGGCAGATTAATTTTTTTAATCTAGATTAATCTCACTGTAATCTTGGAATTAATCTAGATTAAAATGGATCATTTGAATTCTGCCAAGTAGATCAGAATAAATTCACTACTAGTAGTAAACAACTAGCAGTCATCAAGAATTTAATGTTGATAATAACATTGAAGACATTGTATGATTATTCCTTAAAGATAAGGTTTTAATAGTTTAGTAGTAGTAGCCTATTACGTTCTGCCCAATGTCTTCAAGTGAAACCGAACTTTTATTTTGACGGGTTGCCGTGAGGATAGTTTTTCTCAAATGAAACGCTCGAATGCTCATGAAGTGACTCTCAGAGCAGTTCTGGAGATGTTGTTCATGTATTTATGTCCTCATTTAGTGAGACGACAGACGTTAATATCACCGCAAGCGTCATGCGGGCTTCTGTATGAGTAGTGAACAAACCCGTGCGTCTGCGCCATACATTAACACAGAGACACATAGAAGTCATATTTAAATAGACGTTTTGCGGCTTAATATTTACAAATAGGAGTGGGAGTGTGCTCACTTGTGCGTGCGGTTACGTGTGTGTGTGTGTGTGTGTGTGTGTGTGTGTGTGTGCGTGCGTGCGTCCCGGGGCGGAACTCCACTGTGCGCGCGATACAGAAAGCGTGACCATGTAACGTAGAGACAGAAATGACTTGCCGATTTCCTTTGGGAAGCTTCTTAAAAATAAATTTTCCCTTCATAGCTGCATCCATGTTAGCACGTCACGTTTGATGTGGTAATTTCACAGTAGGCATACACACAGGTTCGAAGACTCGTTCTCGCCCCCTACAGTGCAGTTCGGCTAGGTATACATCCGCGCTAAAATATCAAGGTGAAAGTCATCATAGCTTGCGTAGTATAGACCCAGCTCCCAACACAACTTTGAGGATAGATTAACGGCAATATTTTGTTTTAATCGCCCGATAAGAGTCTCACGTTAACGCAGCACGTTAACGCCGATAACGGCCCACCACTAATATATATATATATATATATATATATATATATATATATAACATGTAATAATATTTAGTATTTTCACATCTAGATGGAAATTTTTTTAATTTGCACTACTGTCTGTTCAAAATAATAATTTTTTTCGTCAGCTACCTGTAATATCGTTAATAAGTAGGTACTTCAGCTGGTACCGATTCCTAGAAATGTCCAAGAGAAAGAGTGACATGAGCTGCCTTTGTTAATTTCAAAATCAATAATAGCAGGAGAGAAATGGCAGACATAAAAAAAATATAAAGCCTTTCAGATACAGTCTTTTGTAATTATGCAGTCAATACAAATGAAACAGACATCTCTAATATACAGCTCAGACAGCAGCACATGGCTAGCGCTTAGTGATAGTGGTAAATGTTGACTGTGTAAATTAAATAACACAAAATTATAAAGTGTAGTGTAAATCAATAAATTGTTTCTAATCCTGTTTTTAAACAGAACAAATCGAAGAAGATAACAAACAGAGACAGCAAGAAGAGGAGAGAAGACGTCTGGAACGTTTGGAACGTGAACAAAGGATTCAACAGGAGCTGGACAGAGAGAGTGAATTGTCCAGACTCAAGCTTTCTCGAGCAACTGAGCGGCTTCGTGAAAAACAGAGCTTCAGAGGTCACGAGAAACATCATGAACGCACACAAGTTCTCCAACAGCAAATAGAAGATGATGCTGCTGCAATTGAGAGGAACGAGGTATGACTTCAGATTACATTACTGTATAATACAGCATGTGATAAAATAGCACTTTTTACTGAGACCCAATATTGTTTTTCACATTTATTTATGTAGGTTATTGATATCGAAGAAAAATTCAAAGACCTTTTATTAAAGTACCAGATCACAGAAGATGAAGAGATACAGCAGCACCAGATTTGGAGCAGGATTAAGATACTCCAGAATGAACTTGCAGTTCAATATTGTAGAGAAAACAACCTTTCACTATGGTCTCAGTTTGCCTTTGATCATGCTGTAAGATATAACGAACTGTCTCTTACAGAGAAGCTCACAGTTCTTGAGGCATCTGTACAGTTCATTATGCACAGTAGCACTGAAGATGATAAAGATGATGAAGATCAGCCGCTTGGCTGGGAAAAGAAGTATCACTTTTTCTTGAGTTTGTTGGAGCAGCTTCATTTCACAAGTCCAACTTTGGCTGAACACATTTTATTAAATGTGCTTGACACAATCTCTGAGCTTTCACCACAAAGCAGGGACATTTTGGGTCAAATGCTGTTCAACAGAATCTGGACACCAACAGAAATTATGCTCTTACTTTGCAGAAGTCCAGCTATCAAATGCCAGCATCTCGATTCAGTTCTCCACACAGCACAAACCTACCACCTGGACTGCATCCTTGTTCTCTCTGCTCTTATGGATGAAAACCCTTTAAACTTTCTTCAAGAACAAATAAAAAATGACAAGGAAAAAGACGCTGATACAATTGTGAAGGAACTTCGTGAAGCAAACTGCCCCGAGAAAGTCTTGGTGCCATTGAAGGATGTGCTTAGATACATGGAGTCAGAACTCCCAAAATATCAATTAGTGGACCTTACCAAAGAACAAATTGATGAATTGAAAGGAAAGATAAGATCTCTTAATTTTACGAACCTAGATGCAAACCTTTTGAAAGATGTATTAATAGGAATGTCAATAGCAGTGCAAGACTGCTCAACAATCATCACAAAAGACAATGTGAAAATTGAAGGCTATTTTCCAAGACTTACACAACTAGCATCATTGCTTTTACTCCTCCTGGCACAGGTGGCAGAAAATAAAGGATGTCTTCTAGAAATTGGCACAGGTGAGGGCAAGTCCTGTATCTTAGCCATGTTTGCAACAATTCTGGCCATTCGTGGAACAAAAGTGGACATTGTGACAAGCTCTCCAGTTCTCGCCCGACGAGACCAAGAAGAGTGGAAAAAGTTTTTTGAAATGTTTGGTGTCACCTCATCTGTAGTACCCCCATGTTACTCAAGTGCCTATTCACCAGAAGCACAAGAGGAACATCTTAAAGATGCTTACCGGAAGCAAATAGTATACGGCACAGTGGGAGCCTTTGCAGCAGACACACTTAAACAGGAATTTGAGAAGAGGACTACTCGCGATACAAGGCAGTTTGAGCTTGTAATAGTGGATGAAGTGGACTATATGACCTTGGACAATGGAGTTCAAGTAACATTCTTGTCCCATGAATCTAGTGGATTTAGGCATGTGGAGCAAGTGCTTTCCAACATATGGGCCATGATATCTAGTTGCCAACCAATTGAATTGCTTGAAACAGGAGAGGTAAAATGGGCGACAAGGGTGCAATACTTTCATAAAGCCACAACGGCAGCAGTTATGGGACTAGAAACATCAGACAACTTTTCTGCAAATGAGATCTTGTTGCCCGGAGTGACTTTGGGATTCTACACCCACGAAGATATTGAAATGATACATCAAGCTGAGAGTAAGAAAGAAAATGAAGGTGATGGGAATGAGGACAGAATGTCCGAAGCATTATCTGAAGTCATGAAAAAACTGGGAATTTCACAACAGTACGATCTCTTGGGTATATTTGAGGAGGTCTTGGAAAACAGTGTAGTGTTTAAGTGCTATTCCTTAGAGAACAAGAAAGCCAAATGTTTTGAAGCTCAGGAAAAACAAGGTGACCTTAAAGTTGAAATGCTACTGCTGGAAGGAGGACTGGCATGTGAAATCATGTCTGAGAAATCACTCATTGATGCAACTGTAAGCACAATAAAGTTATCCATCAAGTACTCAGATAACCTCCAGACAGCCAAAGAATCCAACGACTTCATTATCATCCCTGTTTTTTTGAAAAGCTACGTTGAGAATCAGTTACCAGTGTTTGTCGAGAATGCACTAAAGGCTGTTGAGATGACGCGTGGCAGAGAATACATGATTGACACCTCACCGGCTGCTGAAAGAGACATGAGTCATGACAGAGACAAGTATAATGCAATAATTCCAGTGGACTTCAAAGCGAGCGGTGTGCTGGAGAAAAACAAGAAGTGGGGTAATGGTGCTTGAACTCTAAAAATTGTTGCAGACCAACTTGCGATTTCACCGATATCCAATGTGACAAATTACATGTCAAATTTCCATTATTTTAAAAGGTACCTCAGTGGGAGAGGTATATTTGGTGTTTCTGGTACGTTAGGAGGTAAAGCAGATCAGGACTTTCTGGCAAAACATTACAAAGCAACAAGCTACATTGTACCTGCACATCGCCATAAAAGGGTGGTGGAACTTCCAGTCATCCAGGTGAAAGGTGGCAATCACCAGTGGATCCAGACTATTTGTGAAACTTCATGGAAAGTAGCAGAGAGAGGACAAGTTGTCTTGGTAATTTGTGAAGACGTTAATACAGCAGATGAACTACATAAGAAAATACAAGATGAAGGCAGAATAAAGGCAGAACAGATTACTCTGTACACAATCAGTGAGAAGCACAACATTGAAAGAGAGAAGTTCTGCGCAGGCAGAATCATCATTGCTACAAATCTGGGAGGACGGGGGACAGACATAAAGGTTGATGAAAGTGTGAACAAGAGTGGTGGTCTTTTTGTTCTTCTTACTCACTTTCCACACAACCGAAGAGTGGAGAAACAAATATTTGGTCGTACATCGCGAAAAGGCAATCCTGGGATGGTCCAGATGGTTTTGAACTGTGATCATCTCGCACCCGCTTACCAAGGTCAGTCTGTAGAAATCATGCGGCAACTAAGAGAGGATTATGAAATTAAACGAATCCAGGACATGGAAAGTGATGAGCTGGTTGAGATAAACCTAAAGGAAAATCTATTCTCCATATTTTGTAAATTGCTGAAGGACTTTGATGGGCAGTACTCAGAGAAAGAAAAACTGGATCCCATGCGAATGCAGCTCAATGAAATCCCTAATTGCTTTAAACATCATCTGCCAAAGTTTGATTATCAGCCTGCCATCAATGCTTTGAAAGAATCTTGGGCCTTGTGGTTAACCCTTCATGAGGATCACATCAACAGGCATGATGACTTCGGACAACTTGAAGCAGACCTAATCAGGACAATAAATGAAACCAGTGTAAAACTGCTGCGAGGAGAATGTGATAATTTCTATGATCACGTCAAACAGGCAATTGTTAGAACTGATCTACACTGCCGTGAAAAATCAAAAAATGATTATGGAGCAAAATCCTATTGGCAAAAAGTTGCAAACTCTGACCCACACTACAGGGCTGTGGCACTCTATAACCAGGCGTACATCACCATCAACCTCGGTAAGGGTAACTATAAAGCAGATGCTATGAACCTGCTGGAAGACGCAAAGAAATCCATTGATGTCTACATCTCAGAAGTCTCAAACACAATGGTCTCATGTAACTTATCAGTCACTGGAAACAAAGATCAGAGCACAGGCAACAACAACTTTCAGAGTCAAATGGAGGCGAGATTGAACATCTTTAAGTCTTGGATGACGTACACTGATAATGCATTGATTAAACTTAAAGAGCTGGAAAAAGACAACAGTGATGCTATTACAGAGGAGTGTTCAGTCTACATGCTGTCTGAAGAAAAGAACTTCATCGTCACTAATGAGCTGAGATCATTATACGACTATGGCCTCGGTGTTGTTTTTGAGGTGAAAAAGAAGCCCAAATTTTGCATAGATGCTTTGATATGTTTCATACTCGGCGTGGTACAGGTTCTCGCTGGGGTTCTTGTTTGTGCGCTGACATTTGGAACGGCCAGCCAGTTTGGAATGGCCCTGATTTCAGAAGGAGTTTCTGACATGATCAGTGGAATAGAGGGGATGATAAAGGGTTCATTCGATTGGGCGTCATGGGCAATATCTAAGAGTATCAGCATTGGGCTTTCTTTGTTAACGGCTGGCTTTAGCGTTATCAAAAAAGCAGTTACCTCAGTGTTTAAAGTGACAAAAAGTCTCCTCAATGGTACAAAGTCTTTTTCTTCTGTTGCATCTGAATTCATCAAATCAGGAAAGACAATGTTTACTTCATTCAAAGGAGGCGTTCAGTCTGGTTTATCTTCCCTCAGTAAGGAATCTTTCAAGTCTGCAATGAAAAACATGACATCTTCTGCAGTGCTCAAACAGAACTTAAAATTTGCGACTAAATATGCAGTCCAGGAAATCGGGAAACAGTCTGTGCTCACTGCCATGAACTACGCAATCGATACAGCTCTTCAGGAAGTCTTTAAGAAGATTTTACAAAGCAGCTTTGAGAATGTTGTTACTTCATCAGTGAAGCAGAGCAGTAAACTGGATCAGACTCTTGTGGAGTTCATCAGCTCAGGCATTCCCAAAGCTGCACTGGAAAAAGAGGATTTCAAGATTGACCAGAATTATGAGAAGCAACTAAAAAAATCAGTTGTTATGCTCTGTGAAGAGGTAATTCCTTACCTCATACTGGACTGTACCACAGCACGGGATGTTATCAGCAAACTCTCTGAGGTGTGTGAAGCAGCATCAGATCTTATGAATAAAGCCAAACTGTCAGGAGTGCATGAAATAGCAAAGCTGGCTCTGAAAGTATCTGAGTACGCAGCAGGTCTCGCTCAAATATTGGGCGCCATTCCAACAGAGGAGATAATACAACAGGAATTTGTTCCTGAATTACTGGAGAGCATCAGTGAGCTTCAGAAAGAAATGACAAAGTATGACCAAGATGGACGACACCATTTACACGATGTACAGCGCCTTAAAGGTGAACTTCTTCAGACTATCGCCCAGAATGTATCTGAGCAATTCATCAGCTCCTGTTCAGAACATATGAGTTCTTTAATGACAAGCACATTTAAGAGTCAACTGCACAGTGCTGCAGGACAGGCGGTGGACCACGTCATGCGCAGACATAAAACTCAGCGTTTCTTTGATGACCAGAGGCAAAAACACAACAAGGGATCTGCGAGCCACAAGGAAGTGGAACAGCTGTCAGATGAGGATAAAACAAAGCTAATGCAGTATACAGAAGACGTGTGCAATGCTGATCAGCCTACTACAGCCCTCGATGTGTATGTGCTCACAAAAAGTAACCTGCTCAATGGAAAAGGAATTCTACTCACTGTCGTTGATGAAAACGGAAAACAGCTCACTGTGGAACATTACCCAGGAACCACCAAATCAGCAGGCGATATAAAATTGAGATTAACCAAATCTCCAAAAACCACACATCCATCACAGTAAGATTAATCATTAGAGCATTATATAGCTTACATATAAAAATATGTTTCAGTGTTAATGCTTACGAACTTTGTGTACTGAACGTCGTTATTTTTCATTTTAAAAACAGAGCTGATACACAGTTGTACAGCGGCCATTTTGACATCGTACAAGATGATGGCAGGATAGTCAGCGTTAACTCAGATCATCAGAACGCTCTTTATCATGCTGTAGCACAAGCAACTGGCTGTGAGACAGAAGACCCAAAGATGGAAACTTTGACGCTACGTAAGAAAGTGAAAAATGAGGTGAATAAACTTAATCTATGGCTCTGATTTCTTCATGTGACCGTGTCCCCCTCCTGAGTGCCAGGTTTTAGCTATAGATCTGCTCATATTTACTGAAATCACTGGATCAGGATCAGGAAAGGTCCACGAGCAGGGGCTCAAACCTGGGATGCCCCTAGCGCAACAACACTATATGTCGGCACGGTGCCCACGAGGCAATCAGTGCTGACGTGAATCTGCTTTTTAACAGCAGGTGTTCATCACTAATGTGCAATCATCACTTAATTAATCAGTTAATTATCTCATTCACTGCAGTTGCTTCACTCTGTAGATTGGACCCATATAGACACTGCTTAGTGTTCATTGAACACAGAGGATTTTGCAGTGTATCACATCGTTACTAGAATCTCCAAGGGGATTAATTAGTAAAAAATTTTGAGGTGGACTTTTAGAGAAGCACATTTGACTCACACTTCTTGGATTGGGGGTTGGATTCTGCCAAGTTTACATGCTCTCCCCAAATCTTACTGTGCGTTCACACCAGACGTGACATGCGCGAATAAATCGCAATATTCGCGTGTAGTTGGACGCTTGAACATTTTGAGTTTACTCGCTTCATTCGCGCGTGAAATTCAAGTCACAACAGACACGAATTCGCGTCAAGGAGGGGCTTCTGCCAGGCGGCTTCAGTCTCATTACACTACACTGGTCCAATCACAAATAACTATTTTTTTATACTATTGTGAGTGTATTTGCAATAGGATATAATTAGAATGAATGTACAAATGTTTGCCATAAGTAAGCTATTCTAGTCTTAACATAGAAATAATATTTTTATGTAACAAATAGGCTATAAATTATGATTTACTATGTTGTGCACAAAGTAACACACCAAGCAAGATCCTTTTTATTCCTGTTTCTGCAAAAGTACGAAGATGTATCGTACAGCTCCGGGTATCCACATACAGCGACGATGATTTTGTCCTCCATTGTTGTTTCGGATTTCTGCCTCCCTTGCTACGACGTAATCACGTCACTACTAGAGAAAGCTCCTGATTGGTTAACGCGGCGCGAATTTTCGCCAAAGTTCAGATTTTTGTCAACTCGCGCGAATCACGCGTTAAGCGCGTCAAACGCGCGAATCGCGTAATTCGAGCCGCCTCATTCGTGCGAACCGCGCCGCAAGATGTCTATTCGCGTCTTTGCATTGACTTAACATGTAAATCACTCGCGCTTAACGCTTCATTCGCGTCTGGTGTAAACGCACCTTTAGGGTGTCCTCTGGGTACTCTGGTTTCCTTCCCCAGTCTAAAGACATGCGATGCAGGTTGATGGGCATCTCTAAATTATCTGTAGTGTGTAACATATATACGTGATTGCGCCCTGCGCCCCACCTTGTGACCCAAGTGTTCAGGGGTAGGCTCCAGGCTTTCTGCGAACCTGTGTAGAGTAAGTGGTACAGAAAGTGGATGGATAAAAATTTGATTCTTGGCCAATCAATGTATAGTGTTACTCCATCATCTGCACATGTGATGAGATTATCAGGATTATGTTTTAATCTCAGACTTGTAATTTCTCACTAGATCCAGACAAACCTTGAATCGTACACACCCCTGCTTATTCTCCAAAGAGGATACGACTTCTGTCACAAAAACCCCAGTAAATACAGCATAACTGGAGGATTTAAAAAGAAGACAGACGTTGCACTGCAGAGATACTTACAGAGTGTTAAATTCATCAGAAGTGGCGAAGTCCTCATCAAAATGTACCATCTTGGATTTGTTGGTGAATATAAAAGGTAATTGATTGCCGAAGGTGATTTCTGTTATTTAGTCACAACATAACACCACTGTGTATGGAGATCCACGAAAGAAAGAGGATTCATCTGATTGTAAGGGTTTTATCCTTTTATTTATAAATTTTAGCTTTAGGGAATCAAATCGTAGAAATCCGACTTTGATCGGATTAATTAATATTAATCACCAATGTATAGATTAATTGATATTAATCAGAAGGTACAATTTATACCTTATTAACCGCTCGACCAGCAAGTATTAATACAGTATAAATTAGCAATTCTTCATATTGTTGATAATAATACAGATTTGATTAGGAAATCTCTGAGCACAGGTAACACGATCTATGGCAAATAATTTAAGATTTGAAAATCACGGCACCAGACTATTCAATAAAATGAATCGAGAGTTTATTTACTATTCTATGGTATAATACAAACAAAACACATACACACACATATACACACACTATGGCAAGATCAAAGCAGTTTGAAGAGTTAAGCTATTCTCTTTTCCCGAGAATAAAACGACCTTAGGCCGTCACAAACAGAAGACTCAGTTATTGTTATCTTTTAACGATTCATTCAATTCAATTCAGCTTCAGCGAATAAGAGACTTGTTTGTTTTACTTGCTGTGCGTTGAAATTGAAGGCTGTACTTCTTGAAAGGGTGCTGGAGGGAAACCCAGGACTTTCTTTTCTGTGTCGTTGTCGCGTGACGTCACTCGGGAGTCCTCTCTACGATTCGTGGCTTCCTGGCAGCGCGCGAATGGCAAGGCTTTGAAGTTCTTTGCAAGTTTGGTCTGAAGATGACAGTGTTGAAGTCTTTGAGATGATCAGCCAGATGTTTCGCAGCAAGATCAGGAGGGCAACGCCCAGACTTTCAGCCAAGTTTCCTCGCAGGTTTCCACCAGTTGTTTCAACCGTTATCTTTGTGTTTTCATCTTTTCTGAGCTCTGCTTCCAACTAAGTGGGGGTGTCTGTTTTTATCGGACAGAATTAAGTCCATCCTATTCACTGTCTGACCCAATCATATTGTCTCTGTAGGGCGGAGCCCCGCCCAACACGACTTCTTCTACGTGCATACATTATCTGCTCATAAATATGTCACATGAGCCACAATATCCTAGCAGATTTCTACAAAGTGTTCTAATCATACCTTATGATGCTAAAAGTCAACATTCATCCTTTTCATCTTATTGGAATAAAAATAAGGCTTAAATCAATATCAAACATGAGGTACTTATATTGAACACCTATGATTTTACCTACTAAATGGTTTGTCACAGATTTAAATATCCTAAATTCTGATAACTACAGTCAGATATATGAAACATAAAATACCACATTCATATACAAATATCGTCTCTTGAGTATATTGCTTTTTAATAGCAGAAGTCCTTTCTGGAAGATCCTTTGTCCATGCAATATTGGAACAAGTTCCTTTTGTTGTAAGAGAAGAGAGGCGGCTTTCTCCTGGAATGCAGGAGACCAGAGCTGAGGTTGTGAGGTCATGAGGAGTATCACGTTGTGTGTCTCTGGTGATCGTCTTTGCTGAGACGACGCTGTAAGTCAGTCAAATTTTGTTTATCGGAAGGTACTTTATGGCAAGTGGTCTCGCCGTATCGCGAACGCTCTGGTTCTGGAGCGTCTCCAAAGGAGTAATTATCCGTTTTTAACTCCGAACAGATGTAGCGCGGGCCGTTCATCCTCACCTTATCATGTTTTACGAGTCTCTCGGGGGGGGTAAGACGAGTATGGCCGGACGCTAGTTGGTCATTTGCTCATTTTACGAGCAGATGAAGTTAGATTAGTTTCTTAAGTTAAACATGTGTGTGCGTTCTTTCCGACCAGGTTCTACATGATACACCAAAAGATAATAATAATTTAAGTATTTAAAAATAGTATGCATAACCAGGAGCACCATGTGTCCATTTATTTGATTCTATATGACAACAGAAGATAGAGGAAGCTAAAAATACTCACCTGTGCTCTAAATTAGCTTACTAGTGCAAATAAGTAAATTTCATGCTAATTCTTTCAAATTCTCATTCTCTCTGCACAGTGTCGTAAGTGCTCGGAGGTCCAGTAAGAACACCACGGGGACACTTAACACAAGCCACATTCCACCGAAGGACTCCATCAGACTTGCTGAGTCGCTCATAGATAACCCAAACTCAGTGAGCGAGCTTAAAAATAAAAACCTGCCGCTTTATAAACTAATCAGCAGCATAAAGACTGACAGTAATGGCTGGAACCTGATTGCCATGGAGGTTCTGGGACAAGATCACAGACGAGCTTTAACTACGGGCCCAAGCAGCCGCTCACAGATGGCCAGGTAACATTCACATCCATTGTGTTAATGGTTATGTATGAAATTATCATGTAAGACAACTATACAGAATTCCAATTAACACTACAGGAATTTGTAGTGATACTAAACATTGAACATTTTCAGTACAGCATGTTAATCTTATAAAAACAAAGAAAATGGCTAAATTGGCTTTTAACATTTCTTTCTTTTTTCAGGAAATTTCTAGCCGACACCATAATTAGTGGAGATGTAGAGCTTCTGCTGAAACGCTGCATGATTCTACATCACCCGCTCACCTCACAAAAGCTGAGAGGAGCTCTGGGTACGAAACTCTGAGGTGTTAGTCCTGTGAAACACATGATCTACTCTCCAGCAGATACTGTGATTTGTCAGGGTGTTCATGGTAGACACGGCAATGCAGCAGTTACTGCAGCAGTATTAATGACAGTAGCTCTGACTGCATAAACGGCTCATTCACAGGGACATGTACAGCAGACTGATAACAAACAGATTAAAAGCTTGTGTAATCGTTTTTATGGTGAAAATGTTATCTTTGACATATTAGATTAGAGAGATTAAAGAGTTTTATTGTCCTTTGAGCAATATACACAAGATATGAAATATTACGTATGCATGACAGAACTGATAGTCTGAGAGTAAAAGAGCAACAGTGTTGCTGCACTAAATAATGTTTTTGTGTAATTTCAGGTGAAAGCATTCCCTCTCAGTGCCACATTTTGTCCGATGAAGGTATCCGAGGCTACTACAAAGCAGGATACCGAAACCTGGTGTCAGAATATAACCGCATGGGAATCCTGGATCAGAACCAGTGTGAGCGTCTGGACGAGTGGGTGAATCAGGACCAGCACGAGGACACTAACACTGCAGAGTACGGCCAGGTTCTGCAGGGGTTACAGTAAAAATGCCCAGTGTTAGTGTGAACAATTTCTCTTCAGCGCCTTATGATAAATATGATGGTGATGGTGATGAAGATGATGCATATAGAAAATAGGAAATGATTGCTCTCTGCCACTGAAATTGCATTGATTGCAATAAATAAATGGAAAATGATTTTAGCTAGTAAAGATATCGTGTAATATTGGTAGATCATTTTGGTGATTTTAAGCATTTTTTTTTTCAGGATGATAAAATAAGCATTTAAAACTCAAAATCAGTAAAAGTGTCTAGAAATATTGTGTGTTATTAAAACAAATCTAGTGTTTTATTGTAGTAACTCAAGCTTGGGTTTAAGCGTTTAGAGAATCAGAATACTACAGGGTTATTCCACAAAACATGAATTGAAATCCGATCATAAGAATGGTGTTGGGTTGTGATTAAATTTCAAAAATATATAACAGGAATAAAATCTAAAACACATTTTCAGATTCTCTTCAGTATTGCTCTGTAGTGTAAAACAGGAACATGCTTCAAGCTCCTCTCTGATTAAAAGTTATAAAAACACTGAAATCATTATACTTAAAATTGTACCGATTTTATAATCACATAATTCTTCATAATCAGTTAAATGAATCTCCACTTTTCACACGTGTATTGTAAAATGTTTTGTTACTAATCTGCAGGATGCTGATGAATGGCTTTGTACTTGCAACTGATCGCAATTTCTGAAAATGTGCCAATAAAATTTTAATTTTATTTTTGTTACTATTTCCTTCTTAAAATGAGATAATCGCTCATCATATAATCAACAGGGAAAATGGGACAGAGACAAATGACTAAACATATGGACTTAATCGAATAGACCAAAAGGTGAAAAATAAAAAGGGACAGTATAGAGCAGTAATATTAAGTTTTTATTGTTATTGACTTTTAGATGTTAGAATTAAAAATCACTCAACAATCAATGGCCCTCATTCATGAAACGTGCAGAACAAATTGTGTAAATCATTCGTAAAGCTGTTTTGACGTAAATTTTCAAATTCATGAAAATGTTCATATTTTCAAAATGTTAGTTGGTACGAAACGTGTATTTACGAAGCGTTTGTGAATCCAGAAGAGAGTTGTCGGGAAGGTCTGTTTTACACGCAAATTACTCAGAATTTACTCCTATATTTATGAATCATGAATGAGGCCCAAAATGCTTCTAGTTACAAATGTAAATATAACTGCAAGCAGCAATTAATAGCACCAAAACATTGCTGGGCTAGAAGGAGGAACCGCTTGCGTCAGGGGCTGGGGGCGGGGTTACCGTGACCAACAGGACGACAGAAACTTTGGACCGCCATATTTGAAATAGCAGCTAAACACGATGGACGCCATTAAGCAAAAACAGCAGTGGTCCGAGGAGGAAACAAGCTGTTTTCTTGCAATCTGGTCCTCTGCAGAAGTCCAGAATAAATTAGAGGGTGCTTCGCGGACGAAACCGGTGTTGTAGCAAATTCAGTGCGAGATGGCTGCAGCGGGGTACGAGAGGAACGTCGAGCAGATTAGCAACAAACTTAAAAAAAACTAAAGGAGTACAGGGACCAAAAACAGGACCTCGGTCGAAGCGGCAATAGCCGGCTACGTCGAAACCCACATTTGATAGACCGGCATGCCAGGTGACCGGGGCACTGAACTCGGCAACAATAACACTTGAGTCGATGGTGGACGATTCGCTGCAGCAAAGGCGCACTGATCCTGGTAAGTTCAATTGTTATACTGTTTTGTTTCATTTGTTGCCAGCCAGCTATGTATTTCTTAGCTGTTTAGTGAGGGATTCATTTATCATAATTTTGTTAGCATAATTTGCTAACGTTTGCCTAGTTAGGATTGTATTATCGGTCATTTAAATGTTTAAAGTATCACAGAACATTGTGGAAAATGAATTGGACAAGGCTTTTTTATTATTATTATTTTTTAAAGCACTGTTGTCTTGTTCTTGTTTTTAGAATTGTCTGCCATCGATGACGCTGATGATAACGTTGAGTTAGCGCCACCGCTGGGCTGCAGCTCTGGAGATACTTGTCCTGCATCTTCAGAACAGGACAAACGAGGTAAGATGTTCTGTGTAAATAGTGGTCACACCGTACACTATGCAAACGTTGAGATGTGTGTATTACTATCAGGTACTGAAATAATGGTTATATTATTCTTCATGTTGCTTAAAAATATTCAAATGGCTTTGATTTGTAACGTTATATCATTAAATTAAATTATTACAGCAGGGCTTTTCAAAGTAACCTTAAATCATTAAATTATTACAGCAGGGCTTATCAAACCTGTTCTGGAGGCCCCCCTACCCTGCCAATTTTGTATGTTTCCCTTATCTAACATTTATGGTGACGCAGTAAAAAGGAAGAGAGACAGTACTTCGGAACTGATGCAGTATTTGGAAAGGGCGGATGAGAGGTTCTTGCAGCACTGCAAGGAAATGGAGGATTCCTTGCTCCAGGAGATGAGAGCAGACACCCGGTCTCTGCTTGGACTTATGGGGCACATGGTAGCAGTAATGGAGGCATAATCGCAAAAATGATTGCAAATAAATCACACCACACCAGTATTTTATTCCACAAAAATGTTTTGTGCACAAGTTTTATTTATATTAAAGTTTTTACAATTTTTCTTTTCACTTACTGCACTTTACGTCTTTCAAAGTTTTATAAAGAGTTGTCTTTTTTTGTAATAAACATTTTTATTATTACAAATGTCTGGTTCAGTTTTTTTTTTTTAATAAATGTAGGAGAATATAATACAATTTATGACAGATTATATGTCCTTAAACACAAATGGCAGTGTAACAAATGTGGCTTTGGTGCAGTATAAAACAGTTTAAAGAATCACTCGTTCCCTCTATTAAAATACATCATTAATGCAGCTCTGATGTCAGCCCCTTCTGCGTTAGCATGCTCAGGTAATGCCTGAACAGGAGGCTGAATGTTTACAGTCCTGTCTGGGTGCTCTTCAGTGAAATTATCACCATGCTCCTCACAAATGTTATGGAGCACACAGCAGATCAGTGCCATTTTCTTGCTCAGCTCCAACTTGCAGTCGTTTCTTTTTAGGAGGCACCTCCATCGTCCTTTTAATCTCCCAAAAGACATCTCCACAGCCGATCGTGCACTGCTGAGCCTGTAATTGTAGGTGTGTTGTTCAGGGGTCAGTCTGCCAGTGTCAGAAAAGGGCTTCATGAGTCAATTCTGCATGGGGTATGCCTAAGTTTTGTCCCCTCACTTAGGAATGTGTCTGTCGTAACACTCTGGCGTCATGCACACTCCCTGAATCGCCAACACAAACATCCCAGAAAAGACCTTTGCCATCCATAACTTCTTGCAGGACAATAGAATGCCAGCCTTTCCAATTGAAATAGTCTCGTGGGTAGTCCTCTGGTGCAATTATTGTAATATGGGTTCCATTAATTGCACCCACGCTCTGTGGTACTTTCCAACGATTATTAAAGAATGTGGCTATTTCTAACAACTTGTCAGCGTGAGGAAGTCTCAGGTGGACAGGAAGCAGCACCTTGATGACTCTGTTGCAGAATTCTTGAAGACAAATAAACACAGTGCTGAGACCTACCCCAAAAAGATGGCTGATGGTCCTGTATTCACCGCCCATGGCCAGTTTCCAGATGGCAATTGCAACCCGCTTTCGAATTGGGACACACAAACGGTAGTCTGTGTTCCTTCTCCCCATGACATGCTTCACCCAACTACAGATGTACTCAAATGATTCTGGGGACACACAAAAATTCTGCAGGAATTGTAAAGGGGTGAAATCTGGAAGAATTGTGTCCCACTGGTAGTCAGATCGTGGGTATGCCCACATTACAGGTGTCCTCCACCTTGCCTTCAACTGCAGGATTACCTGTAAAGATAAAAATTAGGTGTAAGTTTCATTTATTAACAATAGGGGGGCTGTATATTTCCTATCAAGTATACAGTGCAGTATAAACAATATAAAAACAGCCGTAATGTGTCTATGAATTCATCTATATCTAAATACCATTTAATAGGCATGCCTAATTAATTTTATGCATGAGAAACAATATATGGTGATACATAACTGCTTGCTTTTCACTGGACAAGAAGGACATGTATAAATCTAAATTTGTTAAGGTTTAATATAAATAGATTGTGTTGCTGCTGACTGAACTACCCAACAGTATAAAGTAGCATTGACCTACAGGAGTACAATGCAACAGAGGCAGTATTAATGCAAAAACATAACACGGAATAGAACAATGCTAGGAGGGTACATGCTGAGGCTAACGTTGAGATGTTGTTGTTCGATGTTAATGTGGCGAGGTGGGCGTCGAGTAACAGAAACAGTGGAGAGACGACTACACCACCCTAGGACTTGCACCCAGGGAAATACAACACACCTTCAGGTGCTACTCAAAGGAAACCGGTCCGATTCTACTGAGTGAGCAAGAGACGTGACTTACAAAAATAAAACATTTATTTGGCACAGAATTCATTAATCGTCAAACATGCTGGAGAATGGTCTCATCAACAGTTACCAATTAAATACCCACAGGTTACAAAAAGACCATAACGAGCCTTATTTGGACAGAAGGGACAAGCCCCACAGCAAATCAGTGCACTCAAATTCATAAAGCAAGTGACAAACCAAAAAGGAAGGAAACTACAAAATACACTCCCCTTCTGTCAAAATTTCGTATCACAGCTCGTTAAGCATTCACCTGAGGATATAAATGCACAGTCATACAGATCGATTGAACAATAGTCTTACAAACACTCAGAGGGGCCACGGTCCGACACCGTGATGGCCACACAGTGAGCTGCATGCACAGGACAATGAAACCGTAAGATCAGACAGTATACAAAAGCAGCCGTATGAACAGCCGTAGATGAAACCAGTGTAGGAAACAACCGTAGATACAGGGTTATGAAACAACAACTAGCGCTCTCAGGCCGCACCTAAAATAAAAATATAAAAACACAAATAGACATCTAATTTAAACAATCCCCCCCCCTTTCACCAGAAAGGAAACCCACAATAAAAAGTTTCTTACCTCATTCGTAAACAACAGTAAGCTTTACGCTACCTGCGCTCATCACTTCGTACACACACATCCCTAATAACAAACACATTTAGAATATAAAACTGCAACTATAAGGAACAACAAGTCAGGCAACTTACCAGGGGAAACCGACAGAACATATAAACACCTGGACCTTTACGGTCCACAAGACGGGAACCCAGAGCAGAATGACCATGCCACACTTAGACTTGCTTCTTATGAAGCCTCTGGGCCTCCACTAAAACACACCTCAATGATTGAGTCGCCAGGTGTAATCAATGACAAATGCCACTCAACACCAGTGGGCATGTCTCCCCAGCTGAAAGACGCAAAGATTAAAATGGAAACTGATTCTAATGAATCCACAAACCATAATAAAACTCATCCTGTCACATTAACAATGAAAATGTGTTGTGTACTTACCGTTATTCTTGCCTGAAATCTCCGTCTATACAAATTACGGCGAGCTGCTCGAACACGTTGGATTCGCCGAGTTTGGATGCCGATGTAGGTTCGCAAAGCCAACATCAATAGCAACGCAACGTCCGCCATTGTTCATGCCAGTGTGTTTGTGTTTGGCGCTAGCGTTGCGGGGGAAAATGAGACATATTCGTGTGACGTAAGACCTGGCTCTGTATTGGCTCTCTAGCCCAGGGTTCCTCAAATCTTACCCTGGAGGTCAAATCCACTGTAGAGTTTAGCTCCAACCCTGATCAAACTCACCTGTCTGTGAATTTATAATGATCCTGAAGACATTGATTAGCATGTTCAGGTGTGTTTGATTAGGGTTACAGCTAAATTCTGCAGGAAAGTGGATCTTGAGGTCCAGATTTGAGGAGCCCTACTCTAGCCTGTGGAAAAGCAACCGGTTCTTAAAGGGCTCGCCAGTCGAACCAACTAAGAACCGGCAATAGCAGTGACTCTGAACTAGCACCTGGTTCCTGCTGGTGGAAAGGGGGTAAGAGATATAGGCTAAAAGCCTGGGTATAGTTCACTTTCCGCATTCTGTTTTGTCTTGCGCACAGCCGCGTCCGAGCAGCTTTCAAAGTATACTCAGCTGCAGAAGAGTGCGGACGGATGAGCTTGACACATGCGTAGTATTACCAACTTGACTTGCACTGTCAACATTCACCTTGCGCATGCGCTGTTGTATGCACATTGTCCGTGCGGTTTAAAAAAATTGCCTGCATGCGGATGGGGTGCGCGGCTGTCAACGAGCCCTACTGATGATTAAAATGACATAATTAGGACGGTGCGCGGACGTGGATGGCCGAAGTATACTTAGTCATATTGTGCTGTATGAAAACGGTTTTGTCTATTGACATGAAATCCTTCATCAGGTGAAGACATTGAATATGCCACAGAAGCTGAAACTGTTGTAGTCACTGAGTTTGTGCTTTGCATTTTCATAAGTGTTTGGTTTTGCTCAGTTACCAGGTCAGACACTGGAAGACTACAAAGAATGTTTTTTACTGTTAATAGCATTATTGGTGCTTTTGTTTTAAGCTTCAAATAAGGGTATACATTGAACATATTGACATGTGTATTAGGGTGCATCAAAAAACACAATTCTTTAATTTTGATATGGCTGGGTGCTAAAAGTGTTCCAATATATGTAGAAACAACACATGCAAAATATTTTTCCAGTACATGATGATTTAGGGGTGCCACCGCACATCTGTTTTTCTTGGATAAAGTGGTTAACAGTGCTCAATGGTCGCCATGGAGATCTGAGGTAAACAATACTACAGCTCAAGAAAACTGAGGTGATCTTTCTGTTTGAGGTGATCTTTCTGTGTTGGGTATGTATTATTACATATTACTATCATATCTGTAGTTGTGTCTTTGTATACTTCTTTATCATAAGACATTTAAGTCATATTTATAGGTATTTGGTGCTCATTACATCTAGCTAACATTAGTTTGCCAACCACAGTTAGCTATGTTAGCAAAGCTTAATAGCTTAACATCAACAGTATTCTAGAGTGGACAATGTCATTCAGTGTATAGATGTCTCATGTTTATTGAGAGTAGCATTGTAGTTGTTACAGTAAATTAACATTTTAAATACAAGTATATTTGCAAGTACAGCTAGCTACTCTGGTAGTGATGTAACGGTAAGTTATGAAGTTAGACTATGTACAGCTAAAATTTGAGGCTTATGCAAGAATAGTTCATCATAATTGAGTGATATTAAGTATGATAAGATATGATTTTAAACACTATCCTTGAGCTTGTATCCTTTTCATTCTCAGGCACTGCACAACACAACCGACCACAGGAACCAACTCTCCTAAGATGTTGCCCTCACCAACTGGTCCCTGCCAGACTAGCAGTCACAGCCTGGTCTTTGGTCTGGGCCCCAGCATCACCAGTGAGGATGGCATCATCACTGACGCCAAATTGCCAACCTGTCGTCATATCTTACGTTGCATGCTTGCCAAGAAACCTGGTGGAAATGGAGCGTTGTCGCAGTTCGAGGCAGCCAAGGTTGTCCTGGAGCAGGTGCGGCCATTTTACAAGAAGGCCAACATCCCAATGGTGAGCGACAAGCGTGCGTGCCACAAGATGGTAGACTTAGTCAATGCTAACAACAAGCTGCGGAAAATCTCCCAGGTCAAGCGCTCCAGTGAGACTACAGTGAAACAACTGGAGAAAATGTAGTGCAGACTTGATGCCACATGTCCGCTGTGGCCTCCAAATGTTGAAAAGCTGATTGATAACCCAGAAGACCTAGCTTTCTTGGCCAGCATGAAGACTGACAGAGTGGCCACATTTAGTGTATTGGATAAAAAGCTGCAGCTCAAGGTGAAGCGGCGAGAGAAGCGTCAAGCTTCCGCAGCACCCAGGCAGTCCCGTTGTGAAAAGCAGCTGGAGGAGATGACGGCAATGTCCAGCTTAGCGTTGGAGAGTGATGAGGAGTCAGACTGTGTTAGTATCCTCCTCTATCCACCATCTGAGGGCGAACCATCCCACAAGCTTAAGAAGACTGGAACAAACGTCTTCATTCCACATGACATCCTTAGTCGACCAAGTGTCGTGTCACTGGCTACAAGGTTGAAGATGTCACCAATGCAACAGGCTGCCTTCACGCGTGGCCTTGTTGCAGAGTCAGGCAGTGAATGTACACATCTCTCTGCATCTTACGCAACAGCTGACCGAGCAAGACGCCAAGTGCTGGAGACAATCAGTGAGGAACAGCACAAGCAGTGGACACCACCTCCATTGTGCACCCTACACTGGGACAGCAAGTTAACACCGATGCTCAGCAATGTGCGCCATTTGGAGGAGCGTCTTACAGTGGTGGTTTGAGATGCAGAGCGGCTGAAACTGCTTGGTGTCCCGGCGTATAAGAAGCAGACCGATGAGGCATGTGGAGTGATCATTGCCAGGTTGACATGCATGTTGCTGCAGGACTGGTGCTGTGCTGACCAGGTTGTCAACATGGCATTTGACACCACTGCGTCAAACACCAGCCATCTCACAGCAGCCTGCATTGCCATACAGCTCTCACTGGGCCGACCACTGCTTTGGTCTGGGTGCCGGCACCACATTGGTGAAGTCCTCTTGAACCAGGTTTTCAGAGACCTGAAGGTGGAGTCATCACGCTCGCCAGAGGTTACTTTGTTCACACGTCTGAGAGAGAAATGGAACCTGTTACCACAAGAATCCAGCAGCCAATGGTCCCGCTACATTCCTGGCAACACAGAGCAACCACTCCTGGGCAATTTACGTGCAGAACTTGTCAGGTGCGCAAAAGAAGTCACTGACCACAAGCGAGGTGACTACCATGAGTTTGTGCAGCTGTGTCTTGTGTTTCTGGATGCAGATGGTGAAGAGCAGACTGCAGTGACCTTCCAACGACCGGGAGCACTCCACAAGGCACGATGGATGGCCAAGCTGCTCTATACTCTCAAGCTGGCTTTGATGGAGCAGCACATCGCGTTGCTTCCCCAGGGCACAATCACCACACGGCAGCAGGTGCCGAAGATTCGGGCATTTGCCATTTTCATTACACACATCTATGCAAAGTGGTGGTTGACCTGCGAGAAAGCTATAGATGCTGCCTGGAATGACCTGACACTCTACCACCACCTGCAGGCATACAAGGCTGCAGATGAGGGAATTGCAGCATCAGCGATCAAGGCGCTGGAGAGGCATCGCTGGTACCTGACAGGTGAGATGCTACCCCTGGCTCTCTTCAGCAAGCGTGCATTTGCCAGAGCGATCTTGGAGCACAAGCCCGCTGATATCCCCATGAACATCCCTGAGCAGCGCTTTGGCAAGCCAAAGTTCCCCACCCTTTTGCCAACCACCAGCTTGGCTGACCTCGCCAATAAGAATTGCTGGTTTGGGATGCACCAGCTGCACATTGATCCAGAATTTATGTCTCTCGATGTGAAGGAATGGGCGACCAATGCTGCGTTCAAAAAAAGTGAGGTCAATGTACGTGCAATGAACGTGGTCAATGACTGTGCCGAGCGTGGTGTCAAGCTCACATCCGACTTCGTCGCAGTGGCAAGGAAGGAGCAGCACCTGCAGAATGTGCTGCAGGCAGTTGAACATGGCCGCAACCAACAGCCAAACCTTTGCCGCTGCAAATGCAAGCTAATCCCTGAATAGGACGGTTACTCTTGGGTGGCGGATGGGGAGACATATCTGGAGGGAGACGCACTGGCTAGGTTCAGAGTTCAGGTTCCATTTCCTCTCTCTTTCTCCCTGGTGATGTTGCTCATTGGAGCAGACTCTGGCACAGACTGAGCAATTAAGTTTGAAGTTTAGTTAGTGTCAGCTCTTACCATTAGGCCCTGTTAGTTGCCAGTGAG
Organism: Acrossocheilus fasciatus; assembly: GCA_036784905.1. Lineage (NCBI taxonomy): Eukaryota > Metazoa > Chordata > Actinopteri > Cypriniformes > Cyprinidae > Acrossocheilus > Acrossocheilus fasciatus. Next base: position 999,694 of record JAXUIB010000027.1, read on the forward strand.
TTAGCCACTAGAGAGGGTTTGTTCTTTTAAGTGTGTCAGTATCACCCCTTGTGTTTAACAAAGTCAATTAAACTTTATATGTGTGTCCGACATCCATCACTGCTGCACAAAATTCAGGGTAAAACCACGTGAACATGTTCCATTGACCTCCATTCATTTTGTCTATAGGACAAATGAATGGAGAATCTTGAAAGTTGAATTCTGAGAAATGCCGAAGTTGCACAAAGGGCAAACAAACAACTTTTACTTTGATAACCCTATAGAACATGTTACTGTATAAAAGTTCACTGTACTCAACATTTCCAGGTCAACCTTTTGGCAATTAGACAAAAAATTGCACATTTTTCGAAATTTTGCCAAAGTTCTTGTGTTAGGTGGCACCCCTAAATCTCAGTGGAATTCCTCAAAACTTTGCAAAAGTCATTTTTATGTTAATTGGAACAAAATGCAATGCCAGCCAAATTGATATTTTAAAATTAAAATATCCCATTCAAATTTGATGCACCCTAATGTGTATCTTATTCACATATCTTTATTTGAATTTCTTATGTTCATTTTTGTTGCGTGTTATGCTGTCAGTGCACTGTTGTTATTTCTTAAAATATCTTTTGTTATAAAAACTATTTTGTTGTGTGTTTAAATAAACAGCTTTATTGATTTGTAGTGAGCAAATTTGTTTTAAAGAATTTATTAAGGGTGTATTTACACCAGGAAAGTCTGCTAATATATTTGGTTCACTTTGGTTTGGACCAAATACAATGTTGTTTGTTTGTTTGGTAGACCTACTGTTCACTTTCACAGTGCCTTTTTTTTTTTTTTTTTTTTTGCAAGTGAACCAGAAATTGTAAATAAAACCACACATGTGCTTAAGGTTATCCATTCATTGGTTCATCCATTGAATTGGTCTCAGTCCAGTTCCAAACAAACTCGGGTACATGTTTTCAGCTGGGTCTTGGTATGGTTGTTTGGTGTGCAGCTAAGTGCGATTGCTCAAAATATCTTCATCAACGGATCAAAGTTAACGAACTTGAGTTTGATTTAATTGAAGACAGGTGTGAATACAGTGTAGAATATATTTTGTGTATTAATCTGAGTGGTGAGATACTAAGTTGTGATTTGTGCATTTATGTAAATAGAATAAGTTTTAAAAAAACAGGAAAAGCATCCATAACATTTATAATATAATGAATAATTAAAAATATAAGTGATATGTGTAGTTGCATGGATAATTGAAGATGAATAAAACAGTAGTATATAGGATTGTTGTTGGTGTGTGAAATTCATTCGAAAGAGCATTTTTAACAGACTGATGGTGAACAAGAGTAAGGTAATAGCAAAGTCTTTGATTAGTAGAAAGCAATTTAAAGCCTAATTGTGTGTAAATACAGGTAGAGAAGTGCACAGTGAAGTAGGTAGGACTGCAGAAAGCTAAATTGTGCATAGGAGCAATATGTCTTATTGGTGTCTATTACTCCCAACAACTTTTATACACATACTATGTAACAAAAGTAATGCATTACACTACTGCGTTACAGCAAAAAAGTAATCAGTTACTGTAAGGCATTACTAATCAATTTTCAGTAATATTTTACTCGGTACATGTTCAGTAACGCTTGCGTTACAACACCCTTTTAGCCCAAAATGTAATTGTTCAAAGAAAAAAAAACCCCAGCAAGAACGCAAGACATTAACGAACAAATAAAAAAATGCCAGTTTTCCAGTGAAGGCGTGTTTAGGGCAGGTTTTACAGGAGTGCTGCGAGGCTACTGGCAGTGGAAACGCGGCATGATTTCGGCCTCTGTGCTCGAGGTCCGAGGCTATTATCCCTGCCCGGCTCGCACTGACAAGTGGAAAATCGGCTTTTTGCTTAGTATAACAATGTTTTTCCCTTCTTTTTTGTATTTCAGGTGAATGTGACAGTCAAAGTGCTCCAGTTGGTCGAAGATCGACAGGGTATGACCCGTAGCAATCAAAAATTGCAAAGAAGGTCATATGTGGCAGATCAAACATGTGGTTTATCATTGACTGTCTGGGGAGGAGATGTCTTGGAAATAGGGAAGTGGTATACCATCAAGAACGCATCTGTTCGACAGTTTGATGGATACACTTGTTAGTCAACCACTACACAGTCGTCTTTAATCGTTGTACCGGCTGTATCAACTACAGTTGCACAACCAGTTGACAATTTTAAGGTCAAAGAAGGAGAAATTGTGACCGCAGATGTCAAAGCTGAATACATGTGTCCAAAGCTGCATACCTTGCCTGCTGTTAATTTGGAGACATTGATGACCAGATGTCAACAATGTGCGGCATACTGCAAAACCGCCAAAGTGAAGTCAGTACTTCATGCAACAGTCACTGTACAGGATAGCAGTGATATTATGAGCACTTTTGTATTGGATGACTTTGTGCTTCGCCAGTTGCTGACTGTGCAAATTGACAGTCAGGTGGAACCAGATGAGCTGGCAGCAGAGTTGCTCAGTGATGACAGACGTTTGAACATCAAATTCAGAGGACAACATGTTATGTCTGCATCACGCCCTGGCGTTGTGGCAGCGGTTTGAGAGCTCTCACAGGAGGAGGAGGACAAGCTGGGCCCACAGGCTTTGGTGGTTGTGGGGCCCACCGTTTTTTCAGTTGATTTCTGGGGGCTTGCAGCGAAAGAGTGGGGTTGGTCCCAGCATTCACCAGTTCCTCCATTTTCTATGAGAAGCTTAGAAGTGGAGATGCTGGAGAAAGGGATGATGTGTCTGGTGAGATGGGCTCTGGCTCTGGTGGCTGTGATATGTTTTCCAGAAAGTCGTCCTTGGGTGCCGAGTCTTGAAGCTGTTGTAGTACGTCACAATCTGTTTGTGATGAGCTTTGTGGGCAGGGCTCAGCCAGGATAGTCTCCATGAGGAGAGCTTTTTTTGGCTGCGTAATGTCCTTGTGGGATGTGTCAACCACATGATGACTCTGAAGCTGATATGAAGTCCTGTGGTCACTCATATTCTGTCCAGGTGTGTGTGTAATCCTCATACTAATTAAGGGTTATTATATCTGAAACTCTTTTCACTTGGTCACATATGAACAGCTTCTCTCCAGTGTGAACGTTCATGTGGATATTAAGGCTTCCTTATGCCAGTCTTGCGCGAGTTATAAGGCTTGCTTCATGTCATAAACTCAAAAAATAAATAAGTGAAATTTATATCAAGTTGTTTATTCATGGTTTTTAAGGCGTTTTATGTCTGGGAAAAGCTTCCCATGCTGACATCTAATACGGTTTCTTTCTTGAGTGAATTCTCATGTGGTAATTAAGGGTCACTTGACGTCTGAAACTCTTTCCACACTGATCACACATAAACGGTTTCTTTCCAGTGTGAATGTCCAAGTGAGATTTAAGAGATCCTTTTCGTGAGAAGCTCTTCCCACACAGTTTGCAGGTATGGGGGTTTTCTCCAGTGTGACTACTCATATGGGAATCAAGAGACTGTTTATGTCTAAAACTCATTCCACACTGAGAGCATGTGTAAGGCTTCTCTCCAGTGTGAACTCGCATGTGAGTCTTGAAGCTTACTTTATGAGCGAAACTTCTTCCACACTGCTGACATATTAAACAATCCTCTGTTGAGTGAATCCTCATGTGGGAATTAAGGGTGTCTTTATGTGTGAAACTCTTTCCACACTGATCACATGTAAAAGGCTTCTCTCCGGTGTGAATTATCATGTGGGATTGAAGGGCTTTTTTTTGTTTAAAACTCTGTCCACATTGAGGGCACGTGAAAGGCCTCTCTCCGGTGTGAATTCTCATGTGGCTTTTAAGGTTCCCTGTTTGATTAAAACTCTTTCCACACTGTTGGCATGTGAAAGGCTTCTCTCCAGTGTGGACTCTCATGTGGACTTTAAGGTTTCGATGATTACTGAAGCATTTTCCACATTGATGGCAGGTCTTAGATTTGGTCTTCTGGGCTCTTTTTCGTGAGGACGTCTTTTCAGTCTTCATGGATATTTTTCCAGTTACAAAATTATGATGTTCCTCATACTGATCCTTCTCCTCGATTTCATTCAGTTCTTGACTCTCCTCTTTCAGTGACATCAGGTCTACAGTTAAAAAGACAAATACTTGTTAAACCCACACTGTAAAATTGACAATAACATGCAGTTTTCCATTAAAACTGTATTATTCTATAAAAAAAAAACAATGCATCAAAATGTGGTTCATATCGTCCCATCTCTCTGCTAAATTCTGACTATAAGATCTTAGCCAAACTTTTATCTATCTGTTTTGAAAATTCTGTGGGTCAAATAATTTCACCTGATCAAACTGGTTTTAATCAAGATATTCTTTTTCTAATATTAGACACCTTTTTAATATATTGTATTCTTCCCATTCAAACAACCCAGAGGTGGTGCTGTCCCCTTGACGCGGAAATTTTAGGAAAATTTGGATTTGACCCCATATTTATTTCTTGGATTAAACTTAAACTACCCCTAAAGCTTCTGTACGTACTAATGTCTTTTCGGAGTATTTCAATCTACAACGGGGCACAAGACAGGGTTGTCCACTTTCCCCATTGTTGTTTGCTATAGCCATTGAACCCCTTGCAATTGCCCTACGGTCCAGTGCACAGGTTTGTGGTATCACCCGTGCAGGAACAGTACATAAGGTTTCTTTATATACTGATGACCTTCTTCTTTTTTTTATCTAACCCTCTCTCTTCTAGATACCTATAGTAGTTTCTCAGGATATAAACGGAATTTCTGTAAAAGTGAACTGTTCCCACTGAACTCATCTTCCCTTCAGATTTCAGGGAAACCTTCAAAACTTTTTTTGAAAAGTCTGGAGCCCATTTCTGGAATATTTTAAGGAGACAACTGTATCATAATTTTATTTTTATAATTTTAATTTATTTTTTATAACATATGTATGTGTATATATAATATTATTTATTTTTTTATTTTCTTTATATACTGTATTTGAATGTATAACTATGCATGACTGGTGATTTCTTTATGTATTTTTTCTAATCTGAATTAATGTGTTATATGTAGATATGTGTATAATCTATATTATTTGTATTATATTACAATATTTGCCTTAAAAAACCATGCATTCTAGCAAGTATTTCATTTCAACATATACTGTGAATAGAGGTCTGCAAGCCCTCAAAAAAAAAATCAGAGACGATTTTATTGCACGATTATGAAATCGAAGAAATCGTTCGTGATAATGACAGCTGTTTTCGTAGCTTCTCAGTGAAATACGGCTCTGTATAGGGAATTCTACTCTATCTGAAAGCATGTGAAAGTACCATATTTAATAAAATGTTTTTACTCCAAACTCACTTCATAACATCAGTCGAGTGTTTGAAATAAATCCTGTGAGATGATGTGGCTTCTTACACAGAATAAGGCACGCAACATATTTCATAGTATTCTAAGCAGTGATAAAAGGCTGTCTCCTCATTGGATGCGCCTTTAGAGAGAAATGCATCTTTAGGGATTTTATAGGCTGCATTTACACTGCATGGTTCAAGTGACCCAATTCCGATTTTTTTCCTCCCATGTGGCACAGATCGGATATGGCCCACGACCGTGTAAGCAGGAAAAAAAATTCATGAAAAATGAAACATCTCTAGTTGAGTAGCAGAGTATTAATTTCATTCGTTTGTGTTAAATAAATGTTGTGACATGCTTAACAATATCTACCACTGAGTATTATTCCACTCGCAAGCTTTCAGCGGAGCTGCGTACATCACTGTCCTGAAGAATTTGTACTAGGATATATAATTATTTTGATGTATAGATGTAACTATTGCATTAAAAATGTTTCTATATGAATTCCATGTCAATAAATTAAACTAAATGTACTATTCAAATTGATTTGTGATGCCATATGTTATTTTTGGCTTGTTTCACCAAGTGCAGTGTAAAATGCACACATTGGATACGGGTCACTTTTAAAAGAAATGTAAGCACGTCGTCCAAAAAATTGGTCATCAAGACTTGCAGTGTAAATGTAGCCATAATGAAAGAGCTTTTGTTTTCGATACAAATTATTTCATTTTAAAGTAGTCTTTCAAAGCTTTCTCTAGATACTATATTTATCGAGTCAGTCAAGTATTCGCTTGGTTTTTCAGAAGCACTCCTGCTCAGAACCGAAACTGCTGTTTTTTCTTTATTTTATAAAAGCACGTTTTGTTGATATTGTGAGTGCACACAAATAAAAGTAGACCCTTTACAGTACTCTTATACCTTTATGAGCAAAAATTACAAATTTTGAAATTAATTCTGATAAGCTGTCAGACACGGGCCGGGCTAGGGACTAGATTTTAGACCCATGCAGGGCTCTAACTGTGAACAGTGTTGAATTTTGGTGGTGATTTAGATAAAAAGGCAGAGCATAAATACAGAACATATACTCTACATAGCAAAATCTCCCATGTTAAATGAATACTGATCAGTGATTATACAGTCCACACATCAACCCAAACACCCCTGAAAGTGTGTGAATCCTAAATTATTGTCGTGTGTGTGTACAGAACATGTCTCATAAAAAGAGAAAGATAATCCGACACGATGTTTAAAGGGGTCACATATGATGCAATTTCTTGTTTTCCTTTTCTTTAGTGTGTTATGTAGCTGTTTGAGCTCTGCAGATCGTATACATGCACAAAGTCTCCCACAAAAGGATTAATTCTATCTAAAAGAGAAGGCTGATCCAGACCGGGCTAAAACGCCTCATTAAAACACACCCCCACATGTCTACGTCACGATGTGGAAATATTTGCGTAATGCCGCCTAAATGTCTTATTTATTTCAATTTGCCTAGAATAAAAGAAAAATTGATGAAAAAAATAAATAAATAAATTGCTAAGGACAATATTATTAGCCCTCTTAAGAAATTATCTGTTTGATTGGCTACGGAACAAACCACTGTTGTTCAATGACTTGCCTAACTAACCTACTTAATCCTCTAAGCCTTTAAATTGCTCTGTAAACTGAGGATTAGTATCTTTCAAAACAACTAGTAAACTACGAGAAGATTTTGAAAGACAGCCTCGGGCAATCTGCAACAAAATATGGTTTGGGTCGACGTTTTTTCTTCCAGCATGATAGCGACTCGAAGCATACCTCACTTCTGGTGAAGAACTACCTCCAAATGAGCAAAGTAAACGTCCTTGACTGGCCTGCACAAAGCCCAGACTTCAATCCAATAGAAAATCTGTGGGGCACACCGAAGACCAGAGTCCATGCCAGGAGACCAAAACATCTGGAGGATCTTGAGAGATTTACTGAGGAGGAATAGGCTGCGACTCCTCAGGAGACATGCCTGAAACTTGTTGAGAACTACAACAAACGACTAAAGGCTGTTATTAAGCAAAAGGGATTCACATCAGAGGGCTAATAATTTTGGCCTGTAGACTTTTATTATTGGCTATAATTTTGTTTGTATTACAAACATTCCAAGCTTCCTAAATAAACTATTATATTTAGTTGAAATGCTGTGTTGAAAAAAATCTTCTCTCTGTTAAACAGCACTTGGGAATTATTTAAAAAATAATGAAATATTCTATAGGGGGCTAATAATTTGTCTTCAACTGTACATATTAAGCGTATTAACTGTACATTACATGTGCCGTCGGCTCTGTCATATACTCATATGACATTCCTCAAAAATATCATTAATTTCTGTAGAGCTGGACATTTTAATAAGGATCAAATGAGTGAGTTCAGCTTTGAGAATGAAAAACAACCTGTTTGTGTCTCAGTATCTTCATGTTTGACTCTGAATGTTTCTTCAATCTTCATTTCTTCATTCTCCTCTTTAATAAACGCCATCTTTATAATCGTGCCATGTGGATATCAGCTGCTCCACCAGGATTGTTTCTCTGTTTTTAAGATGAGAATAATTACCAGAAAGAAAAATAAATGTAAAGTAAATCTCCGGGTGCGTCTCAATCAGCTAGTTCTGTAGTCAGCACACTGTTAAGGGAGTCAGTCAGAGTGAGAGTTAATGGACTTATAATTGTTCGGGGATAAATCAAAACTAGCAGTATAAATTAATAACAATGCAAATGATACACTCGTTGCGATTTATATTTGGTATTCAATAACTTGTTCAACATTTGCAGTTGGCCACATGCATTACGCGCTGCATTTACACTGTTTTGAGCAGCAGATGCCGCCAGCGAGCGGAGCTTCGAGAGAGTCGACTCACTGAATCATTTTGAGAATCAATTGATAGACTCGTGAGTTTCGAAAAGCTCAGTTTCTCCATCACTACCTGCCAGTGACCAAACTCTTGTTCGTACTAAAATGAGTCACTATATAGGGAGCCAAATGAAACGCGTCTTCTGTTACTAATGTGCGGATGAGATCTACAAAAAATAACGTACATTAATGTTAGTTACAGTAATGTCAAGTTCAATAATGATTAAGCAATTTTACATCTCATGTAAAAAAAAAAAAAAAAAATACAAATTGCCCTAATTGCTTGTATCGGTTTGAACACTTTGATTTAATTCTTTAAAACACAAACCTTTCCTCAGCCGAATCACAACAAATGCAGGAGCGCGGCGCGGCCTTATGACGTCACACCCCAGGCCAAAATAAAAGTCCCGTTCACGCGCTGCTGTCCAAAATAACAAAAGTGAATAGAAATGTGTACTAAGTGTATTTTTCTAATATTAAATGAATAAAGTGCTTTTAAGTGATTACCTTTTATTTATCTTCTACTGGTTATCTTAAGTAAAAGAAATGTAAAACGTCAAGCAATATTTAATAATTAGAATTGAAATATATGATTCATTCAATACCAAAAGGATTTGATAAAAGTCTAGGGTTATTAGTTATTTGTGTGTTTGTTTGTTTAATTTGAACAGAGATGAGCGAAACTGCAGTTTTTATTCAGATCAATGCAAAGATTGACCCACATGTCTACACACACAGTGTAAAGATAAGAAACTAAGGTACACTTAAAAAATGCAGAATAATCTATCTATAATATTACATATCATCATACTTTAAATTGATGTTTACAAGAATTTATTATTTTGACTCAATCTTCTTAAAAAAAGAAATGTTTAAGAGCTAAAAATCCAAAGCTTTTATTAATAAAAAATGACATTTGATTTCAGTTGTAAGTGTATGGCTTAACATGACTGAAGTAATATTATACACAGGAACACAGTACAGATTGGCATTAAATAATCACTTAATCATCTCATTCACTTTAACACTGCTTCAGCGTTACTTTAACAAACCACACTGTGGATATATGATATTAAATATGAAACCACTGACCACCATTAAAGTCCACCGTATGAAGAAAAACCTCAAAAAAACTTCATTTCTTGGCGACTGAAGCACAGACGCGGCTGGCAACTTCTCATTTCGCTTCACAGATGCCTCTCCATGTCTATCCGTACGTCTTCATCTCCAGAAACGCCAGTGTTTCAGTCTCCACCAGCGACTCCGGCTTTGAAAAGTCCCTTCTGTCAACTTTTGCAACTGGACAACTTTCTAACCCTCCATTTTCTCTTTCTGTGTCCACCCAAGTGTCTCCATCTCCAACTGTTTCATCTCTCCACAAGCCACCAGAGCAAACAACAGTACATCGTCCTCGAGCAAAGAAGAACAGAATCAGATCTGATCATTGGAAAGAAGGAATTGAATAAAAACCTACATCTTCACATTAGAAGAAAGCACTCGGATGTTGAAGAAACCAATCACGTTAGAACGACATTTACTTTGCCGGTGTATTGAGAGCAAACATGGATTTTTTTGCAATCTTGCAGTCCACCACGTGATTCCCATCCATGTTCAAAAACAACAACAACAAAGTAATGTGTGAGCTACAGCAATACCAGTGCTGGATTTGGGAGTGGGTCGAAGTCATTTGAGTGCTGCCATCTTATGTCCTTTCTGTCCCAAAGATTCTGGCAATTCTGTTTAACTCAAAGAAGAAACCCTAACAGAGACGGTGAAAGAAGAGTGGTTTGGAGAAAGTAGGAAAGATGCATGCATCGAAAGGCAATTCATGGCTAATAAAGATGTGCCACTTTCTGTAGAGATCACATTTTATTTAAATTATATTGCGTTTAACTTTTCCTGCTCTCCATTAAGGTATTTCAACCTACCACAAAGTATGTAGCAACTGCAGCATGATGTACAGGTACAAGGAATTGAATGATGGTATCCGTAACTTTAATGACCACCTTCTGCTTTCTCTATGCTTTCGTGTAATTCTTTGCAATGGTCTTCAGTTGATGTGTGTAACTATCGATCTTGATATTCTTTTATGTAATAATATTATGACTGTATGAATATAGATGATGGCTGGGGATTTCTTACAAGTTATTTAATATGTAGTATTATTTAGGTTTGTGCAACTAAAGGAGCTCATTCTCAAGGCATTTATACACTCTCATTCAACATAAATAACTACTATAACTTATTATTTTTCGTCCTCCCTTCCTGACAGCACTTACCGACACCTGATAGACTTTGTCCCTCATGCTAGCCAGACTTATAGTGATTCTCGCCCCGTCTGTGCTCTTTCTGTCATCTGTGCAAAAGGACATGAGACTGGAAATTGACAGAACCATAGCTAGGGTTTCAAGCTTCAAAGAAGATAAGCGTGGTATACAATCATTCAAATATGCATTATGATAATAATCTGTAGACACAACTATAAAACATACATATTTTTAAACTTTTAAAACCCAAAGGCAAACTATCCAAAAGAGCACATATAAACAAATGTATTTATGTGGATTAAAATTCAACCATTTAAGAGTAAATCCTTTTCTCTGAACATGTTGTTGTTGTTGTTGTTGTTGTTGGCAGCATGGATGGTGGTGACATTGAAGGCGAGCGACTGTGGTGTAGTTCGTTCATAGCCTAAGTTTAGCTTTTAGTTCTGGCGCTTGTATTTAGGCTTCAAAATTGATCAATGTTACATTATTTTGTGCTTATTTTTTGTTAGGATCCAAAAGCCTTTTGCAAAATCCTGTTGGGTTTTTAGCGAGGGAGTGTGATGCTAACAGCCGATTGGCCTACAAAATGACGTCATCGTTCTACCACTATATATGATGCTTTCAGTGGAAGATGCGATATTCAGTTTGCTATGAGAACCAACTTGCTATTTATACATTGGTTAATTAAACTAGTCTCTGAGTCAGTCCACTGACCAATTGTTAGTGAAATTAGGTAGATTCACACAAAATTTATGAGAATGGTACAGCTGATGAAAACAGTCTTTTCCAAATAAAGTTATTATATGTTTGTTGTGAGGACCATATAGCAAGATGTGCTTTCATCTTACTGCCTTCCTGGACAACAAACCATTGGATGATAGCAATGGATTCAATTTACACTAAGTGAAAATAGCAGTATTTTTTAATGATATGCGATTTACACTAAGTGCAAATAGCTAAAGATTCTATTTTCACACTTTAAAAACAAAATCGGAATCAAACTCCCGCCCAAACTCTCGCAGACCCAATCAACCATAACGACACGCCCCGTTTTTATAGCATCAAATTACTAGCTAAAATCAAACATATCACAAAAACGAACAATTGAACATATATCAGCGTGATAACAACTACCTTAAATGACCAAAACCGTATTTCGGAGTATTGTATTAGAAGTGTAATTTAATTTTGTATTTTGACTGAAGTCCCATTCGTTTACATGGAGAGGGCGGGGTTTATAACCTGTACTGCAGCCAGCCTCCAGGGGGCGATCTAAGAGCCCGCAGCTTCACTTTTAAGGACGAGTGAGACACACCCGACACAGACACTCAGCAGATCTCCACAGAAATGACTTTCTGACCTCCAGAAGACACGCGCTCTCTTCCAGCTCACCCTTTTCTCCTTTGCAGAACAAAAGGAACACACAAACTCAATGATTTTCTATTAAAAGGGAATATCAGTGATTACCGCTGCAATGTACTTACAAATGTTGTATTTCATGTCTACGCTTTCTGTTTGATGTGTTATTGGAACCTATGCTAATTTAATCTTTGCCTTATAACTTTTTCTTTTGGAGTAGTTAAAGCTGTTAACCTGTGAAATATGTTAAGTTTGGTCTCACATGAATGGTCACAATAATTGCAGAACGTTGGTGTGAATGAAAAAGTGATATTCGGCATCATACCCGGGTGATAATACTTTTATAAGAAGTTATAAAACAGCTCAAAACAGAAATGCAGAACATTAATAACTACTGTCATATACATAACGTTATAATGAGAGGGTTTCGCTGATGTTTAATGTTAACTATCTTTTAATCAAAACATAAAACATTATTTACCCCGTTTGAATCTGCGAGGCAGCCGATACACATTTTCCCTGTGTGTTAACATCAATAATTGACTGTCAAATGTCTGACTTGACTCTTGGTCATGTATTTTGCCTCGCCCCCAAATATATGATTCGACTATCAGTCGACTATTGGCAAAATTCGAAAATTCAGATTCGACTATGAAAATCCTTAGTTTACCTTTTAAAATGTTTGCTGAAGTTGTCCGTCATGTAGGCTACGGCTGCTGACTGTTGTGTGAACACTTTCTAATGCAGCTAGGATGTAAAGCTGAAATGATTAAATGTATATAATATTGACAAATACTTAACTCAAATATTGAATTTCCTTATGGAAAAAATACACACTGAGATGCCTATATGCGGCAAAAAACCCATTTGGGAAGGCCTATCTTTATGCGCTATATATTTCAGACCGCTTGGTCTAAATCCAAATTGTCAACAGTCTTTACAAATCATTTTTCAATGGACAAATGATACGCCTAAACATATAAAATCATAACATTACAGAATGTATTCATTTTGTTGTTTTAAGTTCGAAGACAACCGGAAGAATGGCCATCGGACTAAAAGCTGTCTACTACACACACACACACTCACTCACACGGAAAGAGCATTGCAACTTTGTTCAATTAAAATAAACGTATTTTGCTCCTTACAACGTGTCTGATGTCTTTGATTTGCTTTCATTTTATTTTACTTTTAGGCTAAAGTCCCCTAAACGTCCCGAATAGCCGCTGGACATCCTGTGTACGTCCGGAGAACGTCTTCATGACGTCCACAGAGGCGTTCACAGAGGTCATTTAGGGGACGTTCTGGAGACCTTTGTTTGTTAGCTGGGCAGTTTAAAACCACATTTTTGACGCTGTCCGTTGTATTCAACATGAAGGTGTCTTTATTAATAAAAGTATATTTATGCAGACACTCCTACACACTAAAAAATAAAAATAAAATTTCAGCAACGATACTGATGAATTTGCACATGCTTTGTCTTAAAGCATTAAAAACACCACACAGACATATGGACAATAATAAAACATGATTTTCAACACAGGGGGCCTTAAAATATATTTAAGAATCAGCAAAAACAAGCTCTGACAGGTAATAAACTAATCCGACAAAACTTGACAAAGTGCCATGTAGATTGGCCTTAAACATGCTGATTTTTACTCTGAGATGGTGAACAGGAACGGTTTGTAATACCAGCAACACATTATTAGATGTTTGATAATGTAGTCAAGGCAATGAACATAAACAATGCTCAATGGTATGAGATGACAAGTTGTGATATTTTTGATGGTGAAGTCATGAAAGGCCACATTCAAAACAAAACAATTTTAACATTACTGTGGAACTGTGATGGATTCTTGTCTTTGAATCATCTCAGTGTTTTCTCTCTCTAGCCAATTCATCTAACTATCAATGAGCTGCCACCAGCTGTGAGAAAAGAACATATGTGCCCCGCGCTGGCAAAATGAGTCGGAATGCGCACGAGCTAATTTTGAGTTACAGGCAAAAGAAGTGAAAAATGTAGATTTTTGGTCGAATTTGATGTTTTCACAAAAATGAGTTCATTACGCCGTCATCTAGCGATCCCAATGCTCCAAATAGTATTTAAACATCTAAAATTATCTTTATTTGTACATTTTCTGCGAGGAGTACCTTTTCTCCGACTGTCATCCGAAGCGAGCACATAACGGTGCTTCCGGCAGTGTGCGATCCCAATAAATATAGGCATATACACAGAATTACAGTATTTAAGTATTCACGTAAACATAATCTGTTATGTCTTAAGTGACAATTTGGGGAACTGTTGGGAAAAACATCGAATGTGTAACATTATATTAGATCCGTGCAGTATAGTAGGTCTAATATAGAGGCCGCCTGTCTCATCAAATTAAATTAATTTAACAATAAAAGAAAAGAGGGAATCACTCACTGCTCTTGATTGAACTGCTCATGTAATTAATTTATTTGTAACAAACACACTAAAGTGATTTTTACATTTGATTATTTGTTTTTCTTACTTGAATGCTTTTGTTTAGATATACTGTAAAATGAAAAAAAGTTGTACACTATATACTTGTTTCTTTCTGATATTTGTTCTTATTAATAACAAACATTAAATAAAAAATAGCTATATTATGATAATTAATCTAGTAATGATTATTAAGAAAAGAAGTGGGAGGAGAGAATTAATGTTGATTTTCTTTGGAACCTTCAGAAAACTTTAAATCCGTTTTCCCCGAAATGGACTTTGCTGACTTTATCGACTTTAAACAGATGTAGCTCAGTCATATTTTGTCCGATTCCAACATCTCACATATAATTTAGAAGGTCTTTTAATGGAGAATATAAAAATAAAAAACTCATTTTTGAAAATTTGCCCATTGTGAGTCATTTTGCCAGCACAGATCACATATCCTGTTGTCATCACTGTCAGATATTTTCTAAAAGCCATTTGACTCCGAGGCTGGTCAAGCTGCAGCTGTTTCCATAGCATCACCACCATGACACAGCATTGAGTTCCCTCTAAAGCAGGGGTGCCCAATAGGTCGATCGCGATCTAGCAGTCGATCGCGAAGGCAATGCTGGTAGATCGCGCTTTAGGTCAGTGGTTCTCAACCAGGGGGGCGCGAGTTGTTAAATAATGTTAAAATATATAAAAATAAATAACAGCACCACCTCTCTACGTATTCTGTGATATTCTGTGTTTCGGAGCAGCAAAGCGTTTCTCATCGCACTTTGTGAAATAAAGACTGAATGGCGGTGTTCTGTCGTGGTATTGTTTGGTATGGCTGGTTGACTCGTGCTTATATGTTAAAATTACTGTATAATCGAGCTTTGCATACTTTTAAGTTGTATAGAATATCTGCAGTGACATTTTTACAATCTATTTTGAATTTGTTTTGTTTAAAAAAAAACATTTTTACATTAATTTACATGTAATTGAAAACTAATAATAGATACAAAGGTTTTAATGAATAGAAAAGTCTGGGCTTGCAGTATTGATTTGGAGAGGAGGGGGTCTTGGAGCAAAAAAGGTTGAGAACCACTGCTTTGTAAATGCAGGCTCAGTTCTACGTGGGTACCAAGAATTGAAAGTTATTTTATTTTTATTTTTTAATTAAAAATTAAATGAATGCAATATAAAGATACATCACAACAAGCTTTTTCATTTATTTATGTATTTTATTATTTATTTATTTTTCACTTGGTAGATCTCCGTGAGTTTCTCATTTGAAAAGTACAAAAAAGACAAAAAAGTGTGGGCACCCCTGCTCTAAAGGGAAGTGACTTGTATACAAATACAGATCAAATGCAGATCCACCTCTACTCTTTTAAGGGGTGGTACAATGCTGTTTCGTGCATTCAGAGTTGTTTACACTGTTAAAGAATTGGATTCTCATGCTAGGCATGGACAAAGTTTCAAAAAACAATTTGGACGTATAACAGCATTTCTGTGCCAAAAATCTTACTCCTGGGTTTGTAAAAGTTTCGGAGGGTTTTCTTCGTGGCTCTTCATGACATAAACGAGGGTGGAACTCCTTATATGGGCATGTCTCCCGGAAGAACGCGCCCGTGCACACATCGCCCAGCGCGAGAGCAAGAGCGCACTCATCAACACGCTTCATTCGGCAGCACTGCACGGGACTCGCTCGGGAAGAATGTCTCTAAAGAAATGTGTTTTTGGTTGTGAGGGAAAGATAACCTTGTTCAGCTTCCCGAAGAACCCAGTGTTTTACGTAAACAGTTTGTTTTCCTGGGGCAGCAGCGGAGTTTCTCAAGTGTGTTTGTTGATGAACATTTTATAAACAAGGCCCAGTTCGACGCTGGATTTGCACATGGTTTAATACTGAAAGATGGAGCAGTCCCAGCTATAAAAGATCCCGGTCATGATTCAGAACTGCAGACGGTAAGTGAAACGGCATCAAATGTCTGTTTTGTTGGCGATTAATGCTCAAGTCACTCTTTAGCTCCGCCCACGACGCGCCTCCAGGAGCTCGGCTGTTTTCGGAGAGAATCGTAAAGGTGTATCTTTCTTTTATAAATATGATAAAACTAAAGACTTTCTGAAGATATGAAGGATACAATACTACTCTATAGGTATTCAAGATTAATATGAGATTGGGTGAAACTGTGTGTGTTATGTCCCTTTTAGGAGGAAGGCAAATGTCTTTCTCTGCCTCTCTCAGCACTGTGAAATATTTCACAAATCACAGTTGATTTGAGCCTAGTATGACAACTTTAGGAGGACAGTTTATTTTACAGTATGAACATATAGGAGGTCATCCGCATATCATCTGTAACATGTATCTGGGAATGCAGTGGAATATTCTGGTCTACTTTCTCAGGTTTGGCTCCAGCTGAGACGCTTGATGTGGAATATCCACGGCGGCTACGTATTACTAGTAACTAATTTTACATTTTTTATGAAATATAAAAAAGCAGTTACCAGCAATATTGACTTCATTGTTGTAGGCAGTCGTTGTACAACTAGGACGGTTGGTCGGTATTTGTCCCGCCCCTCCTCCATTGATTGGATGGCAGGGTAAATAGTGACAGTGATGAGCACTTGTTTTACAGTTATCAGCTCAGCTACAAAAAATTTAAAAAAAGGAGGGCAAGGGCAAATTAACTTGTAATTATTATGGCAGTGCATCAATATTCAGTGCCATCAGTTTGCCACAAAGAACACAGAACGTTTTACGCACTATTTACACGTGGCAGGGAGCAGGTGAACATTTCTTTCGTACCAACTAACATTTTGAAAATACGAACACTTTCATGAATTCGAAAGTTTACGTCAGAACAGCTTTACGAAAGATTTACACAAATTCGTTCTGCTCGTGTTTCATGAATGATTCCCATTGACTGTAGAGTGATTTTTAATTCTAACATCTAAAATTAAATTAAAATTAAAAACTTAATATTACTGCTCTATACTGTCCCTTTTATTTTTTTTCCCACCTTTTGGTCTATTTGATCAACTCCATATGTTTAGTCATTTATCTCGGTCCCATTTTTCCTGTTGATTATATGATAATGAGTGATTATCTAATTTTAAGAATGAAATAGGAACAAAAATAAAATTAAAATTTTATTGGCACATTTTCAGAAAATGTGATCAGTTACAAGTACAAAGCCATTCACCAGCATCCTGCAGATTAGTAACAAAACATTTTACAATATACGTGTGTAAAGTGGAGATTCATTTAACTGATTATGAATAATTATGTGATTTATGTTTTAAGTATAATTATTTCATAGTGTTTTTATAAGTTTTAATCAGAGAGGAGCTTGAAGCATGTTTCTGTTCTACACTACAGAGCAATACTGAAGAGAAGCTGAAAATGTGTTTTACATTTTATTCCTGTTATATATTTTTGAAACTTAATCACAACCCAACACCATTCTTATGATCGGATTTCAATTCATGTTTTGTGGAATAACCCTGTAGTATTCTGATTCTCTAAACGCTTAAACCCAAACTTAAGTTACTACAATAAAACACTAGATTTGTTTTAATAGAACACAATATTTCTAGACACTTTTACTGATTTTGAGTTTTAAATGCTTATTTTATCATCCTAAAAATAAATGCTTAAAATTACCAATATTACAAGATATCTTTACTTGCTAAAATCATTTTTCATTTGTTTATTTATTGCAGTGAATGCAACTTCAGTGGCAGAGAGCAATCATTTCCTACTTTCCTACTTTTCATCATCCTCATATTTATCATAAGGCGCTGAAGAGAAATTGTTCACACTAACACTGGGCATTTTTACTGTAACCCCAGCAGAACCTGGCCGTACTCTGCAGTGTTAGTGTCCTCGTGCTGGTCCTGATTCACCCACTCGTCCAGACGCTCACACTGGTTCTGATCCAGGATTCCCAAGCGGTTATATTCTGACACCAGGTTTCGGTATCCTGCTTTGTAGTAGCCTCGGATACCTTCATCGGACAAAATGTGGCACTGAGAGGGAATGCTTTCACCTGAAATTACACACAAACATTATTTAGTGCAGCAACACTGCAGCTCTTTTATTCTTAGACCATCAGTTGTGTCATGCATGCTTTATATATTTCAAATGTTGTGTATATTGCTCAAAGGACAATAAAACTCTTTAATCTCTCTAATCTAATTTGTCAAAGATTACATTTTCACCATAAAAACGATTACACAAGCTTTTAATCTGTTTATTATCAGTACATGTCACTGTGAATGAGCGGTTTATGCAGTCAGAACTACTGTCATTAATACAATTTTTTAATTAAAATAATCAAAAGCAGCATGGTGAAACAACCATAATATTCCAGTAGCTGCTGCACTACCGTGTCTACCATGAACACCCTGACAAATCACAGTATCTGCTGGAGAGTAGATCATGTGTTTCACAGGACTAACACCTCAGAGTTTCTTACCCAGAGCTCCTCTCAGCTTTTGTGAGGTGAGTGGGTGATGTAGAATCATGCAGCGTTTCAGCAGAAGCTCCACGTCTCCACTAATTATGGTGTCGGCTAGAAGTTTCCTGACAAAAGAAAGAAATGTTAAAAGCCAATTTAGCCGTTTTCTTTCTTTTTATAAGATAAACACTCAGCTGCTTAACATTTGTAATGCTGTACTGAAAATGTTCAATGTTTAGTATCACTACAAATTCCTGTAGTGTTAATTGTAATTCTGTATAGTTGTCTTATATGATAATTTCATACATAACCATTAACACAATGGATGTGAATGTTACCTGGCCATCTGTGAGTGGCTGCTTGGGCCCGTAGTTAAAGCTCGTCTGTGATCTTGTCCCAGAACCTCCATGGCAATCAGGTTCCAGCCATTACTGTCAGTCTTTATGCTGCTGATTAGTTTATAAAGCGGCAGGTTTTTATTTTTAAGCTCGCTCACTGAGTTTGGGTTATCTATGAGCGACTCAGCAAGTCTGAGGGAGTCCTTCGGTGGAATGTGGCTTGTGTTAAGTGTCCCCGTGGTGTTCTTACTGGACCTCCGAGCACTTACGACACTGTGCAGAGAGAATGAGAATTTGAAAGAATTAAATTAGCATGAAATGTACTTATAATTTTGACTTTACTTGAACTAGTAAGCTAATTTAGAGCACAGGTGAGTATTTTAGCTTCCTCTAGCTTCTGTTGTATGGAATCAAATAAATGGACACATGACGCTCCTGTTTATGCATACTATTTTTAAATACTTAAATTATTATTATCTTTTGCTGTATCAGATGAATCCTCTTTCTTTCGTGGATCTCCATACACAGTGGTGTTATGTTGTGACTAAATAACAGAAATCACCTTCGGCAATCAGATTCTTTACCTTTTATATTCAGCAACAAATCCAAGATGGTACATTTTGATGAGGACTTGTTCGCCACTTCTGATGAATTTAACACTCTGTAAGTATTTCTGCAGTGCAACGTCTGTCTTCTTTGTATTTCCTCCAGTTATGCTGTATTTACTGGGGTTTTTGTCACAGAAGTCATATCCTCTTTGGAGAATAAGCAGGGGTGTGTACGATTCAAGGTTTGTCTGGATCTAGTGAGAAATTACAAGTCTGAGATTAAAACATAATCCTGATCATCTCATCACATGTGCAGATGACTGAGTAAGACTGTACACTGATTGGTCAGGGATCAAATTTTTAGTTTTGTCTTTCTGTTGTTATCTCTATCTTAGTATCACGCTCTGTTGTATAAACTGCTAAATATAACTTAATTATCACCATATTTCTGATATTATCTATCAAATGTATTTGACATTGCTTTATCTAAATTGCTAGTGCAGCGTGTTAACATTTCTTTTAACCTGTTAGCTTGTCATTCGCATTTCCATTCATGTTTACTACCGTTTCCTGTTCACTCTCTTCCTCTGTTTCTTTTCTCTCTCGCTCCATTTTTCACGAGTTCACCAAACAACTGTGGTAAGTCGGAATCATTCAACAATCACGATGAGTAGTGGCTTCTTCTCCTGTTATTGTTACTTGCACATGTATAGTGTAGCTTTTTCTGTCAGCAGTGAGGAATTTTCATGTGTAAATCCCTGTGTAAATGTGTAAATAGTTAGGCTGACAGGGAAGATTTCAGAACTAGAGACACACATCCAAACTTTAATTGAGGACAGTAAGAATGTGAGGGCTGTAGATATGGCTTTGGATGCAACTAGCTCAGGGAGTCCTGTACATTGTTTGGTTCCGGTTACAGAGCCCCGTGCAGCAGGGTGACTGGGTGACTGAGGTGGCATAGTCACGGGTCAAAACACCGCTCTTCCGTTCTGATCAAATTTTTTTAATGCCTTTATTCGGACAGGACAGTATAGAGCAGACAGGAAAGCATTGGATGGAGAGAGTAGTGGGGGATCGGCAAAGGACCATGAGACGGGATAAGGCTATTGGCGCCAACACCATAGTCCAATGTTTACCGGGAGCCAGAGCGCCTGACATCTTGGTAAATTTAAAAGTGCTGGCTAATGCTAAACGTAAATTCAGTAAGATTTTTATTCACGTCAGCACTAATGATGTTCGACAGTCGGAGATCGCTAAAAATAATGTTAAAGAGGTGTGTGAACTTGCAAGTACGATGTCAGACACTGTAATATGCTCTGGTCCCCTCCCTGCTTACCGTGGCGATGAGATACATAGCAGACTGTCGTCACTCAATGGCTGGATGTCTAAGTGGTGCCCGCAGAATAACATAGGTTTCATAGACAATTGGACAAGTTTTTGGGGCAGACCTGACCTGTTGAAAAGAGATGGTCTCCAGGGGTGGTGCCGTGCTTCTCTCTAGAAATATGGCACATTGTCTTAGAGTTCGTATTTGACTAACTGGAGCCCAGGTCAGGAAGCAGACAGACTGGCTAAACCGATCGTCTGCTAGCCGCCTCACGTCACAGAAGTCAGTTAACTCTCAGCACATAGAAACTTTTTCACCTAGATATCACACTATAGAGACTGTGTCTGTTCCCCGAACTACAAAATACAGAAAACATCCAAACCAATTTAAAGGTAACAATTTAATTGTTGTTCAGTGAATTAAAAAAAAGATATAATACATATAAACAAATGATAAAGCTTGGCTTAATGAATATTAGATCTCTTTCTACGAAAGTACTTTTTGTAAATGATATGAACACTGATCGTGACCTAGATGTGCTCTGTTTGACAGAAACCTGGCTAAAACCAAATGATTAAATTACTTTAAATGAGTCTACCCCCCAAAATTACTGTTATAAACATGAGACATGTACAAGAGGTAAAGGGAGAGGTGTTGCTACAATTTATATTAATTTTCAGTATTTCTCAGAGGTCGGGTTTCAAGTATAATTCGTTCGAGGTAATGGTGCTTCGTATAACTGTATCCAGAGAAACAGTGAATGATGAGGTATCATACTGATCACAAGGATCACCTCAAGGCTCAGTACTAGGACCATTGCTTTACATGTTACCCTTCACACTTTAAATGTTACCCTTGGGAGATATAATCAGGAAACATGGTGTTAGCTTTCACTGTTATCCTGATGATACTCAGCTGATGATACAACAGAATGCATAGTTGATATAAAGTCTGGATGACTAGTAATTTGTTACTGCTAAATTCTGAATAAACAGCGGTGTTAATTATCTGGTCCAAAATGTAAAGTTCTTACTAGAACCAAGAAAAACTGCTGTGGTGTAAGGACAAGCTGTTTAAAGAAAATAATTAACTTTGGGGTGGTAACATTGACTGGGTAAATCAATAACCCAGTTAATGATGAATTCTTTGTGAATTTCCCTCCGAGATGAATAAAGTGTTCTGTTGGTTCATCTATCTGTTTTAGAAACAGCCAATGAGTTCAGTGTATCAGTAAAGCAGATGAGCAGATCTGGAACTAAAATCTGGCACTCACTGTGCACACGTTTTCCCATGAATAAATCAGAACCATAAATTAAGTTTACTCACCTCATTTTTTACTTTATTACGTAGCATCACAGCTTCCTTCTTTGGGTCTTCTGTCTTGCTGCCAGTTGCTTGTGCTACAGCATGATAAAGAGCGTTCTGATGATCTGAGTTAACGCTGATTATCCTGCCATCATCCTGTACGATGTCAAAATGGCCGCTGTACAGCTGTGTATCACATCTGTTTTTAAAATTAAAAGTAACTACATTCAGCTCACAAAGTTCATAAGCATTAACAGTTACATTTATTTTCATACATGAGCTATATGATGCTATAGTGATTAGTCTTACTGTGATGGATGTGTGGCTTTTGCAGATTTGGTTAATTTAAGTTTTATATCGCCTGCTGATTTGGTGGTTCCTGGGTAATGCTCCACAGTGAGCTGTTTTCCATTTTTATCAACGACAGATAGTTTAATTCCCTTTCCATCGAGCAGGTTGCTTTTTGTGAGCACATACACATCGAGGGCTGTAGTAGGCTGATCAGCATTGCACGCGTCTTCTGTATACTGCATTAGCTTTGTTTTGTCCTCATCTGACAGCTGTTCCACTTCTTTGAGACTCGCAGATCTCTTGTGTTTTTGCCTCTGGTCATCAAAGAAACGCTGAGTTTTATGTCTGCGCATGACGTGGTCCACCGCCTGTCCTGCAGCACTGTTCAGTTGACTCTTAAATGTGCTTGTCATTAAAGAACTCATATGTTCTGAACAGGAGCTGATGAATTTCTCAGACACATTCTGGGTGATAGTCTGAAGAAGTTCACCTTTAAGGCGCTGTACATCCTGTAAATGGTGTCGTCCATCTTGGTCATACTTTGTCATTTCATTCTGAAGCTCACTGATGCTCTCCAGTAATTCAGGAACAAATTTCTGTTGTATCATCTCCTTTGTTGGTATGGCACTCAGTATTTGAACAAGAGATGCTGAGTACTCAGCTACTTTCAGAGCCAGCTTTGCCATTTCATATACTCCTGACAGTTTGGCTTTATTCATAAGATCTGATGCTGCTTCACACACCTCAGAGAGTTTGCTGATAACATCCCGTGCTGTGGTACAGTCCAGTATGAGGTCAGGAATTATCTCTTCGCAGAGCATACCAACTGATTTTTTTAGTTGCTTCTCATAATTCTGGTCAATCTTGAAATTCTCTTTTTTCAGTGCAGCTTTGGGAATGCCTGAGCTGATGAACTCCACAAGAGTCTGATCCAGTTTACTGCTCTGCTTCACTGATGAAGTAACAACATTCTCAAAGCTGCTTTGTAAAATCTTCTTAAAGACTTCCTGAAGAGCTGTATCGATTGCGTAGTTCATTAAAGTGAGTACAGACTGTTTCCCAATTTCCTGGACTGCATATTTAGTCGCAAATTTAAAGTTCTGTTTGAGCACTGTGGAAGATGTCATGTTTTTCATTGCAGACTTAAAAGATTCCTTACTGACGGACGATAAACCAGACTGAACACCTTTTTTGAGAGAAGTAAACATTGCCTTTCCTGATTTGATGAATTCAGATGCAACAGAAGAAAAAGACTTTGTACCATTGAGGAGACTTTTTGTCACTTTAAACACTGAGGTAACTGCTTTTTTGATAACACTAAAACCAGCCGTTATCAAAGAAAGCCCAATGCTGATACTCTTAGATATTGCCCATGACACCCAATCGAATGTACCCTTTATCATCCCCTCTATTCCATTGATCATGTCAGACACTCCTTCTGAAATCAGGCCCAATCCAAACTGGCTGGCCGTTCCAAGTGTCAGCGCACAAACAAGAACCCCAGCGAGAACCTGTACCACCCCGAGTATGAAACATATCAAAGCATCTATGCAAAACCTGGGCTTCTTTTTCACCTCAAAAACAACACCGAGGCCATAGTCGTATAATGATCTCAGCTCATTAGTGACGATAAAGTTCTTTTCTTCTGACAGCATGTAGACTGAACACTCCTCTGTAATAGCGTCACTGTTCTTTTTTTCCAGCTCTTTAAGTTTAAGCAATGCATTATCAATGTACGTCATCCAAGACTTAAAGATGTTCATTCTGGCCTCCATTTGACTCTGAAAGTTGTTGTTGTCTGTGCTCTGATCTTTGTTTCCAGTGATTGATAAATTACATGAGACCATTGTGTTTGAGACTTCTGAGATGTAGACGTCAATGGATTTCTTTGCGTCTTCCAGCAGGTTCATAGCATCTGCTTTATAGTTACCCTTACCGAGGTTGATGGTGATGTACGCCTGGTTATAGAGTGCCACAGCCCTGTAGTGTGGATCAGAGATCGCAACTTTTTGCCAATAGGATTTTGCTCCATAATCATTTCTGGATTTTTCACGGCAGTGTAGATCAGTTCTTACAATTGCCTGTTTGACGTGATCATAGAAATTATCGCATTGTCCTTGCCGCAGCTTTCCACTGGTTTCATTTATTGCCCTGATAAGGTCTGCTTCAAGTTGTCTGATGTCATCATGCCTATTGATGTGATCCTCATGAAGGGTTAACCACAAGGCCCAAGATTCTTTCAACGCATTGATGGCAGGCTGATAATCAAACTTTGGCCGATGATGTTTAAAGCAATCAGGGATTTCATTGAGCTGCATTCGCATGGGATCCAGTTTTTCTTTCTCTGAGTACTGCCCATCAAAGTCCTTCAGCAATTTACAAAATGTGGAGAACAGATTTTCCTTTAGATTTATTTCAACCAGCTCATCACTTTCCATGTCTTGGATTCGTTTAATTTCATAATCCTCTCTTAGCTGGCGCATGATTTCTACAGACTGACCTTGGTAAGCGGGTGCGAGATGATCACAGTTCAAAACCATCTGGACCATCCCAGGATTGCCTTTTCGAGATGTACGACCAAATATTTGTTTCTCCACTCTTCGGTTGTGTGGGAAGTGAGTAAGAAGAACAAAAAGACCACCACACTTATTCACACTTTCATCAACCTTTATATCTGTCCCCCGTCCTCCCAGATTTGTAGCAATGATGATTCTGCCTGCGCAGAACTTCTCTCTTTCAATGTTGTGCTTCTCACTGATTGTGTACAGAGTAATCTGTTCTGCCTTTATTCTGACTTCATCTTGTATTTTCTTATGTAGTTCATCTGCTGTTTTAACGTCTTCACAAATTACTAAGACAACTTGTCCTCTCTCTGCTACTTTCCATGAAGTTTCACAAATAGTCTGGATCCATTGGTGATTCCCACCTTTCACCTGGATGACTGGAAGCTCCACCACCCTTTTATGGCGATGTGCAGGTACAATGTAGCTTGTTGCTTTGTAATGTTTTGCCAGAAAGTCCTGATCTGCTTTACCTCCTAATGTACCAGAAACACCAAATATACCTCTCCCACTGAGGTACCTTTTGAAATAATGGAAATTTGACATGTAATTTGTCACACTGGATATCGGTGAAATTGCAAGTTGGTGCTTGAACTCTAAAAATTGCTGCAGACCATTACCCCACTTCTTGTTTTTCTCTAGCACACCGCTCGCTTTGAAGTCCACTGGAATTACTGCATTATACTTGTCTCTGTCATGACTCATGTCTCTTTCAGCAGCTGGTGAGGTGTCAATCATGTATTCTCTGCCACGCGTCATCTCAATAGCCTTTAGTGCATTCTCGACAAACACTGGTAACTGATTCTCAACGTAGCTTTTCAAGAAAACAGGGATGATAATGAAGTCGTTGGATTCTTTGGCTGTCTGGAGGTTATCTGAGTACTTGATGGATAACTTTATTGTGCTTACAGTTGCATCAATGAGTGATTTCTCAGACATGATTTCACATGCCAGTCCTCCTTCCAGCAGTAGCATTTCAACTTTCAGGTCACCTTGTTTTTCCTGAGCTTCAAAACATGTGGCTTTCTTGTTCTCTAAGGAATAGCACTTAAACACTACACTGTTTTCCAAGACCTCCTCAAATATACCCAAGAGATCGTACTGCTGTGAAACTCCCAGTTTTTTCATGACTTCAGATAATGCTTCGGACATTCCCTCCTCATTCCCATCACCTTCATTTTCTTTCTTACTCTCAGCTTGATGTATCATTTCAATATCTTCGTGGGTGTAGAATCCCAAAGTCACTCCAGGCAACAAGATCTCATTTGCAGAAAAGTTGTCTGATGTTTCTAGTCCCATAACGGCTGCCGTTGCGGCTTTATGAAAGTGTTGTATCCTTGTCGCCCATTTTATCTGCCCTGTTTCAAGCATTTCAATTGGTTGGCAACTAGATATCAAGGCCCATATGTTGGAAAGCACTTGCTCCACATGCCTAAATCCACTAGATTCATGGGACAAGAATGTTACTTGAACTCCATTGTCCAAGGTCATATAGTCCACTTCATCCACTATTACAAGCTCAAACTGCCTTTTATCACGAGTAGTCCTCTTCTCAAATTCCTGTTTAAGTGTGTCTGCTGCAAAGGCTCCCACTGTGCCATATACTATTTGTTGCCTGTAAGCACCTTTAAGACGTTCCTCTTGTTCTTCTGGTGAATAGGCACTTGAGTAACGTGGGGGTACTACAGATGAGGTGACACCAAACATTTCAAAAAACTTTTTCCACTCTTCTTGGTCTCGTCGGGCGAGAACCGGAGAGCTTGTCACAATGTCCACTTTTGTTCCACGAATAGCCAGAATTGTTGCAAACATGGCTAAGATACAGGACTTGCCCTCACCTGTGCCAATCTCTAGAAAACATCCCTTATTTTCTGTCACCTGTGCCAGGAGGAGTAAAAGCAATGATGCTAGTTGTGTAAGTCTTGGAAAATAGCCTTGGATCTTCATATTGTCTTTTGTGATGATTGTTGAGCAGTCTTGCACTGCTACTGACATCCCAATTAATACGTCTTTCAAAAGGTTTACATCTAGGTTTGTAAAATTAAGAGATCTTATCTTTCCTTTCAATTCAGCAATTTGTTCTTTGGTAAGGTCCACTAATTGATATTTTGGGAGTTCTGACTCCATGTATCTAAGCACATCCTTCAACGGCCCCAAGACTTTCTCTGGGCAGTTTGCTTCACGAAGTTCCTTCACAATTGTATCAGCATCTTTTTCCTTGTCATTTTTTATTTGTTCTTGAAGAAACTCTAAAGGGTTTTCATTCGTAAGAGCAGAGAGAACGAGGATGCAGTCCAGGTGGTAGGTTTGTGCTGTGTGGAGAACTGAACTGAGTTGATGGCATTTGATAGCTGGACTTTTACAAATTAAGAGCATTATTTCTGTTGGTGTCCAGATTCTGTTGAACAACATTTGACCCAAAATCTCCCTGCTTTGTGGTGAAAGCTCTGAGATTGTGTCAAGTACATTTACTAAAATGCATTCGGCCAAAGTTGGACTTGTGGCATGAAGCTGTTCCACTAAACCCAAGAAAAAGTGGTACTTTTTCTCCCAACCAAGCGGCTGATTTTCATCATCTTTATCATCTTCAGTGCTACTGTGTATAATGAACTGTACAGATGCCTCAAGAACTGTGAGCTTCTCTGTAAGAGACAGTTCGTTATAACTTACAGCTTGATCAAAGGCAAACTGAGACCACACTGAAAGGTTGTTTTCTCTACAATATTGAACTGCAAGTTCATTCTGGAGTATCTTAATCCTGCTCCAAATCTGGTGCTGCTGTATCTCTTCTTCTTCTGTGATCTGGTACTTCAATAAAAGGCTTTTGAATTTTTCTTCAACATCAATAACCTACATAAATAAATGTGAAAAACAAAAATGGATCTCTAAAAAGTGCTACTTTATTGCATGCTGTATATAGCGTAATGTTGGTTAATCTGAATTAAAGTCATACCTCGTTCCTCTCAATCGCAGCAGCATCATCTTCTATTTGCTGTTGGAGAACTTGTGTGCGTTCATGATGTTGCTCGTGACCTCTGAAGCTCTGTTTTTCACGAAGGCGCTCAGTCGCTCGAGAAAGCTTGAGTCTGGATGATTCACTCTCTTTGTCCAGCTCCTGTTGAATCTTTTGCTCACGTTCCAAACGTTCCAGACGTCTTCTCTCCTCTTCTTGCTGTCTCTGTTTTTCGTCTTCTTCATTTTTTCCTGTTTAAAGACAGCATCACCATGGGATTAAAAACAATTTACAGATTACGCTTAATCATTATATGGGTTATTTAAATTGCATAGGCAATAACTGCCACTATCCCTCAGCACTAGCCATGTACTGCTGTCACAGCTGTACTTTAGAGATGTTTAATTTGTATTAACTGCACAAAGACTGTATTGGGAATGCTTTATCTTTTATCTTTTTAATTTTATCTCTACTTTTATATCTTCTACTATTATTTATTTTGATATTAAAAAAGGGGGCTTTTATGTCCAAGTCTTTCTCTTGAACATTTATAGGAATCAGTAATAAATAAAGGTAGGTATTTCTAAAAGATATTACAAGTAGCATACAAAACAAGCTGTTACTCAGAACTAGCTGCATGCCTCATACATGTTAAGGATCCAAATATTTATTGGGAGAGAGACATTGGGAGAAATTAACTATACTCAGTGTAAAAGGATATATAACAGAAAACTAGAAGAAAGCTATCTGGTAACACTGCAATATGGGTGCACAAATATGGATTAATTCATGCTTAACAAATGCACAGTTAATCATGAGTTAATGTATAACTCATGAAGAGCTAAACCATTCATTAATGATTACTACATCAGCAACTAATGAACGTTCTGTATGATTCACAGATTAAGTAATAAATAAATTACTTTAAAGTTATTAGTTAAATCTGTCCTAACGTATTAGTTCCCTAATACCACATTATATTACCTAATGATGTAAATTCATATGTTAATTACCACACTGGTCAAAGCTATGTACTTAATTAATTTTATTTTATTAATTTAATTAATCATTAGCTAATGATTTATGTTATGTCTTTACTTTAATACAATTTCTTGATATAAATGTTAAGAGAAGAGGAACAAGAGTAATATCTTAATAATATAAGAAACCCACAGATAGAAGTACACTAATGTAATGTTGTCAATTATTATATTTTTTTTTTAAAATGTGAGTATAAGGGAGATGCGGTTAAAATGACAGATCTTCGAGATACACTTATTAGAACAATTTTAAAAGTTGTAACTGTATTAAATGTCAATTTACAAAGAATGTTATGTTTTTTAATCAGTATGAAAAAATAGCCCTATATTTATTCAAAGTTTTACAACATGCAAGACAAATGGTTTGGTTTATATGATCCAATTGTCATGGTTTAAGGGCTCACTGAGGCCCCGTTTACACTACACAACCAAAAACGCATGTCACATGACCATTCATGCAGGTACAACCATAGATATGTATTGGTAGATTACCTATTATTTAGATGGCGGACGCGTCTGCGTGCTTGGAGCGGTTGAATGGGGAATCTACCCATACATATCTATGGGTACAACAATGAGCATGCTGTTATTAAGCCCTTTCACACATACAGACTTTTGCGGAAAATTACCGGTAAATTGCCATAAAGAGATTATGTGTGAACAGGACCTTTTCAAAAATACCAGTAAATTCGTTCCGGCAATTTACCGGTATGAGAAGTTGTAACATTACCAGTAAATTGCTGGAATTCTGCTGTGTGTGAACGCAGAAGGAAAATTACCGGTATGAGCACGTACGCGTTCAGAACGCGGTGACGTAAGACGTCTACTCCAGCCAATCCAGAGCCGCTGAAATTCAAAATTAAACAGCTCTGGACCAATCATAACATTCTGATGCAGATGACGCATTTACTCCGCGCTGTGTTTGAAGTCGTGCGATGTCTCTGGACCAAAAGAAGCATCATGAACGTGAACATTTAGCACAAAAATGAAAACATAAACAAAAACACTGATGGCGTTTACCCCTCCATGTTTACAAACACAAACACCGTGAGGCGCAGCCGTTTAGAGGTCATTTCCGTTTTATGATGTCACAGAATTTACCGGTAATTTAAAACCGATGTGTAAATGGTGCTTTACTGGAAAAATGACGGAATGCTGTTGCCTGTGTGAACAGGGCAGTTTTGAATTTACCGGTAAAGTCGTTCTGGTAATTTTACGGCAATTTACTGGTATTACTATGTGAAAGGGGCTATTGTTTACATGGTCGTAAATAGGATACGCAGAGCGAATGTGGGCAGCCACGCCATCAAGTCTGCGTTTTGGTCCGTTTAAACTGAAACGGGGTCTACAGCGTTTTCAACCACGAAAACACCGGAGTAGTGTAAACGGTAGTAGTATTAAAACAAAGACGCACTAGTGTACACGGGGCCTGAGAGCGAGAATGAGTCAGTGAACCCATAAACCGTGACACCGATGTCCATTTAATAGAAGTTATTTTGATGATTACTGATTATGATGTAGGACTGTGTAAGGCATGCCAATTTAATAAGGTGTATTCTGATTGGTTGATTGTTTTATCTTGATAATTAAACTTTTTAATGTGAGCTTGTCGTCTGTATACCCCGAGGAAGGCTCTTAAGATAAAAACGCAGATTTTTCTGTAATGTAACAGGAAAGAGGAAATACATTTTGAATGGGATGTTCAACAAGCACATATGGGTGTGATGCACATACTTTTGCTGTGTAGTGTAGTCCAGAAATTACATGTTTGAGGGAACTTACCGTAGTTGGGACAGTAATGAGTGCCGCCCTCAGAGGTGCAGTGCATCTGAATCTGGGAACGGTTGTAGGTTTCCCTTAAGATAAAAGACGCGTCACCTTTATGGGTGTTAAACTCGTACGAAAAACTATTCCACGTGTGATTTTCATATCTGACGTAGATGTAGCGATGGATTAACCGGGCCTCCTGATAGGATGTTGTGCGGCCAGCACCAAGGCGTGTATACTGGGGAGCAGAATTTTATGTTCGTTTCCATCAGAAAAGGAGAGAAAAAAAATATACATGTATATGCAAAACCAATGCAAACTGATATTGTTGTGAGATACTCTCATGCTAAAAAATACGATAGCGTTTTAGTGCCACGTTAAAAAAACCCCCAAAAAAATCTAAAATTACGAGATTAAAGTCGTAATATTTTGAGAATAAAGTCGATATTACGAGAATAAAGTCGAAATATTTCAAGAGTAGCCTATTGCGCATGCAAATGGCCTGGATTAAGAGTACGGAGAAGTTGCCAGGCCGCTAGAATTTAGGACTCGTGGAAACAGCTTAATATCAAGAACATGACTGACTGAACAGGAACAACTTTTTATCTTAACATCAGCCCACACACTCAATCGACATTCCTTTGGGGGGTGCCGTATGGCTCTCATTTAACCATTTTTTAATACATTACAAATATAAAGTATGTGGAATTATTAGCAGAAATCATACCATGTGTCATATTCGTGGGGAAAGTAGGCTATGCTTGGAAATAATATTTCATGTCTTCCATTGCATTCGTTATTTGTGTGCCAGCCACCCAATAGCAATAAGATTTGTGCTTTTGGTACTTTTAATATAAAACAAAGTCTGAGCTTTGTGAAAATTCCATCACCTACTCCGCAAAACCATCTGTGGTGTCCAAACTTTCATTCCTCACATGTAGCCTGTTTAATTAAAGGGGTCATCGGATGCAAAATTCACTTTTCAAGTTATTTGAACATAAATGTGTGTTGGAAGTGTGTGTACACATCCATCCTATAATGATAAAAATCCACATTTACATTTACATTTACATTTAGCCATTTTGCAGACGCTTTTATCCAAAGCGACTTACAATTGGGGATACAAAAAGCGATTCATCTTGAGGAGGCAATCCGACAAACGAAGTGCTTGTAACACCAAGTCTCAGCCGTTATTTAAATAAGTACAAGCTAGCAGGGGAAGGAATAAATAAGGAGAAAGGTTTTTTTTTTTTTTTTTTATGTGTGGGGTATAGTCAAGTAGTGTCGAAAGAGATGAGTTTTCAGCTGTTGCCTGAAGATTGACAAGGATCCGGCACTCCGAATATGGGTGGGAAGATCATTCCACCAGCTAGGAATGGTGAACGAGAATGTTCTGGAGAGAGATTTTGAGCCTCTTTGTGATGGTACCACGAGACGTCGCTCACTAGCAGATCTCAGACTTCTGGAGGGGATGTAGATTCTTAGTAGTGAGTGCATGTAGGCGGGTGCTGAGCTTGTGGTTGTTCTATAAGCAAGCATCAGTGTCTTGAACTTGATGCGAGCTGCGATTGGTAGCCAATGCAATGAGATGAAGAGAGGTGTGACATGGGCTCTTTTGGGTTCCTTGAAGACCAGTCGCGCCGCCGCATTCTGAATCATTTGTAGGGGTTTGACTGTGTTTGATGGAAGTCCAGCCAGAAGAGCATTGCAGTAATCCAGCCTAGAAATGACAAGGGCCTGGACAAGAAGTTGTGCAGCATGCTCCGTCAGAAAGGGCCTGATCTTTCTGATGTTGTGTAGTGCAAACCTGCAAGCTCGAGCAGTCTTTGCAATGTGGTCTTTGAAGGTCAGCTGGTCATCAAAGATTACACCAAGATTTCTGACCGAAGTTGATGGGGTAATAGTTGATGAGCCTAACTGGATCGTGATGTCATGCTGTAGAGTTGGAGCGGCGGGAAGGACAAGAAGCTCAGACTTTGCCAGGTTGAGCTGAAGGTGATGTTCTTTCATCCATGCCGAAATGTCCGCCAGGCAACCTGAGATCCTTGCAGCTACCGTTGGATCATCTGGATGAAAGGAGAGATAAAGTTGTGTGTCATCAGCATAGCAGTGGTAGGAGAATCCATGTGCCTGTATGATTGGACCCAGCGATGTAGTGTATGTGGAGAAGAGGAGGGGTCCAAGAACCGATCCCTGAGGAACCCCAGTGACCAGTGTATGTGCCTTGGATACCTCCCCTCCCCAGGCCACCCTGAAAGACCTACCAGTGAGATAGGATTCAAACCAGCGATGTGGAATTCCAGTGATGCCCAGTGATGAGAGGGTGGAGAGGAGTATCTGATGATTGACAGTGTCAAACGCGGCAGATAGGTCCAGCAGAATGAGGACTGATGATTTGGAGTCAGCTTTCGCAGTTCGCAGGGCTTCAGTGACAGAGAGAAGCGCAGTCTCAGTTGAATGTCCACTCCTGAAACCCGACTGTTTAGAGTCCAGTTTGTTGTTCTGTAAAAGAAACAACGAGACCTGGTTGAAGACAGCACGTTCAAGTGTTTTCGCTATGAATGGAAGGAGAGAAACAGGTCTATAGTTGTCTATCAGAGAAGTGTTTAATGTAGGTTTTTTGAGCAGTGGGGTTACCCGAGCCTGCTTGAACGAAGTGGGGAAGATGCCTGTGAGGAGGGATGAGTTGATGATGTGTTTGAGTGCCGGTAATAGCGTGGGAGAGATTGCTTGCAGAAGGTGTGAGGGGATTGGGTCAAGAGGACATGTTGTAGGATGGTTGGAGAGGAGAAGTTTGGATACTTCAGCCTCCGTCAGGGGACAGAAGGAGAAGATGGGAGTTTTAGCAGTGGATGTGGTTGGTCGGGGGTCCTGTGTGCGAGGAGGTGAGAACTGATCACTGATTGATCTAGTTTTGTCTGTAAAAAAAGTTGCAAAGTCCTCGGCTGTAATAGAAGTGGTGGGAGGTGGTGGTGGCGGACAGAGTAGAGAATTAAATGTTCTGAAGAGGTTACGCATGTCTGGAGCGCTGTTGATCTTGTTGTGGAAATGTGAGGATTTGGCAGTGTGGACATCAGCGGAGAAAGATGAGAGCAGAGACTGATACCTACTCAGGTCCACCCAGTGGTTTTTTTTAAATCCCTATTTTAAAATCCCCTTTCTCAAATCAGGCTGTTCTGAGATTCCTGTCAGAATGACGTAGTTCTGTACAGGCCCCTCCCACGAGAGTTGATTGACAAGACCGTCTTACCTTAGACCCGCCCTGAGTGAGCTGAGAGCTGTCCGTCATTGTATCGACTCAGGTGCAGGGGTAGGCTAGATGTCTCAGATTAAGCGATTGAAGTGTTTAGTTGTTGGATGTAATAATGAATATAACAGTCGTCATTTACTCCTGACATCTGAGCCGCTGAAGACACAGAGGATTAACGTTACTTTAGCTTTGAAGTGAATGCACTGATCCCCGATCTACATAAATGCGTCTATGTTCATGCGAATCATTCGTGATCCAGCTTCATCTACATAAGAAGTGAGTATAACGTTTTTTTTTATGAATCTTTGCAAATCGCCTTTCCTAATAATGTGCTAGTTAGCCAGTTTCACGGCTAAAGTAAACAGTACTGCTCGTCACCCCATGGGAGAAAGGGGAGGGGCTAGCAGAGTCACGGGCATTTAAAGCAACATGGACTAAAGAACAGCTTGGTGAAAACAGCTGATTTTTACAGGGTAAAGGTGTTTTTTACACTACCATTGAGAAATTTTAACCAAAGTATGTTATAGACTTTTCATTAAGACTCTAAAGAATCATATCAACTTATATCAAATGGGCATTCGATGACCCCTTTAATAAAACATTCTATAAGTTGAAGTGGACTCCACCTCATTAACATAAGTTAGCCCAGGGTTCCTCAAATCTTACCCTGGAGGTCCAATTCACTGCAGAGTTTAGCTCCAACCCTGATCAAACTCACCTGTCTGTGATTTTCTAATGATCCTGAAGACATTGATTAGCATGTTCAGGTGTGTTTGATTAGGGTTACAGCTAAACTCTGCAGAAAAGTGGATCCCGAGGTCCAGATTTGAGGAGCCCTGAGTTAGCCTATATTGTTTTCTTTTCTGAGGAATAGGCTGTAGGCTATAAAGTTAAGTGACTATTCACAAGCTGTTTTATTCATGGTATAATACAGTAAATGATTGGACATAATATTTAACGTCTTCCATTCATTATTTGTAGCACACCAGCCACCCAGTAATCGCAATAATTTTGTGCTTTGATGCTTTTAATATAACACAGCTTTCAAATTCTGTCCATTTTATCATGAAATACAAATTATAAATGTGTTTTTCCTCTTTATTTCAAGTTTATAGCAAGATATAAAAGTGAAGGAACATCAGAAGGCATGAAAAAAAAACAGTATAGCCTAATTTATAATGAAAATAATCTCATTATTGTAATCGGAAAGATGACTGACTCACGTGTGGCTTAAACTGAAGCGAATACAACAATCTGTCACGCCACATTAAAGAGCGTGAAAAAACACATTATAATATACATACTGTTTCTATTTCGCTATAAAACTGACAGATTTTGAAAGCTGAGATTTTGGAATATCTCCCAGTGCTCCCCAACCCAGGCCATTCGCATGCGCAAAAGAATATCTCAAAATATTATAACTAATCTTCATTCTCGAAACATTTCGACTTTATTCTCAAAATATTTTAACTTTATTAGAATATATAAATATAAGAAATATTTAGAATAAATTCGAAATATTACGAGAATAAAGTCGACTTTATTCTCATAGTATTTCGACTTTAATCTCGTAATCTTAGAATTTTTTTAACGTGGCACTAAAATGCCGAAGTAAAAAAAACAAAACATTTTAACTCTGAAAAAAAAAAAAAAGAACTATAAAGCAGGACTTAGAATATAGAATTGCATAAATGTGTGTAATGAATGCACAAAAAGTCCTTACCCCTTTGTCCTGGGTGGCAAAGTACCAGGTGTAAGGAGTCTGATTGACGACTGAAACCGTGGCACCCATGGTTCTGGATACTCTTACATTAAAACATTAAACTTTGTCAGTATTTAATAGTGATGGAGAATAAATAAGATAAAGGTAAGAAAATGGAAAAAGCTAACATTATAAAACAACAACAACTAGAATGGTATTAATTATAAATAAAGTAAAAATGAACCTGATTTTATTCCTGTTCAGTGAAGGCCATGGCTGTGAGAAGAGCGAAGGAGTAAAGTAGATCATGCCATCTGCTGCTCTTTATAAACTAGAGTTTAAGTGTGTGTTTTGTACTTTGTACTTAAAGTTACAAGTGATAACATTTAACCCCTGGGTTCTTGTTTAATCGGTCATAAAACTCTAACCCAATCATTAACATTTGGGTTCATACAATAAAGTGCATGATAACGGATTAAACAAGAACCCAGTAGTTAAATATTATCACTGGCAATTTTAAGTGTATGTTTTGAATTTTGTACTTAAGGACCATTTAATATAAATGTAAGATAAAACTCACTTTGCTTTTATTTAGAACTTCCACTTTTTGTGGAGTGTTCAGGAAATGTCTGTCTTCTTACTTGCACATAATGACACCAGAATTTACAGAAAACAGGAAGAAAAATAAGAGAAACTCTGAACAGAGTTCAGGGGTTTTAGAGAGTTCAGTACAAGAAGATGCACTATAGCATAAAATAAAATGAAATAAACCAAACTAAAAAAAATGTATGTTTTTCTTATAAGCTGTCTTCAGAATGTTCAGCTAAGTCCTCACATTGCTCTGATCTGCAGATGTTGTTGTTGTTGTTGTTTTCTTTTTAGCATTGTTATATTCCTGTCTTTTCTTGATTTATAATTCAAACTTTACTGTTTAACATTAAAGTTGGAATCATAGAATATTTGAAATATATTTTCACACATTGAAACTAGTGTGATTTTCAAGTCCATCCTGAGAGAAGCCTGATTCAGACGCAGGGTGAAGCTCAGGTTTGTAGGTCAGGAGCAGCAAGCCATAAAGGAACTCATTACAGTTTTCTGCAGAAGTCTAAGGTTATTGGCTGCTTTTAGACTTTTATTGTCATACTAAGTAACAATATTCACTGTTAAAAAAATGATCATAAAACAGTAGAAGACTGTAAAACTGCTACAGTAGAAACCTGTTAACTGGTTAACAATAAGTTTCCATGGTATATATGGTGAATGACTGTAATTACATTGGAAGTGAAAAAGAAGTCATTGTATAATTTAAAAATTATAATTATTTATAAAAAAATATACATATTATATTAACTGAAAAACTGTAAATTGACACTCCCAGTATTCCCCGCATTACATATTTTTAATGTATTTTTAATTGAAATAACTATATTTCTTCTTAGTTTTCTCTTATCAGTTGTGAACATTAGGGTTTTTGGTGGTTATCAGTGTATTACAGTGGTACAAAACAGACGTTAGTACTTCAATAGGTTGGTATATTAACTAATTACAGGTGCATCTCAAATTAGAATGTCGTGAAAAAGTTCATTTATTTCAGTAATTCAACTCAAATTGTGAAACTCGTGTATTAGATAAATTCAATGCACTCAGACTGAAGTAGTTTAAGTCTTTGGTTCTTTTAATTGGGATGACTTAGGCTCACATTTAACAAAAACCCACCAATTCACTCTCTCAACAAATTAGAATACTTCATAAGACCAATAAAAAACATTTTCAGTGAATTGTTGGCCTTCTGGAAAGTATGTTCATTTACTGTATATGTACTCAATACTTGGTAGGGGCTCCTTTTGCTTTAATTACTGCCTCAATTTGGCGTGGCATGGAGGTGATCAGTCTGTGGCGCTGCTGAGGTGGTATGGAAGCCCAGGTTTCTTTGATAGCAGCCTTCAGCTCATCTGCATTGTTGGGTCTGTTGTCTCTCATCTTCCTCTTGACAATACCCCATAGATTCTCTGGGGTTCAGGTCAGGCGAGTTTGCTGGCCAATCAAGCACAGTAACACTATGGTCATTGAACCAGCTTTTGGTACCTTTGGCAGTGTGGGCAGGTGTCAAGTCCTGCTGGAAAATGAAATCAGCATCTCCATAAAGCTTGTCAACAGAAGGAAGCATGAAGTGCTCTAAAATTTCCTGGTAGATGGCTGCGTTGACTGTGGACCTCAGAAAACACAGTGGACCAACACCAGCAGATGACATGCCAGCCCAAATCATCACTGACTGTGGAAACTTCACACTGGACTTCAAGCAACATGGATTCTGTGCCTCTCCAGTCTTCCTCCAGACTCTGGGAGTTTGATTTCTAAATGAAATGCAACATTTACTTTCATCTGAAAAGAGGTGACTCTTGATGCACTGACTCCAGCTTTAGTCCACTCCTTGTGAAGCTCTCCCAAGTGTTTGAATCAACTTTGCTTGACTGTATTCTCAAGCTTGCGGTCATCCCTGTTGCTTGTTGCACCTTTTCCTACCCAAATTCTTCCTTCCAGTCAACTTTGCATTTAATATGCTTTGATACAGCACTCTGTAAACAGCCACACCTTTCAGTAATGACCTTCTGTGACTTACCCTCTTTGTGGAGGGTGTCAATGTTTGTCTTCTGGATCATTGCCAAGTCAGCAATCTTCTCCATTATTGTTGTTTCAAAGAACAAGAGATACCCAGAATTTATACTGTAGGGATGGTCATTTATTGAAACTCAAATGTAAATATTCTAATATTTTGAGATACTGATTTTTTTTTTTTTTTTTTTTTTACTGATTTATACTGATTTTTGACTTTCATGAGCTGTAAGCTCTAATCATCAAAATTAAAACAATTTTTTTTTGTTTTGCTTTACATGTAATGAATCTAAAATATATGAAAGTTTCACTTTTTGAAATAAGTTACAAGAAAAAATTAACTTTTTCACGACATTCTAATTTATTGAGATGCACCTGTATATTAATTAAATTAGTTTTTTATTGTGAATTCAAGTTAAAGGGATAATTCACCCAAAAATGAAAATTCTGTCATTAATTACTCACCCTCGTGTCGTTCCAAACCCGTAAGACCTTCGTTCATCTTCAGAACACAAATTAAGATATTTTTGATGAATTCTGAGAGCTCTCTGACTCTTCATAGACAGCAAGGATCCTACCACGATCAAGGCACAGAAACATAGCAAGGAGATCAGTAAAATAATCCATGTGATGTCAGTGGTTCAACCGTAATTTTACGAAGCTACGAGAATACGTTTTGTGCGCAAAAGAACCCCCCCCCCCCAACTTTTCTTCTAAACAATCGCCTCTAAACCACAGGAAAATGTTGTTTGTTTTGTTTTATTTTATTTAAGTAGCATAAATCCTTTAATGGGTCTTTGATTTTTGTCAAGTTTAAGACTATATAAACCAGACCTTTTTTTTTCACTTTAAAAATTGTTACACAACTTTTTCTTATAAAAATCACCTCTAAGCCACAGGAAAAATGTTGTTTGTTTTGTTTGATTTCATTTTATTTAGTTATTCACGCTTAATAATGTGGTACAACAGTTAAAACGCAGATATGCACCTACAAATATCTAACAGGAATGAAACCAAATGTTTTCGCTTCATTCCGCGTAATAAATCAAGACAGGATTTCTCTTTGATTTTCTTGCAGTAAGACTTCTTATCAGTTGAAACAGACGTACAACATCTAAACTTTTACAACATAACACGAAATACAAGATATCGCGGCTCACGCATCTCAGTAAAATGAGAGAAGGTTTGAAGATGGCGTGCAGAATTTGTGATGCTGTGCTATAGGGTAGCCTATCGGTTAAAACACATTCACGCAGCCTACAAATATTTAACAGGAATGAAAGCAAATGTTTTTGTTTCACACGCGTAATAAAATCAACACAGTATTCCTCTTTGATTTCTTGCCGTAGCGCTTGTGGTGTGTTATCTATCAGGTGAAACTTTTACAACATACTAGGAAATGCATGAATGAATGATTATGCGTTCATACCGCCGTACTGTTTTTCAAAAGATTGTAAAAACATCTAAAGATGTTTTATGGGGTTGTTTTATAATTGTAATCTAGTGAGTTTGGAGGGATCTGGCGATTTGAAAGGTGGTGTTGTGTCAGACAAAGTTCAGCGATAAAAACAGATATTACTTCTAAGATGTTCAGTGATCAAAGTTTGTCCATTGCACCCTTCCAGTCCTGGTGAACTTTTTGCCTAAAGTTCAGTGATCAAAGGACATCCATTTTAACCATTTACGGCATGCACCTGCAAAGTTCAGTGACTGGTCAAACGATGTGTGGCCTTTTGAACCTTTTTGCGACACATATCTGGTGAACCTAAAACCGTGATGCTCTAAAGCAAGGATTGGAAGTCAAATGATCCTCTGATGAATGCAAAGGTGGTTACAGAAATTTTTTCTTTATGAATTAGACCTAAATTAGATTAAAAATTAAACGTCAGAAGGTTGTTTGCAACAAAAGTACACCCTAAACAAGGTGCTACAAATGTCTCACAGAATCTTTACAGCAGATTAGACTTTCTTTCTCACTTTAAAATGTTATTATTAACCGTGGGGGTTTAAATGCAGCATTTTTTTTTTTTTTTACAGTATAATGTTTTATTTTATAAACAACTGGTTGTTTTTATTAACAATAGGTTTATATTACTAAGGTTTGATCAAATAACTGCAAATATTCGATAAATCCATCTTATCACCCCAAACTGATGTGTCTGATGGTTTGTGATGACATAAATATCTTACTGATACAGATGTTAAGTATCTGTAAAAATAGTTTACAAAGACATGTTTTTTAGCTTTCATGTAGGAATCGTGTCCGCACTCAAGCAGTTTTGTGTAACAGAGTCCTGAGACAAATGAAAAGAGAATGTGTGAAAGGCTTTTCTCTTTAAGATATTTGTAATGACAGACTAAAAGGTTTAGATCGATTAAAACAATTGAGGTTATGCATTTCTCTTGAATATGTATACAGTAACCAGTGAATACATGAAACAGTATAAATACATAACCTCATAAATTCAGCGTGATTCTATCATATTAACCAATAATTAAAAAAAAAAAAAAAGATTTAATTTACCATATCTGTCTTTCTCTTCAAAACACAATAAACTTTCTTACGACTTTTTAAATGTGTTGAAAAACCGGTTTTAGGGGAAACCAGTGTTGATTTTTCCAAGTTAGGATGCTTGTAGTTAATCACATCTTTAACTAAAACATTTTTATTCAAACTCTCTCACGCACGCACACAACTTTCTCTGTACATTTATTTTCCTTTCTTTCATTATTTAAAATACAAAAATATACGTCTAGTGAAATAATAGAAAACAAACTTTACTGTAGCTATGCAACTACAGATGCTGAAAGAGCTCATTAACCTGTTTAACTCTAAAAATGTGAACAATATCACTAGTTTGACAAACAAGGGTACGTTCATAAAACAAGTCTGGACCCGATTTGAAGCATTCTAACAACAAGTACAACCGTTGCAGAAAATGTATTATAGCACTATAGTATTATAGTATTATAGTAAGATAAAACTCTGGATGTGTGATCGACTGACTTTATCAGATGTTCAAGATATTATTATAAGAACTAATGCTATTGTGAAAATGAAACTATGACAAATACACACCATAATCAAAGCTGAAGGTGGTGCAATAAAATATTGTTTATAATATTTTTTAAAATAAGGTTTGTGACTTTTTTTGACCAGTACATCTGTAGGTAGCTTTTCAATGTCCCTGAAATAACAAAATATTTTACATTTAATAATAATTAATCTCAACTGTCTTATCTGCATTATTTTTTATTTCAACCCTTTTTTTTAAAATTGTGTTTCTAATAGGATTGTGCGCCTTTGGCATGATGTCGGAATCCTGGTGACCAACAAGTACACGGACATGCTGCACTCACTGGAGGCAGAAGGATTGCTCGACTTATCAGTGCTCAAGGACCTTTTCTGTGTGCACTACACTTCTCTTCCAAGACTTCAAGCAGACTTGGACACATTTGCAGAAGCCTGGAATCATCATCCACTCTCCTCAGAAGGCAATCGAAGTCCAGAGCAGCTGTGGCAGATTGGACTGATGCACACACATACTGACCAATCAGAGAGTTACGAGGTATTGTAACACTGCTTTACTTCTTGTCACCACACTGCTATTTATGGTAAGGTTTTGAACTTAATAGATACTTAACCATGTGTTTAACTTCTATACCTTCAGGACATTGAAGAGCCAGACCTGGATTGGGACATGGCAGCTTCTTCTGATGCCTGTGAAGACTTGGGAGTTGTTGTTCCAGAATTTGAATGCCCTCTGAGTTCAGATGGATTGAGGGCCCTCGAACACCTGCTGAATTCAACTGGTCCTAATGTCCCTGTCAAAGAACTGTATTTGACAGATTTGTTGCATCAAACTCCCGACAAAGCATAGTAATTTAAAAGAAGAAAAAAACACCAAGACAGATTTTATTTTGCATTTAAGTTTACTGTATATAAATATACCTTTCTCTTCATTTCTGAATTGATTTTGTAACAATATGCCAGCAATCAATACAGCTTCAATAAGCTGTTACTTTGATTAAGTTTCACACAGTGCCAACTTCAGCTACAATACAATCACAAGGAGCACAGCACTCTGGAAGGCAAGCTTTAATGGAAGTCACGTCAAGCTTGTTTTGAGTGAGAAGCCTTTCCACATTAACGAGCCGCAGGTGCGAGCGATCACCTCTCAAATAAACAACCACAGAATATAACAAGTGTGATCATGTCGTAATTTTGTATCAATATTTTTTTTAATTTGTTCACATACTTGTGAAAATCCTATAAAGAAAATGAAAAAAAAGAACTGTAATACTAACACATACAGTACCTTGTGGACTCGAGGCATCTTGTCCGCTTTCAAGGAGTTGCTTTCAAAGAATCCAGTTGGATCATCCTCTGCAGTTTCAGAAAAATTATTGTGTTGAACAGCCCCAACACACTCCGAACTGTCAAATAACAGCACTTGGTACATCAACTTTATGCTGAAATGAGATGATAATATATCAGTTTTTTTCTCACCATAAGCATCCAGTTTATTTACAATATGCAAGATAAGGTTAAGCCTTGTAGGATCAATCTTAAACACAAACTGTACACAATCACAATATTAAAATATTATTAGTTTCTGGCTTTATTACAACTACATGCAAGCACATCTGTTTTCTTACCTTCGGTTTCATCTCTTTTTTTTTTCCTTCAGATTTCGGACATTTCAAATGAATCGACAAACAGGGCCTGCTTCTGATGAGTCTTGTTGTATCTTCTCATGAGAATGAACAAATATGAATTCCCAACCTTGGAGTAAAAAGTGCATGTCATGCAAAGTTATCATGTAAATGCTGAAATGATGTGTTTGCTACTGTCTATTATAACTGGACTTGACAATGAGCTACAAAACTCTCATATCAAATCAGAAAGCACTGTTGAACTGTGTGCCTTTTTTCTTACCTCACTTTCCAGCTCCCAGGCATATCTAATGTCTGCAGATAATAAAAGCATTAGGATATTTATCTTATATACCCAGCTATCCACAAGGTCAGTAGATTTCCCCTCAACCCTGGTCACTGTAAAAAGACCAAGGAAGTCAGGATCAGGTTTTCCACCTTTACATTGCTGTGATTGAATGTTTTGTCTACAAGGTCACCAGTGTTGTACAATGTGCCATTTACCAGTCCATTCTTGTCTTTTTTTCTACTGCATCCTGATTTTCTTTCCATAAAACCTGGAAAATTTGTTCATGCTTTTTTATGCCAGAAATGACCTCCTCTTTTGCAATCACTTCCTTTGCACTGTCAACCCAAACATAATTTAAAAAAAAAGTTAAATTATTTAAATACGGGATCAGAAATCTTAGCTCAAGAATGGGCAGAGATAATGAAACTTGATTATTTTCTCACACCTGGCAGTTCTCTGGGATTTCTGAAGGGTTGCGTGCCTCTCTGCCAGCTTCAGTATAACAAACATTAGTAGTGGTGGTTCATTCAGAAATGTTAATCAAGTTCAACCAAAAATGAACATTTGCTGATCATTTATAGTAGGCTCCTGAAGATGTCTTCCTTACTTCTTCAGAAGAGAGAAACATTTTGTAGTATTAATGTCCCAACTTTAATGCAAGTGAATGGAATGCAGTTTGAGCAAACTCTTTAAACAGCATCAAAATAATCCAGTCCACCAAATAAAGGTCTTCTGAAGTGAATCCCCGCATTTGTGATCTATTCCTTGAAACTGCAAATGTGCAATATAGAAACAGTTTCATACTTACAGTCTTATGTCACAGACAGCAAATATGTACCTACCCAACCATCAATATCTAA
This sequence comes from Acrossocheilus fasciatus, assembly GCA_036784905.1. Taxonomy (NCBI): domain Eukaryota; kingdom Metazoa; phylum Chordata; class Actinopteri; order Cypriniformes; family Cyprinidae; genus Acrossocheilus; species Acrossocheilus fasciatus. The sequence goes on from JAXUIB010000027.1 coordinate 1,043,913, forward strand.
AGTTATTTCAGGCCAGCAGTATCTTTTGCAGATGGCATCCCCAGTTTTATTTAACCACAGTGAGCTCAAATGAACTGCAGTGAAATTCTTTGAACACCTGGTCAGCTGCTTCTGAACCACAAAGAAGCTTTAGCCGCAGTACCTTTGTGCTTTATGTAGTGCAGCTCTCCATCTGATTACAAGTGTGAAAATTTGTTTGGTGCTCAAAACTGTATATACAGGTTTTAAAAATACTCTTAAAAAGCTGAAACTGGTGGCTTTACATTTGGAGTATGGTAACTGGTTTAAGATTACCAAACACTGGTTGAAGCTGCTCATCAAGAGCTGACCATGAACTATTCCAAGCTGGTTGACCTGCTACCATCTTCCAAAATGAGCTTTAGCTGGTATGACAGTACAGGCCATGTTAAGATGCACAATAATCTTCATGGTGGATGAAGGAATGAGGTGTTTTGCCCGTTTCAGTTTCAGGTAAAACATATACAGTTTCGTGTGAGAGCATGATGTATACACGACAGCGTATCCTCAGATACAGTTGAATTTTAACCTTTTTTAGTCCCATCAGAAATGAGCTCAGTACACACCAGCTCTGCAGGAATTGTAGTGGATACTGGCGCTATTATTGTTGGTTATATAGTTAACAAACAGTTAGGAAATGGACCAGTAGCCCCTCACTGCAGAACAAAGATCCACATCTAGGGGTTGGGGATGGTAGGTTTAGGGGTGGAGATGGGTGGGTTTAGGTATATATAAGGTGGGAGGAGTTGGATTTGGATCCAACCTCGCCCCCTGGATCTTGTGTTCTGCAGGGAGGACCATCTCAAATGGACAGTTTACCAACTCACTTTGGGAAGGATGTGACCCAAGATGTGCAAGCAAGTCTTTGAGATCTGTGAACTGTTTCTGACAACTTCTGTTCTCACATATATCTGCACCTGGCATAACGGTCAGGTTATTTTCTGGCAAACCTTTGGAGCAAATTGTTGTACACACCATATACCAACATGACCAACAGTCTGCAAAGCAAAATGTTCCTTTCTCTTTTCCCAGCGAGATATTAGTGATGGGCCATTCTTGAATGATTCATTTAGAACGAATCTTTAATGTGACTAAGGAAGAACGAGTCATCTTGGGGAGTGAATCAGTCGCGCATGCGCAACATCCGAGGTTCTGTACTGGAATACTGACCGTTTAAGTTCGTAAGGAGAATTTCAGACAACAAATTTACAACGACTTGTCAATGGAGAACAGAATATTGTATTGGTACTGTCAATTGAAATAAGTTCAATGTTGGCAATCAGACAGTAAATAGAACAAAGAGAGAATATAATCAGTTTATGTTGGTACAATTAAAAAAATAAAAGTCCCCCCCAAAACACAGTTCAAAAAGTATTGTTGTTGTTGTTGTGTTGTTGTTTGTCCTATTATAAAGTCTGATCCTTCCAGGAAAAAGAAAAACAATAATAATAATAATAATAATAATAGAGAAGAAGTAGAAATAATCACGTGACAGAAGAGCAAAAAAAGGTGCTGAATTCACTCCAGGAAAAGACACTCTGTGACATCGATTACACACTGTTGGCCTGCTGTTCGATTGTCCAAAGTTGACTCAAGGAATACCCATGAATGGGAAAACGGAAAGCCAACCTGCGTAATGCAGAGAACTTATCACTCATTGACATTCACTCAGCATTAAACAGACATATTATTGTAGGACAACTATGAAATTAAACTGAACATCATACTGGGTCGTGTTGCTGAGAGGTTTGCGATTGTAGCTCCGTGTAGCTTCGCTTTTCTGTTGAATCTCTATCTTACTTCACTCTCTGTTGTTTAAAGTGATAATATATAATTTGATATAATGATATGATAATATATAACTTGATATATAACTTTATATGACCCACCATATTTCACGAGTTCAACAACCAACAGTGGTAAGTGAATCATTCATCAATCACGGTGAGTAATGGCTTCTTCTCCTGCTATTGTTGTTTGCACTGTCTGCCACATGTATAGTTTATCTGTCTCTGTCAGCAGCGAGGGATTCACATGTGATAAATGCAGGGAAATAGTTAGGCTGACAGAGAAGGTTTTAGAACTAGAGACACGCATCCAAACTTTAGTTGAGGATAGTAAGAATGTGAGGGCTGTAGATACTGCTTTGGATGCGACTAGTTCAGGGAGTCCTGTACATTGTTCGGTTTCGGTTGAGCCCGTGCAGCAGGGCAGCTGGGTGACTGTGAGGCAGCATAGTCGCGGGTCAAAACACCACTCTTCCGTTCCGATCAGAACATCAAACAGGTTCTCCCCACTCAGTGAAGCACCCACTGAGAAACCTGATGAAAGTGCTCTAGTTATTGGCGGTTCTATTGTACGGAACGTGAAAATAGAGACACCAGCCACCATAGTCCATTGTTTACCAGGAGCCAGAGCGCCTGACATCTTGGCAAATTTAAAAGTGCTGGCTAATGCTAAACGTAAATTCAGTAAGATTGTTATCCACGTCGGGGCTAATGATGTTCGACTTCACCCGTCGGAGATCACTAAAAATAATGTTAAAGAGGTGTGTGAACTTGCAAGTACGATGTCAGACACTGTAATATGCTCTGGTCCCCTCCCTACTTACCGTGGCGATGAGATTCATAGCAGACTGTCGGCACTCAATGGCTGGATGTCTAAGTGGTGCCCGCAAAATAACATAGACTTTATAGACAATTGGAAGAATTTTTGGTGCAGACCTGACCTGTTGAAAAGAGATGGTGTTCATCCCTCCTGGGGTGGTGCCGCTCTTCTCTCTAGAAATATGGCACATAGTCTTAGAGTTCGTACTTGACTAACTGGAGCCCAGGTCAGGAATCAGACAGACTGGCTAAACCGATCGTCTGCTAGCCGCCTCACGTCACAGAAGTCAGTTAACTCTCAGCACATAGAGACTCTTTCACCTAGATATCACACTATAGAGACTGTGTCTGTTCCCCGGACTAGAAAATACCAAAAACGTCCAAACCAATTTAAGAGAAACAATTTGATTGACATTCAACAAATAAAAAAAAATTATATAGTACAGAGAAACAAATGATAAAGCTTGGCTTACTGAATATCAGGTCCCTTTCTACGAAAGCGCTTTTTATAAATGATTTGATCACTGATCAGAACCTAGATGTGCTCTGTTTGACAAACCTGGCTAGTTAGTGCTGGCTGCAGATAAATTCCTAATCGTAGGTGATTTTAATATCCACATTGATAATGAAAAAGATGCATTAGGATCAGCATTCATAGACATTATGAACTCTATTGGGGTTAGACAACACGTGTCAGGACATACTCATTGTCAAAATCATACTCTACATACTCTACAAAATCATATTCTGCAGCAAAGTCATGATATCTCAGATCATTATCTAGTCTTGTGTAAACTCCTAGCTAGGAAGAGGATCTATTTCTTTCAGCATCTTGAGTATCATATATCCCGTTCAAGATGTTCAGTTTGGTTATTTTAGCTGTGTCTTGTAGTAGCTTTAATTCAGATGATACCTGGTTTCCAATAGTAGTAAATGCATCAGGTGTTGGGTCTGCCTCAACTTTCATTGCCATTTGCTTCAAAACATCTGCCTTCTACAGCCCAACATCAGATACTGATCTATCCTTGCGCCCCGCTATTACATGTGCAGTATACATTTCATAGTGCTGTATGCTTAGATCCTTGCTCATGTAACCGGTGACTCGCGACACCAAACATCATATTCGGCGGGTGACACCAGTTGAGATACTTTGACTCTGTGTTATGTGAATTTGTGGAACCAGACAAGGGACAGCAAGCGCCGGTTCACTGGAAGCATTTCTGCATTTCTGATAGACAGAACAAACAAGTAGCCTCTTAGATGGTATTGCCTTTATTTTTATTTCTATAAAATAAAATTGTGTACACTTATCACCATGAGCTCTCATTTCCACATATTTAGGTATAAGGCAAAAATATAACTCAAATAGAGTAAAATGACAAAAATAATCACACAGGTAAGGAAAGTAACATTACACACATGAATTTGAGTGAAAATATAGATATAAAATCAATAATTCAGATAAAGGTTAAATAAAATCAGGAAATCAAAAGAAACCTACCTCTCCCATGAGGTTACCTTACAAAAGGGAAGAGGAGGAGACCCGAACAGGAAGTTAAGTCAGCTTGTGATATCACAACACTTAAAAGAGAAGCACTCGATCATGTAACCATGTAAGATGTATGAATAAGCAATTTTACACACATGCTGTATATATATATATATATATATATATATATATATATATATATATATATATATATATATATATATATATAAAACACATATTTAACAGTGCATTTTCTATACGTTACACTCATAATAAAATGATATGTAACTACCATATAAGTTTCAAAACAGTCAATCCATAGTAAAGTGCACACAGCCTGCATAAAGTAGTTGTGTTTTTTCACTAGGCGTTGTGGCTTCTGTAAAAATGTGACATCAGAACTACTGTCAACGCCTTCAGTCACCATCCTGAGCACCGCTCACTGTCCCACCTTCCTTTTACCAAACTCCCAGACAACATAGCGTCCATGCCATTGCTGAGCAACAACAACAACAACACGGAAACATGTCGGTTAACGGATGAAGCCAGATCGTCCGACCTGTAACGTTAAACTCTCACTTAAAGGATGGACGATCTAACAGGATTGTTCCTATGTGGTGGATCACATCCAGTGCGTATAATAAAGACAAACTCACCGTGTTTATCTAGTCATGAGGAAGATGTAAATACACTTCAATTTCAGCAGGCAACTATTTTTACAGCTACATTATTATTCCAGCCACAATTAAATCACAGTAATGTATATACCATTACAAATGATTATATACAGTATATATAAATCGTTGGTTTCTTGTTTTACACACTAACATGATTTCATACACGACATAATCGTGAGATTCAAGAAATCTTTAGACGAACCCATAACATCAAAAGACAATACTTTATTGAACCTTTTCTGATAAGAAGTGTGTGCTGCAAATGTGAGCATTTTTGACGATAGTTTCTGCCCAGTCCGCTCATTTTATTGCGTTTAACCACAGCTGTCGTGGGTTTTTTGTCTGGCAGTGGCAGCAGGTATGCGATCAAATTTCTAATTTGAGGCTGTATTACATCGATTCTGGCACCCAAACATCACAACAAGATGTTATTTTAAGCTCCTTATGTAGCCGAATCTGCGCTGGTTTGAATGGGCCGCCTCCAGTTTTCCCTTTGTTTTGCCTCCAGCTAGCGCTGTGACATCGACCCTAAGAGTTACCCGTGGTTGGCCTGACCATGCATCACTCAGAAAACAACGGGACAATCAGAAGAGAATATTAATGATTAATGAATATTAATTAGACGGGCCAAAATCGACCTGTTCTTAGCAGAGCTCCTGAGAGAAGAGCTGTAAAAATATATTGAGATGGTTTTTGGTACTTATACCGCAAATATATATTCTTAAGGACATCAAAACATAGAATAAAACTCCAGATAGGTGTAAAATGTGACCTTTAAGCAAAATAGATATGTGGCAACAGTTCATCTGAGATTTTCTTTAGACATCCACCCTCTGTATTGGGAATACCTTTGCCTGGTCTAACAAAATTTCAAGTCGGATTGACAGTTCTTAACCATTGTTATTTTAATAAAAATGTTCTTTTAGTAAATAGGAAATTTAGGAATCCAGTGTCATTCCAAGCAAATCGAGCTCATACTGCATCTTAGTTGATTGTGTTTGCATGTAGGGTTGTCTCTCTCGTCTGTTTCGGTAACCTTCAATCATTTCTTGAATAAGGATTAAGTAAAATTCCTTTCCATGGTCCACTCTAATTTGGTCCCACATCTCAAGGTTAACAACTGCAAATAATAATAAATACTACTAAAATGCAAATTCATGAAAATTGCTCACCTGTAACCATAAATTAAAAGATTGTTCTTTATCTGCATTGATGAAAAAGAAACAATTTTGCTGCTGAATCCATCAATTGCCAGGACATGTTTTGCTCCAAACATTGCCAGTTTTTCCATTCTGGTCAATGTGTAATTTATGGCCCATGCTTTCTGCGGTATAAGTAACTGGATTCAGGTTACGTCCACCCTGAACACACAATTAAGTCTTAGCATAAACAAGTTTATTGTGCGATAATGACTGTACGTTATCCCTACTTTTTTTGTCAGCTGCCACATAAATAAACACAATAAATATTTTAGAGAGTAGTTGTATATTTTTTGAGAGTAGTGACCACAGAACAGCTGATAATAAACCGGCTTAGACACCCCACTGTAGCCTATTAATTAAAGGAACATTCCACTATTTTTAGGGCTGGGAAGGTTACTTTTAAAATGTATTTCGTTACAGATTACAAAATATATGCTTTAAAAAGTATTTTGTAATGCATTTCGTTAGATTACTTAAGTATTCCAAAATATTTAGATTAAGTTACTAAAATTAAGTTAAATGGCACATTAACTTTGATGTCTTGTTTTTATGTTAACCACCTCTAAATAAAAATGGGTGGCATGAACGATGCATCGTTTCTAACATATTTGTATCGGTAAAAAACAATTTATATATGTATATTAGGGGTGTCAACGCTAACGCGTTAAACGCATGCGATTAATCAAAAAAATTAACGCAGATTAATCGTTTGATCCCAACTTCTTCCCGTCATCGCAGCGCGGAAGGTTATCTATCATTGTGTGATGAGGGTACAGAACCAGTGTTACCAGGGTAACGGCACAAGTGGGCTATTTTGAAAATACAGTCGCGGGAAAAATTACAGAGCCATGGGTTGCGTTTTTTTGGGCTACTTTTATAATGTACCGTGGCTGCCCAAAGTGTATATAGACAAATAAAAATTAAAATAGATCCTTTTACTAATATGTATTATACTTGGAATGTATCCCTTGCAACTTAAGAACGGAGAGGCGTTTGTAACAAACAACGTGAGTTTCAGCAGAAATAAACATGACAACAGCCACTATAGATTATATAAGATAATAAACACATGATTACGATAGGATATGGTCTGTATGTGATTTTCTTGAGTTGAATGTGTACATCTGAAATGCTAATTTGTGCAGCGATATAAAAGGCAATAAATAAAATATTTTAACAACCGTAAACGACCAAATTCCACATGTGATCGCAAAAGGAAGTTATTACAAACACTCGATGGTGGTTTGAAGTGAGTTCTGAGTAAAAGTGTACTATTAATCTCATAAATTGTCTTATGTAGCATGATGCTAATATTAGCTCTAATGCAGCTGCAGAACAGGTACAAAGGTCGCAAGAAATGTTTTGATGTATTTATTTAGAAACACTTTTGATAATAGTTGGGTAAATGTATACTGGGATTGAAGCGATGTGGCTTGGTAAACGTTTTATTGCCAGTTTAAAGGCTGATAATGGCTGAAGAAAAACAAACGAATAATGATAAAAGAATAATAAGGATTATGTCTCATATCTGCGGAGGTGTGAAAGGTTCTGTTTCCTTAAACTAGTTTGTCATGCATTTCTTTTTCAACACATTTACAGGTAAATCCTAGTATTTTAAATTTGTGATTAATCACAGTCCACAGTCAATTTTTTAATCGATTGACAGCACTAATATATAATTACTAGTGGATGCACTACATACTTTTATTGTTGAGAAAGTGACCAATAATCTGTGATTAGATTGATTTCTCCTCTCGAAATTGTTTCTCAAGCCCGTTCTTTAAATCACTGCTGCGCGTGAATATGACGAATCACAACACTACAGAGACCTGAGGAAAAATTTGGGATTAAAGTCCAAAACCTGACTTGAAATAAACTAACAAATCAATCGGGGCTAAAGCGGTTATAAACGACAATGTATGTTCACACAATCTAACTAATTTGTGCATGCTTATTCTTAGCAGCCCTTAATGTCAATCATGGATCAATGATGTCTGTTTCCATCATGGTCTAAAGTACCGAGAAGAATAAGTAAATAGTCTGGTGACATAGGTCTGCACGCATTTCTCAATATTTCGGTAGTTCTGACTTCACGAGTTCAACTCAGGACTCCCGCGGACGGGACGACGCAAGTCCGGTAATTCTGCAAAGAGCAGCGTACTTGATAACATCAGTCAGCTCGCCTCGGCTGCTGCAATTTTCCTCACTGTATTTACAATAGGATGAAATATGATAAACACCACTGCCTCTTTTCATTTTATGTTAACTACATTCTCGCCTGAAATACTTTTAAATACTATGAAGCAACTCATAATGTAATAGCTGCACATAATGGAAGCATTACATCATTATTGTAATAAAATGATCATAGTGTAATAATTTTCTCAAAACGTAAAATCTTGAACTCAATGTAATAATAATTTTTAAATGTAACAATTTTTCCACATAATGTAATAGGTAATTGTATGAGACATTTATTACATTATGAACACACTGTGGCAACTTATAATGTAATCAGTTCATAAGGTAATACCAGCACATAATTTAGAGTAATGTTTACTTTATTATAGTCAACATAATAAATTTGACCACAAAGCATAATAATAGTTTTATGTAAAATAAGCTACAACATTAAAAGAAAATTAGGCTATATTGTGAACTTTTATTGTGAAGAAATGTTCATTTAACTCGTGCTCCGTGCTGCTGTTGCCCGAGGCAGATAATGCAATCTACTACATTAGACTTTGGAAACTTTTTTTTTCCTTTTCAAAATTGTTCATAAAAATGAACATGCCTTCAATGCCTTAATTTTGATCAATTAAAATATATTTATATGTAACCACTGTCATTAACTTCTCAGGTAATGTCCGTGGCATGAAGACAAAGTAAATATGTCAGTAAAATCTGGCAATAAAACTACGCTCTTTCAAGGGAGTGCATTTAATGCATGGCCAAAGTAAGAACATCATCTGCTGTAAGTGTTTAAAACATGCAAAGTAGGACTGCCAACTGCTCCCATATTTAAGTAACATTCCATATTAAATCTACGGAAAGCATCGTGTCACGCCCAGTTTAGGGAGCTAAAAAAAAAAAAAAAGGAACTCAAAAAAATAAACTAGAGCACCCTTAGTTAAAACTGTAATAACTTATTTGGCAAACTCTTCGGTTCATATTTGCATTTGCGCTGTGGAGAGCATCAGATGTTTGCAGCGTTGAGCAGTGTAGCCAATCACAGACACATCCACTGAACTGAGATGAGTGACAGGCTCAGTGCAGCTGAAATTATAACGGGAGCACTCTTTGCACGGATTCTAGGCTTTCAGTAATGCATTCAGAATTTTAATAAAAGGGTTTTTTTTTTTTTTTTTTTTTTTCATGATGCGAAGAGGAACGATGTCCCCTCACTAAATTTTAGCTATAGTTTAGTTATTCTATATACATGCTAAAATGAATCTCAAATGTGAATATATTTGCTTAGTCTTTTCATGTACATATTAATACTAAAACGAAATATTTATGTCCTTTTAAAATGAATTTGTTTGAGTATACACAGACAAACAAATGATTTCTAAATGGAAATATACATTTTAGAAGTTTGGAAGTACTGGGCTGCTTATACTTTATTTCCCCACCAATGTCAAAATCAAACCAACAGCCTTGCTTCACATAACACAAAAAGAAACTTGTTTTTAGCTCATTTTTCACTATAATACTATTACTGTAGCTGTTAATTATAATTATATTTAACGAGTCTTCTTATAATACCTACACCTATTATACGAATTTATAATTCATATTCATACTTTTAGGTGTTTTTCTCCTTTCTCTGTTGTGTTCTAACAACATCAGAATTCTGGAACACAGAATATTTTGATACTTGAATAAAAACAACGAGAGCATCCGTACTGTAGATGGTACTGTGCTCTACCCTTTGGTTTAGCAATATAAAAGGGCATGGAAATTGAGCAATGGATGTTGAAACGTACAGTACAATGTAACTTTGGAAGCACCAATGTTTTTATTTTTAAAAAGCCTATTAGAATTATGAAATTTGCCAATATTTTTGTTGTGTATAATGTAATAAATTTCTCAAATGTAATAATTGTTATTACATTATGAGCTCAAGATTTTATTACATTTTGAGAAAATTATTACATATTGAACATTTTATTACAATAAAGTTCCTGGGTAAAGTTCCTGCGGTGGAAAAGGGGCTAAATATGCATTTTATGACAGCAGTAACTGTAAAGGGACTATTGTAATGGTAAATAAAATGTAAGCTAATACAGTCCTAATTACTAAGCTCAGATGAGTTAATGTGTGTTTCTTATAGCAGTTAAAATGTAGTTTTAATTTAGTGATTTTAACTTTTAGTTTAGTGATTGTTAATGCTTTAAAGAGCAATGTTTGATTGTAATGTTCTAATGCTATCTGTTCTAACTATAAAAGGTACAGCTTTTATAAACCAGAGAGAAAGGCTGCATGTAGGATCTCTGTACGGTGAGACAGGTCACCATGTGAGATATTGAGCCACTGAACTCAGTCGAGAATGCATAAATTATACGTTTTGAATTAACATCAATTCAATCAAATCAACCCGAGTCTTTAAGATCCGATTCCTTAAAAGCTGAAATAAGAGCTAATAAAATCCTTACAGGGGTAATGTCATTGCATTCCTATTGGTCAGTGAGCTCAGCTTAGCCTGACAGTTTGCCTGCCCTGGACCAGGTTAGCTTTCCAGCATAAGTAGCCACGGTGACTGAGGTTGAAGACGGTTCCCCTGTGGCCGACGACTTCGTGTCCCAAACCGCGACCACATGAGCGAGTTCCCCGGCTCCTTTGCCCTCACGGTGCATGCATTGTGGAACGTTGCGCTTTCGACCGCCGTGGTGTTGACCAGCACTGCGACATCAAGGGACATGAGGTCTTTCTGCCCGAACTTCGAGATGAATAAAGATTTTCTGCGTAGGGTCGACATTGACTTGCGCAATGGAGTCCATGAGGACCGCGAGGACGAATTTCTGGTCCTGCCGTAGGACGTTCATCCGCCCCAAGTTGTTAAGATTTGCCTTGGCAATGGTGGGGCGCTGCTTGTCGTCCGGCGGCAGCGTCTTGAGCTTCTCGGCGAAGATCTCAAAGACGCCATTGATGACTTCCGCCGAAGATCCGATGAATGCTGTAGGGAACCCCTTCATTGATTTTTAAAAAAAAAAATTTAAGATTCCTCTACGAAATCACTTGCCTGTGAAACGGCAGTGAGAGCTGATGTTGGGGAATATAGCCAAATTCTTCTACTGCTTCGCAACCAGTAGCTTTAACTTAGCTTTGGCTTCCTGAAAGGAAAGTACTAGAGATGTTATAACAGTTGGTGAATCTGATAAAAGACAGACAAATTCATACAAATAAAATAAATTCACATATTTAAAAAAGGATCAAAAATATAAAGAAATTTGGCCCCAAACATGTCAACTGAACAGCAGTGCTCAATGTACATACTGTACACACACACAGTAGGATTACAGATCTTGTCCTGAACATGTATGTCAAGTGTCTGTGTGTGTGTGTGTGTGAGAGAAAGAAAGAGAACACATTTCAGCTTATGATTTTTTGTTGTTGTTTGTTTGTTTGTTGCACATCTTGATGCCTTGATGACAGGGGTAGGGGGCTCCCATATAAAACACTGAGGCTTCCCCAAATTCAAATTCAGATGCAGTGCGTTTTCTATGGTGGGTTTGAACAAAACCAAAATTAGAAACAGTTTGGAACGCTATTATCATGACAGTGCTTTATGTGGGAGTCCTCTACCTGTCATCAGGCATCAAAATGCGCAACAAACATTTACAACAGAAAAAGAGAAACATAAGCTGAAATGTGTTCTCTCTTTGTCTCTCTCTCTCACACACAGTTTGACATACATGCTCAGGGTAAGTACTGTAATGTATATGTGTACAGTATGTACTGCTGTTCAGTTGGCTCGTTTGAGGCAAAATTTCTTTTTATTTTTGATACATTTGTATTTTTAAATACATAAATCTTTTATTTTATTAGAATTAATTTGTCTTTCATCAGATTTACCAAATGTTATAACTTCTATTTGTGCTGGTCAATTATGAACAATAGGTAAAATTGAACTGCTAGCGAAAACTTGGGTGCTGAAAATATTTGAGTTGCCCCTCCCCTTTGAGTGACTCCTCCCCTTTGTGTGGCCCCTCCCTTAATCTCCCTCCAAACTTTCGCTATAACTTGAGAGCCCTGTTATCTCAATGACGATTCGAACTCAACGCTCAGCGTCTCACTGGCCTTTTGGACAGCAGTGGGGAAGAGCGGGATCCTTACGTCATCATTGCGTAGAAAGTGCTCGGGTGTGTCGTGTGAGTAGTAGGCGTCAACGAGGTTCCTGGAATTTTCCTCGGAGGCCCCGAAGAAGTTTTTGATATTTAAAAAGAATTTAAAACTGTTAAGAATAGAAAATTATACATAGTGCTCATTCAACAAATGCACAGCTAAACAGATGAGTTTTGAGTCTGGATTTAAATGTGGCTAATGTTTTAGCACATCTGATCTCTTCTGGAAGCTGCTTCCAACTGCGGGCGGCATAATAGCTAAAAGCAGACTCCCCTTGTTTTGTGTGAACCCTTGGTATTTCTAACTGACTCGATCCTAATGATCTGAGTGGTCTGTTAGGTTTATATTCAGTGAGCATATCTCCAATGCATTTAGGTCCTAGGCCATTGAGTGATTTATAAATGAGTAAAAGTACTTTAACTCTTTCAATGCCATTGACGATATCTCGTCAATTAAGAGACAACGCTTCCCCGCCATTGTGAGTTTTTACGGCAATCCGTGTTCTATGTGTATTACGGTAAGGAAAGCCCTAGCACATGTCCTGAATGAGTTACGGGACTTCCGGGTCTTTAGGGTGCGAATAGAAGACGATCGGCATACATGGAAGGATCAGAGAAAATGTAGATCATGCTTTGACCAATTTGAATCTGATCAGGACGATGTAGTCAGTGAGAGAGACACAGAAACATCTGTAGTTGTAACAGATCCGTCGATCTGAATAGGGGTGTGTGTGTGTGTGTGTGTGTGTGTGTGTGTGTGGGCTCTGTCTGTCTGTGTGTGTTTGCGTGCGTGTGTGTGTGTGTGCGCGCATGCGTGCATGTACAGTATATGTATTTATATGTATGTATGTAGCCTGTGTGTGTGTGTGTGTATAATCATATGCATGTATGTGTTTGTGTGTGTCTCTGTTTGTTCTGTTTATTGAATACAATTTAAATTATTCATATATTTATAAGTGAAAGAATGACATCTGAATGCATTTTGCATGAAAATGCACTACTTTGATAAAAATGCATTTTTCTCAGTTTTTTGTCCAAAATGTTGTATTTTTGATGGTACCCACCTGCATTCAAATGGTCATAAAACATGAACACATGAAGATAGAATAGTTTTTTTGTTTGTTTAAAAGCAGAGACTTGGTTCTTTATTTTGATATATAATATGTTCTTATAGTCATAGCAGAAAATATTCTGAGGGCCGTCAAATTTAGGTGAAAATCATCAAAAATGCTGGCAGTGGCAGGCAACTTTTAAAAAAAAAAAACGCTGGCGGGGAAAGAGTTAAAATCAATCCTAAATGTAACTAGAAGTCAGTGTAAGGGTGTGATATGCTCAGATGTTCTGGTTCTAGTCAGAATCCTGGCAGCAGCGTTCTGGATGAGCTGCAGCTGTCTAATGGTCTTCTTTGGAAGGAGACCCTTACAATAATCCACCTGCTGGTGATAAAGGGATGAACAAGTTTCTCCAAGTCTTGACTGGAAACAAAACATCTAATTCTTGCAATGTTTTTGAGATGATAGTATGCTGATTTAGTTACTGCTTTGACATGACTACTAAAACTAAGGTCTGTCTCCAGAATCACCCCAAGATTTTTTGACTTGGTTTTTAGTTGATTGACCCCTAGAGTCGAGGTATGCATTCACCTTGAGAACTTCATCCTTGTTTCCAAATGAAATGACTTCAGTTTTCTCCTTATTTAACTGAAGAAAGTTCTGGCACATCCAACAGTTTATTTCATCAAGCTGTAGTCATTTGGAGATAAGGCTAAGTAAATCTGGGTATCATCAGCATAGCTGTGATAGGCAATTTGGTTCTTTCTCATTATTTGACTTAGTGTTGTTTGAGAGTTTTGAATTAAAACAACAAAAATGAATAAATCGATTGTTTAACCTGAAAAAGTTTGTTGCACATGATCACCAAACTCTTTCAGTTTAAATGTACATCTGTCTGTAGTTTAATTGATATAATATAGACTAGCGGTTTCTTCCCGATGGCCATTTAAAAGTTTTCATGCAAAATAGCAATATGAAAAACTGTCATAAAAGTAGCTAAACTGTATCTACCTTGGTTTTCAACGCCGATGTGGAGTCGGTGGTGGGCTCCTGGTGGCTATTTTTTGGACAATTACCAGAGCCTGGTCATGTGCATTTCAATAAAGTGATTATTAGCATCACTCTATACATCTTTGTGTTTCAGTGTTTGAGGAGTACCGACGCCACCCTGTGGGAACTGTAAAAGTGGAATCAGCACCTAGGGAGCTGTCCTGTGAAAGCGCAACGTCATGTGTAACGTGTTTAACATGTGTCTGTCCCCCCCAAACCCCACCACCATTCAAACGGAGGCACTTTTTCCACACGTTAAAGAAATTAGATTCGGGGGGTGGGGGTGACAACAAAGAGGCATGATTATGACAAACCTACATTTGAGTAAAACAGACATTAGACATAGATCACATGTGTAGTATCAGTGTTTGGGACATAAATACAAGGAATAGATGGTGTCAAACACAATTTAACATGTAATATTTAACCCTTGTGCGGTCCCCATTTTGGGTTGTGCACTCAAGGTCTTTGGGGTCTCTGGAGACCCCAAGCAACAAAATGTAATTTTGTAGCAAAATAATTGGGGGTTTTTTAACCAATGTAATTTTACTCTGTTTATTAATGTTTTTACTCCACATTTGTGTAGGTTTTGAAGGATTTATGATCATTTTAAAATTTATATAAATAAATTAAAAATAGTTTTTATATAGGGTTTTTATACAAAAAACAGCTTTTTATAGAAAATTCACTTTATAAAAGACCCACATTTCTAACTTTCATTCATGGGGATAACATGGATCATTTGACATGGTTTAGTGTAAAATTTTTGCCCATTTTTTGGAAATTGCAGTTTTAAAATAAAAAATTATATTTTTTACCACTAGATGGCTGCAGAGCTCTATTATTTGCTATTTGACCAACTGAAAGATGTCTTTTCACAAGTTTTTTCAGTTGGATTCTTATCTACATATTATGAAATCACAATTATAACAATAAAAATTACTTTGTCAAAGTTTTGCATTTTTAGAAATGAAAAAAAAAAATCAGTTTTTCAATAATGTTACATTATGTTTAGAATCAAACCTGAACAAGCTGTTACAAAGAGAAAAGTTGGAGTCTTTAGAGATTATCATTTATTTCAATCATCTGTTTTTCATATATGTCAACAAATTTAATCTAAACTTCAGTTACTAACTGTAAGAGAACAAAAATTAACAGAACTGAACAGTTATATTACATATTGAGTACCAATACACGACATGAACATCAGAATGCAAAAACAACATCGAATACATCAAAATGCAACAACAAGTGAGCAAATAAAGCGGTAACAAATTAAAAATTAGTTTAAAAAAAGTAAATTGGGAAAAATAGAACAACTAGGAACAAAAATGAATGCTCATACAGTCTTGTTTATGCATCAGTGCACTGCAGGCAGTAGGCAAGGTAAACAGCATGACTTCTGCAGACAGGGTTGTCACAGGTTTTGCACATCACTTTGGTTTTTCGATCCTGTTCTCGGGAACAGAGGTAGCATCTCATCCTCTTGCTGGGAGTTGCTTCTGCATGTGATGTGGAAGCTTCATTTTCCACATCTGGAGATCTTTTCGCTTTTTTCAGGACAGCGAGAGAGGCTGGGGTGCGTGGAAGGTGCTGTCGATTCTCCATAAAGTGAGCCACCAGAGCCATTCCAAGCTCCTCCAGAAATAGCCTTCTCTTGAAGGTTTTCCCTGAGTACCATTCTGGACAGACCTCAGACCATAGCACGTAGGAATTCAGTGCAGAGACATCAAGCATGATGGCACCATTGGCCATCGAGCTGTTTTTCGTTTGCAGGTGTAAGTGGCTATCATCTGCAATATTACAAACACACACACACACACACTTAGTTCATCTGCTGTTTGCTTGCAAAATAAATATGATACTCACTTTATGACTACTATTCACATTTCAATAAAAATAGAAAATATAATAAATAAATAAATACCTTATCCAGGTTGTCCACTCCTCCTTTGGATTTGTTATAATCCAAGATCATCTGTGGCTTCCTGTCATCTCTGCGGCTTACTGAGGCCTCCCTGTGCTGTGTGCTAAGTAAAAGCACAGTTTTCCCTTTTTTGGGACAGTAGGAAACAAGGGACTGTGTCTCCGTAAAGGCAAATATTGATGAAAAGCGAGCTCTATCCTTTGTTGCAAGCAGGGCAGGTGGGAGTTCTGGCTTATTTTTTCGAATTGTTCCGACCATTGTAAGCCTCCTCTTCAGCAGCTCCTGGGAAAGAGCATGTGACGTGAAAAAGTTGTCACAGAAAATTGTGTGACCCTGCAGGCCTTCGGTGACATCAAGTACAACTCTCATCCCCTGGTTAATTTCTCGCTGTCCACTCACAGACCTGCCTGTGTAAACTTGCAGTTGCCAGCCGTAGCTCGTTTTAGAATCGCATGCTGCCCAAATTTTGAGAAATTATAAGAGAGCAGGTTTTTTTTTTTTAAGTCTCACAAATGTATTCCTCTGTGTGTGGGGTGTGTGGGGTGTGGGGGGGGGGGGGGGGGGGTGCAAGCGCGTGTGAGCATGACCATTTTGCATTGTGGATGTTTTTTGCATTGTTGGAAGTGTGCCACTTCATTTCTGTCATGTGTGCTCTGCGTTGTTTCTGATTTTGAGGATGAATTTTGTCCATTTTCTAAGCGGGGTCTCCAGAGACCCCGAAGACCTTGAGTGCAAGTTTTTTTTTTCACACTAACATAAAATCAAGATATCATTCCAATTTTTTTTTTTTTTGTAGATCTAGAAAGTGTTGACCGCCGTACAAAATCTCATGCCATTTGGAAAAAGAGAACATTTTTTAAAAATTTAGCAAACTTCATTTGCGGCTCAAAAAGACCCCGAGGGACGCATAATGTATAACAATGAAATGGTCATTTAAAATGGAAGGGACCATGGCCATATGTGACCCTGGACCACAAAACCAGTCATAAGTCGCTGGGGTATGTTTGAAGCAATAGCCAAAAATACATTGTATGGGTCAAAATTATCCATTTTTATTTTATGCCAAAAATCATTAGGATATCAAGTAAAGATCATGTTCCATGAAGATATTTAGTGAATTTACTTTTTTTGATATATATTTTTTGATGCCGTGTTGCAGCCACTCCTATAATCAAGAGAACATTACACTCTGAATTACTGAATCAAAGTTGCAAAAAAAGGTCAGGAATTAATTTTAGTTTGTGGTGCAGTTAAATCATTTTAGGAATTCGAGGCATTAAGGAAATTAGTAAATTAAGAATTATTTTTAGTTTGTGGTGGGGTTAATGGCTGCTAAAAATGTAATTTTTTTTTTTTACGGCCTTACAAGACAAATGAAAGGTTCTCTCACCTAGACCTTGCTCCAGACCGAAGTCTTTGATGGCAGGAGCTGGTTTCCACAGTTCTATGACCTCTTCAGGCTTGGGGAAGTTAACCTTCCAGCCCTCCTGCTCGATCAGCCTTGCCACGGAAGGTTTTCTCACATATTTATTATTATTAACACATACATGTTTTATCAAATAAAAAGAACAGCACTTTTAGAGTTCATCCCACTCATTGATGTGAGCATAAGTATTGGGACAGTTGAACATAAGGCAGATATAAAAGATTAAAAGCTATTATTTAGTTGCAGATCCCTTGCACACAATCACAGCAGTGAGTCTGTGACCCGTAGACATCACCAGACTCTTGATCTCATCCTTTCAAATGCTTTTCCCAGCCTTTATTGCAGCCAATTCAAACTGTTGCTTGTTTTGGGGAGTTTCTGCCTTTACTCTCCTCTCCAGCTGCTGAAATTCATGTTCAATCAGATTTAAATCTGGAGATTGACTCGGGCAGTCTAAGACTTTCCATTTCTTTGCCCTTTCCTTGACTGAACTGGCAGGTGTTTTGGGTCATTGTTCTGATGCAATATGAAGCACTTCCCAATGAATCTGGTGGCATTTTCTTGAATATTGGTAGGCGAGATGGTTTTGTACCCTTCCAAATTCATTCTGCTGCTGTCATCATCCATTCAGTCATCAGTAAAGTTGAGAGACAGCCATGCATGCCCATGCCATGACACCACCTCCACCATGCTTTACAGATGAGGCTGTGTGCTTGGGAGCATTTCAGTTCCCTTTTTTTCTCCACATTTTTGCTTTCCCATCACTCAGATAAAGGTTCATCTTTGTCTCATGTAACTCATGTAACCGTCTTTAAATAGGGAAAACATGGAAGTGTTTGGTGGCTTCTAAATTCATCCCTGTTTGGATCCTAAGGAATGAATGGTGCTAAGCTAAACGCTAACATAGTTGCGCCATGCGCTAGAGCGATTAAGTGCACGCACTGAGACGGGAGAGGTACGTATCAACGTACCCCTAAGTTGAGGGAAGAACATATTAGAATATGGAAAACCGGTGGCGTTTTCCTTTAATAGAAACTGTCCCTTAATAGAAAATAGAAATGTCTGATATGCCTATGACCCGAAGTAACTAATAACTATTAGCTTTTTTCATTGGATACTTATTACTTTTACCAGAGTAATTATTTCTAAAAGTACTTGTACTTTGTTTGTGAGTACAGATTTTGGATACTCCTCCCACCCCTAAGCACAACCCACATAAAAAAATAACTCCTCAAATAACTAGCAATTTTCTGGTTCAAACAGAGGTGGCAATAGAGAGGCAGTACGTACCAAGGTTATTTTCGTAAACGAAAACTAAAACTAAGACTAAAAAATGATGAAAAAACAATTTCGTAAACTGAAATAAAATAAAAAGTCAAAATATTTGAAAAACTAAAACGAAACGAAACTAACAACAGTTATTGAAAAACTACCTGAAATAAAATAATAATTAACAAAAATAAATAATCGTTTTCGTAATAATTACCTTGGTGGAAAAAATATATAAGTGACAGTTTAGGGAAATACCTGTCAATGGTGCATCACGCACATGGGGTTATCAGACGGAGAGACGCAAAGCAGTTTAAAACAGTCCTGCACGGGTTCTGTTTGGTAAACGTGCACCAGCAGTACTTAACAGAACACCCGATCCGTTATCCTACAGTAGCACTAATTTAATTCTGTACCAGACCAGAATTGTTTGACATAAAGACCGCGAGTCGCGACCCGAACCGCACCCGCATTAATCTATCAGGTAACTTGGCCTAGCATCTTATGATCACTCTGCCAAACTTTCGAACAAATAAGCATAGGCTAAATCACATATACACACGCTCGTAATTCTTCCTAAATAAAGAAAAGAACATAGGCATTCAAATATGAGCCTTTACTGTTAAATTCGATTGCCGTTATTATTGAATTTCATTAGTCCCAGTTATGATTTCTACGTGGCTGTTCACGGAAAAGTGAGCAAGACACGACGGTTACAGTATCATGATTACGGTTAAATAAGAAAAAAGACATAGGCCTACAACCAAATTAGGCTACATTTATTTTAAATATCTCAACACCATTAGATATGACATTAAGTGCAACTTGTGTAGATTTATTTAGTAAAAAGGCTTGACCGCTTCCTTTGATGTATATTTGTATAATTTTACCTTCTAATCAATTTCAGCATGCGTTAATTTTCTGTCGCTAGACTTTAATGATCTTTAATGATAATGTCTCAGCGTCTCATTCTCTGTCTGGTTACTGTTAAAGCTGCGGTACGTACCAAGGTTATTATAGTTTTTAATTTTTAAATTCGTTTTATTTTAATATCGTCTTCAAATTTGCTATAAAATTCAGTTTAGTTTTTATTTTGTGAACACATTTTTATTTAGTTTTTATATAGTTTAGTTTCAGTTTTCATTAAAGTTTAGCAGAATCAACAGATCAATTCCAGAGCGAAGGCCAAAGAAAGACGTAGGCATAATTTAAACACATTAAAAGGTTCTGTCGTCGTGAGTTAAAGCAGACACTGTTTATTTCTGCAGGGATCAAACACCCATTTAGTTCAGCGTGTCAGAGCAGCAGCAGTCTGTCGATTCACAGACTTTACAATCCAAACTCTGTCCACGTCTGTGTTGACAACATTAATCAGTAATAACAGTATATGTTGCTGTTTGTGTCACAAGGTTTGTTATTTGAATGAAGGCTTTCCTGCAGTAATTTAATACTTTTATCTAATTATTTTATCCAAACTAACTTTTCCAAAGGGACATTGACATTTCATTTATTAATATAAGCAATCTATGGTCATTGAACTCTTGAGCTTTGTATTTTGAGCATCATGCACTACTGATTAACTCAGGCACACAAAATATTTTTATGAATTATTTTCCTGGTGTCGGATACACACAAAGGAGGAAGGAAACTTGGTAATTTCTAGTGAATCTCATCAGAAAAAAACACCACTTGTTTCTTTTTTAAAATTGTGTATATTTTTGAGTCTATGGAACGCAAAAACTTTGAAACTCAGTACCGCAAAACTGCTCAGAATGCAGATAAAACGAAATGCTAATCTTTTTTGTACTGTTTTTTTCTGCATTGTTACTCTTCAGCTTTTGTTGTTTCATAGCTCAGATGTACAAAATGCTATTCTATGTGCCATAAAAACAGAAATCATTTTATCTGCTGTCACATGATTTCTAGTATGCAGCTGCTGATTGTGAAAGTGAAACCATGTGTTAAACTGGACACTAGTGTTTATGGTCAGTAGAAGGAGGGGCGAGTCGCCAGAGCCAATAACCAGAGAGAGTGAGAGAACAGAGACAATCCCTGATTCACTCTGACCAATCAGCATTACAGGGATGAACATAAAGGTGTGTAAAATATATAGACACAAAACTATGAGCATACAACACAGATCTCAGGTCGAGCTACTGTAAGGTAAGGAAAAATACATTCAATATATTTATACCAAATGAAAACATACAACACAGAAAATATATGTTTATAATATATTTTAAAAGTAGATACTTTATGCAAGAAGGTCGCAAGATGCGTCGCTGTGCGTCTGTTTCCCCTCGTGTGAATGATGGATGTCAATCAAAAACTGTTCCTGTGAAGAGACAACGAGAGTCTGGTGATGAGAAGCCAAAGAAAAGAAAGGCTCAAGATGAAGTGTCTGCATCACTTTCAGGTAGGCTTAAGGTCACAGAATGGAAATGTTCTTTTTTTACTTTATTGTGCTTTTCGAGTCAGATCACATAATTAGGTGCTTTTACATTTTTGAAAGATTAGACTTATATACACATATTAACATGAAGCCTTTATAGCCATGCATAATAAGGGGGAAAAAAAGAAAAAAGTTGTTTTAAAAGTAATTTTTACTTCCCTATAACTATTTTATTCAATTATTTATTCAATTATGTAAATTATTGAAATTATTTGCACTCTCGTGAAAACTTACAATCAAAGCTGACTATACTGCAATCATTCAGTCTCAGACTTGGTACCAAAGTACAGGTGCTTTTGACAGCACTACAAATTTCACGGCACACGATACACAAATACACACCTCTCTGCAGGTTAGATACAGTTTGTGACCAACTCAAGTGTGATTTACATCTGTGACAACTTCAGCTGTCTACCTACTCCCCCACCAGAGATAATAAACGCAAAAGTGAGGCGTATATTACAAAATTTCACTTCACCTTCATGAATAGAAAGAAAAAGTCTCAAATCTGAAATGATCTGGATACATACATACCAAGATTATTACTACTATACAAATAAACTTAAATTGTAAGTCTAATGTGCAAGAATGTGCAAAATGTTTATTTATGTAAGGTACATGTACCTTGTAATGTGCTCTAAAGATCAGCTTGTGATCCAAGGAGCTTTAGGACCATCCTATGGAGGTTTGTTCCTGCCACGGAAATTTTAAACTTTTCTATCTCACAATTCAGACTCTTTTTTCTTGCAGTTGTGAGCTTTCTTAGAATCGAGGGTTACAAAGCCAAAAATTGTGAGATTAAACATATCAAACTAGCAAGTGTGAGAAAATAGATTGCACTTGGACTTGCTGAGTGATGTGAGAACTAAAGGTCATTGCACACTGAGTCCGAAATTTTTGCACGTTACAAAATAAATGCGATCTCACGTTGTGTCAGTCATGTTTACACACTGCCTCCGAAACTTTCGTCCGTCATAATAAATTCGAATCAGGTTAGTTTTTTTTGCGTTTTCACATCCGTAGCAAGAATTTTGATAGGAAAGGATGATTAATTCAATACGTCCATAACGTAGGGTTTACCAGGACCCCACACACTCACACACACACACACACTCACAGAGTGGGAAGCCATTTGCAATTGTTTTTACTCAGTTGTGGGGATTGAGGGTGGAAGAGTTCATTCACTCCCCCACCTACAACTTATGTCAGTACTGAGAATCGAACCCGCAATCTTTAGGTTACAAGACCATCCCCTTTAACCATTAGGCCAAAACTGCCCCAATTTCCAACTGTGAGGTTTTTATCTCAATTCTGAGAAAAGACGACAGAATTGTGAGAAATAAAGTCTAGCCCCGGTTTCACAGACAAGGCTTAAGCCTAGTCCCAGACTAAAATGTAAATCTGAGCTGTTTCAACTGAAAGAAACTTGCACTGATTGATCTTAAAATATATCAACGCCTGGACACCAGTAATGTTTCTGTCTAAGGCATGTTTATAAAAAATTACTTAAATGTCCTAATTGAACTATGCCCTAATCCTGGCTTAGTCTAAACCCTGTCTGTGCAACCAGGCCTAGAAGTCTTATCTTTTAAATCCCACAATTCTGACTTAATTTCTTGCAATTGCAAGTGTATATCTTGCAAATGTGAGAAAAAAAGCCAGAATTGTGAGATAAAAAGTTGCAATTACCTTTTTTATTTAGTGGCAGAAACAAGCTTTCATACCACCCTGAGCTGAGATCTTGAGGTTTCCATTAGCACCTGTATAACCAAAATTTGTGCACCGTGAAACAAAGACAGATAGAGGCGAACGTTTAAAATATGGAAATTTTGAGTGATTTTAATTAGGAAAATTAAAAATGGCCAAGCCACCAACTGTACAATATTTGGATTGACTTGTGTTTCTCAATCCACCTCCAGTTCTTTATTTCTAGTACACTGCAGTTCCTAAAGGCTTTCAAATGTGTATCTGTTCTGTTGGGCAGACGCGTCTCCAGTGGTCATGGATAAACCGGTGTGCTTCGTTGACACGGGCTCAGATGGGAAGCTGTGTGTGCAGCAGTCAGCGCTGCAGGTCCTGCTGCAGATCCAGCAGCCGGTGGTGGTGGTGGCCGTGGTGGGGCTCTACCGAACCGGGAAGTCCTACCTGATGAACCGCCTCGCTGGGAAACAAACAGGTCAGCACTCATAGCAAACATCACGCAGTTCAAGTGAATGACATTACATGCTCAAAAGTCACTGTCATTATCAGGGTTTGCGCTGGGCAGCACAATTGAGTCCAAGACGAAGGGCATCTGGATGTGGTGTGTGCCCCATCCCACTAAAGCAGGAACCACTCTAGTGCTGCTGGACACCGAGGGACTCGGAGACGTGGAGAAGGTGATGTGACAAGAAAACACAACTAACAAGCAGTTTCATGAGTACAAGAATACAAGACAACCATATTCATATAAAAACTGCAGTCGAATGACTGTTTGTCTGTGCAGTGTTTCAAAGCTGAAAGACAAAAACAAGGTGGTTCTATATCAAAGCACCTGAAATTGAAATCAGTTATTTAAAGTGACAGCAGAACTCTCCTGTCCGTGTTCAGTTTGCACAGATGGCCAAGCCACAGAGTGGAAGCGTTTCATGAAGGCTGCACAAACAATTAAAATGAGTAAACAAACGAAGATGGAGAACTCCTGAACAAAAGTCCCACTTATTGGCCAAATAGAAAAATTATTGGGTGATGCTGATAATGGAAATATTTTTTTTTTTTAATCTTTCACAGGGAGACACAAAGCATGACACCAACATCTTCTGTCTGGCTGTGTTACTCAGCAGCACTCTGGTCTACAACAGTCGAGGGACGATTGACAACAAGGCTGTAATGGATCTGCAGTATCCTTCTGATCATTTATAGACACCTGTATAGAATGTTCAAACAAACTCGTTATTAATAATCACTGGACTACATAAATAGAAACAACAAGACCTTTCAGAATTTATTCACCATTCAGAACACCATCTTCAGTTGTAAAAACATAGGAAGTAACTCTAACTTGTAAGTTGATATCTTTTTTCTGCATGCCATAAATTACACATTTTCAAGGCACAAAATAAAGTATATGCTGCTACACACATTGCAAAATCCAACAGTAAACATATTATTTATCTTTTGTTTCCTAAACAGGGACTGAATTCTAAACTCCTACAAAAACACTTGCAAGCTTAGATTTAAGATTTCAGTAATTTGAACTCTTTCATATTACACTTAAATATGCTTTTTAAATAAATATATGCAATATTACTTAATTAAAATACATTTATTATCTCTTTCTGGATAATGAACCCCATTGTTTTATTCCATATCTGCTGTTTTGATATCCTAAATTGGAATTATACAAATAGAAATGCAATTTCAGTCTCACTGTTGCATAATATTTAAAGTGATAATTAATTACATTATTTTGCTGTCTGTTCACTTCCTCATAGCTAGGCTTAGTCATACTAAAAAGTGTTTAGCACTGGTGTTGTGAATTTGCTTATTACCTCTTGGACTGACACTTTTGTTTTGCTAGACTATGTATCATGAGTTGTTGCCGCTTTGTGTTCATGCCTGAACAAACTGTCAGATATGTCACTGAACTATCAGAGTGCATCAAGGTCAAATCATCAGATGAGGATGCCGATGATTCAAGCGAGTTTGTGAAGTTCTTCCCTAGTTTCATCTGGGCTGTGAGGGACTTCACACTGGAGCTAAAAATCGATGGCAAAGATACAACAGAGGATGAGTACCTAGAGTTTGCTCTGAAGCTGAAACATGGTAATTTAAAAATACTGCAAAAGGTTTAGTTTTTTTAGAATCCTCACAATCACTATCACAGCATGTTCTTGTGACAGGTTTTCCAGACTCAATGGCTTGTCAACGGATATTTTGTATTACTATTTTAAAATTCAGAATTTGATTTAATATTTATGGTTTATTGTGCTGATTTATTTGGTATTCAAGGTAACTATTTCCTGTGTCTCAGCATTTTGTCCGGTAGCATGTAGTGTAGCTAACTGCTAAAACAGACATGCATGCTCTTCTCTAAAATTGAGAGCAGCTAGAGAATGTGTTAATCTATTCTAGGCACTTCAAGAAGTGTGGTGGAGTACAACTTTCCCAGAGAGTGCATCCAAAAATTCTTTCCTTCCAGGAAGTGCTTCACTTTCCCCTTTCCAACCGCCCCAGAAAATATGTCTTGCCTGGGGAGCTTGGATTCTGCTGACATTTCCTCTCAGTTCCTGAAGGTCACAGATGATTTCTGCAAGTTTGTCTTTCATGACAGCAATGTGAAGAGGCTGAAAGATGGATATACAGTCACTGGAAGAGGTGATTCTAAAGAAAATGTGCATTTGCATACATAACACCATCTGTTTATAAATACCATTTTATCTCTGTGTTGGATTTCCTTTTTTCCCTTAAGTTCTTGGTCATCTGGCAAAAACGTATGTGGACACCATCTCCAGTGGGGCTGTGCCATGTCTGGAGAATGCTGTGATCGCTATGGCAACGATTGAGAATGAGGCTGCAGTGAAGGAGGGGCTTGAGGTTTACCAAAGTGGAATGGAGAAGCTGAAGGACTCCTTCCCTCTGGAACTGAAGGATGTGTCCTCAGAACACCAACAACTCAGCAGCACGGCAACACAAGCCTTCATGAAGCGTTCCTTCAGGGACACTGATGGGAGGTACCTGACATCTCTAGAGGTAGGCAGTGTCAGTTCATTTAGGATGATGGCGAACCATTGACTCAGTAACACTGGGCAACCAGCTGAAATATTTGTTCTTTTGAAAATATATGGTAAACCCAGTAATCAATGCAGATATTTTAGTGCCCTCTCCTTTGGTACAATGGTATACAGAGATGTTACAGATAGCCGAAATGTTCTCTGATTCATTATAAAATGGAGAACACCTCAGGTTATGAATGTAACCATGGTTACCTGAGAAGGGGAACGAGACACTGTGTCCCTTGTTATAAAAACTGAGGCCTCATCATAACAACTCCCAGAACCAAGAGGAGGACTAACTACATCCTACACTTAGGACAGCCTACCAGAGAGCCTAACAGCTGGTACTGCTATTCAGACCGAGCTCTGGTGAGTGGAGGTAGTAGCATAAGAGTCTCACAGAAAGCCTAGCAACTTAGCATATTTCTTAACAGAGCAGAGGCCACACCATGATGATTCTCTAAAGTGAGAGAAATCACACGGTATATAGATCTTAAAGGCCATGGACCATGCCTTCGCCCGCCTTAAATGTCTTGAACACTGCCTAAATGGATGTGCCAAAGATTTTTGAAGCGAAATCAGCACATTGAGGAGTTTTTCTCCCTAACCCCAATCTTGGCCTGGTTCACCCAGAGGTTCCTCTCTGTTGACACCATAACCACCATTGCTCGGAAAATCGCATCAGCTGTTTACTTCATGGCACAGAGAGTCAAATCTGTAACCTCCAGCAACTCATCATACATGAGGCAGGCGGGCTGTGATCGCTTAGATACATCTTGGGTCTCAACAGCCTCATCCTGCTTATCTTGACTCAAAGCCAAGAGTGCACTCGCTGCCGGGTCAGATTATGTGAGAGATAACACATCATCGGCATCCATCAGCAGTCTCCTACTTACCTCAATCAAATGGTCACCCAAAGACAAGAAAAGGATGCTGCTTTTATACACCATAAAGTGAAATCATATGCTGTCGTCAGCCAATGTCAAGCACATTGTTGCATTTAGACTCATGCTTCAGACACCTGTCATGCCGGGGGCCACAGTGTCCTCCGAGGGATGCAGTGTAATGTCCCATTCGAAAGGGAACTGCTACTGACATGCTATGTGTTGTTTTTAGGAAAAAATTATTCAACTCTTTGATGGATACCTGTGCCAAAATGAACAAGCTTCAAAGAAACATTGTGAGAAAATCCTGTCATCCCTCTCTGCACCAATGATGAAAAAACTCAAGAAGGGCTTCTATGCCAAACCTGGTGGTTATGATCTCTTCTGCAAAGATCTGGAGGACATCAAGAAGAAATATAACAGCCAGGCCAATAAAGAAGTCAAGGTCTTGCCCATATTAGACAACATCACAAGACATGACCACTTTCATCATCGTCTTTGTCATAATTATCCATTTTTCTGTACGTGTGTGTATGTTAATAGGCTGAAGAGGTCCTAGAGGAATTCCTGAAGCAGAAGTCTGTGGATTCTAAAGCCATTCTGCAGGTTGACAAGAAACTGACTGAGAAGGAGAAAAAGATTAAGGGTGAGAATTTCCGTTTATAAATTCTTACAAAAATTTCTTGTCTTGTGAAAAATGGTGCTTAAAGGTTTAGGTACACGTGAGAGTGTTTCTGCACAATTAAGGATTTAGAGACACAAACAGGATGATGTGGCAGCCAAAGAACTTTCAAACAGCGCTACAAGTAGCACCAAATGATAGAAGCAGTTTCAAGGATTTAAAAAATTTCACTTCCAGAGCACAGATAATCTTATTCACATAACATCTGCAGTCCCGGGTTTAGGTTGCAGAGGGACTACTTATATCATTATAATTGTGACTAAATATTAGTGTAATCAAGAGCAATACTAGTAACTCTTTAGGCTCTATTTTATTAGTTCTAAATAATAAGGCCAAATCTACATTAGCAGATGTTGCATTCAGTTTGTTTTTAATGTTATTGAAAGAGCAGTTTTTTTCCATCTAAAATGCACTAGAGTCAATATTATTAGCCCCTTAAGAAATTATCTGTTTGATTGGCTATGGAACAAACCACTGTTGTCCAATGACTTGCCTAATTAATCTAATTAATCCTCTAGGCCTTTAAATTGCACTTTAGTCTGAGGATTAGTACATGAAAAAAGAAGACTTTAGGCAATCTGCGACAAAACTTGGTTTGGGTCGTCGTTTTGCCTTCCAGTATAATAACGACTCAGGGGCAGTTGTGGCCTAATGGATAGAGAGTTGGACTTGTAACCCGAAGGTTGCAGGTTCGAGTCTCTACTGGCAGGGATTGTAGGTGGGGGGAAGTGAATGACCAGCGCTCTCTTCCACCCTCAATACCACAACTGAGGTGAGACCCTTGAGCAAGAACCGAACCCCCAACTGCTCCCCGGGTGCCGCAGCATTGGCTGCCCACTGCTCCAGGTGTGTGTTCACAGTGTGTGTGTGTGTGCACTTGGATGGGTTGAATGCAGAGCGCAAATTCCAAGTATGGGTCACCATACTTGGCTACATGTCACTTCACTTTTTCAAAGCATACCTCACTTCTGGTGAAGTAATACCTTCATATGAGCAAAGTGAACGTCCTTGACTGGCCTGCACAAAGCCCAGACTTCAATCCAATAGAAAATCTGTGGGGCACACCGAAAACCAGAGTCCATGCCAGGAGACCAACACATCTGGAGGATCTTGAGAGATTTACTAAGGAGGAATAGGCTGTGACTCCTCAAGAGACATGCCTGAAACCTGTCTGAAACAAATAAATGCTGTCATCAAGAAAAAGGAATTCGCTATTGACTATTAACATCAGAGGGCAAATAAATTTTACCTGTAGACTTTTTTAATTCTTGGTTTTAATTTTGTTTCCATTTGTATTACAAACATTCCAAGTTTCCTATATAAACTATTAGCAAGAGCTGGAGCCCAACAAAGCTCTCATCAACCACCCCAACAACAACAGAGTTCAACTTGAGGGGGCCAAGTCTGAAGGAGGTTGAGGAGATCATCAAGGCAGTTCGCTCAGCATCTACTCCAGGCCCCTAGGTATTTGGTCTATAAGCGCTGCCCAGAGCTTCTCCGGCACCTGTGGAAGATCTTGAAGGTGATTTGGCAAAGAGGAAAAGTTGCTGACCAGTGGAGTTGTGCTGAGGGAGTGTGGATTCCCAAAGAGGAGAACTCGAAAAACATCAACCAGTTTCAAACCATCTCACTACTGAGTGTTGAAGGGAAGGTGTTTTTCAGCATCGTCACACGAAGACTGACAGAGTTTCTCCTCAAGAACAACTACATCTCAAAGACCCTGGTTAGCCAGGCCCGCAGCAAGGAAATACACCATCTACTTCAGGAAGAGGTTTGAGCAGGCGTGGAGGAAGAGCGAGTGAGCAGGGTGGTGGGACTCCGGCAGCAGGGAGCGTGGACAAGGTGGGAGAGTACAATGCAGTGCAGGATCACCTGGGCAAACATCTTGCAGGCAGATTTCCATCGGGTCTGTTTCCTGGTACAAGTTGTCTATGATGCCCTGCGAACCTCCAAGGCAGTCCCCTTCATCAAAGCTGGAGAGAAACCCCAGGCACGCCCACAATTAACAACAGGCCTCCTCCACAAAGCCTCGGACTGGCAGCTGCAGGTCAACCTGGGAAAACATCTGAGGTTCCCTCAGCACATTGCAACAACAAGTCTCCACCCAGACATGATAGTTACCTCCAAGGTTTCAAAGCAGCTGATCATGCTGGAACTTACGGTTCCCTGGGAAGAGCGTATTGAGGAAGCCAATGAGAGGAAATGCGGTAAGTGCCAGGAACTGGTGGAGGAGTGCAGGGAGAACCTTCTATGAGCCTATAGAAGTCGGCTGTAGAGCCTTTGCAGGACGTTCCCTTTGCAAAGTCCTCAGTCATTCGGGCATTACAGGGGTGGCCAAGAAGAGGGCCATTCAATCCGCGAGCGAAGCCGCAGAGAAGGCCACAAGGTGGCTTTGGATTAAGAGAGCTGATCCGTGGACTGCTACTGAGATGCAAGTCGGGGCTTGATCAACCCCGGCTGGGTCGCCTGGGCGAGGGTGTATGATGTTGCGAGACCCGAAACACCCAATGATCCCAGGGTACATCACTGAGGATGCGTGATGTAAGACTTGTGAATTATTTGGAAAATAATGAAATATGTCATAGGGGGCTAATAATTTGTTCTTCAACTGTAAATCAATGCCAGCACCTGCCCAATAGAAAAATGCCAGCACCCTCAAAGAGGTATATGACTGCACACACTTTTGAGATGTTAATGGACTCAGATTCAAACAAAAATGAAGCTAAAGTAAAATGTATTTGTTTGTTTAAAACCGAAGCTCTGTCAGAGTCAATAACCTTGGCGGTAGTGCTCCAACATGTAGCGCAACTGTGTCCAGCGACTCAAATTCAGTTCCTGGCTTAATGTCCTTTGCCGAATTTGTTCCCCTCTCTTCGCCCTGTGGTTTTCTGTCCGTTCTGTCCTATCCTATCTAATGAATGTGTAAACAGACCAAAAATGTAACTTAAATTAATAGAGGCTCTGACCTTTCTTTTGATGTATTCACTATTTACAAATTAACAATCTGGGGGGGTCACGAAAGATTTGTGAATATGATCAAAAATAATGGCGGGGGAATCACAGGAGTTTCTGTGTTCATCTCCACAAACATTGTTGCTTTATGAGGTTATTTCTGGTGACAGAACCCACAGCAAAAAATAATGAAAGAATTGTGGTTTGTCACGGATGTGTAAAACAAACAACTGTGGCTTGCCAGATGCACTGTCTACAAACAATGAAATGATATTAACCTTTCTATTATTTTCATTTGCACTTTTGAAATATTTCCATACACCAAACTTCAAAGTCAATGGGCCTCATTCATGAAACATTCGTAAATATAGGAGTAAATTCCAAATAATTTGCACGTAAAACAGACCTTCTCCTCCGGATTCACAAACGCTTCGTAAACATCCGATTTGATAGTTAAACATGTGTATGTTAATGAATTCCAATCATTTGTAAATAGGGCGCTCGTGCACTCTCATTCACAATTAGCATAATCCCCGCCTATGACTACAGCTACGCAAATTTTGTGTCCAGGAATGCAGTGGAATATTCTGGTCTACTTTCTCAGGTTTGGTTAGAGTATATTGCATAAATGCAAAAAAGACTAATAGGCCATATGGCTAACAATAAATATTCATTAACGTGTCCACCAAAGCGTTTTTAGCCAGCTGAAAAATGTCAGGTGCTTTTTTGAAAACGGCCAGCTGGGGGCGCTTGAAAACGCTTTGGTGGCACAGCGTTTTTCCCATAGACTGTAAAAACAAGGTTTTTCCAGCTGTCGATTTGGTTGCTATGAAGTGGAATATCCATGGCAGTAACATATTACTAGCATCTCATTTTGAAGAATATTACTGAACATAAAAATGCAGTAACTAGCAATATTAACTTCTCTATTGTTGTTCAGTTGTTGTGCAAGTAGGATGATTGGTCGGTGTAGTGTTTGTCCCTCCCCCTCCACCATTGATTGGACGGCTGGGTAAAAAGTGACAAGCGCTGCGTTCTACCCAAAGCTAAACCGGAGCTAAAGAGTTTATCAACAAATGAACTTGTAAAATATTATAATGGCAGTGCATCAAAATTCAGTGTCATCAGTTTGCCAAAAAGAACACAGAACATTTTGCACACCACTTACACGTGGTAGGGAGCAGGTGAACATTTCTTTCGTACCAACTAACATTTTGAAAATACGAACATTTTTATGAATCCGAAAATTTACGTCAGAACGGCTTTACGAAGGATTTACACAAAAATTCGTTCTGCTCGTGTTTCATGAATGAGGCCCATTGACCCCCACTATGTTCATCCTTGAATATATCATAGTTTGAGTTTCTTCTGTGTGTTTGAAGTGTCTGTTTTCTTTCAGAGGAAAAAGAGAAAGCAGTCCTCCTGGAGCAGGAAATTAAAGCTAAAGAGGAGAAGCAGCGACAGCTAGAAGAGAAGATGAAAGCAGAAAGACAGAGTAATGAAGAGAAGATGAGACAGATGAAGGAGAAGATGGACGAGGAGATGAGGCTTCAGAGAGAGGAGGCTGAGCGTGCCATGGACCGTAAACTGAAGGAGCAGGCTGATCTGCTGGAGAAGGGCTTTCAAGAGAAGGTAGACGGGATGAGACAGGAGATGGAAGAGTTCAAGAGACGGAGTGCTGAGAGTAACAGAGCTTTAGAGTTTGCAGCGATTTTAGAAAACGCCAGTAGGAGACATGAGGAAGAAATGGCTATGATGATGCAGCAGCGCAGAGAACAGATGATGGCAATTCCACACATGGCCATACGGCAGATAGGTGTGCGCTCTTCAGACGAATGTTGCATCTCGTGAAATGCCATGAGTCTGTAATCATCATTGAACAGGAAATTATATAAATTTTACTTCACAGACTTGTTTGTCTAATCTGCCCTATGGCTCTGATCCATCATAATTACATGTTTATTTGATGTTTCGGTAACACTTTAGAATACTGTTCCGTCGTTAATGAATAACTACACAGGAACAAATGGCTAATGCACTATTAACATTGTAGTAACTACTATTAACTAACAAGAAACTCTGATTAACAATTTATTAAGTAATAGCGCTAAGTTGAAACTGGTAGTTAACTGGTAATTAGCGAACCAATAACTACTTTTTTTTTCAGATATCCTGAGAACTCCTAAGAACTACTTTATACAGGTTCATAATTAATGTGAATTATGCATAATGAATAATTAATTCTAAAATGACGATCATGGTAACCCACTAGTAATGACTCAAGTATTACCAACTTCCTAATATTGACTGACGTCATTGTGAGCTTTTGAGATCTATGTAAGGTTTTGGATAGTAATGACTCAAGTGTTACTACATCCTTCTGAAGAAATTACTAATTATTTGATCAGTATTCTAAAGTGAAGATCACGGTAACCCACTAGTAATGATTTAAGTGTTACCAAATCTAGCAAAATGAATTACTAACCAGGACCTTACAAAAACCTCAAAAGTTTACAATGAATTCAGTCATTATTAGGGAGTTATCACGATCTTCACTTTAGAATACTGATCCAAATAATGAGTAATTTCTTCTGAGGAATTTGGTAATTGAGTCATTTCTAGTGGGTTACCATGACCTTTACTTCAGAATTAATTACACATTATGTATTATTCATATTAATTATCAACCTGTATACAGTAGTTCTTGGGGAGGTATGGAAAAAATAATAGTTACTGATTAGCTAATCGTGAACTACCACATTTGACTAAGCACTATTACTTACTAATTCATTAATCAGAATTGGTTGTTAGTTACTAGTAGTTACTAGAGTGCTAATATTGCATCACTCATGTGTTCTTGTGTAGTTATTCATTAATGATGGAACAGTACTCTAAAGTGTTACCAATGTGTCTAATTATTATAAAATAAATTCATGTGTTATTATTCATGTTTTGCACGGCTCTCTGGAATGCTTGATTCTGACTGGTAAGTCGCACCATCCAGCGGTTAGTGATCCCCTAATAACAACCGGTAAATCTGTGATAATACACCTCTCATCCGGGTATCTGAAGCACGCGCAACTTTCATGTTTTATATATCACACTGCAGAATCACTCTTTTAATGTATTCAATCTCAAAAGCACCATCTTGCATCTTAGTTATTGATTGTATTGAAACTGTTTATTATTCCTTACTTACATGTTCAAATTGTGTGAACATGTTTGTTCATCGTGGCTATGCTTGGTAGGAACTGTTTTACTTTGCAGAAGCTACAAGTATATTAAATGTGAGCAAATAAAATATTTCAACTCAAATTAAGGACAATCAGCCTGACACTTTCTCATCGCCACATCCATTCCTGGACCTTCCACGAGACCCAAGACGGGTTCCCATCACACACAGGTTCAACCTTCTTTTCAAAGCAATGGTCTGTCTTGTGCTTCCGCGCAATGGAATAGACTCGGTCTCAGGTAGTTGACAAATATGCGATAAAAAATACTTTTTTGTAAAACAATAATAAAATAAAAATTTATGTGGTGTCAAGGCTGATGTTTGAGAAAATCTAAGGAGTCACTAACTTTGTCAATTCTTTCACTGTTTTTTTAAGTGTACCATAAACGTGTCCTATGGTGTGACATTGCAAAAAAAATAAGAAAAAAACCCTCTTAATAATATGCAAATCACATGAGAGGGTTAAAATCTTCATGGTATTTTCATGTAGTGTTATTTATTAAATATGTAATTATGAATAACCTTATTTTTTCCTATGACTTAAAAATAAAAATAAAAAACCTGTGGTTCTTTTATGTGTCACATGATTCGCACCAAAGGACATTACATCACACTAAAGGACAGAAATGGTAGTTCAGTCAGGACCACTATCGTCAAAGATGACTGACGATTAGCATACAGTTTGGATTGGCGGTATGGTTCTGTTCAAGGCAAGAACTCCCTGCGCATCCATGCAGCCTAGCATAGATAAGAGCAGGGAGAGCAGAAGTAACTCCCCAGGGTAAACAGAACAGTACCAACATAAAAGTATTGCAGATATCATTAATGTTCAATAATGTACATCTTAGAAATTAGTCTGGTTCAAAGGAGAATCAGAAGGCTGAATCCTGACTGACAAGAGGAGGAGTTGGGGACGGAGGAGGGTCATTAGCTATTGAGCAACGCGAAGCTGATGATAATACGGATGGACCTTATATATATATGAGTCCTGTGAAAGGTCTCACATTCCTATAGGTATTCATTCATTCATTCCTATAGGTAGATGTGGATCAGCTGAGAGTCAGCTGATGCGAGCTTGACTAATGTGACCTGCCAGAACTGATGCTGACACTAGATTTATTGCTTTAAAGAGAAATTTAGAAGTATTACATTGAACTATTTTTATTTAACTTTTAATATGTCAAAGAAAGAAAGTTTCATTTTGATACAAACAATATCATCATGTTTTTTTAAACAAAAAAAGAGTTGATATGGAAGGTTTGAAAAATTCATAGACAATACATTACAATTTAAGTCAAAATAAATAAAATATCCAAATCGTTGTAACATTTTCTGTCAATGACTATAATTCATTACAAACATCTAGAGCCTCCCCGCTGCGCGACATAGCTAGTTATGACTGATATTCAAACTATATTTATCGCGAATAAATGTTTTAAAGTGTTATGTTCAGGGCCGGATTATCCATAGACGGGATTGGGTGAGTGCCCTGGGGCACCAGCCAATTGGGGGGCACCAAGTGATTAAGATAATGACTAGACCTTTAAAATATTTTTCATGTTTTGTAAATATATTATTTTGCTGGAAGAGATGCAGATACATATAAAATGAACAGTTTTGTATGTATGTATATATACAATATATACATAAAGAATTGCGATTGGGTCAGGTCACCACTTTGCTCCCTCCCTCCTGTCAGAGTGGATAGGCAGCATCGCGGTTGTGCGAAACGTAAATTAAAAAAAGAGAAAATATCATGACACATAGTCAGGGCGCTACAATGCAACCATTTTAGTCACATTTGCGACTGAAAAGTACTGCGTGCGACTATAAAAAAATATTTAGGATCACCTGTATGATCAGCATATTGTATTTGAGCTCAGGGGATCTTCAAAGATGTCTACTTACGTGTTTGTGCAGCATTGAGTAATGTATCACAGACATATGTTGATTCCTTGAATGCAATGTTACTCAGAATCCACTCACTGCTCAAAATACTGGAGTTTTGTTCATTGCCGAGTTATGCAAGCTCACAAATCCTCTCATTATAGCAAGTATAGACAGGGTGTAAATAAGAGATTCGTTGTGCAGTGTAGAGAGCTTCATTGATTATAATGGAGCTTTGTGAGATCGAGATGAACTGGAGTGAGTGACGGCTTTTAAAGTTAATATTAAGTGACATACATTGTATGACTTTACCAATATTGCCTGATTTTGCTCTATTTCTTCAACGAAAATAGTTTCAAACAGTCACAGCTGAGCCACTGCGCATCTCCAAGCGGTGTTTCGTTTATGAATGAACCTGCATTTTTAAATTAATCTAGTGAGTCAATGATTCAATTACCCATTCATAAAGACACGCTTTGTTCCTGAATGAATCAGCCATTCAAACGAATCAATTGAATGAATGATTCAGTGATAAAATCAGTGACTTACCACCACCTGCTGGCAGTTTTATTTTTATATGGTCATTTCAGTTATTTAAATCATTTCAATCAAACAATAGTTCTGTATTCAAAATTTTAGGTCACACTTTATATTAGGTGGCCTTAACTACTATGTACTTACATCAAAAAATAAGTACAATGTACGTATTGTGTTCATATTGTATTGTAAAACACATTTGCTGCTATTGAGGTGGGATACGGGTAAGGTTAGGGTTTGGTGGTATGGGTAGGTTTAAGAGTGGGTTAAGGTGTGAGGGATGGGTCAACA
The DNA here is from genome assembly GCA_036784905.1 of Acrossocheilus fasciatus. Classification (NCBI taxonomy): domain Eukaryota; kingdom Metazoa; phylum Chordata; class Actinopteri; order Cypriniformes; family Cyprinidae; genus Acrossocheilus; species Acrossocheilus fasciatus. The sequence goes on from JAXUIB010000027.1 coordinate 1,080,644, forward strand.
GTGTAATTCTAAATGTAATTACATAAATTAATTACAGATGTAATTACATATAGGTATTTTTAAAAATATAGGTACAATGTAAACACATGTATGTACACAATAAGTACATTGTACCAAATGACTAATTCAAATGTAAGTACATAGTAGTTAAGGCCACCTAATATAAAGTGGGACCAAATTTTATATTTAAAACATTAATCTCACAACATTGTTATGAATTTAAATCATCCATGCCACCTCTGAGCCTCTCTAAATTTCTGTACATTTACCTATATGCCACTTTTGTGATCTTCTGTGCCACCTTTGTAGTGGAAACTAATTTTGTTAATACTGATTTCTTTTGATTGTTAACTTATTGTTCTTATTCTACCTGTTCTTATTCTATTCTTTTTTTTTTTTTTTTTTTATAGAAATTTTAGAAAAGCTTATAAATATAGATTTTTGAATTTGACATAATGACATTAGAAAAAAATGCCCCTGTTAATCACTTTAAGGAGTCAAATATTACCTTGTAATGGGAAGGCAAATTTTTGTACTTTAAATGTGGTCACCCTAGGGCACTACACTGTGTTAATCCGGGCCTGGTTATGTTATAAGGCTGCTCCTTTTAAGGCATCATTTAGATTCTATTTTCTTTCTCCTTCCTTCTGCACAGATCCCTGATAATTTTCTCTCTATAATTACTTCTTCTCTGTACCTCAATTCTTTCTGTCTTCATAACAGTACAAGTTTTCTGCAAAAACAAGAAAATATTTAAATTAATGTAATTACGACATTTAAGAACACTGAAAATGATCAAAAAAGAATAAAAAGGAGTTTAACAAATCTCATTTAATTTTTTTTAAATGCTTCTTAAAGAGACCTTTTCCTCATGTGTGACATCCTCTTTCCTCTTGTAAGCTGGACCCAACAGCTATAATGATAAATCCTATAATGATAAAAATCCACCCAGTGTTTTTTTTTTAAATCCCTGTTTTAAAATCCCCTCTCTCAAATCAGGCTGTTCTGAGATTCCTGTCAGAATGACGTAGTTATGTACAAGCCCCTCTCACGATAGTTGATTGACTGTCTTACCATAGACCCGCTCTGAGTGAACTGTCATCCGTCCGTCATTGTGTCGACTCCGGTGCAGGAAGGCAAGATGTCTCAGATTAAGCGATTGAGGTGTTTTGTTGTTGGATGTAATAATGAATATAGCAGTCGTCATTATCTCCTGACATCTGAGCCACTGAAGACGCAGAGGATTAACGTTACTTTCACTTTGAAGTGAATGCGCCGATCCCCGATCTACATAAATGTGTCTATATTTGCGCGAATCATTCGTGATCCAGCTTCATCTACAGAAGTGAGTATATGTTACGTCCTCTGTCGTGTGTGTCATGTGTTCCCGCCTCTTGTGTCCATATTTGGTCTTGTTCCTGTCCTTGTTAAGTGTGATTATTAGTTAAGTCTTGTCCAGCCGTGTTGCGTCTAATTATCAGTTATTGTCATGTGTATTTAGTTCCTGCCTGTTTAGTTAGCTTTCGTCTGGTGTACTCGTTATTCCCCTGGTGTTCCTGTCTGTGTCAACCTTGCCTTGTCTTGTGCTGTCCTGATGTCACCATTAAAGACTATTATTTTGAAGTTTATCCTTGTGTCCGTGTTCCTCGTTCCTCCCTGCTGTGTGCACCGTGACAGTATAAGAGTTTTTATGAATCTTTGCAAATTGCCTTTCCTAATAATGTGCTAGTTTGCAAGTTTCGCGGCTGAAGTAAACAGTACTGCTCGTCACCCAACGGAAGAGAGGGGCGGGGTCAGCAGAGCTCATTAGCATTTAAAGCAACACGGAATAAAAACGGCTTGATGAAAACGGCACTGATTTTGACAGGGAAAAGAAGGTGTTTTTTACACTACTTTGAGAAATTTTAACCAAAGTATGTTATACACTTTTCATTAAGACCCTAAAGAATCATATCAACTTGTGCAAAATGGGCATCCGATGACCCCCAAGAAATTTGTGATGTCCAGACCCATGTGGGAGGTCAAATTCACTCAAATCCTTCTCTTTTCTCGACCCAGTTTTCCCTTCTTTCCAAAGGCCTTAATTGTATTCCTTTCCTAGGGTTTCCCAGATTTTAAAAAAAATGAATCTACAAAAATATCACCGTAGAATCAAACTTGAAACCTTTTTTGAGGAAAAAATTCCATTTACTCATGGCTGTAATTGGTCCCCTGCCAAGCTCAACAAACCAGCATGGCCGATCAGTATGCCCTCAAACATTTGAATTGAATGGACAGAGGGCAGTATGTTTGGGAGGGTGAGAGAGAACTCCAAAACACAGACCATTGTGAACCCTTAGACAAACTCATATATCTAGAAACTATGAATGAAGTTAAACAACTACTAGATAAAATGACGTCTCTAGGAATCACAAAAAGTGAACAAAAGGAATACTTGATGGGGAGCAGCTCAACCAAGCCTCGCATTTCTATTTACTCCCTAAAACACAGAAGAAACCTGAGACCTAGTGTAAATGCTTTGAAATTTCATCAGGTAGGCCGATTGTCTCTGATTGCAACAATGAAACTTATTTCATAGCTGAATTCATTGAGCACTACCTCAATCCCATTTCCCAAAGGCATCCATGCTACCTTAAAGACACATGCAACTTCACTGAGAACATTGGTAAAATCAAAATCCCTCAATTTATTTTTATTTGCAATAGATATAGATAGTTTAAATGCAAACACTCAGATGGAGTCTGGATTGAGAGCAGTCAAAAACTGCATGTCCAATTACCCTGACCCCAAAATGCCTGATGATATTTTTTTTTAATTACTACACATTAACTAAAAATGACTTTGAATTTGACTCTGAATTTCATTTTCGGGTCAAGGGCACCGCTATGGGCAGAAAGTTTGCTCCATTGTATGCAAATATCTTGATGGCAGAATGGGAGCACTCGGCTCGTAATTCGTCTCCTAAAAACATTGTAATTTTATAGATTCTTAAATGACATTATCTCATTAGATCTCATTACCTCATTAGAGGATTTTTAAACTTTTGCCAATCACTTTAACACTTAATTTCAGAGTTTATTTTAAGGAGACAGACACTCATTCTTTATTGTTTAAATCTAGCTACCATCCCAGACATGTTCAAGGGAATCATGAAATCACAGTTAAGATTTCAGTGTATTTGTACGAACCCAGAACAGTTTTTTCAGGCCACCAACACTCTCTTCATGGCTCTGAAGAGCAGAGGCAATTCTAGATCTTTTCTAAGATGGTTTCCAATACATCTACCAAACAATTATTATTATTATTATTATTTAAATAGAGCTATCTCTTGCCCCACAAACACAAAATTTTATTTATTGAATTTTTGCAAACAGGACATATGACTAACAAAAAACTCTTTGGACGAGAAAGTATCAACACATTTATAATATTAAAAACAAGTTAGTAAAAAGAAGGTACAAAGAGGTACAACATTTTTCTGTCACACAGTCTAGAAGCCTTCAAGGGAATGGTCTTGCAGGCTTTCCCCTCTGGTCTTTACAAGTTAGACTGAAAACTGTCGGCACAGACAGCCTCATCGGCAGTGTGCCAACATGTGGCGCCATTGCGCATGCGTCCCGAGTTCGAGTCCCGGCTCACGGACCTTTCCTGATCCCATCCTCCTCTCTCCCACCCACTTTGCTTCCTGTCCAATCGAAATAAATGCATAAAAACGCAAAAAAAAAAAAGAAAGGCTGAAAGCTGAATGATCATGGATAAATAAATTAGACGCTAAACAGTAAGTTTTATAGAGAAAGGTTTTTATGTTTTCCTAAAGTTACGTTCAGAAATTTGTTTATCATTTAATGACACATTTTCCTATTCTTCCTGTTGAAGGTTTCTGACTTTGCATGAATGGCCGAGTCCAGAATGACGCATCGGAAAACTTTTACCTTGATAAAGGCAAAGTTTTTCTAGCCTTATTAATTGTATGCAATGTTTTATGTCATATTCTTAAAATTCCATTAGGTGTATTATTAATATAATAAATAAAGCAATAAATGATGGTAAAACGAAGTGGTGCTTGGTAGATATTAAACTAAAACCGCCAGTAGATGGCGGCAAGTCACTGTCTTAATGACATTGCGTCATTCACTCATTTATTCAGTTACAAAGCAAATGGCTGTAGTTATGAATAGGTTATTAAAAAGTGACTATCCGATTTATTCAAAGCTGCAGATTCGTTCACTAACAAAACACCGCTGTATGTTGCTTGGAGACTCACACCAGTCCTGTTGCGGAGTTCGTTAAAACTATTATTATTTTGTTGCAAAATATAACAAACAATATTGAAATTATTGTGTTTGAAAATGTAGCCTAAATTTTCACTTAATATTACCCTTTTCTGTTGTACTGCTGTATAAAATCAGTGTCATGTTTTCACTCCTTGGATATTCAGGGAAACTTGCATTCTTGTTGAAAAACAATAACTCGCACAGGGTGTGTCACCATAGGATGAGGTCATTTAATTGGATGTCATGTATTTGGCCGTTTAGTTGGCTCCCATTTTCCTGTTATATCCTGTATACTAGAAGCGGCATTTTGCTTGTCAGAAATACATGCTCGGTTTTAATGTTACTTTAAGTTGGAGTAGAATTAAATTAATGGCAAAACAAAGCATTTTGTTCGTGTACCCCCTCTGTCACCTCATGTACCCCAGTTTGAGAGCCACTGCTCTAGGTGATCTAGATCTCCCTTTTTTTTATGAACATAAACTAGTATCATCTATAATGGTAACCTTTTGTTAACCTTATTTTATGCATTTCTCTATTTCTCACCAAGAGGAAGATGTTTGACAAGGTGACGCAGTGAGAAATCGTCAGCAGAAAAGGGTGTAAATTGGTAGGAGAAATCTGGGACATGCCCAAACTTGAAGGACTAATTAATGAGAAGTTCTAAATGTGAGGAAGTCATCAAACATTCATGTATTTATTTGTTTTGCACTAATATATATTTTTTCTTATTGTTTGACTTTGATGGCACTTGCACATGCTGCCACTAATAAAGAGAGTGTGATTACAATTTAAGATTTTTACGGTTAGAATCCCATCCTATATTTACGAGATTGGCATAAAGACAATATAAAAAATTAAAACACATGAAGTAAAATTTGTAACCTTGTGGCCTTACCAACCAAGTACTAAATCAACCAGTAACAACAAATAAATAGCATGGTTTCAGGTTATAATTAATATTAATTTTCCCTTTATCTCCGTGACTCATAAACTTGCTTTTATGTTCCAGATGAACTGCACTTCAAAATAAAAGTCCAATTAGGAGTAATACAAAACAAACATAATAAAAGATACATAATATTAAACTATTATAATAAATTTAAACTATTTAAGCAATTGAGGGTTATTTATATGTGGGGCCCGGAAAAATATCTCAATATTTAACTGACAATATTTAATTTAATCTTTCATCATTAAGCACATATGCAGTTTCTTCACATCTCCTTCAAGTTTTGAGTGACAGATACACCTCGTTGCTATCAGACAGAGCACTTGTGCAGAATATTTTGCAGGCGCCTACTTTAATGTTGTATTCTTTTGCAAATGTTGCAGCTGGATTGTGTGGTTTGCAACACAAGTGCACTGCATAGGCACCAGTCAGTTACAGGGGCTCTTTTGTTTAGACATCCTGAGTTTATTGATGATTTAATTTGCACAAAACACACACAGCTAAATAGCACAAAGACATCACACTGCATAATTATAATATTCTATGAATATCATAGGCATTGTCAAATATTAGCTGCTTTTCTATGGAGCTATATTTGTGCAAGATATTTTACCAGCATTCATGGAGTGTTTTATTGCATCACTTTTCATGTCTTTGTAAGATTAATTACCTTGTATTTGCAGTATTCTGATTTGGATAAAATATTTAAACTTATTCAATCTGTTTTAGGGATATAGAGAAATTGAACGAGCAGCGAGGAACCTGCTGTCATTGCTGCTCAACACAGTGATCACTAACAGTCCATTAAAAAACAGACAGAAGCTGAGAGATCAGTGACGTGACTGTGCATGAGCAGATGGGGATCGGTTCATCATACACACGCTTGGTTTTGTTATAAGCTCAGCTAATATTGTGTTGAGTTTCAGAGAGAATACTTGAGAAATCACACTGGTAATCAAGCATTCATTAAGAGGAATGTTTTCATTAACGCAATTTAGGCAACAGTTTAATTGTTTTAGTGTTATGAATTTCTTCAAATTCCTTCCAAACCTTATCCAATTTTGTCAGAACAAATGCACTGTTTTTGAAACTGTGACTAAAATAGAGCCATTCTGATAAATGGCTGTCGATGCCAGAAGACAGTAGATGTCTGTACTATTTCTGACTGCACTTGGGCTGCCTCCAACAACAGGGCAAATGCATGAGGAAAACAGCTGATTTTTTGGGAATGTTTGCTTTGATGCATCCGGTTGTAACAGTGTTATTGCGTCTCTGCACAGTCTTTCAAAGAAACACACTGTAATGAACGATTTGGATGGTTTATTTTTGATTATGTTCTGAATAGTATCAGAGGATTATATGTTTGTTCGGAGCATATAACTGCATATTGTTTAGGTAAATGAGGCACAATGTAAGGTTGGGTTCTGAGACCAGTTTCATCACAAAGCGTAAATAAACAATTTCATAATGCTTTGTAAATGACAGAGTGTGTTGTTTAATGGTGTTATTAACGCGTTGTTAAGTTGGATATTGGGATTTCCTTGCATGTTTGTTGTAGTTGTATCCAGTGGTTATGGTGGTGATCATTATCCATTTGGTTAATTTTTGTGACTGTGCTGAAAGATAGTAGCACTGAAAATTAGGTGCTGATAGCCGTCCTTGCTTTTCAGGTTTCTGTGATGTTTAATGAATTTCTGGGTTTATGATTTTTCCATTAGAAATTATTTATTGCGCTCTGTGTTGAACCATTTTTTTTGGAAGGTTGTATTGGGATCATTGTGAAGAGATCATTTATTTTCAGTAGTACAGACATTATGATTATGGCTATTCAACCAATAATTGATAGAGTCAGGTTTACTCATCGCTTTAGATTGTTTTATGTTTTTAATGCCGGGGTGAAGTAGAGATCAAACGGATGATTATCAAATGGAGAACTTTGAAAGGCTGTGCATTCAGCTGTATGCATACTCTGAGTGCACACATAAAAACTGAAGTATGGAATAATTTGGGCTTAATGCAATACAAACTCAGAGCGAGTGTGTTTACTCCCGAACACTATTAATAAACAGTGCTGCAACATCCAGAGAGAAGCGCTTAAATACAACACACATAATTGTTACAAGGCACAAATCAGTCTATAATTAAACTAGTTTAAAATCAGATGAAACACTCTCAACATTCCCAACAAGACTGCCAGACAAAACAGGAGAATATGAAGGACTATAAATACTCGTGTGTCACACCCTTGGACTGTTTTGTTGTGTTTTCTTTCCTCATGTGTTCTGTGACCCAGTTTTCCATGTTTGATTGTGTCATTCTGTTCACCTGTGTCCTCATTAGTTGATCCTCCTTACCTGTCTGTCCCTCATTAGCACCCCTACTTTATTTCTAATCTAAGGTGCGTTTCCCAAAAGCAACTATGTTCGCAAGCTCCGTCGTTACCAATAGAGTTCAATGGAACTAACGACCATAGTTAACTAACAATGCTTTTGGGAAACAAACCCCTGTTAAGTTGTCCCTTGTCCGGTCTTGAATACGTTACCTCGTGTGTGTGTGTGTGTGTGTGTGTGTGTGTGTCTACCTGCCCTGTCTGGATTACCCTTATTGCACATTAAAGATTATAGAATTCTTCATCGTCGTCTTGGCTCTTTAAATCACACCATGCCATGACATTATGCAACATAATCATAAAATGTTAGTAGTTAGTAATTATTAAATATATATCGATCCAGATGAATATGTTTGTGATTGGTGTAATTTGAAAACTAACACTTTGGTTATATATATATATATATATATATATATATATATATATATATATATAAAATAATAATGTAAGTGTATTTTCATTAGTTGCAAAGTAAATTTCATTAGAGTTTTTTTTCTAAATTACTTTTTTGAAAGAGACTGTCATGTTAAAATCATTGCAGCTAATTTGTCTTGTATCTGCAGATGATGATTTTGGTATGGTTTGTACCAAACGGCTACGGAGAGGATGACTCCCTATAGATTTCAACATTTCAAGTAACATAAATATGACATTACTTCAGAAAGAAACATGGAAAATCATGGAAACCAAGTGTCCAAGTTGCATCAGTAAACGTTGATTTACTGGACACCATAAACATCACTGACACGTTTGACAGACCAAAAAATGCAAGTGCAGAACTATGCTCAGTGTAGAAAATATGCAGTAGGCTATGAAGCCGAACCATGACACAGAAGTCCTAAGGCTGCAGAGGCAGGAGTGGGTCCTGCAGTCTCTGAAGTGAGTGTATTAGAGGCCGAAGCCAAAGGCCCAAACGCTGGAGTCAGTGTGACTGGAGCTGGAGTCCTGGCTCGTGCTGAGATTGGCAGCATTTCAGCCAAAACTGGCCTAATTGGTGCTAAACTGGGACTTGGGGAGTTCAGAAGTGTCATGTTCAGTAATATAGTTATATAGGTTATATTTGAATATCTGTATGCAATGTTTTACTAGAGGACCACAACGTCTATAACAATAACAAGTAAATAATATATATATATATATATATATATATATATATATATATATATATATATAATAACCAAATATGTAGCAGATTTAATATAGTGTTAACGTTGAACCATAACAGAATCATACTGACATCATTCAGCACCTGAGAAGTTTTAAATAGTGCTGTCAAATGATTAAATCGCATCCATAATATTTGTGTGTACTGTGTATATTTATTATGTATATATAAATACAAACACATGCATGTATTTATTCAAGAAAAATGTTGTTTATGTATGAAATATATTTATATATAATATAAAATATATGTACATGTAAATATTTTCAAACTATATACTGTGTGTGTGTATTTATTCATATATGTATGCGTACTGTGTATATTTATTATGTGTCACGGGACGGGCGAGAGGTGAGGCGAGGACTCAAGTGGAGGAGAAAGTAGATCTTTTTAATAAAAAAGAGAAACAAAAATGAACAAAAACCACCCAGAGGGGGGAAAACAGGCAGGTAGGCAGAGAACTGCAGTACATGCAAACAAACCCACACACGACATCAAACAACGAAACAGCACAGGACTGCAGACACCAGGAGACTATATGAGGAGCCAAATGAGGAGGACACAGGTGAAGTAACTGAAACAATAATGAGATAACAAGGAGGGTGGGGTCAGACAATAGACAGAAAAGCACATGGCACCAACAACAAACAATAAGCCATGTGCTAACACACACAGTGACATCTGGTGGCCAGCCAGGGCACACCAGCAGGGCTGTGACATTATGTAAACAAACTTTTATTTTGGATGCTTGACAGCACTAGTTTTAACTCAAAGCAAACTAAAATTCCAACAACTTCTCACGTTTCATTTTCAATCATTTTGTTTGTGTGCCATTTTGAAGTAAATGAAACACTTTTTTCATTACACCTACAAATCTTGTTCAATTTTGTGCAAAATACGCTCAGACCATGTTTGGTCTGATCAGCACAGAAATGACTGAACAGATTTTTGATGTTCACTATAAATGGCGTTATGAAGTCGACAGTGCCTGTGTTTGTTGTCCTATGCTACAGTGTGTTAGCTTAGCATGTTCTTCAGTTAACATGCGAATCGGAGACCATTCTTTTTTATGTGGCTCTTTGGTTATGAGGGTAATCACAAATTACGTAACAAATTAAGCTAGTTTAACATGCAAATAAATAATTACGTTAACATGAATTATTGGAGTTGAAACCTTTATACTTTTATATCAGTCTGACAGTCTAGCCTGGCAACAATACAAACACTGAAACAATATTTAAGTTTCAGCTCTTCATATTTCATACTCTTCAGCCTATTGGCATACACACATGTGCAGGGAAAAAAAAAGAAGATAATTATGAAAAAAAATGATGGTGATGAAAGTGGTCATGTTTTGTTGTAATGGTGTAAGAAGTTTTATAATTCATCAAACTTTATTTTGTCACTTTAAGTAAAACCTTGGTTCCTAACCAGGTGCAGAAAGACTGGATAAAGGATGGTCCATCATTTCATTATAGGGGAGGAGTTAGCAATATATATAAAACTTAAGCAGAATGGAAATTGCGACTGTTTTACACAGCATATAATCTTGGTGTTTGTCACACATTATATTGCACTACTTCCTTGTATTGCATGTATTTGTTTAGAGAAATGTTTATGTTCTTTTGTGTTACCGATGTGGAATACCCCCACCTTGATCAATGGTATATTCCTGGTGCTGCACTCTTCAGTCTGCGTGAAGCATTCTGAAGAGAGGTATGTGTCTTTGTCAATGGAAAATTTAAACATGTTCCTAGAGTATATTAAATAGAAGTTACAATGAAATCTGAACAAAATACTTTGGTAATACTGTGTTGACCCGATTGTGTGTAAAATTAAAGGTTGTACATGTTTAACACTTGGCATAAACTGTATCGCTTTAAATGTGCGATTATATTTCTATGAACGGTATGTCTGACATTTTGATTTATGTAATATGTTCATTTTCATAAGAATGAAGAGGCTTGTTAATGTTAACCTGAGTTTTATTCCATCTTGTTGTGGTAAAATTTGTGGTTAATTCATCGCTCAAAGTGAAATGCGCGCCAGTAATCCGAGGTGCATTTTGGGTAATGTAGTTCATGACTATATGGTTAAAGTAAAGAAATTGAAACTGTGAATTGTGACTTTAGTGTTGGAAGTTGCCTGCATATTAGAAGATGGGACAATGTACTAACTAAATGATGTATTTACAGATTGTGAAACAAGAACAAAGACATTTGTTGTAAAGCTGTCCCATTTTATGCTTGCAGGTATGAGTTATTGTGTTCATTTTGTTTTATTGTTTTATTAATTTTCAGTATTCATAAATCTTATTAATTCTATATAAAAATATGCCTTTGGGGTTATACATTTTATTAAGTGAAACAATTTAAGATACTGTGAAGAAAACAAAACTTGTAATAGAGTCTGCGTGAAGCATTCTGAAGAGAGATTGTGAAACAAGAACAAAGACATTTGTTGTAAAGCTGTCCCATTTTATGCTTGCAGTAAATACCCAAGAAAAGGCACTACTGGTGTTTGTCCTTATTTGGGGTGCGTCCGGTGTTCCGCTACATTGTGATGTTGTCTAATATGGGCAAGACCTTGACTTCTTTGTTGGCCTGGCTGTTATATTTCTTCCCAATGTCCTCCAGATCTTTGCAGAAGAGATCATAACCACCAGGTTTGGCATAGAAGCCCTGCTTCAGTTTTTCTCATTTATTGTTGAAACTGTTTTAAAATTCTACCTTTTATATTGTAGTATAGCTAGTAGCAAGACAGTCAGCCTGGCAAAAATACAAACACTGCAACAATATTACAGTAATATAAATATTGACATTCTCCGATTTCATTTCCAATATAATCCATAACTGTGACGTAGTGAAACTGAAAGTAGCTCCTGCTTCAGATACCCGGATGAGAGGTTTTACCAGTCGTTATCAGGTGATCACAAGCCACTGAATGGTGCGACTGACTAATCAGAATCAAGTATTCCAGAGAGCCGTGTAATACATGAAAACTTTATTTTATAATTAATTAGCAATATCAAATAAACATGTAATAATGAAGGATCAGAGCCATAGGCCAGACTAGACAAGCTTTTGAAATGAAATTGATAATTTCCTGTTCAATGACGATCACAGAGTAAATGCATTTCACATGACACAACAGCCACCTGAAGAGCGTTCATTCGTCTGCAGTATGGCCATCATCTGTTCTCTGTGATTCTGCATCGTCATAGCCATTGTTTGCTCATGTCTCCTATTGGCGTTTTCTAAACTCGCTGCAAACTCTCTAGCTCTGTTACTTTCGGCTTCAGTGCTCCGTCTCTTGAACTCTTCAATCTCTTGGCTCATCCTGTCTGCCTTCTCCTTAAAGCCCTTCTCCAGCAGATCAGCCTGCTCCTTCAGTTTACTGTTCATGGCACGCTCAGTCTCCTCTCTCTGAAGCCTCATCTCCTCATCCATCTTCTCCTTCATCTGTCTCATCCTCTCTTCATTACTCTGTCTTTCTGCTTCCATCTCTTCTTCTAGTTGTCGCTGCTTCTCCTCTTTAGCTTTAATTTCCTGCTCCAGCAGGACTGCTTTCGCTTTTTCCTCTGCTCATTTATTGACAAAAAGAGGAAGAATAAAACAGATGCTTCAAAGAAAAGACTCAAACCAGATTATATTTAGGGGCTCCGTTTTACTGTAAAACTGGTCAAACACAGGGCAAAAAGCTCAATGCAGAGTTCAAGACAGCAGTTCAAAACCGTAAATCAAATCACCATAGAGACAGATGTTGACTTTGAGAATAAATATAGCATTGTCGATGACTTTTAAGTTTAATTTGTTAAATATTTCAATAGTGGAAATGAAAATAACAGAAAGCGTAATGTAATTTTATTATATGTGGCACATACTTTCAAGCCACCGACAAAATAACAAACTTGTTACTTGTTAAAAAATGTCTGTAAACAATATGTATTTTGTGCTGCCCGCAGAGTTTTTGTCCATCAGCATCTCCAAATTTGCGCAGTCACATCTCTTTGAGGGTGCTGACATTCTTCTAGGTAACTTTAAGCTGTATTGATTTACATGCTGCTGAATGTTTGGTGATCAGGTTAGTTTACTTGTGCGTACATCGCTTCTATCCACTCCTACTGGTTTACGCAGATATTTTTTTTATTTAGAAGTGCTGGACTATAGCAAAAGATGTGTAACAGCACCCCCTACTGGGGGGGGGGGGTCACTTTCTTCCGTTTTCAACTGGGATATTTTACTAGAAAATTTTTATCTAAAGTGCACTCTTTCAATAACATTTAAAATACTGAATGTGATCTGCTAACATAGTTCTAGCCTTAAGTTAGAACTGATTTAGAACCAATAAAATAGAGCCTGAAGAGTTCCAAGTATTGGTCTTGATTATACTGATCTTTATACACATTTATATATGTAGCCCCTGGAACCGCAGATGTTATGTGAATAAGATTATCTGTGCTCTGAAAGTGAAACTATTCTTGATCCCTTGAAACTGCTTCTATCATTTGGTGCTACTTGTAGCTCTGTTTGAAACTTCTTTGGCTGCCACATCATCCTGTCTGCGTCTCTGAGTCCTTCATTGTGCAGAAACACTCTCACATGTACCTAAACCTAAAGAAACCTAGTAAGAATTTACAAACAGGGAAATTGTGATTTTATTACTTAAAATTCTCACCCTTAATCTTTTTCTCCTTCTCAGTCAGTTTCTTGTCAGCCTGCAGAATGGCTTTAGAATCCACAGACTTCTGCTTCAGGAATTCCTCTAGGACCTCTTCAGCCTATTAACATACACACACACGTACAGAAAAAAATTGATAATTATGACAAAGATGGTGATGAAAGTGGTCATGTCTTGTGATGTTGTCTAATATGGGCAAGACCTTGACTTCTTTATTGGCCTGGCTGTTATATTTCTTCCCAATGTCTTCCAGATCTTTGCAGAAGAGATCATAACCACCAGGTTTGGCATAGAAGCCCTTCTTGAGTTTTTCCACCATTGGTGCAGAGAGGGATGACAGGAGATCTTCACATCGTCTCTTTGAAGCTTGCTTGTTTTGGCACAAGTATTCATCAAAGAGTTTATTAATCTTTTCCTAAAAATATAACATGTAGCATGTCAGTAGCAGAAAGGTATATGAGATATATAGATATATATCTCTCACATCATCCGATCCGACAATGAGTGTGCTCTAAGCTTTGAGTCAAGATGAGCAGGACGAGACTTCAAGATGTATCTGACCGAAGTAACACACAAGATTTGAGGGAAGTGATCCAGAGTAAACATGCTCAGCACTCTTGGGTCCCAGAGGCTAAATAACATCTGCCTCCTTCCTCCACCCATCCTTCCACCTTCTCCCCACTGACTGAGGTCATGTGGCATGCATTAGAGGCTATAGACACATTTACATCGAGCCCTTGGGGATGCTATGATGTTTGGCAGTATTTCATTAATGTTAAAATCTGCTTTCTGATGGTGTGGCACAGGAAACTGACTGTGAATACTTTGTCAGGTGATGTATTGGAGCATTGTTAGGCCTCCTCTAGTTATGGAGAGTCGTTTTGCTTAGTACTCCACCCCTCTGAGCTCCACTTGGATGGCAGTTTCAAGTTGTTAGGCTATGTGGGTCTCCTTGGAAGCTGTCCCATATATATAGAACAGTTAGGCCTCCTCTGAGGAGATGTCGTACCCTTTCCCTGTCTGTGGAGTTCAGAGTTGCTTTGGCCACTGCTTTTATGATGGAGGCATCAGGGATCCTCTCGCTATAGAGTTGTCTGTCTGAGGCCTCTGCTCCCTAAAGCTCCTTCTAGATAGCTCTTTGAGTTATTAGGCTCTGACAGCATGATTGGAAGCTTTGTTAAGATTGTTAAGTCTCCCCTTGCCTTAAGACAGAGTTATGACAAGGCCTCAATCCTTAGAGCAGCCTGGCAGTAAGTGTCAAGTTGCTAGCCTCTTTGTCTGCTAGTCTTCACGCCAAGGCCTCCATCCTTTGAAGTTAGAAGTTCAATTAGGTGCTAAGTTCAGTTAGAGACAAAGTTCAGTTAAAGTGCCCCTATTATGGATTTTTGAAAATTACCTCTTATGCAGTGTGTAACAGAGCTCTAAGTGAATGAAAACATCCTGCAAAGTTTTAAATCTGAAAGTGCACCGTGTATAAAGTTATTGTCTCTCAAAAGAAAGAGTCGACTCTGAATCATTGAAACGAGTCGTTTTAAAACAAATCACAAGTCGTTTCATGTTGACATCAACATGAAACATTAACATATTGCCCACCCACTGCGCGCGCAGACCTGGGAAAACTTGATTTTCGCGTTGGTCTGAATGAAAATGCAAATTCATTCTTTGCCACTAGGTGCTGCTTTTGGAGCGTTAAAAGCTCACAAACACTTCTTTAAATGAAATCGGCCAGTCACTGCAGATTAGATTCAAGCAAAGGAGGGGTTTGGAAAAATTAATCGTTGAGCGAATTGTTTTGGAGTCGTTGAGCAAATAAGGTCAAAATAAATGCATATTGTAAGAAAATGAAAGTGTTTTTTTGACCTTGCATGAATGCCAACCTGTTGTTGGGGACTCCCAAAACCAAAATATGAACCTTTCATAACCCATAATAGGGGCACTTTAAGGGCTAAGTTGTTAGGCTCTCTGCAACTAACTATGTTCCATGCTCTGGAACATAGTTAGTCCCCCTCTCTTATTAGAGAGTCATCATGCTATGGCTCAGGATTACCAGGCCCTTGAGTTTTGCCTGTGGGCTGAGCTTCTTTTCTGATTCTTTTCTAACTACAAAGAGAGAAGGTTTGTAACAAGGGAATTAAGTTACATCAGCCACAGGTGTGAATTAAGTTACGTCAGCCACAGGTGTGTACCTTAAGGATGGGGACTACTTTAGAGACTTTGACTTTTGTCTCAGCCAATGAAGCACTCATCCCTTCAGCATGGTGGATTGGGCATTCTTTCCCTATAGCGTCCTCTAGAGAACACAGTGCGAGTTCTCATTCTAAAGGGAAGGTCTCAGGTTACGCATGTAACAATGGTTCTCTTAAAAGGGGGACAAGACACAGCGTCCCCTTGCCATGCTTCAGGTATTCCTTTGCACGTATTTGCACCCTGCACGTGTCCACAACGGGGAAGTCGTGGCCTAATGGTTAGAGAGTAGGACTCATAATCCAAAGGTTGCGAGTTTGAGTCTCAGGCCGGCAGTAATTGTAGGTGCGGGGAGTGAATGTACAGCGCTCTCTCCACCCTCAATACCACGATTGAGGTACCCTTGAGCAAGGCACCAAACCCCCAACTACTCCCCGGGCGATGCAGCATAAATGGCTGCCCACTGCTGTGTGTGTGTGTGTGTGTGTGTGTGTGTGTGTGTGTGTGTGTGTGTGTGTGTGTGTGTGTGTGTGTGTGTGTGTGTGTGTGTGTGTGTGTGTGTGTGTGTGTGTGCACTTTGGATGGGTTAAATGCAGAGCACAAATTCTGAGTATGGGTCTACAGGTGCCCTTTTATACTCATATAGCTATCTGTAACATTTCCTCATGCCTTTGTGCTACATGCATTGAGGAATTTTTTTTCAGCTGGTTGCCCAGTGTTACCGAGTCAATGGTTCACCATCATCCTAAATGAACTGACACTGCCTACCTCTAGAGATGTCAGGTACCTCCCATCAGTGTCCCTGAAGGAACGCTTCATGAAGGCTTGTGTTGCCGTGCTGCTGAGTTGTTGGTGTTCTGAGGACACATCCTTCAGTTCCAGAGGGAAGGAGTCCTTCAGCTTCTCCATTCCACTTTGGTAAACCTCAAGCCCCTCCTTCAGTGCAGCCTCATTCTCAATCATTGCCATAGCGATCACAGCATTCTCCAGACATGGCACAGCCCCACTGGAGATGGTGTCCACGTACGTTTTTGCCAGATGACCCAGAACTTCAGCGAAAGAAAAAAAATCAAACACAGCGATAAAAAGGTATTGATAGATAAAGGTATTGACACATGGTTTTCTGTATGCACATGCAAACTCATGCAAAAATCTTCTTTAGAATCACCTCTTCCAGTGACTGTATATCCATCTTTCAGCCTCTTCACATTGCTGTCATGAAAAACAAACTTGCAGAAATCATCTGTGACCTTCAGGAACTGAGAGGAAATGTCAGCAGAATTCAAGCTCTCCAGGCAAGACATATTTTCTGGGGCGGTTGGAAAGGGGAAAGTCAAGCACTTCCTGGAAGGAAAGAATTTTTGGATGCACTCCCTGGGAAAGTTGTACTCCACCACACTTCTTGAAGTGCCTAGAAAAGATTAACACATTCTCTAGCTGCTCTCAATTTTAGAGAAGAGCATGTCTGTTCTAGGAGTGTAGCTGCTTGAGCTACTGGACATAAAATGCTGAGACATAGGAAATTCTAAGCTAAAATACCAAAACACAGTAACAAGTACTAGCTGTGATAGTGATTATTAGGACTCTTAAAATAACCTTTTGCAGTATTTTTAAATTACCATGTTTCAGCTTCAGAGCAAACTCTAGGTACTCATCCTCTGTTGTATCTTTGCCATCGATCTTTAGCTCCAGTGTGAAGTCCCTCACAGCCCAGATGAAACTAGGGAAGAACTTCACAAACTCGCTTGAATCATCGGCATCCTCATCTGATGATTTGACCTTGATGCACTCTGATAGTTCAGTGACATATCTGACAGTTTGTTCAGGCATGAACACAAAGCGGCAACAACTCATGATACATAGTTTAGCAAAACAAAAGTGTCAGTCCAAGAGGTAATAAGCAAAGACTTAAACTTAAACCATGACAGAAAAAAAGTAATTAAGGTTTCACTTTAAATATTATAAACTGCTCAAAAAAACTTAAAGGAACACACTGAAAACACATCAGATCTCAATGGGTAAAAATATCACGCTGGATATCTATACTGAAATGGACTGGGTAATGTGTTAGGATCAAAAAGTTGCCACATCGTTTGATGGAAATGAAAATGATGCAGCAGACTAGTACATTTTGCTGAAATTTCATTGCAGCAACTCAAAATGGTACTCAATAGTTTGTATGGCCCCCACGTGCTTGTATGCATGCCTGACAACATCCTAATGAGACGATGATGTCCTGGGGTATTTCCTCCCAGATCTGGACCAGGGCATCACTGAGCTCCTTGGACAGTCTTGAGGTGCAACCTGGCGGTGTCGGATGGACCGAAACATAATGTCCCAGAGGTGTTCTATTGGATTTAGGTCAGGCGAGTGTGGGGGCCATTCAATGGTATCAATTCCTTCATCCTCCAGAAACGGCCTGCATACTCTCTGGGCATTGTCGTGCACCAGGAGGAACCCAGGACCCACTGCACCAGCGTAGGGTCTGACAATGGGTCCTAGGATTTCTCCCGATACCTAATGACAGTCAGGGTGCCATTGTCTAGCCTGTAGAGGTCTGTGCGTCCCTCCATGGATATGCCTCCCCAGACCATCACTAACCAACCACCAAACCGGTCATGCTGAACGATGTTACAGGCAGCATAACGTTCTCCATGGCTTCTCCAGACCCTTTCACGTCTGTCACATGTGCTCAGGGTGAACCTGCTCTCATCTGTGAATATATATATATATATATATATATATATATATATATATATAACATTTAAAAAGTGTATTTAAGTATAATATGAAGCAGTTTTATTCAGTGAAATGTTCAATTCCAGTTTGCAAGTGCTTTTATTGGGGTTTATAACGTTGAGCAGTGTGTAAAGAAAAAAATCTGACAATTTAATCATGAACCGTCAAGGTAAGCATCTCTGCCGGCTCCATAGAAACAAAATATTAAGATTATTATATTATATTATATTATATCATATCCGAGCTGTCTGGAATGCAGAATTAGGTTAACATTTCAATTAACGAGCGTGTACTACAATTACAAGCCATTCTATAAATTGACATTTCAGCACTTGACCAACGGATAGAGCTTAAAGCACGGCTACGTGCTATTGTGTTAAGTGCATTTTTGGGAAACGCACGTGATACAATAACGAGCGTTCATAAAATGACTCGTAGAAAACGCTCTTAAGCGCTAAGATCAATCGTCATCGGGAAACCCGGCCCTGGATTATTCAAGTGACAAATATCACTGATTCATAAATGCAATAATTTATGCCAAGGTATAGCCTACCAACAAAACTATTTTTATTCCGTTAAAGGGATAGTTCACCCAAAAATGAAAATTCTGTCATCATTTACTCACCCTCAAGTAGTTCCAAACCTGTGTGAATGTCACAAAGGAAGATATTCTGAAGAATGTGGGAAACAGAGCAGTTCTGGGGCACCATTGACTTCCATAGTATTTTTTTTTCCTACTATGGAAGTCAATGGTGCCCCAAAACAGCCTGGTTACAAACTTTCTTCAAGATATCTTCCTTTGTGTTCAGCAGAACAAAGAAATTAATACAGGTTTGGAACTACTTGAGGGTGAGTAAATGATGACAGAATTTTCATTTTTGGGTGAACTATCCCTTTAAGGCTCTTTAATGTAACAGTATTACTTTGTACATTTTTATACATCTAGCAAGTAGCCTGACTTTACCATCGACATAACTGTTTTCTCACGTAGTAGCCTATTGTGTATTATTATTATTATAAGGCTATTATTATTATTTAAAGGTGTATTGCATTATGCATATTGCAGATTAAATATTCGGAGCATAAACATTACCATGATATTGCTCAGCTGTATTTTCTCTTTGAGGAACTTACATATCATAACTTAATGTGTTAAAAATTGCATACCACACGCTCATGTGAGTTTTTGATTGCAAAATATTAATAAAAAGTTTTACCTCGTTGATATGTAGCCAAAAAAAAATTAATTGTCCTGGCATGCATGCATTCAGTATAGCTTAAGGCTATTTTATCTTTGAGCACTTTTTCCTACAGTCCATTGTGTCCTTTTTGCTTTCTTATGCAGTGCGATAAATAATCGTTTGTAATGGGGACAGAAAAACTTTAACATAATAATATAATATAATATTATTAGCTGTTAAATGCAATTTAATTCATTTGGTGTGGAGAGTGCCTGGAATTAGGCTATATGACCTAATTAATATTAATATTAACGAATATTCGTGGGGAAAAGGTCTAGATGTTTAAAATTCTAATGGTGCTAATCAAGCACAATGCACAACTATGATGTCACTTTGTAGGCGAAAACCTGGAAGCGAGTGCATTTTAGCGCTTCCGGTTCCATCGTCCCAGAGTAAATGGGTTTTTTGAATGGGATTTTGGTTAAATCCCTTAAATAAGGTCCGTGGTTCACACAAGCTCAAGATACTTTCACGTTTTATTCTACGACATAAAACACACCAGTTACACCCCACTCCTGATTTTTTTAAGCTGTTACGTTTCTTAAAAAAGACGGTTGCTAACAAGCTGCTAAATGGGACTACAGGCGCTGTCGGAGACATTCAACGTCATCACGCTGAACAGTTTATCAATTTAGCATTTTCCAGTTGTAGTATAATTTCTAATACAATTAATTTTAGGATAACCAATGAATAGTTTACAGCATTTTATATTGTTGTTCGACAATGTTTTTTTGCTTTGCCCCGAAATGCAACATGTCTTCGGGGGGAAGAAGCTTGTTTTATCACTTACTGATGCGGAGACTCTGGTTCTGACCACAAGGTCACCGGCTTTACGTGGTGAAAGTGAAACTTTAATGATGCATAGTGTTTAAAGCCACGTCAAAAATAAATGTGTACGGCAACATGAAGCTGTTAGAAAGAGATTGTAGAAACAAGGATAAAATAACATTTTGTGTACCCACCCTAACAAAACGAGAGCTGAAATGTGGTACTTTGTTCACTAAAATAAGTTTAATCTTACCATATCCAAAGACTCGCTCACTCTGCTGTTATTTAAAAGATTAAATACGCAGGGATACGTTTTTAATTAAAATATTCATATTAATTGTGGATTTATTGACTTTTAATGCACCTTATTTCGAAATGTACAGAAATACATGCTTTAATTAAATGTTCTTTAGTTAAGATTATTTCATTTATTCACTATACTATTTATTACTAATGTCTCATTTCAGCGTTATGGTGGTGACGCTGAAGGCGAGTGACTGTGGTGCTGTAGTTCGTTTATAGCCTAAGTATAGCTTTTCAGTTCTGGCACTTTTATTTAGGCTTCAAAATTCATCAAAGTTATATTATTTTGTGAAGATTATCCTGATGGACAAAACGTGTAAGTTTCATGAACTATGATTGAACACAGAGCTTATTTTTTGCGATTATCCAAAAGCCTACGGAAAAATCCCATTGGCTTCTTGTCGAGGAACCAGTTTCATGCTAACAGCCGATCCGCCTACAGAGTGACGTCATAGTTCCCCCACTCTATTCAGGGTCTAGACTTTGACATGTCAATAATACACCCACAACAATAGGTGGTGCCAAAAACGCATAAAACAAGTGATTTTAAATCATAAGGCAGTACCCAGATTTGAAGACTACAATAAGATTTCACTTCTACTGTTAATAAAATTTTGGTAGGCTACTATGAGATGGATAGCCTAAATGTTATATAATTCAGATGGGCTACCTGTTATTTTTATGAAATATAAAAAAATGTATATTTTACAATGTCATTGTTGGTACATTTTACCAGTATTTACCATACTTTCAAAACAGAAATAGGAAAGATATGCAATATGAAAATAATTTAAGAAAAAATGTGTTTTACAGAGAGAGAGAAAAAAAAGAAGATTTGGTTTTCCAAAAGGTACATCTGGAAAAAGGGGGGTCGTCTTATATTCGGGTCACTACGGTATGAATTTAGTGAAAATTTGGAGCTGACTAAACTTAAAATTTTAAGGCAACACAAACACTAACACTAACTGTTTATTTTATTTTTATTTTTTTAACTCTGCGGCCGCGCTAAATGTGGTGGAGAGTGAAGTTTTCGTTATATTTAAGAAGAGGTCATGGTTACATTGTTTCTTTTAACGGCACAAATCGAGCACAAACGAACGGCACCGGTTTGAAGAGATTTGGACGGCATGGGGTGGAGAGTGACGTCACTGTCCCGAATGGTTTTTGTTATTTCTAAGAAGGGGAAATATATTTGAAATTCATTTCAACAGCACAAATCAAGCACAAACGAATGACACCAGTTTTGTGCAATTTAGACCAACTGGGGTGGAGAGTGACGTCACACGGTCAAAATAAGAATGTTTAATATCTCAAACACCAAATCAGCACAAACGTAGCACAAACGAATGGCATAGTTTTGGTGATTATTTCTTTTTATGGGGTGCCAACTTCACGGAGGTTCAGCAGACCTCTCCGTGTCTTTACTGCATTCCAAAGGAAACGCACCCTTTTCTCTTCTAAGTGCAGACCAAGAACACAAACTTTTATGGACTTTGCCAAAAAGACAACCAATAGTTACTTCTGCTATTAATGCAATATACTCAATAGACAATATATCCTAAGGTTGTATTTCATGTATTTTAGAGGCTTGGTGTGGTTATTAGGATATTTTAATATATGCCGTAATCCATGTAGTAGATAAAATTAGTATATGTACCTTTTTGTATGCCAAATACTCGATGTCTGATGTTGAATGATAGCTTGTGTTGATTGCAGAACATTGGTGAGAATTAAAAGCAAGATTTTTAGCATCATATGCATGATTACGACGCATTATAGAAATCTGCTAGGATATTCTCTTCATGTGACAGATTTACTAGCATCTAATGTACGTACGGACAAGGAACCATATGGAGCTCCTTCCTACAGGAACAATTTGATTGGGACAGTCGCCCGTGGTGCACCGAAATTAGCCTGTTTAAAAACTGGACACAGGGCTCTGCTCTGTGCTTGCTTGCTGCTTGAAAACTTTGGCTTCTCTCCCTGATTGCGCTGCGAAGCTCTCGCAGACTTAACAGCAAGCTGATCATCTAAAGAACTAAAACACTTCGTCAACTCCTCACTGAAGAAACTGTTAGAACCTGAAGCTACGCAAAAGAACTCTGAGAAGAACGTCTAGTGAATGTGTCCCTTTCAACGTCACAAAGAAACAGCCAACCACCGGAGGGATTCCCCCAGAACGGTCACGCAAGGACCGCATCAACAGCCAATCAGCAGCCCCGGGGTTTCCCAACCAGGAAGGAAACAGAACAACTCAACTCAGAGCAAGTAACAAACTCTCTCCATAATTCTGCTGGAAACTGGTTGAATTAGTCTTTAAAAGTAAAGATAGTGAAGTTCTCTGCTTATGACTTCCTCAGGCTGAATTTACAGAACTCTTGGAAAAGAGCATTAGAACCTTAAACTTTCTTCAAATTGCAACCATCTTGCCGGAACATGTGTATGTGTGTGTGGTTTTGTTTAGTATTGTATCGTAGATTAGCAAAATATACTTTGATTCATTTTATAAAGAATTCTTGTCGTGTGCTGTGCAATTTTCGAGCCACCCTTTGCCCTGATCCTTGTTACCTTGCGCGAAATTTGATTAAACTACTAGCGATTTGTTTGTGTTCTCGTTGGCCATGAAATAAGATAAAGAAAATTGCTAAGATATACTGATTTTAACGTCGCTGGACGAAGCGTTAATAAGGTATAGATCACAAGTTCTGAATTAATATCAATTCAATCAAATCAATATCAAATCTATAAAATTTGATTCCCAAAAGGAGAAATAAGAGCTAAAAATGTATAAATATGTTAAATTGTATTATTCACTGTATTATTCATTGCATCGTTGAAGTTGCACATGGAATAAAAAAGTGCTCAATTTCTTAATTCGTGGACACATTTATATATTTTTGCATGTCCTGTGCAGTTCTAGTACGGAAATGTTAAATAAGGCAAATAGTGAATAACAATGTATGTGTGTGACCTATTGAATAGCATAGCATTTTGAATTAAATGTAAATTTAAACGATTGTATTTGGGACCAAATAATGTGGTCACAATATGACAAAGTATAATAATCCATGCCTTATAAAACTGTTACCACTCTTAATGCTGCCACACAGAGGTATCTTTAGGTGTCTATAAATGATCAGAAGGATACTGCAGATCCATTACAGCCTTGTTGTCAATCGTCCCTCGACTGTTGTAGACCAGAGTGCTGCTGAGTAACACAGCCAGACAGAAGATGTTGGTGTCATGCTTTGGGTCTCCCTGTGAAAGATAAGGTTTTTTTTTTCCATTACCAGCATGATATAGAAACACCTTGTTTTTGTCGTTCAGCTTTGAAACACTGCACAGACAAACAGTCATTACACTGCAGATTTATATGAATATGTTTCTCTTGTACTCATGAAACTGCTTGTGATGCTAGTTGTGTTTTCTTGTCACATCACCTTCTCCACGTCTCCGAGTCCCTCGGTGTCCAGCAGCACTAGAGTGGTTCCTGCTTTAGTGGGATGGGGCACACACCACATCCAGATGCCCTTCGTCTTGGACTCAATTGTGCTGCCCAGCGCAAACCCTGATAATGACAGTGACTTTTGAGCATGTAATGTCATTCACTTGAACTCCGTGATGTTTGCTATGAGCGCTGACCTGTTTGTTTCCCAGCGAGGCGGTTCATCAGGTAAGACTTCCCGGTGCGGTAGAGCCCCACCACGCCCACCACCACCACCGGCTGCTGGATCTGCAGCAGGATCTGCAGCGCTGACTGCTGCACACACAGCTTCCCATCTGAGTCCGTGTCAATGAAGCACACCGGTTTATCCATGACCACTGGAGACGCGTCTGCCAACAGAACAGATACACATTTGAAAGCCTTTAGGAACTGCAGTGTACTAGAAATAAAGAACTGGAGGTGGATTGAGAAATACAAGTCAGTTTTCCTAATTAAAATCACTCAAAAATTCCACATTTTGAGCGAATCCCTTTATATGTATTTGGTGTGCAACAAATTTTGGTGGTACAGGGAAACCTCAATATCTCATCTCAGGATGGTATGGAAGCTTGTTTATGCCACTAAATAAAAAATAAAAAGTTAATTGTGACTTTATATTTCAGAATTTATTTCCTCACAATTGCAAGTTTACATCTCACAATTCTGACATTTTTCTTAGATTTAAACTCGATATGATATATATTCTCCATCGATATAATCAATTTTGAGTTTATAACTCACAATTGCAACTTTATATCAAACTGATCTTTAGAGCACATTACAAGGTACATGTACATACATAAACATGGTGCATATTCTTGCTCCTTAGTCTTAGAGTTTTTGTCTACATGTAATGATCATGATCGTTAAAAGTCAGTGTTTTAATTTGGTAAGTATATTTTTGTCAAGTATGGTGTGCGTGCAGAACTTTTCAGGTTTGAGACTTCTTTCTTTCTTTTTTTATTATCTCTGATGGGGAAGCAGGTAGGAATCTGAAATTGTCACAGATGAAAATCCTCTATGGTCACACTTGAGTTTGAGATTATGATGGTTACAGATTGCATTATGCTGCCTCCAAGCCACTAAGTGTCATTATAAGATACAGTATATGCCATATGATTCTGCCTTCACTTTATGCAAAACATGCTTCCCACTTTTGAATACATAATTCCTTTTTAACTGCTCAACTTTTCTAGTATCTGTACGTGTGCTGTGGAATTTGTAGTGTTGTCAAAAGTACCTGTATTTTAGCTTTGATTATAATAGTCAGATTATTTGAGAGTGCAAATAATCTATGAAGATATAAATAATGTCAAATACTTTGATAAATTAGTTATAGGGAAGCAAAAATGACATTTAGGTGTTATGCATGGCTATCAGTACTTGATGTACAAACCCGATTCCAAAAAAGTTGGGACACTGTGCAAATTGTGAATAAAAAAGGAATGCAATAATTTACAAGTCTCATAAACTTATATTTTATTCAAAATAGAATATAGATAACATATCAAATGTTGAAAGTGAGACATTTTGAAATGTCATGCCAAATATTGGGTCATTTTGGATTTCATGAGAGCTACACATTCCAAAAAAGTTGGGGCAGGTAGCAATAAGAGGCCGGAAAAGTTAAATGTACATATAAGGACAAATTTGCAACTTATTAGGTCAATTGGCAACATAATTGGGTATAAAAAGAGCCTCTCAGAGTGGCAGTATCTCTCAGAAGTCAAGATGGGAAGAGGATCACCAATTCCCCCAATGCTGCGGCGAAAAATAGTGGAGCAATATCAGAAAGGAGTTTCTCAGAGAAAAATTGTTATCATCATCTACAGTGCATAATATCATCCAAAGATTCAGAGAATCTGGAACAATCTCTGTGTGTAAGGGTCAAGGCCGAAAAACCATACTGGATGCCCGTGATCTTCGGGCCCTTAGACGGCACTGCATCACATACAGGAATGCTACTGTAATGGAAATCACAACATGGGCTCAGGAATACTTCCAGAAAACATTGACGGTGAACACAATCCACCGTGCCATTCGCCGTTGCCAGCTAAAACTCTATAGGTCAAAAAAGAAGCCATATCTAAACATGATCCAGAAGCGCAGGCATTTTCTCTGGGCCAAGGCTCATTTAAAAAGGACTGTGGCAAAGTGGAAAACTGTTCTGTGGTCAGACGAATCAAAATTTGAAGTTCTTTTTAGAAAACTGGGACTAAAGAGGACAAGGACAGCCCAAGTTGTTATCAGCGCTCAGTTCAGAAGCCTGCATCTCTGATGGTATGGGGTTGCATGATTGCATGTGGCATGGGCAGCTTACACATCTGGAAAGGCACCATCAATGCTGAAAGGTGTATCCAAGTTCTAGAACAACATATGCTCCCATCCAGACGTCGTCTCTTTCAGGGAAGACCTTGCATTTTCCAACATGACAATGCCAGACCACATACTGCATCAATTACAACATCATGGCTGCGTAGAAGAAGGATCCGGGTACTGAAATGGCCAGCCTGCAGTCCAGATCTTTCACCCATAGAAAACATTTGGCGCATCATAAAGAGGAAGATGCGACAAAGAAGACCTAAGACAGTTGAGCAACTAGAAGCCTGTATTAGACAAGAATGGGACAACATTCCTATTCCTAAACTTGAGCAACTTGTCTCCTCAGTCCCCAGACGTTTGCAGACTGTTATAAAAAGAAGAGGGGATGCCACACAGTGGTAAACATGGCCTTGTCCCAACTTTTTTGAGATGTGTTGATGCCATGAAATTTAAAATCAACTTATTTTTCCCTTAAAATGATACATTTTCTCAGTTTAAACATTTGATATGTCATCTATGTTGTATTCTGAATAAAATATTGAAATTTGAAACTTCCACATCATTGCATTCTGTTTTTATTCACAATTTGTACAGTGTCCCAACTTTTTTGGAATCGGGTTTGTAAATATGTGAATACAAGTCTAATCTTCTGGAAATCTAAAAGCACCTAATTATGTGATTTGAAAAGCATAATAAAGAAAAAAAATAAAGTTTCTCATCTGTTCATCTGCTACTTCATTCTACTACTACAATTTTTTTGTTCCATTTTTCCTACCTGAAAGTGATGCAAACACTTCATCTTGAGCCTTTCTTTTCTTTGGCTTCTCATCACCAGACTCTCGTTGTCTCTTCACAGGAACAGTTTTTGACTGACATCCATCATTCACACGAGGGGAGACAGACGCACAGCGATGCATCTTGTGATCTTTCTGCATATTTTATATATTTTTTTTACAAACATGTATTTTCTGTATTTGGTATAAATGAACTAAATGTATTTTTCCTTACCTTAGAGTAGCTCAACCTGAGATCTGTGTTGTATGCTCATAGTTTTGTGTCAATATTTTACACACCCTTATGTTCATCCCTTTAATGCTGATTGGTCAGAGTGAATCAGGGATTGTCTCTGTTCTCTCACTCTCTCTGGTTATTGGCTCTGGCGACTCGCCCCTCCTTCTACTGACCATAAACACTAGTGTCCAGTTTAACACATGGTTTCACTTTCACAATCAGCAGCTGCATACTAGAAATCATGTGACAGCAGATAAAATGATTTCTGTTTTTATGGCACACAGAATAGCATTTTGTCCATCTGAGCTATGAAACAACAAAAGCTGAAGAGTAACAATGCAGAAAAACAACGATTACCATTTTGAACCTGTGGTGTTTTTGTCTGAGATTCACTGAAAATTTCCAACAATTTCCTTCCTCCTTTCTATGTATCAGACACTATGAAAATCATTTGGAAAATATTATGCTTACCTGAGTTAATCAGTAGTGCATGATGCTCACAATACAAAGGTCAAGAGTTCAATGTCCAGGGATCGCTTTCATTAATGAATGAAATGTGTTTGGATTAAAGTCAGTGTTAGTTTGGATAAAATCATTAGCTAAACGAGTAAATTGCTGCATGAAAGCCTTCAATCAAACAACAAAACTTTCAACATATACTGTTTGCCTGAGTTATTACTGATTAACTCCTATCCCCCGGTTTCAGGTTTAAGCCTAGTCCCTGACTAAAATGTAAGTCTGAGCTGTTTCAACAGAAAGAAACTTGCACTGGCTGATTTTAAAATATATCAGTGCCTTTGTTTTGTCTCAAGATGCACACCAGTAATGTTAAGAGCCTCAGTGTCTCGTTCTCTGTCTGGATTTCCCTTTTATGCATTGATTTCACCAAACCTGTCAATCTATCATGGATGGAGCCTGATTTATTATGACTATCAAATGCCAAAAAGGTTATGTGTACTCCTTCACAACATGGAGATGAAGACATCACTGCTTGTGAGATTATGATTAAACTGTAATAGAAAAATAACAGAAAATTATTCCTGGCTGGCTGTGATATCTAAATTAATGATCTATGCCCCATTAGCTGTTTCCTAATGAAACTTGATGGAAAAAATTGGAATATTGCATATAGCATTTGCAAATAAAGCATTGTTTCCAGCCCATGTGTTTAAGAGAACAAAATCGTCAGTTACACTTTATATTAGGTGGCCTTAACTACTATGTACTTACATAAAAAAATTAGTACAATGTACTTATTGTATTCATAATGTATTGCAAAAAAAAATTACTGCTATTGAGGTGGGATATGGGTAAGGTTAGGGACAGGTTTGGTGGTCTGGGTGGGTTTAAGGGTGGGTTAAGGTGTGAGGGATGGGTCAACAGTGTAATTCTAAATGTAATTACAGAAATTAATTAGAGATGTAATTACATATTGGTATCTTTACAAATATAAATACAATGTAAAAGCATGTATGTACACAATAAGTGCATTGTAACAAATTATTAATTTAAATGTAAGTACATAGTAGTTAAGGCCACCTAATATAAATTGGGACCAAATCGTCACTTCCTGGGAAACTGGGGCAAAGTGTCAATGTTCCGTCCCCTGACGTAATTGTGTATATTGGGAGATGGTCAAATGTTGTTTTCTTCTCCCTCTGTTTCTCTTTCTCTCTCTCTCTGCTACGTAGCGGTCCAAACCATCTGCAGGTGATTTCAATTAGCGGCAGCATGGCTTCCCTGTTACGCGGTGTGCAAGAGGGATAAAGGAGCAGAGAGACACGGCTCAGGAGGAGTCCCTTATCCGCTATCCCAGAGACGTCGTTTTATTATTTTCTCCTGAGCAATCTGTGATATGTGAACCTAAGGTGTGGTTGCAACAACGTTAATGTTGAGATTCTGTGTGAATCTAGTATTGTGAAACCATGTAGGGAGTTGGGCGCTGATTGATTTGGGTTTAACCCCTTCTAAACTTTTCACCTGTTTTCGTTAGTCAGGGAGAGAGGTAAGATTATTGTCTTTTATTTTGTTTTCTTTTGCCAGGGAAGTTATTTTGTTATAACCTTTAGAAAGACTGTGTTTTGTTTGTTATTTTGGCATTTGCTCTCTCCTGACACTTTGGTTATTTAAGTTGATTAACTGCCCTGATATTGTATATTTTCAATAGTTATTCTTTTGGATTATGTTAACTCCTTAATAAAATAATTAAGTATATTTTCGACATTTGGTATTCTTTTGTGTTATGGTGTTAAGTAGAGGATTTTGGTGTGAACCTTTATTGTAAGTGCTACTGGTGAACGTGATAACAGCTGGGATAGAGGAGAAGGAGACTTCTCAACGATTACTTATTTATTTGATCACCGCTTTTAGTTTTATTACTTCTGCTCTGAAACCCCTAGACTAGAGGGCAGAACGTAATAGTCAACAATAAAAAAGGAAGTTGGTGCAACTGGGAAATCTACTCTGACTTTTTTCCCCTAGATAATAAATGACTTTATAGAAAATAAGACAAGAAAAAAAAATAGGAACCACTTCAATCAAATATCATAAAGTCATATAATAATTGTCATTGAAACAACCCATATCCTCTTATTTGAAGAAGTGAAAGCCATTAGGAGCAATGAATGAATGACAGGAGCCTGACTATAACACTGGAGGAAGCACAGGAGATCGCCAGAAAGTCTCTGCAGATGCATAACATCCCTTGAATAATGGGACCTGTAGACAGGACTCACATTCCCATCCTTCCTCCTTCAGATGGGTACAAAGACTGGTACTTCCAGGCCAGCCCGTACCACCCCTTCTGCCCCTTGGCTGTCTGATGTTCTCCATGAACATCGTGCTAAGCTCAGGGCTGCTGAAATTGTGTGGCGGAAGTCAAAAAATCCTACTGACCTTAATGTGTATCAGTCACTCCTCTCTTCCTTCTCTGTTAAAGTCTCCACTGCTAAAAGAACATATTACCATAACAAAATTAACAATTCGTCTAACTCTCGCATACTCTTTAAAACATTTTTCGAGCTCCTTTGTCCTCCTCCTCCCCCTCCTTCATCGACTAACAGCTGACGACTTTGCCACGTTCTTCATTAATAAGATTAAAACCATCAGTGCAGTGAACCATCCAGAACATGGCAGCAAGATACATTTTTAACGAGCCAAAAAGAATGCACGTCACACCTCTGTTTATCAATTTGCACTGGCTACCAATAGCTGCTCGCATAAAATTAAAGGCATTGATGTTTGCCTACAAAACCACCACTGGCTCTGCATCCCTTTACCTAAATTCAATACTTCAGAGTTATGTGCCTCTAGAAGCTTGTGTTCTGCAAGTGAACGTCGCTTTATTGTGCATCCCAAAAGAGGCACAAAACCACTTTCACAGATTTTTAAATGTTCCCTCCTGGTGGAATGACCTGCTCAACTCCATCCCAGCAGCTGAGTCCTTAACCATCTTCAAGGATCGGCCAAAAACTCATCTCTTCCATCTTTATTTGACCCTCTAACTCTAGCACTCTCTATTCTAATTCTATTCTTTAAAAAAACTTGTCCCTTTTAGACTTGCACTCTATTCATTTACTGCTTGATTTCTTAAAAAAATAAATAAAAAAATAACAACGAACACTAGCTTTTCTAATCTTTTTGTATTCCGTTTTCTTTTTATTTATTATTCAATTAACAAAAGCAAAACAGGCCTCTAACACTAGCTTGGTCTATTTCTTTTTCTGTTTTTTTTTTATTTGTTTATTATATAATTTAAAAAAAATACTTGCTTCTTGCTAAGCTATGTGAGACTTGTTATAGCACTTGTGTATTATTGTTCTTTTGTTGACTTTGATTGCTTCTATTGTCCTCATTTGTAAGTCGCTTTTGATAAAAGCATCTGCTAAATGACTAAATGTAAATGTATTGTAAGTAAATAAAAATACAGAGGAACATTTTAATTGTTTGCAGTGCACACAATATTTAATACCACGACAATATGAATTTAAGACTTTTAAAGACCTATAGAAATCTTGAATTATACTTTGTGTGTACAGTTTTTGGAGCATCAGCTGAAAGATGCCTGGCAGTGGACATGTTGCCAACAGTGTTGGCGAAAGTTACTTTTAAAACTAATGCATTACAATGTTGAGTTAATCCCTCCAAAAAAGTAACTAACTGCATTACTTAGTTACTTTTTATGAAAAGTAATGTGTTATGTTACTTTTGCATTACTTTTCCTCATCTGTTTTTCATCATTTCTCATATGTTTTTAATATAAAAATGTAAAAGCCCTTTCACAACAAAGGTGAAATGAATATGCCTCAGGCTGAAGGAAATGTAAATACAATTATTAACATATTTAATTATTGCAGGTTTGCGTCATATTCTGAGTTTGCATTTCACAGTTTTTATGCATTTTGGGAAATACTAAATCTCTTTATGTGCAAGAGAGATGAGTAAATGCATGTTCACATTTAGTCTAGAACTACAGTAAGCATCATGTTTACACACAACGCCTCAGCACTTGCTCCTAATTTCTCTCAACATGGCAACACCAGAGCTGTCAATACCCGAGGAAACAAAGTAACTGGCATTACTTAAAAATAAAAAGTAACTCAGATATTTGTGACCCTGGACCGCAAAACCAGTCATAAGGGTCAATTTTTTCTGAAGAAATAAGCCTCCCATTGATGTATGGTTTGTTAGGATCGGACAATATTTGGCTGAGATGCAACTATTTGAAAATCTAGAATCTGAGGGTGCAAAAAAAAATCTAAATACTGAGAAAATTTCCTTTAAATAGCACATTTGCACAGTCATAATTAGTTTTTTCTATTATATGTCTATTATATGTATGTCAAATTATATGTACTGTATGTCTGCACATTCCCTCTTTCCCTTGAATTAAAGTGGCAATTCAGCGTCAATTACTTGAATGGAAAACAAAACAAACTCACTTCCCCTATATTAAACATATAACTT
This sequence comes from Acrossocheilus fasciatus, assembly GCA_036784905.1. Lineage (NCBI taxonomy): Eukaryota > Metazoa > Chordata > Actinopteri > Cypriniformes > Cyprinidae > Acrossocheilus > Acrossocheilus fasciatus. Next base: position 1,113,118 of record JAXUIB010000027.1, read on the forward strand.
TTATTAACAAACCAAATAAAAACACACCATACTATAGGCCTAATATAAAATGACAAATAACTTACACAAAGTTTAAATATAAAAATGAAAATCAGCAAAGAGTGTGGAACCAAAAAAAGAAACATGGAACATAAATTAGCAAAACAAATATGAAAGCTTAGAGTCAGGCTTTTCAAAATCCAAAATATTGAACATGCGCTTTTATATTTTCGCATTTCGTCGATTTTTTTGCCATCATCTCGTTGCTCACCGCACTCTCCTCACATGAAAAATTAAATCTGACTCCTGCTGCTGATCTGTGATGTGACTGTTCTTTGACACACGGCATTGAGCAGGCGTGTTCAGTTTGTAATTGTAGTGTCTGTTCTCTGACTGAACAAAATTATTTTTATTACTATAAAAAAAATCAAAACGATGGTGCCGCAGTGAGCAAGTGACATAACCGGTGTTGCGGCTTAACACTGTCAACACTGACTATTGCGGCAAGCCTACTGCACTACACGTCACGTCACCTTTTTTTTTTTTTTTTTTACAGTATATACAGTACATAATACACACTTGCACATAAACCTTCTGATCAAGATACATATTACTTTGTTTTTATTTTTCTCAGTCTTATACAGGTGCATCTCAATAAATTAGAATGTCATGGAAAAGTTCATTTATTTCAGCAACAACTCAAATTGTGAAACTCGTGTATTAAATAAATTCAATGCACACAGACTGAAGTAGTTTAAGTCTTTGGTTCTTTTAATTGTGATGATTTTGGCTCACATTTAACAAAAACCCACCAATTCACTATCTCAACAATTCACTATCTCATCAATCAGACCAATAAGAAAAAAATATACAGTAAATGAACATACTTTCCAGAAGGCCAACAATTCACTAAAAATATGTACTCAATACTTGGTAGGGGATCCTTTTGCTTTAATTACTGCCTCAGTTCGGCGTGGCATGGAGGTGATCAGTTTGTGGCACTGCTGAGGTGGTATGGAAGCCCAGTTCCTCTTCAGGAACTTGAGCTGCATCCGAAAACGCTAGGGGAATGCCTTCAGTGTGACCGGCTCTGAATACAAGTGTAATCTGTCCAATGGATGGGCGAGACGTCACGGGCGAGGTGACGTAATGACCAGCTGGTATAAAAGCACGTGCGGTGAAACCGGCATCAGCTTTCTGTCATTCAGCTAGCGCTCTGTGTCTGAACTGTGTGTCTTATTTGGTGTTGTCTGTCCTTTGAAGCATCATGTCAAAGAGCCAGTATAAGGCTAAGCATATGAAGGGCGAGAGCAGATCACAATACAAGCTGTGTGTTCCTCCCTGCAAACGCTATTTGTCTGCAGGTGATACACACAGCTTGTGTGTGGTTTGTTAGGGAGCGAGGCACACAAAGTCGGCTCTCGAGGGAGCCGACTGCCCGCACTGCGAGTGTCTCCCGCTGCGTACGCTTCGCTTCCGAAAGGCCCTTTTTTCCCAGGAGGGTTCTTTCACCAGCGTTCCCCGCTGAGGCGGAATGGCGGCGGCGCTCGTGGGGTTCGCAGCGGGATCTGATGGAGGGATCGGAGACGAGCGAGTCTCTATCTCCATCCTCACCCATTAGATCCGGTGTCTGCTCCCCGAGATCGGAAGCCCGCCATGCGGTTACTTCTCCTCGGGCAGCGGGCTCGGCACTTCTCCTGTCTTCCTCCGAGGAGGTTGACGTGGAGAGCGCCGAGTATGTTTCGCCCTCTCTTTCGCCCCAATATGAGGAGCTTGTGGAGGTGGTCACTCGTGCTGTGGCCAGATTAAACATCGATTGGCCGGCCGAGTGTCGTGTTGAACCGCAGAGAAGCAAGTTGGATGAACGCTTTCTGCGGTTTAAGACTCCACCTCCACATCGGAGCCTGCCGTTTTTTCCCGACCTTCACACTGAGGTGTCGAGGTCGTGGGGAAAACCATTCTCGGCCCGCCTCTTCGTCCCCTCGTCTGATTACTACGGTAATGTAGCGGGGACGAGTGAGCGCGGTTACAGAGCAATGCCTCGGGTGGAACAGACGCTCGCGAGCTATCTGTTCCCTGACGCTGCGTCGTCTCTGAAGGCTTCGACCTTGCCCACCAAGCCGCTGCGCACATCGTCAGCGCTGGCGGGCAAGGGGTACGAGGCAGTAGGTCAGGCAGGTTCGTGTCTGCACACCATGGCGGTTCTGCAGGTGTACCAGGTTGACCTGCTTAAAGACCTAGATGAGGATGAGGGAATCAATGCAGACGATATCAGCGAGCTCCGCAAAACTGCTGATTTGTCTCTCCGCGCCACCAAGGAGACCGATCGTGCTATTGGGCGGTCTATGGCAGCCCTGGTGGCAGCGGAGAGGCATCTCTGGTTGACCCTGTCAGATATCAAAGACCGTGACAGGGTCTTCCTCCTGGACGCCCCGCTTTCGCCTTCTGGCCTGTTCGGTGACGCTGTTGGTTCCGTCGTCGACAGGCACCAGGAGGCCAGGAAGCAGGTGGCGGCGTTCCAGCGGTTTCTCCCTCGCCGCTCTCTAGCTCAGGGGGCTGCTGGGCGAGAGCAGCCCCTGCCGTGTGCTGGCTCCTCACATAGAGAGGCGCAGAAAGAGAGTGTCGCCGCCCGTGCTCCCCCGCGGCGGTAAGAAAGGCTCTCGGTCGGGGGCCTCTAAGCCTAAGCCGGATCTACGGACCGTCCTCCAGGCAAAGAGGTCTTCGGCCAAGAGGCCCTGATGCTTATGGCCCAAGGCTTATGAGGGTAGCCCCCGCTGGGGAAGAGCGGCGTTCACCGCATTACACGGTGCCCGTCTCTCCTCAGTGCCCTCAGAATGGTGTTCCAGGGCGCAGCGATCTCCAGCGAGCACATATCTCAGTTCTCTCCGCCCGGAAACGTAGCGGAGCTGAGATGCTCGCCACCCCTTCGGGGATCTCTAGAGCAGCTAGTTCAGTTGTCTCCTGCCGGTGTGCCGTTCCAGGACACCGAACTAGCCGCTCTGATTACACCAGAGGCCAGTCTCGAGAGACTGGTTCCCTTAGTAGACTATTTTGCAGCGTGGAAACTACTGCCAAATGTGTCTCAGTGGGTCCTGCACACTGTAGAGAGAGGTTACAGAATCCAGTTCGGTTCTCCTCCGCCTCGATTCAACGGGGTGAATCCCACTCTGGTGGGTCCCGAGCAGGCTCTGGTAATGGAACGAGAAGTAATTACTCTCTTAAGAAAGGAAGCCATCGAGGTGGTCCCTCCTCAAGAGAGAGAGTCCGGGTTCTACAGCCAGTACTTTATAGCTCCAAAGAAGGATGGAGGGCTGCGTCCCATTTTAGATCTGCGTCAGTTGAACCGCTCAGTCAACAGACTGAGGTTCAAGATGCTCACACTCAAACAGGTTGTGTCTCAGATCAGGTCCCAGGACTGGTTTGTTACAATCGATCTAAAAGACGCATACTTCCATGTCTCCATCCTTCCTACTCACAGGAAGTTCCTGAGGTTTGCGTTCGGGGGCGAAGCTTACCAGTATCGGGTTCTTCCTTTCGGCCTAGCACTCTCACCCCGCACTTTTACAAAGTGTGTGGATGCCGCGTTAGCTCCGTTGCGGCTACAAGGCATCCGCATACTCAATTACATCGACGATTGGTTGATTCTCGCTCATTCAGAGCAGATGGCGGCTCAACATCGAGATGTTGTTCTCGCTCACATGAAAGTGTTGGGGTTAAGACTGAACGCCAAGAAGAGTGTGCTTTCTCCATTACAGAGGACCACTTATCTTGGTGTGGTGTGGGATTCGACCACGATGCAGGCACGTATGTCGCCTGCTCGGATCGAGTCGATCCTCACGGCAGTCAGGAGAGTGAAAGAAGGCCAGTCACTCACTATCAAGCAGTTTCAGAGACTGCTGGGTCTGATGGCAGCTGCGTCCAACGTGATACCTATTGACCTGCTGTACATGAGACCCCTACAGTGGTGGCTCAAGACCAAGCGGTTCTACCCAAGAGGGGACCCACTTCGCATGATCAAGGTCACGCGGCGGTGCCTACGTGCCTTAGACATGTGGAGACAACCTTGGTTCTTGTCTCAGGGCCCGGTGCTGGGAGCTCCATGTCGCCGCGTAACGCTAGCAACGGATGCGTCCCTCACCGGTTGGGGAGCGGTCATGAGTGGCCACCCTGCCCGCGGTCTGTGGAGTGGTCGCCATCTCACTTGGCACATCAATTGGCTGGAGATGCTGGCTGTGTTTCAGGCTCTGAAACACTTTCTCCCAGACCTAAGAGATCGCCATGTGTTGGTCCGCACCGACAACACGGCAGTGGTCTCTTACATCAACCACCAAGGAGGTCTGCGGTCGCGCCCCCTGTACAGGCTGGCGCACCAGATCCTTGTGTGGTCCCAGGGCAAACTCCTCTCGCTGAGAGCAGTGTACATCCCTGGGCATCTCAATGTGGGAGCAGACATCCTGTCAAGACAGGGGTCGAGGCCCGGGGAATGGATGCTTCACCCAGAGGTGGTGAAGCAGATTTGGAGAGTGTTTGGCCAGGCTCAAGTGGACCTTTTTGCGACTTGGGAGACATCGCAATGTCCCCTCTGGTACTCTCTGACTCATCCAGCTCCACTGGGGCTGGATGCCATGGTACAGACTTGGCCGAGGCTTCGTCTGTATGCCTTTCCTCCGATTGCTCTGCTCCCCGGAGTTCTGGAGAGAGTGCGCCGGGAAACTGTACGCCTTGAAGTGGAAACTTTTCACTTCATGGTGCGGAGACTGCCAGCTCGACCCGGTTAACTGCCCGGTTGGTACAGTACGGTCCCGTGTTTCTCCATGGGACCTGGCTGTGGTGTTCTCTGTATCTCTGTGGTGTTATGCTCTCTGTAGGCCTCCCTTTGAGCCTATAGAGGAGATATCTGATCGCCATCTCACTCTGAAGACTGTATTTCTTCTGGCAATTTCTTCTCTTAAGAGAGTTGGGGATCTGCAGGCCCTCTCTGTGGCCCCTACCCATTTGGACTTTGCGCCTGGTATGGCCAAAGCCTTTTTGTACCCTCTTGCAGGGTACGTCCCCAAAGTTCCTTCTGTCACGCCACAGCCTGTCGTACTGCAGGCCTTCAGTCCTCCTCCCTTCAGGGAGCCAGACCAGCAGAAGCATAACTGTATGTGTCCAGTGCGAGCGCTGGATGCATACGTCCACAGAACTGCCCTGTGGAGAAGGGTGGACCAACTGCTGATTTGCTATGGGCCCCCTAAGAGAGGTCTTTCTGCTTCCAAACAGACCCTCAGTCGGTGGATTGTGGAGGCCACTGTCATGGCATATGAGTCCTCTGATCTCCCCTCGCCGATGGGAGTCAGAGCTCACTCCACACGAAGTGTGGCGGCCTCCAAGGCCTTTCTCGCAGGTGTCCCCTTACAGGACATCTGCAATGCTGCGGGATGGTCTACGCCCCTGACCTTTGTCAGGTTTTATGGCCTTGACATGCGGGCCACTCCAGGCTCTTCCATCCTCTCGCCCTGATGTGCTCCGCAGGGATACACACTGGGCAGGGACTTGGAAGCCTGGCGGCGTGGGCATCTCGTTCCCCTAGCGTTTTCGGACGCAGCTCGAGTTCCTGAAGAGGAACGTCTCTAGGTTACGTATGTAACCCTAGTTCCTCGAGGGAACGAGACGCTGCGTCTCGAGGCCACACTTCCGGCATCCCTGCCCGCGCTTGCTTCATTCCTAGAAGCTGATGCCAGTTTCACCGCACGTGCTTTTATACCAGCTGGTCATTACGTCACCTCGTCCGTGACGTCTCGCCCATCCATTGGACAGATTACACTTGTATTCAGAGCCGGTCACGCTGAAGGCGTTCCCCTAGCGTTTTCGGACGCAGCGTCTCGTTCCCTCAAGGAACTAGGGTTACATACGTAACCTAGAGACGTTTCTTTGACAGTGGCCTTCAGCTCATCTGCATTTTTTGGTCTCATTTTCCTCTTGGCATTTTCCACTAGATTCTCTATGGGGTCAAGCAAACCAACACCATGGTCATTTAACCAACTTTTGGTGCTTTTGGCAGTGTGGGGAGGTGCCAAATCCTACTGGAAAATGAAATCAGCATTTTTAAAAAGCTGGTCAGCAGAAGGAAGCAATTTCTTGGTAAACGGGTGCAGTGACTTTGGTTTTCAAAAAACACAATGGACAAACACCAGCAGATGACATTGCACCCCGAATCATCACAGACTGTGGAAACTTAACACTGGACTTCAAGCAACTTGGGCTATGAGCTTCTCTACCCTTCCTCCAGACTCTAGGACCTTGGTTTCCAAATGAAATACAAAACTTGCTCTCATCTGAAAAGAGGACTTTGGACCACTGGGCAACGGTCCAGTTATTCTTCTCCTTAGCCCAGGTAAGACGCCTCTGACGTTGTCTGTGGTTCAGGAGTGGCTTAACAAGAGGAATACGACAACTGTAGCCAAATTCCTTGACACGTCTGTGTGTGGTGGCTCTTGATGCCTTGACCCCAGCCTCAGTCCATTTCTTGTGAAGTTCACCCAAATTCTTGAATTGATTTTGCTCGACAATCCTCATAAGGCTGCCGTTCTCTCGGTTGGTTGTGCAGCTTTTTCTTCCACACTTTTTCCTTCCACTCAACTTTCTGTTAACATGTTTGGATACAGCACTCTGTGAACAGACAGCTTCTTTGGCAATGAATGTTTGTGGCTTACCCTCCTTGTGAACGGTGTCAGTGATTGTCTTCTGGACAACTGTCAGATCACCATGATTGTGTAGCCCAGTGAACCAAACTGAGAGACCATTTTGAAGGCTCAGGGAACCTTTGCAGGTGTTTTGAGTTGATTAGGTGATTGGCATGTCACCATATTCTAATTTTGTTGTGAATTGGTGGGTTTTTGTTAAATGTGAGTCAAAATCATCGCAATTAAAAGAACCAAACACTTAAACTATTTCAGTCTGTGTGCATTGAATTTATTTAATACACAAGTTTCACAATTTGAGTTGAATTACTGAAATAAATTCTATATATCCACCTGTATGTATGTTCCCAAGGCTCCCAGAAATCACAACAAATTTGTGCACACGTGGCAAATTAAAGTCATTCTGATTCTGAAATGGTACATTTGGCTTATTACCAAAAACCTATTTTATAAAAGTGTCTGCTAAATAAAACACACTTCAAATTCAAAAGACTGATAATCTGTGGAGCATTTCAAAGGATGCTGGTCTTAAGTAGGGTTGTTCCGATTCCGATATTAGTATCGGAAATTCCACCGATACCACAAAAAATTCTGGCATCGGTATCGGCGAGTACTTGAACCCATGTACCGATCCGATACCATTTTCTATAGTTACAACCTATAGTTATGCGCGCTTGCTTAACACTGCAAATCGGAAATCAATTCTTCTTCGCTGCTCAGAATTCAAACACAGGAAGTTGTGCTGTGTTGCCACAAGCAACCACTATTTAGAGCAGCGAATAAGTACAAACGTGCTAGCACACTGCCAGTAAATCACTCGCATATGCTACTAAATCTTCACCCTGGGCGACAAAATGATGTCTAATATTAGCCACTGACTAATAAATAATCAGATTTTACTCGCCAGTGTGTGAGTTGGAGGCTATGTAAGTTTAGCACAGATATATTGTCACTCGCGGGACACTCTGACTGAGCGCTTGAGAGTTTCACTCTCCGTCAATCTATTTTCAGATCATCTGAGTGAATGCGCAGCGCACCTGTATTTGATGCACCGTAAGCTCTAGTGTGAAGCGCACGACTCGCTGTCGCTTTGCTTTCTTCTCACACGCAAAGAGAGAGCGAGAGAGTGTGTGAGTCTTTTACCATTGATCTTTGGCTGGCGCTCACCTATTATCGTCCCCGTTTTGATTTCAGCAAATCAGTTCGAGCCAATGCAGACAACGTGATTAATATTCATTAATCCAGCAGCTTGTTAATCCTTAGTGCGTTTATATTGTTTTTAGTAGAATTCATAGTATGATTTTAATCTTATCAGTATTATTGATCGTTTTTTCCCCATTTTTTATAGAAACACTGAATGACCAAAAAAGCACCAACACCAGTCCTTAGTTCAGTTAAAATGACTGTACATACATGGTTACCAAGTTTTAATTCTAATTGCTAAAGTTCTATCATTAAATAATACTTGATTATCATAATATATTTATAATGCTTGACTGACTGATGTTAAGATTGTACTTTTAGATATTTAAATAGATGTGCTATTTTCCAAACATTATATATTATATTTGTTTTGTTTACTCGCCAGACTATCTATCTATCTATCTATCTATCTATGGTGAAGCACACCATAAAATAATTGTATCAATTCATACAGGTCTAGTAGTACATACAGCTGTATAACCAGATACACACCCAGGTATCGGATCAGTACTCTGTATCGGCTGATACCCTGAGCCTAGGTATCGGAATCGGTATCGGTATCGGGAAGGGAAAAAGGGTATTGGATCATCTCTAGTCTTAAGGTCAAAAACCAGCACTGAAACACCAAATGTATGTCTTCAGAAATCATACTGACACATCCTGACATGTTCTGCTCTGATTTTCTGTCAATTTACTGGAGAAGTGTCTGGAGAAGTTGACGCTAGTAGACGAAAGTCAGAGCCAGTCTTCAGATAAAAAAAAATAAAAAATCCAGTCGTCAGAGATCAAAAATGTTTGATATTTTGAGCCAATTGTAGAACGTATATTGTTTTCATTTGTCACGCGTCTCCTAGGAACATGTTTCTGTGTTTATTGTGATCAGAACACCTTTACACTCTGCTAGTGTGTGATTCTCAGTCGTTTAGTGTATGATGGCAGCATTTTCTCAGTGACTATTTACAAAGTCGGTAAGTGTATGGTGCCTAGTGTTTGTAAAATCTGTTCAGATTTTAACAATCGTGTAATGTATTCCAGCCTTAAGAAAGAAACTCATACAGGTTTGGAACAACTTGAGGGTTAACTATTTTTGGATGAAATAACACTTTAAGATAAGTAAATGGCTTGTAATGCCTCATATGACTGTTAAGTTTTCTTTAGATCTGAAACTCTCTCCTCAGGGAAGCATGTGAAAGGCTTCTCTTCACTGTGAATTCTCATGTCTCTCCAGTGTGAGTCGTTACATGATTCTTATATTCTTTCCTGTCCGTGAAACTCATTCCACACTCATGACATATAAAACTGTTCGGTCTTAAGTGAATCCTCATGTGGGCTTTGAGGTTTCCATTTTGAGTGAAACTCTTTCCACACCGTTGGCAGGTAAAACGTTTCTCTCCTGTGTGAATTCTCAGGTGGACTTTAAGGTTTCCTTGTTGACAGAAACCCTTTCCACACTGAGGGCATATGAATGGCTTTACTCCGGTGTGAAATCTCTTGTGGATTTCAAGGTTTGCTTTTCTAGTAAAACTCTTTCTACACTGTTGGCAGGTGAAAAGAGTCTCTCCAGTGTGACACTTCATGTGGACTTTAAGGTGTCCTTGTTGATAGAAACTCTTTCCACACTCATCACATCTGTAAGGCTTCTCTCCTATGTGAATTTTTATGTGGGCATTAAGACCTTGTTTATGTGTAAAACTCTTTCCACATTGAGAACATGTGTAAGGCTGCTCTCCAGTATGAATTCTCATGTGGCCTTTAAGACTTCCTTTTCGAAGGAAACTATTTCCACACTCCTGGCAGGTGAACGGCTTCTCTCCGGAGTGAATTCTAATGTGCCTTTTAAGGATTCCTTTTTCACTGAAACTTACTCCACATTGAGGGCATGTGTAAGGTCTCTCTCCGGTGTGAGTTCTCATGTGGTCTTTAAGGGTTTCGTTTTTACTATAACATTTCCCACATTGTTGGCAGCTGTAAGGCTTTTCTCCAGTGTGAATTCTATTATGAACTTCAAGATTTCTTTTTAAAGTGAAAATCTTTCCACACTGTTGGCAGCTGAAATGACCTAGAGCTCTTTTCTTTTGAGCTCTTTTTCGTGTAGAAGTCTTTTTAGTCTGTGAGCAACTTAAATTAGCGGTTTCTCCAGTGAAGTCAAGATGTTTCTCATACTGATCTTTGTCTTCCATTTCATTCCGTTCTTGACTCTCCTCTTTATGTGACATCAAGTCTAAAGCAAAAAGAAAACAATACAAGTTGACCCCATTTTAATGGCACAAAGCAACAGACATCAATACATTTAGATACAGAAACCATCAAAACCAACGTGTTCTAGACTCCACCAACAAGCGTTATCCGTACACTTCTCAATACTGTTAACTCTTTGCTTTCTTTAGGAAATGTCCCAGATACTTTTCAAGCTGGTAGTTATGAACACCTTTTGAAACAGCTTGAATAAGGAAAACTGGTTAATTATAGACATCTCAAATTCGCCATTTACATCTAAAACAACACAGACCACAACATTCTCTAAAGCCTGGCTCACACTGTGTGATTTTGGCCACGATTTGGCCGTCTGAGACAAAATTTGAAAATCCCAAAAGATTCAAATAATCCTAGGCTAAAATTTGTAGTCTTAGATCACTGGTTTGACATGTTCACCGACAGCCGATTAATGGCCATTGCGATCAAATTTTACCTCCGACGAAATTCCGGCAGTGTCTGAAGATTTGGCGCACAGTCCTGCAGTGTGACTTCTCCTACAACAAACGTCAAACTGTCTTCATTTTTCAAGTTGACTGAATTGCCTAGCAACTTTTATGATGGCTGTTGTTGTTGTTGTTTATTAAATATGATTATTCAATTATTAGTATTTTATAGAAATAATAATAGTATTTAATAGTGTTTAGTACTGAGACATGGTGTGTGTGTTTGTGATGGTGAGTGGCATTGTTCCGCCATTAGATGGTGACAACAGACTGTTTTTATAAGTCAGCGCTGCAGTAAAGACTTTTACTTTGAAAAATAAACTTTTCTAAACGAAAGATATTTTTACTTACAACAACAGCTTGACTCAGCTAACAAATGCACTGAGGAGCGCTATCATCAGAAATCAATGAAAGGATATTGACGTTACGACAAAGATAACTCTTTCATCAGTGGACATTCAAAGTTGTAAGTAACGTTAGGAGAATGAGATGCCTGTATCAGATATGGCTGTATATCGCCACGGCTGTGGTTACCTATGGCCGAACCTACTCGTGTGATATTGCTCATATTCACACAATGTGAGCCCGGCTTTAGATAGTTTGAGAATTATTTTGGTATTTGTGGACAAGAATGAATTAGGTTACACTTTATTTCGATAGTCCACTTTAGACATTCTATTAACTATAAGTGACTTTATAACTACGTCAACTAATTATCGTTAATTTGCATATACTTGTAAAGTTTCTCATAGTCAGTATGTTGTATGTTGTGGACCCATCAAAATAAAGTGTTAGAAGATATTAAACAGACAGTCTACTAATACTCTAATGACTGCTAGTTGACATGTAGTTGCAAAGTTACTTACTGTAAGTAGAATGTCTAAAGTGGACTATCGGAATAAAGTGTTACTATTAATTAATATACCTGACTGCTTCTACATTAAGAGACATCTCATCACGCTTATACTTGTGTGTGATGAGATCCAATTTACTAAGCAAGAGTATGCACAAATGTGTGTGAAAGCAGCATATGAACATTTTCAAATTACTACTACTACTACTACTACTACTACTAATAATAATATTAATAATTTCACCAAAAAAATTTCTTTTAAATTTGTGAAAAATGTAGGAACAACTGAATCCACCTGTAAGCAAAAAAACATACTCTGGGTTAGTGTTGTCACAGTACCAAAATTTCAGTATTCGGTACCAATACCAGTGAAAATCCACGGTTCTCAGTACCAATTTCGGTACCATATGCTAATTAAAAAACATTTTTAATAATAAAATAAAATGTACAAAAGTCAATGCCATTCTTTATACTCATTTAAATTGTGTTTCAAGTTTTTCTGCAAGTAATAAAAGTATGAAAAACAGTAAACAAGTTTCACCCAAATTTAATTTGTCTTTTAAATAATGAAATTTAAACATTTAATTTTTTTGGTAAAGAGGAGGGTAAAAGGGGATTTACTATTAAAATTTAAATTTAAATTTAAATATGGAAGAAATAGTGTGATTATTTCTTTAAAAATAAATATTTATTAATTTTTTTCAACAGTAGTAATAGTATCACATACATTCTACTAAATAATAGTAATATATTTCTGGCACAATGTCTTTAAGATAAACTTTTATTTTGACGGGTTGCCGTGAATACCTTTAAATTTCTGTGTGTAGCTATATGATATGATGCTGGTTTTACTCAAATGAAACGGTAAAATGCTCGTGAAGTGACTCTCAGAGCAGTTCTGTAGACGTTGTTTATGTATTTATGTCCTCATTGAGTGTATGCAAAAAAAGACAGGCATCTCTGCCATTCATTCATTCACACAGAGACTCGCAGAACATGCGGGATTCATATCTGAATCGAATTTTGCGGCTTAATGTTTACAGATACTAGTCCGTATCGCGATTTGACTTAAGTGCAATGACCTACTTTTGATTAATTCATCCAAACTTTGACAAATTCCGTGACATTCCGTGCTAAACTGTAACTTCCGTTTTTATAACTGGATTCCGCGATTCCATCCACGTTTTCTGCATCGCGGAAATCATAGGGCCGTACGCGTCAAGAACCGGGTTGACCGGGTTCTCGGTACCACCGGTACTTAAAAAAACCTGGTACCGTGACGTTTTCATTTTTTTAGTACCGACTTGGTACCGAAGTACCGGTCTTTTGACAACACTACTCTGGGTGGCCTTATAAACGTGTTAAGATGAAAATTATATTTCTCTCAAGCATCTCTCAGGCTAAAGCACATCTTTAGAGAGTGGACTTTACATTGAGATGGTTTGAGCATAATTATATGCAAATGACTAACCTCAGACACAGACTCACCAGACCTGGGATTTTTAGATAGCTACATAATTACCTGAAGCTGCTTGATGACTAATATCAATAATGTTTGCGATTTATAATTAAAACTCCAGAAAAAAAACAGTTCTGGCATGAAACTCTAGATGGCGCAGTTCGATATGTCTGTAGGGAGTGAGATTATTTCCTTTATGAAAATAACTCCTCGTGAAGCCAAAACTTAGGAACTCTTACAATGCAAATGTCATGCTGCAAGACAATAAACTCTCTAATCAGACAAGAAGATCTGAGAGAAAGACCATTTGATCATTGGTCCACTCACCCATCCTTCCCCCCTGGACTCATGGTACTGGTCACTGAAAGAACTCAAGTTGCTACTCTTACAAAAATATTCACTATATCTTAAGAATTAATGATCTTAACCCTTTCATGTTTGGGATCATTTTAAAGGTCTTGGTGCGGTGGGTAAACTGGTCTGAATTTCACAGCAGTCACTTATATTATGGGAAATATTGGAAACTTAAGTTAACTCTGTGCTTCTGTTGTGGGCGGTCTCCTTTCAAAACCTGATAAACATTGCTCTACAGGTGTGACCATTTGGTGCACGAGAACATCTCCTACAGAGGTTTCTCATCCCCCGTACACAGATCTGATCTGTTTTGGGGCAGAGAATTAATGTTTATGGGCCTTTTGTTCTGGTAGTATTTAAGGGAAAGTTGCAAATCAGTCGGGGCGATTCTGCAGCCAGAATGAGCCCATAGTGTGGTGTGTCTCTACACTCTATACTATGTATTTTCTAAGGTTTGGTATACATCATTTACTCTTAGATTAATCTTTGAGAATTTGATGTTCTGTATTGAGATGATTTGATATTTTTGAATTTGTTATATAATTGGCGTGATACAATTTTACCTGACCAATAATAAATTGTTATATTTGACTTATTCTGATCTCTTCAGAAATCATTTTTTCCAGTAGATTAGAGTTGTAGTCTAGTGTTTCCACAAATCTGCGTCCAGTACAGATCATACTGACGTACCAATGAATGAAGCGGGGGCTCGTCATTAGGGATCTTCTGTCTGTCACTGACTTAACAAGTTACAGTTTTCGTGATTATAGAAAAAATACACTTTTTATTATGTGCTAGCAGGGTGCAGCCTATTTAAAAGTATTACAGTCACCCTGTATCCTCTGAGTAAGATCAACTGGCGAGTTTGTGCCGTGCGTTCGCAGTTGGCCAGTGAATTGCTAAGCGACACTGGGTCGCTAATGAACAAATAATTGAAAGTATAGGATTTTCAGAATAATCAAATATCTAAATTAATGTACAATCGATATCTGTGATCAGTTTAATTATAAATATTGTCTAAATTTAATGATCACTTGGAATTGGAGTCAGATCAAGCACGGAGTTAGACTAAAATTGAAACTAGATCCTGATAAATTCAGAAGCGCAAGTCTACTGAGATTTTCAGAACCGATGATATAAATGAAAAAAAAATGTTTTTAAAAATCACATGGAGCCATAGTTTCATCACTTTACAGAGTCACGATGACATCTTTAGGCCTCGTCATGCAATAAATGTTTTCTATGAAACAAAATCATTGCACTTTAGAACAGAGGTTGCATCGGTACATTATTTAACAACTACAACTCGAAATACAGTAGTCATGATTCCAGGAACTTGGATTGTTTAAAGAAACTTCTTAGATGCATATGTTTAGTAAAGTTTTTAATTTGATTTACTGTGATTCTGTTTTTGATATGTATTTTAGTTTGATTTGTTAGTTTGTTTTGTACATGTTGTAGCGCCTTGTGTTTGAGAGACATACTACAAATAAAACGTATTATTATTATTAAAAGACGTCCACATGAAGTAACTTATTTCACATGCGAAGATGTTACTCTAGCAGTGGCCATTTACATTAAAGAGTTAAATAGGACGTGACTCTGTAGTGTTTAAATCAGAGCCCTAAAATAAGATCAGAAAATAGTCTTTATTTCTAAATTATGAGAGTTTTGATGTAGAAATCCTAATAACAATATAAGAGCATTAGAAGAAAAACTAATGCATGACCCCTTTAAATGAAGCTGAAAATAAGGAGAGAAAGCTGCAGAAGGTCATGCTTCAGAAACACCTGTTAATAGCAAATGAACAAACAGGACAAAACAATTCAGCTTTGATAATAAAAACCAACCTGTTTGTGTCTCAGTATCTTCATGTTTGATGCTGAATGATTCTTCAATCTTCACGTCTTCACTCTCCTCTTTAATAAACATCATCTTTATAACAGTGTCGTGTGGATCTCAGATGATTCAGGAGGAGTTTTTCTGTGTCCTGTTTAAGATGAGAATAATTAATTATCAAATCAGCTCCCTAGATCCGTAGTTACTGGAGTCAGTCAAATCAAGAGATAATGGCCTTAATTTACCTGACTGATAAGATAAACACACACACTCTGCCAATTGATAATAATGATCAAATTATGAAATTAGACTCTTGATATTTAGTTTTGATTAATATTAGGTATTTAATGGTTAGTATATTAGTACAGCAGCGTGCGGAGATTCGAATCACTGAATCATTTTTGAATTGATTCAATTGACTCGGAGTTTCTAGAAGCTCTGTTTCTGCATCAGTTCTCTGCAGAGACCGAATTCAGGACCCAAGGAGCGAAATGAGACGCACTTTTCTGTCACTAATGTGTTGATGCGCTTTATTCACACAATATTTAATGTTAGATAAACTAATGTTTCACAGAGTAATAATGAATTAACGTTACGTCGCGTGTAAAAACTATTAATACACTGAATGTGTTGTATCGATTTAAACACTTTAAATGAATAAAAACAAACCTTTCTTCAGTCGAACCACAACAGATGCAGGAGCGCGGCGCAGCCTTATGACGTCATGGCACCAGATCAAAATAAAAGTCCTGCTGCGTCTACAATCCGAAATACATATATATATTATCTACATGAAACACACATACAAATAATAAAACGTGAGTTTTATTTTTGGTGAAATACATATTTAAATACATTATGTCTGAAATAGTGTTTCACACATTTAATATGAGAGATTCTGTCTAAACTGCAAATCAGGCATGTTTGGTGTGAAATGCCAAAGCTACTAACCCATCTAAATAAATAAACAAACAAACAAACGTTACAAAAAGAGTATTTGTGTATTATATATTTTCCACATATGTGACCAAGCATGAAACCAGTCATAAGGGTCTTTTTTTTCTTTTTTTAATTGAGATTTATACTGCCTTCACGTGCTATCGTAAATTTCCTATTTCCCACTTAAGTCATGATTATGAGCTTGTCATATTCAAGTGCTTTAATGGTTGACAATCATATAAACATTCACCGCGCTATCTGACAGTCCTGGAATTTCGGTCAAATACATGCTTATTTCACTGCTTATAAAACATACAATATGCTTCGCATGATCGTTCATATCTAGCCTATAAATACACTACTTTAGCGTCAAGACAAAGGGATGTAGTTGTTGTGAGAACAGCATTGACAGCAGCAATGGTTGTTCCCTTCATCATGTTTAAAGTTTATGACCCACCCAACTCCTTAACTCCAGAATCAAAACTATTTCCAAATTTCCCAGTAGTAAATACGACTTGAGAGGCCGTTCACACAGGGGCGGCTGATCTATTATGGGCGCTGGGGCGCTGCCCCTCCTACCAAGTAAAAAAAAAAAAAAAAAAATTTGTTTGAAAAAACTTATGTGTTTTTCACACTAGAATGAGGGGGAGGGGGGGCTTTTTGTCTGCCAGCTTCATCATGTGCCGCATAACATCATAAATGTGTAGTTTTATGCTCGGGGCGCCGAGAAAGGGCGCCCACGCTATCTAACCAATGGAGCACTGATATGCTATAAAACGTCACTAAATATGATCAATTCAACCAATCAGTGACGCGCAGTAATAATTCTCCGATGGGCGCTTTGCTTCTGCGCCCATCGGAGAATAACATGAGTTTGGTGTGGTCACGTGGCAGTGAGATTCGAGTTGACAATGGCGCCGGCGTCACACGAGAAAGAGACCGTGCAATCTCTTCTTCAAACTCCGTTTGAAAGAAGACCACTGGCTGAAAAACATAAAATAAAAGAAATGGGACCGGACCAGCCACAAATTAACATCAGACAGCAGGTGAAAGACAAGGAAGCGTCTTATACTAGAGGCTTTTCGCGGACATGGTACACTAGGAAGCCGTGGCTAACCGGCTGCGGAGTAACTAACTCGCTGTTTTGCTTCCCTTGTTTGCTTTTTAAAACTGCAGCGACCGATCGAGCCTGGTGTGAAAAAGGTGTTCAGGACATGAAACATTTTTCGGAAAAAATAAAAAAACACGAACATGGGTTTGATGGGGTTTTTTTGTCTGTCTTAGAGGTGGTTTGCTGTACGATTCATGATGTGAACACTGGAGACAATGTATAGCATTTTTTATTGACTTGCTCACCATTACAATTAGTAATGCACAGTCTTCTTCATCTAGTGGTTACTCCATGTAATAACAGCGACTATTTACCTCTTTGTGTTTATTGAATATTGACGCAAATTACAGCAATTATAAGTTCACCTTGTATGACTTGGTTTCCAATGAATCTCAAATTGGCACATCTTTCTGTCTTTGAAAGAACAATATTTGAAATCTACAAGGACATTCTAAATTCATACTTTAATAATTACATTAGATGCTATTTGTTTTTAAATCGTTACTTTGGTGTTAATGTAATAAATAAACAGCAGAAATTGTTCAATTGTTAAAATAAAAATTTTAAAACCACATTGGCCCTCAGCCCCCCCTACTTTTTCCATCACCAGCCGCCACTGCGTTCACGTCCAATTTCTGATTAGGAAACTCATATTTATGATAATTTCGATTAGCACATGAAGCATTATACATCACCTGAAAGCTGAATAAGTTATGATTGGACAATATTTGGCTGAGATACAACTATCTGAAAATCTGGAATCTGAGGATGCAAAAAAAAAAGTTCAAAATATTGAGAAAATCACCTTTAAAGTTGTCCAAATGAAGTTCTTAGCAATGCATATTACTAATCAAAGATGAAGTTTTGACATTTTTTACAGTAGAAAATGTACAAAATGTCTTCATGGAACATGATCTTTACTTAATATCCTAATGATTTTTGGCATAAAAGAAAAATGATAATTTTGACCCATACAATGTATTGTTGGCTATTGCTACAAACATACCTGTTCTGCTTAAGACTGCTTCTGTGCTCCAGGATCTCACACATTAAATTAGTTCATTAATTTATTTATACATTTACTTATTTTCACTTTTATTCATTTCATTATTTATTTATGTGTCTGTGTTATCATTTATGTCCCCAATTACACTGCATGAACAGAGCTGTATTCGGACCAGTCAACTCCGACTGTACACACCGATGATTTTCAGACAGTATTACTGACCCGATACGGGAAATACCACGGGTCTTATTCTGTATAGTATAGTATACTTTATTGTCCTCGAGAGGAAGATTGTTGTGGACTACATGTTGCTGCAGACATACAATAAACAGATAATAATAACAATGTGTGTTTTCCATGTAAGTAAACTATCTATACCCGGGTTTCCATCCTAAGTTGCGAATACTGTTGTCTCTCTTTGGCTTTTTTTGCTGGGCTTTTCCAGAGTGAAACTATGAAAACTTCTTCCTCATCATAATTCCGGCAGGATACCTAAAAGACATAAAATGTGTTTATTAAAGGAAAATATTTAATTGGATAGGTGAAACAATACAAAAACTGTATAATAAAACAACCTTCTGAACTTATGTTACCATTTATAATCTCTGAAGATGAGTTGACCCAGTCTTGTGTGTAGGATACTGTAGAAAAGAGGAAACATTATCTGAGGAAAAATTACACTATAAATATAGTTTTGACATCGAATATATTAGTTTTACACAATATAAATGATCAGTCTTAAACCTGGTTTGTGCATGATGTTGAAGTGGATTCTTCCCAGAGCTGTGCAAGCTTACAAATGTTTCAGTCTGTAGCTGTTGGTGTCCTCAAGAAGTGTTTGATTTGAGATCAGGTCAAACACAGAAGGCCCAACCCCAATTCTAATGTGTACCCCTTCCTCTAAAAAATATTCCCCTAAGAATTGGGACATAACTACCATACCGTCACACGTCATCATACGTCGTCTTGGTCCTACAATAAACTAGAGTTGCACGATATACTGGTACTACAGTAGTATCGTGATACTAAAGCTTAAAATTGGAAATTAATCTTTTTTAAATTTAAGTTTAAATTGATTTTTACCTTTTATGGGCAATTGCACCTTTTTAATAAAGCCTTTTTTTTTTCTAAAAGTGTGCATCTTTTGAGTCAAATTTTTACATTTAATCAGTCAATTAGAATAATAAGGCATTTGATATTTGAAACATAAAACATTAAATACTGATATTTGAAATTATTTTAAAATGAATACTTTGAATGTGAAATTAAAATCACCAGCAGGTGGCATCAAGTCACTGTTAACAAGTGAGTCATTGCGACTGAACTGAATCATTTAACTGTTGAGTCATTCAGGAACGAAACGCTGTCATGTTGTTCTAAGACGCAAAAAAAAAAAGTGCTGTAGCTGTTTGGAATTATTTTTTTGTTGGCGAAATGGAGCAAAAACAGGCAATATGGCGTCTAAGCACATTTTTCTGAAATTAATCGCGATTAATCCCCCCTAACATTAAAGTTTTTAAATATACTTTTATAATGCAATAATTTCCCATTCAATCTTCAAATTAATGTACAAACAACATAAAGACAGTATATTTTTAATATTTGTTTAATGACAGTATCACTGATACCAATTAATACTGATTTCCCTATAAAAATGTTTCCCCCTAATATTTAACCATTGACTATAGCCATTAAACTTTACATTATAATTAAAAGCTATCAATTTTAACATTTATTAGACTTTAAAAATAGCTTAAAACAATCTTCACAAACCCATTATAATAAATCTCATATTTATCTACCTGTGCCCCTCAGCAGAAATATATAAAAATTTAATAAAGTTATCAAACACTAAATTCTAAACTAAATACAGACGCATCCTTAAAACTATAAAAGTTATTGATTTCCTGTTTCTTTTTCTTTTGTTCTTGATAAACAGACATCATTCAGTCTCTACTAATGAGCTGACGAGTTGAATCGGGTGTGTTAGATGTGGGAGACAGTGCTGGGATGCTCCAGGACAGTTTTGAATACCATTTCAGAGACGTGTTCTTAATGTAACTCATAACATATTACATGCATGCACAGTTTTATGGCAGCTTTAATCGCCTTTTTGGTAACTTCATAACTTATAACATAACATTGCATGCTCGTAGTTTCTTTCGTGATTTTGATATGAAATGATACAGGCTATGCGCGCACCGGCACCTTTGTGCGTGTAATGAAGAGCACGTGTTGCCAGCACAGTACAGTTTCCATGCTCGTTTGACTCGCTCCTGGCGCTGAAGTGAAGTTGAAGTGCGCGTCTGAAACGTCTCCTGTTTGATGTGATCATAAAGACGTTCTGTGACTGAATAAATGCACTTCTTGTGAAGAAAAGAGACAGAATTCTTATTGTTACAATTATTAAATTGTTTCTTTTGTTAAAATAGTCACAAGATAAATATTCAGATTTTTCCCCCCAGTGGTCTGTTTTATTCAAACAATTATGAACATTTTTCCATTTAGATACAGAAGAACTTTGCGTGTTGAATATTTAAAACAAATGAACAAACAAAAAATCTGTAAGGGTTGAGTAGTGGAGCTTGTGGAAATGAGGAGCTGCTTCATGGGGTTGCAGAAGAATACTCCTGAGACCCTCAAATATTTGACCTAACAGGCATTCAGTTGAGTGAGTGCTTTCTTCAACACACCTTGACAGAATCATCTCATCATGTTGCTGATTCCTTTCTTTTGTTGTTCTATTCCGTCCAAGAAAGATTTGGCCAGCTAACCAAATGTGCATTTGTTTAGCATAGCCAGATGAGTTTTTTTTTTTTTAACAAAAACAAAAGAAAAATCATTATTTCCAATCAACCTAATATAAAGCATTTTTGATTTTAGCCACTCTTTATATAATACCTGTGTGTTCAAATACTAATATTCATGCATGTTAAGGGTTGGGCGATCTCACCAAAATATAATCATCACAACATTATCACACAAAATCATGATGCACAGTCTGAATTGCAATCTAGCTTTTATTTTATGGGGTATGATTGGTGCCACACAGATGTGACCCTGGAGCACAAAACCACTCATAAGTAGCATGGGTATATTTTTGTAGCAATAGCCAACAATAAATTGTATGGTTCAAAATGTAAAATACATGTTTGTATTAAAGTAAAAATGAATGATAAGTATGCCTTTCATATGGAATTAAATAGCAAGCACTTTGAGTGTCTTGTTCATCATATTTGTTTTTATATAAAGGCAACAGAACTGAAATGATATCATGTTTATCAGCAGCACAGCATATGAGCGAGAATAATGCGATATCTGCCTTTTATCTCGTAGGTATCTGCTCCACTTCGAGAGCTCAGAACTGTCCGTCTTGACTGCTCTTATTTCACTCCTCCCCTCACTGCAGCCGCCTACTCTCACCTACATTTCAGGCGAGGCGAGGCACATCTCAAACAAGCCTATTTTTTTAATTTACGCACAGAGACTGCAGCACACAGGAAGAGCTTTATGGCAGACGGAAACGGCGATCGCGTTTATTCTTCTCACAAATCAATTGTTTTGCCTCGGAAGACTTGGAACATTAATACTTTTTGGATAAATTATGATGGTAGTTGTGTCTGTCTGTTATATCTTCTGTTTTATTGACAAATGGTAGCTTTAGGTGCAGGGGTGTGTTACGTGCTGATAAATGTGTAATGTAATATAAATAAAACTGTTGTGGCTGTTTACATTGAAAAATCACACCCCAACATATATGCAATAATGTCAATGTTGTTACCCAATATATAATTTACAACCTGGTCTCACAGAATTCCGTGTAATGGATCCGTGCGTGGACCACGGCTGAAGTCTGTCACTGACTTACATTGGTATCACTTCTGTGAGCCAATCACAGAATTTCCGGCGATTCCGTGATGCCACCACAGATTCGGAGTTAAGGGTCCGTGGTCATTACATGGAATTCTGTGAGACCAGGTTGCATATTACACACGTTTAAAATAGTTAACGTCACACACTAAAATTTATTCCCAGAAGTATAGAAAACAATGGGAGTTAACTCCTGAATTCAAGGGGTTGCTGAAGCCCTATGTGGGCAATGACACAAGGGCTTATTGTCTCTATTGCAAGACAGAATTTTGTGTCAAGCTGTCTGACATTAAAAAACAATCATCAACCCAGAAGCACACTGAAAAGTCCAAGCCCTATAATCAAGCAAGTCAATCTACATCGCCATTTTTTTTTCCAAAAACATTGACTCTTTGAAACAGGCTGAGGCAACAATGGCAATTGCAGAGCACTGTTCTATCCTCTCTTGTGACCACATTGGAAAAGCATATAAAGCTGCTTTTCTAGACTCCAGTGCAGCCAAACATTTTCAGATGCACCATACCAAGTGTACTGAAATGATTAATGGGGTGTTGGCACCATATTTTCTTAAAAGACTGGTGTCTGATATTGGTGACAGCAAATATAGCCTCCTTCTTGATGAAATCACTGATGTAAGTGTCTCAAAGTACTTTGGGATTGTAATTTAGTATTTTAGCAAGGACAAAGCAAATGTGGTAGCCTTGTTGAGCTGGCGGGAGGGGATGGTAGAACAATAGCCAGAGCAGTTATGAATTTTCTTGAAGTGTAGCCTCAAGTGGTAGAACTTGCTTGGCATTGGCACAGATGCATCAGTGTTGTTGACAGGAGTGTACAATGGTGTGCACAAAATTCTCAGGGATGAGAATTACTTAAAACATCTAGTCCTCATCCGCTGTGCGTGTCACTCTCTACAGTTAGCTGTAAGCTCTGCTAGGGCCCTGCACGGGCCTCAAATTTAAGCCCTAGCCCGGCCCTGGCCTGAGACACTCAGGTCCTAGCCCAGCCCGTGTCCGACAGCTCATCAGAATTACTGGCCCGAGTCTGACCCGAGCTGTCTTTTTTACCCCTTCTCCCAAAACAGCTTATATACTACTGTTTTAGCTATTAAAATAGTTCAGTTTTGTATGTAATGGCAAAGTGATTATATTTCGTTTCGTTTTTTTATTAAGTTAATTTAGAAAATGTTTGGAGCATTTTTTGTTCGTTAAATATAAGTCTTTGTTTTTTTAAAGTAACAACCAAGCGGCCAGCGGCAGACAGTAAGCTGATCATAGTCTATGTTTGATAAATTTAGCCTTCTCAAATCATCATGACTTGACTAAAATAAAATCTATAGATATAAAACAGTTCAACAATGTTTAAAAGTTCAACCTGGATAAATGTGCGGCTGTATCCAATAGTTTGTGCAGAGAGTGGAAGCTAAAGCGCGCTTTTCAGGACACGTAGGCGCCAGCGTGATCACTTGCATTTTATTCAGTGGATAGACTATGCCATCATTTTTGCTCATAAAGGTAAGAGTAATACATCATTCGGAACTATAAGGAGCTACTTTTATTTGTGTGCACTCAATATCAACAAAACGTTGTGTTTTTATAAAATAAAGAAAACAAACATGATGCGCCTTCTGCTGTCTCGGTCTTGAACAGGAGCGCTTCACAAAAATGAACCGAAACTCAGCGAATAGGCTACTTCATCCTTGCAACACCGACTCAGAAAACACTAGTTTATTAGTCAATAATTCAAATATCTCCTTACTATTTCCCCTGGACACATTTATGGTAATTACTTTTGCTGGGGCTTCACGGCAAGCTTTGGCCTATTGCCTGCATTTAAACGCAGAACTCTTCACCTGCTGCTGGCGGGACACTAAACACCGTCGAGCCACTCTTGACAGTCGTGGTAGCACAGTCTCGTGTGGTTTCCACCCCGGCAACTTGTTTCATCATTAATTGATGGATGTCTAAAATATAAAATTAAGGAGAAGCCTAAAACAGGCCTGAGGCCCAGCCGGCATCTGAACTATGATGTGAAAATTGTCCCAAAGCCCAGCCCTAGGGGCGTAGTGTGGAATTTCTTGTTGGGGAAACCTTTGCCAAGTAGCCAATCACATACATGTTTCCTGATTTCTTTCATGGCCAATCAGAGGTTTTTAGGTTGGAATCCACACACTCACAACGTTTCAGTTCTATCATGCTCGTAACTTCATTAAAAAAAAAGAAAAAGAAAAAAAGGTTTCATTGTGTGGTCACATTCATTGGTTAAAACTGAACTTTGTAAGATCGTGATGAATGAGTGACAGTTTTTAATAAATTTAAAGGGAGTGTTGCATGCGTTTGCATGCTGTACACTATATATTCAGAATTGAAATAAAACTTGTTTTTCATGTTTGACAAGCGACCACGTATGACAGAGATGGCTAACTACTACACTATATAGATCAAGATAATAATTTCAGAAGCACAGAGTGATTCTGCAACCGAGCCTTGTCCAAACGCAGGATTAGGTAAGGAAACGGTTATTAATTATTTGTATTGGCTTCCATGCCAAATCATGCATCTGCTTGCTTTTCTGTTTAATTTAAGTGTTATTGAATTATTGTAAAGTGTTACCCAAATAATGCATTTTGAGCAGTTTACCAACCGGCCCCCCCAACAAATATAAAAGCCCCCCCAAGTCGTATGTCCTGGCCCTGGGCCTGAACATGTGGCAGAAGTTTCAAGCAGGTGAGTGGACATTATTTTGGAACTAGAAGTCATCTGTCTCTTATGATATAGAGACAGCACAAGATCATTTTGTTGCGCTAAAGACTCACTATTGTGTGGCCTCAAGGTCTTTGAGGGAACGACATTACACACACACACACACACAATCTACTCTTATTCATGTGATGATAATTATGTAATTCAACATTCATCCACTCCTAGTCAAATTATAATCCAGTGGTGGAACGCTCATTTCATTGGGCTTACCTTCGTAACTTCTACTGTTGCCTCCAAATGGTAGTGGTCATGTATGTTGTCAAGGAAGCCAGTGTGGTGAATTGTGTGTTTTTATGACTACAGATGGTGCAGTTATGTCTGTCTGTCCTTTCCCTGAATGTGGCCCCTTGTTTAGATAGTCTTATAATTGGCAAGCTATTTGAACCCTCTTCTGCCAAAAAAATTAAAATACGACGATAACTGTGATGAAACTCAATACTCTCTATTCACACACAGACACACACATTAAATCAGGCCAGTGAGCTCATGCCACAGTGAATGTAGTTGAGACACAGACACTCACTCTAGCACTAAAAAAAGGTCTCATCCTGCCAACTGCTGGATATTGACAGGAGTTGATCTAATGGTCAGAATAATTGAAGTAAACCTACTGGACATTGAACATACTGCTGTGTTTGTTTCCCTTTTGTCATTTTTGAAACAACCATCCTCTGTTTTTATATTATAGAATAGGTTGTAATAGATTTCTACTTTGTGTTTAACACATTTGTCTTATGTGAGTGTAAACACTCTGTTGTTACCACACATACACCCACAGATGCTGACATTTGAACAGACACTGGTTTAAAAATGAAAGAGCTAAATTCAG
The DNA here is from genome assembly GCA_036784905.1 of Acrossocheilus fasciatus. Taxonomy (NCBI): domain Eukaryota; kingdom Metazoa; phylum Chordata; class Actinopteri; order Cypriniformes; family Cyprinidae; genus Acrossocheilus; species Acrossocheilus fasciatus. The sequence continues at coordinate 1,138,701 of JAXUIB010000027.1, forward strand.
TGCTTGCAAGCTGAATTTGTATTCACTTCGTCTGGACATTTAGCTTTAAGATGTCTTAGTAAGATGTCAGAAGTAAGGCCGCCATCTTGATATAAGTTGGAATTTCCCCGAATTTTCCAAGATCCTCCCAGATGCAACATGGCCTCCTCACATCCTTGAAATCCAGTAAACTCCACCAAGATGGCCAAAGTCCTTTTAAGGTTCTAGCAGCAGAACCACAGTTTTTCATGGCTTTGAATACAAGTTAAAGTAAAGACTCTCAGCAATATTTCTGCATTGTATTCTTACAATGATACAAAGAGCAAATGAAAGAAGTTAAAGTGTCCACTCCTGAGGACAGAAGCAGCAGCTCAGAATTTTCTCAATTTGTGGACCATTTGTCTTACTGTGATGAACACCCAGTTGTTTAGCCATAATGTGTCTTAAGGTCATGTGAATGTTTTTGGGATGGACACCTAAATCACACTTACCAATCTATTTTGAGAAGAACAGATTTGACAATAAGCAAACTATATGTGCCTTTATTTAAAGGGCAGGCACTTGTGCCACTCATAATAATAGCTTAATATATTATTAAATTGTTCATAGGTTCACATACTCTGTGAACTACTACTGTGAATGATTACTCAATGTTTTGAATAAAAGTACAGGAGATTTGATGAATAGGGACAATCTGTAAAATAAACAGAATAAAGATTCTGTAAAAAAACAACAATTCTGTCTATACTACAAATATTTAAGTATATGAATATAAACACTTTCAATTTCTGCTTTGTTGTGTGATTTCAAAGAAATCCTGTGCCATGTGATTTCAAGGTAGCCTTCAGTATGTCTATAAATATAACAGAGAACTTTCATTTGCTATTTGGACATCTGGAGGTAGACAGAAGACACACAGAGAGAGACCTCAACACTCAGGTTTGACTTTATTTGCTTAATATTATCAATTATTTTAATTTATAATGATTTGTTTATATTATTTATTGTATATTTGAGTAAGTCACAGCACATTCCTTGTGCTGTACATATTGACAGGCTTTGAACAGACTTGAAAATGGGCATTCATAGCAAAAGCATCCGGTGGGACTGGATCAATGTACTATATTTAAGCTTATAATTATTTCAATGTTTTGTTTCTTTTTTATTATTAAATGGTTGAAAATTTTGTTTTGCTGGAAAAAATAAACAAAAAAACTGCAAAGCAAATGTTAAGATGGCATCTGAATAAAATGTCAGCGCCAGCTAAATAATATTCACTATGTTCATCATACAGTGATGCCAATATACTGTTTATCTTCACCGACCACGAGAGCTATGTATACTTTCAAATCACTCTCGCGGTACTTTGATGCCACACACCGATCGGTCTGCGCTGCGCAAATAATCATGTGTCTGTATGTGAAGAGCATTGGGTTTGTGAGTGTGTATTTTGGGACTTTCCTGTTAAACTAATCAGATACGAGCTGAACAGTTGACCATATTGATTATACTGAGCGTCTGACTCACAGAGCACTGGCGTGCCTCTGCAGTAGCATTACGTCATCAGCTTGAGAACACTCAGTTTAAAGGATAGACTGATGTAAGCCTGCGGCTGCTGTGGAATACAGATACTGTTGTCAATGCCAACCAGGAGCGTAGCCAGAAAAGAGACTCTGGGTGTGCATCAGAAAAACTGGATGTGCCACACTGTAAGATTAATGTGCAAAAAAAAAAAAAAAACCCATCAAGACTGTGTATTACTAACATTACAGAACAGAACACACTGGGCTGATATAGCCTGTAAAAATATATAACATCTCTAATTACGTAGTCGGAATGAAAAAGTGCATTTCTTTATTAAAGTTCATGTGGAGATGGCGAGTGCAGCGTCACATTCTGCAACTTTATCTTTTCAGCCGACACTGAGAAGAAATCACTAGTTTATTAACAAATAATTAAAATGTTTTCTTTTCCCTTTCCCCAACATATTCATAATCATTAGCCTACTTTTGCCATTGCAAGTTTTATACGTGTGCTTGAGGCACAACCTGATATTGCCAAGTGCAACATGTTCCTGGGTCAACATCTTTGTTGACCCTGGAACAACATTGTGATTAACCAATCAGATTTCAAGAACCAGTTTATCATTTTTGTGAAGTTTAGGATTACAATCAGTGTTTGGTGCCTGTACATCAGTGTAATTCATCTATCAGTTCCTCTGATTTTAGGGATTACTTATAGGTAAGGTTAGGTTTAGGTGTAGGAATATGGTTAAGATTATATTTTTGGATTAAAATGTTGTTCCAGGGTCAACAAAATATGTTGACCCAGGAACACGTCGCACTTGGCGACCAATATCAGGACGTGCGTGCTTGAGCGTGGAATAGGCTATACGCCTATATTAAAGGATGGTTAGTAGCCTGGGTTATTATATTAATCAATTTATGTGTGACTAGTGAAACCTTTAGTCGGGGACAGGCCTACTTGGCACAAGGAACCGATCCATTTTTAAAATAAAATGCTGACAATTCGAAAAGTGCTCCTGCTAATCACGTCACGTTATATTGTAATGCACGAGTTATGAATGCGTAATAAGTCAAATGTTTTTATTTTATTTCATTTCCTATGGGTGCTATGGCAGTGCTTTGGTCTTTCTTGGGGGTGCTAAAGCATCTGCTAGCCTTTCCTTAGCGCCGCCCATGTTTATTACGATTAAAAAAATAATAATTTTGCATATGTTTTTAGGTGTGCCAGCTGCCACTGTGGGTAGCACCGGCACACCCTGGCACACCCGTGGCTACGCCCCTGATGCCAACCATCCTGTATTAACCGTTATGTCCCATATTTTTTTCTTTAAAAACTGACTAGACTTACTTTCAAAAGCACTCAGTGTTTTAAAGGTCCCATGGCATGAAAATTTCCCTTTATGAGGTTTTTTAACATTAATATGAGTTCCCCTAGCCTGCCTATGGTCCTCCAGTGGCTAGAAATGGCGATAGGTGTAAACCGAGCCCTGGGTATACTGCTTCTCCTTTCAGAAAATGAAAGCTCAGATGCCCCGATCTGGAATCTTCCCTTTATGTCGTCATACGGGGAAATGTTACCTCCCCTTTCTCTGCTTTGCCTGCCCATGAGAAAATGAGCTACTACTGTGCGAGGCAAGCGCAATATTTTTTTTTTCATCATGGCTTGCAAACGAGCGAAGCATGGCAGTTGCTCAGTGTTTGGATGTACAAATGAACACCGAAGTATTTTTTTAGTTCCTTCATCCGAGCCTATGGCTAGCATTAGCTACATGATAATAACTGTAACAGCATACATAAACAAACCAACTAAAGTACCGTATCCGGACACAATATTTTAAACTAACCATTCGAAGACGTCCTGCTGTAGCCGCTGAGTTGCAACTTCTTCATCCGGTGCTTCTCCGTCCGGATCAGATTCTGGGTCAAACTGAAAAGCTTGAAGGACTGCGTGTCTACGAGGCATTGCGATACATCCACTGTCAACATTAGCGCATGGTAGCACAAGCTGGTTAAGGCCACACCCCCACCCTCCACCTTGCCCCGCCTCTCTCCTCCTCATTAGCATTTAAAGCTACAGACACAGAAATGGCACGTCCTAAGGAAAGCTCATTGTGGGACTGGCTCGTAGTGGCTGAAATTCTGCACCAAGGCTGAATTTCGGGAAAGAGACTTCAGATACAGTACTAGGGACCACTTAGGCCTATATAAAAGCATCCAAAAAGCAGCATGTCATGGGACCTTTAAGGGATAGTTCACCCAAAAATGACAGTTCTGTCATTAATTACTCATCCTCATGTTGTTCCAAACCCGTAAGACCTTTGTTCATCTTCAGAACACTATTTAAGATATTTTTGATAAAATCTGAGAGCTTTCTGGCCCTCCATAGACAGCAATGACAGCTGATGTTACGTTCAAGGCCGTCAAAGGTAGTAAGGATATCATTCAAATAGCCCATGCAACATCAGTGGTTCAACCGTAATGTTATGAAGCTACGAGAATACTTTTTGTGCACAAAGAAAACATAAATAACAACTTTATTCAACAATTTCTTGTATTCGCTCGCTCATGAGAGTACCACGACGCATGCGTGTGGTGCAGCTGACACAGGAGCCGGCATTCTTACATAGAACTCTGATGTGCTGTGCCTTGTTTACCAGCAGAGGAAGACACGCTGTATGCAAGCTATTGAATTCTACATTGATTGTGCTTTAGGTCTTGGTGTAGTCTTTAAAATGGTGCTAAAATGTACATTTCCTGGAGTCAGCAGCACCACACACACGTCGTGGTATTGTGGTGAATGTGCGTCGAAGACTTGACACGGAATCGTTGAATAAAGTCGTTATTTTTATTTTCTTTGCACACAAATTATTCTCATAGCTTCATAAAATTAAGGTTGAACCACTGATGTCACATGGACTATTTTAATGATGTCCTTACTACCTTTCTGGGCCTTGAAAGTGGTAGCTGTGTTGCTGTCTATGCAGGATCCGAAAGCTCTCGGATTTCATCTAAAATATCTTAATTTGTGTTTTGAAGATGGTTTGGAATGACATGAGGGTGAGTAATTAATGACAGAATTTTCATTTTCATTATATTTGTTCTAACCATTTATGCAACAGGATGCAGTGTTAAATTATTACACACTAATTTTCCCTGCATTTTTTTCAGCATTAAACACCTTGGGCATGACTTCTGGATGGCAGTCACTAACATTTTCATTTATGTTGTCTCTTTCTTTTTATGTATATTATCCCTTCTTATGTACTTGTTTCTTAATGTATTCAGTATTCATTTACTTATTACTTTTCATCTTATGTTATTTTACTGTCAGTTTATTCATCCGTTCATGTATGTATTTATTTATGTTGTGTTGTGTGCTGTATTGTCATTCTAACATCACAGGACAATGTTGTGAAGCATTAATTTTCCATTGTCTTTGCTTGGTAAAATAACAGCTGTAGAATTTATGCTGCTCCGATGGAGACAGAGATAAATGTAACTAAGATCATTCAATAAAATCTATTATTTTATCATTTCATCTGCTTCCCGCTCTTCATCTGTCTGCACATCTTTTACTAGTAGAGGAGTTAATATGACAAGTTATTGACCATTTTAAATATCAGACCAAAATCTAATAGGGGAAGTCGTGGCCTAATGGTTAGAGAGTCTGACTCGTAATCCAAAGGTTGCCGAGTCTCAGGCCAGCAGGGATTGTAGGTGGGGGGAGTGAATGTACAGCACTCTCTCCGCCCTCAATACCACGACTGAGGTGCCCTTGAGCAAGGCACCGAACCCCCAACTGCTCCCTGCACAAAGAAAAATAAAGGTTTCAAATTGTACCTTTTTGGGTACAACAGTTTGTCCCTGGAGCAGTACCCTTAAAAGGACATATTTGTACCTTTTTTACCCCTAAAAGGTACATATTAGTACCTTAGAGTAGTAATACGTACCCTTAAGGTACTGCTCCAGGGACAAGCTGTTGTACCCAAAAAGGTACAATTTTAAACCCTTATTTTTCTGTGTGTGGGCGCCACAGCATAAATGGCTGCCTGGGTGTGTGTTCACGGCGTGTGTGTGTGTTCACTGCTGTGTGTGTGCACTTTGGATGGGTTAATTGCAGAGCACAAATTCCAAGTATGGGTCACCATACTTGGCCATATGTCACGTCACTTTCGTGTAGCATTGATGCATTGTATCGTTTAGACACTTGATGTATCGATCCATATCGATGGATTGTTACACCCCTACTAGTTAATGAGCACAAGGCTCCTACATCACAAAAATCTTACCACCCAGCGCACAGGTCACACTACAGACACACGCACACAAGGTCAAGTATGAACATGCTGCACACCTTGCCAGAGTCCCACCACTGCACATGAGGGCCAACTAGCGGCCTGCCCTGAAACCTCAGTTTCTGCAACAAGAAACAAAGTTAACCAATATAATCTCCAAATAAGCAAAACAAAAAAATCTATAACAACTTAAACAATAAAATACAAAGAACCAAAAAAACAAATATTTAATTATTAAACCAGAAAAAGTTGTAAACACACCTACTACAAAGTTTAGAATTTACACAAAGCAGACAAATATAACGAGCTAATACACTAAAAAGGGAGCTTAACCTCCTGGGATCGATGGTAGCGCCAGTGACTTGCAATTTTAATGATAACAGAAGAAAAAAACTTAAAATCTTCCGTCATTTTTGATCGTACATATAAGAGTAATACATAATTTAAATCTGTAAAGGGTCTACTTTTATTTGTGTACACTCGCAATATCAAGAAAACATTGTGCTTTTGTAAAATAAAGACAATATACAGGATGTGCTTTCAGTCTTCTCAGTCTCCATGCATATCTCTTTGAAACGTATCACTAAAATTAACTGAAACTCAGCGAATACTCGTCAGAGACGTGAGAGATATATCTATAGAACGCTTGACATGTCTACTTTTAAGTGAAGTAATTCTTACCAAAAACAAATATTCTCTGATAAAGTAATCTGTATGAAACCAGCGTGATGTCCAGTCCATCCCATCTGACTTCATTATCTCTAATTAGATCACGCCAATGCACTACTTTCACTTTTGATATTACAATAGTCCACGTGAGACGCGCACACATGTAAACGCCCACAACACCCCCTTAAAACACAAAGCAGCAAGACTTTTCTTCATGTTCATCTCGGCTACTTCGTTTCTGGAAGAAGACGCGCTAAGAGGAATAAGACAGAATTTACCTCAGAAGACGTGCTGAGAGGAATAAGCTTTGTATTTACCTCAGAAGAAGAACGCGGTGGCTTGATCCAGCAGAGGATATAATTCATGAGTAAGTCTTTTTTTATTGGCCTACTTGCATTAGTTGTTATTTTGTTACTGTGACACAACTTGCACACATTTTACTAGTTAGACTTTTTCCAAACTGTGACTACTGACTAAATGTATAATCAAGTGAAACATTATGAAGATTCATTCATGCATCTAAATGTCTCATGACGCCAGGATGTTCTATAAAATAGACAGCAATACGATATAAAATTAATATGAGTTATACTGTTAATAATGTTAGAGTAAGAATGTTTAAACAAAACTTTACTGTGATGTACTCTTTTCGCGAATATATGTAGATGTTTATAACAATAATAATTTATTTTCCCAGATATAAAATGTTTTTGTATTGTATAATAGGCCTACATACAAAGCATGCTTGTGTTTATGACTATAACTAAGCTTCTGTTCGCGAATATCTTCTCTGGTGTAAATGTTTTGAATGTGTTATACCCGGTCATTGGCGTTAGCGATCGTCTGAGGTATAAATGTATCAAACAAGCTGTAAATAAGTGATCCATCGACAGACATATACGCGCATCCTTTCTTATCAGCGGTGCAATTTATTATCAGCTATGCATGGTCTGGTAATTGCTAACAACTGTTTTAATTTTCATTTAGGACTGTGGCTGCATATCCGGCATCTTGAACAAGAAAGACACACGAGTGTTGTTCAGTTTTGAGTTCGCTGGAAAATCATACTGAGTAAGTGCACACTATTAATAATTGTACGATTACTATAATTGTAAGTTTATTATGCCAATATGGTAATGTTACTTGTGGTTGATAGTGTTAACGTAGTTTCTTTGTTATTGACATTCTGTTTTCTCATTAAGTACGCATATACTAAGGTACTGTGAAAAATAAATGCTAACGATTGTTTACAACATTCTTTTAGGTCTGTGAATAAACCACTCTCACATTCACCTGCATCGTGCACTAGAAGGGGACGCAGGTCTCGTTCAGTTTTCAACCCTTATAGAGTAAGTGTGCCTTCACTATTTTACAGATATTACTTTCATTTGATTTATTTACTGTATGGTAAAATATGTGTGCTATGTGGTAATTGTGTTCTTTGTTTCAATAAATTAGTACTAATATCAGTGAACATCACAATGTTAATAATGTAGTTTATTTGTGTAAACAGAATGCTTGCTTTTTTATTTCAGATATGAGAATAACAGTGCAAAAGAACCTGAGAGCCAAAGGAGATAAGCAGCCTGATAACCGTCATGGAAAACAGAGACTGATGTTGACATGTTCCACAGGCTCTGAGATTCCTGCCCGCACAGGAACCTGGACCACAGCTAAGACCATGTGATGCACACACTCTCATTAGTCTCTTCAAAATGTTTTTTTCTGAAACTGCTGTGTCATCTCTGTATTGAAAACCCAATGCTCAGGCTGCCAGGGCATGTGCAAAGGGCCATAAATATAAATGGACAGATGTCAGTATCAGTGAGCCTCTCCTACGGACACTAAGACCACGTTCACCCCTGCCACCCCATCCCTGTTGGGCAAAGGCTCGAAATGATCACTTGATGGTGATTTGTGAACACTCTCGCCTTTTACGGCGGCACCATTGCACATTCAAAGATGTACCAGGACGGCCGATCGTTATTTCCAAAAGGCAAATATTCCACTTCAGAGTCAGAATCGGCGAACACATCCTCACGGTACAACATTTTATTAGCCATTTGGCAATTTTTCTCTCACAAATCTCACAATTTACTCAGATGCTATGAACTGAACTGCTTCCGCATCAATGACATGATAGCTCACTTGCTCTGTTATTTCCTCGAACACTTTTGGTCTAGAATCGAAGTACTACACGTCTGTCATCTAGTGGTAGGGAATACAAATGAGATATTGCACCATATTAGGAACTACAGTCTATTTAATGAAGTATGACGTCTTGTCGTAATTTTGCAACTTTGGTGCTTAGAGGGTTAAAATGCACCATTAAACTCCTTATACAATAAGCAGGGCAATCGGAGGACAGGCATACAGGCTAGCGCTGGGCCAGTCCTGGGCCAGAGCATCTCGCTCCTTCGAGAAATAAGTTGGGCGGTGAGAGTTGTCTTCTGAGGTGAAGAGATCCACCTCTGCCCTCCTGAAGACAGTCCATATTGTCTGAACAACATAGGGGTGTAGTCTCCATTCTCTTGGAGATACATTGCACAGGACAAAATGTCCGCTCATTGATTCAATCTACCCAGCACGTGAACTGCCCTCAGTGAGGGCAGGTTATTGCACTGTACCCATAGAAGAAGGCGTCTCACCATCCTGTAAAGGGAGCGTGACCTGAGACCACCTGGGTGATTTTTCAAGGCTACCACCGTCATGTTATCTGAACGGACGAGGACATGGTGCCCTCTTAAGGCTGGCAGGACAGTAAAACTGCCATCATTTCAAGTTGATGTGCAGCCATTGCTCCAGGCTGGACTAAGCCGAACACCGGTCTGCCCTCGTACAGTGCTCCCCAACCAGGTTGCAGGGCGAGATTCAGTTCACAATGAAAGCAGTCTGTTTCAGCAAGCGCAACTTCAGTGTGGGCACAGCCTCTGTGATTGAGGAGCATCTTTCCACTGCTGGGGCTCTTAAAAAAGCAGGCTTCTTCTGCTGCGGTGTGCCGCCATTGTGGAGAGTATCACAACACATACTCTCCACAACGGTGGCATGCCGCAGCAGATGGGAAGAGTTGTTGAATAAAGTCTTTAAAATTTTTGTTTTCTTTGCACACAAAAAATATTCTCGTAGCTTCATAACATTACAGTTGAACCACTGATGTCACATGGACTATTTTACTGATGTCCTTACTATGTTTCTGGGCCTGGGAACATTTCAGTTGTGTTGCTATCTATGGAGGGTCAGAAAGCTCTCAGATTTCATAAAAAATATATCTTAATTTGTGTTCTGAAGATGAACAAAGGTCTTACGGGTTTGGAACGACACGAGAGTGAGAAATTAATGACAGAATTTTCATTTTTGGGTGAACTATCCCTTTTAAAGACTCTCTGAAGCTGATTATATTAGGTAATGTATTAATTCTCATTAAAACTTGTATTTTATATTACATTTTATATCTAAATACTGTATTGTAGGTTACATTATTGCTTATTTATTCATTTCAGGTGAACCCAGTTGCTTTTGACAATTCGAGGGTCAGGTGGTTGTGAATTCATACCTCAACTTTGTGGCTGGATTTGCAGTCTTATTACAACTTCAGTCTGGTGTCGTGGGAGCAGGCATCTTTTGCACACTTGAATTTTTTCAAAGGTAACATTTTACTCACTAATTTCATTTGTGAAAAAGGTTACTTATTTAGTTTAAAGGGGTGGTTGATTGCAACTTCACTTTTTTAACATTAGTTAGTGTGTAATGTTGCTGTTTGAGCATAAACAATATCTGCAAAGTTGCAGTGCTGAAAGTTCAATGCAAACAGAGATATACCGTCTTTTAAAATTCTGGAAGTTTAATGCCTACAAAAAAAACGGCTGGTAAGGGACTACAACGAACTACATCCCGGGTCTGATACGTCACGGACCCAGATAAACCCCGCGCTCGGGAACATGTAAGGAAGGTGGCGGGGCCATGCTACACTGCTTTAGAGAAGAGGAAGATCAAACTAGGGGTGCGCATAAAAATCTATTCATATATGAATCGCGATTCTGTCTTCTAACGATTCTAATGGATTCACAAGTTTCAAAATCAATGTTCTAAAGCAGCGGTTCTTAATACTTAATACTCTCTCTCTCTCTCATTCAGATCGTCAGATCAGCTCCAACAAACTGTTCCAATTATACATTTTCACACAGCAATGAGAAGCGTTATACATGAACACGTGTGCGGTTGCCGTACTGTATTAAAGCTTTAATCAGAATAAAACCGTATATGAAAAGCTAACATAAGCAGTAGCATAATAACAGCGTATCTAAAAGTATGAGACAACAAACAAACAAACATGCCATTAAGAGCCGTGCTTGCACAAGTTCTGCGCGATCCTCTTCACTAATATCCTCTGCGTCTCAATCGGGCTGAAATTGATAAGCAATATAGACGACGCCATTGTTTACAATACAACGGGAGCACATGCCGCTGAGCTGAGGGGCGGGACATTTAGACGCACGCTCGGCGGTTTAGTGAAACACAACACACTGAGGCAGCTAACCAATCAGAGCCTATTACGTATTTCTGAGGGAGGGGCTTCATAAAAACAAGAAATAATCGTGGCGTTTGTCAGAGAAGGGAAAATTATATGAAAAATAATGCGTTTTTAAAAAAACGAAGCATGAACACGTTAGACTGCACCCCATAAACAATCAAGCCTAGAAAAAAAAACAGTCAACCACCCCTTTAAGTACTGGTAAATGCTGATTGTATTGTATAGGTGGCATTTTTACATTTATTTTATTGAGCTAGTTTCATTCAATGCTGAACTTAATTCTAAAGCTTCCGCTTGCATTTACGTGCAGATGTTTTGTTGGAATCACAACACTCACTGGATACAAGACGGATACACAGAGGTAAAACAAGTGGAAAGGTCTCAGAGAAGACGGACAACCCTCGTGTGTGCTCACTTCAGAAAGTTAATGGACTTTATTCAATTGTCTTTTGCAGGAATATTCTTAATTTAATAGAACATAAGCTCAAACAACAGAATTTGTGGTATAATGTTGATTCCAGCATTTTATTTTAATCCTTTTCTTAAAAAAAAATCTTTTACCAATATGATACAAATTCTGTTGATTGACCTTAATTTTTTATAGAAGTTAATGTTCTACTCAGAATATGGCTTAAAAATTGTTAACGGGTATTTGTAGTTATTTTGTGATGCTATATGAATTTTATAAGATTTTAACTGTTGAAAGACTGACATTTTTATTTTACCAGTAAAAGCCTTGCAATGTCTTTGTGCCATTTTTAATAAATATTTATTTGCAAAATCTTTGACTTGGTTTTTATTCATTTGTAAATGTATTAAGATAGTGATCATGATAATGCATTTTCATTGTTAAACTATTACAACATCATCTTGAATTTTGGGGTATTTACAGGATTTTATTGGCAACTTTGGTTGCCAGGTAAATCCTGTACTTTAGTGAAATTACAAAATATTGCTGTAAAATAAACTACAAGTTTAATTCAATATTACTGTAAAAATACCACAAATTACTGTATTTCACATACAGCAATTAACTGTGATTTGCTTTGCAGTATTATACTGTAATTAATTTTACAGCAATTAACAAGATTTTTACAGGATTTTACTGGTAACTTTTTTTGCCAGTAAAATCCTGTAAATTCTACGGTAATTTATTTTACAGTGTGGGCTTTAGTAGAATATCCTGAGCTGCAGTTATTGGAGCTCATTAATGCTTTAAATCTTGACAATGCAACCGCTATAATGTAGATTCACTTGTGTTAGTGACAGGCTGGATAAATAAAAAAAATGGTAAAATAATTGACAATATAATAGAATAAACCAGTATTGTTGTGTCAGTACCCATGGAGGAAAACGTTGGCCTTCATAGCATTTTTTACTAACTAAACATATTTTACTGGTATTAATGTTTTCTGGATTCAGTCTTGTTACCCAACTTATAAGATGATAAATATATAAATGTACACCCCCATTTATTCCGTCGATATCTGATTTCTAAATACTATCAGTGTTTTGTGGTCTAAGACCTGACCTGTATGGTATTTACTTTTCTCTCCAGTGAAATAATGACAGATCCAGATCCAGATGATTCTGAAACTTCAGTTCTCATCACATCACAAGCTCAAACCCTTAAAACTGAACAAACCACAGACCACAGCCCTAAAACAAATACATCAGGAAGAGAAAATAAGGCCGATGATGAACACAAGGTAAATGTGTTGTCTTCAATATTACACTGTAAATTTTAATTAATTTAGATTATGTGTTTCATGTACATTCACTCAGTTAATCCATCGAATGACTCTATTATGTCAAGATAAACCAGAATCTGTGTACTGTTTCCAAAACCTTGTTGAATCAAAGCCACAAAGAATTCAGTCTGTTCTGAGGGCTTAAAAGGCTTTACCTAATAAAGCCACTGAGTGTACATACTCTTGCAAACTTGCAAGAACTTAGATTATGATAACGAGAAATGGACATTCTGTTTGTCTTTACAGGATAAAGAGCAGCCAGTAGATGAGGGGAACAACTTCAAACCTGTTGGCAATGCAGAAATGATCAAGGCAACTGTACCATCTGACTCGTCAAGCAGTGACATGGGTAGGAAAACACAATATTCACTGCACCCAAGTAGTCATGAAAGAATAATCAAATGATCAGATATGTTCTTTTATTCTGAAGAATTCTGATGAATTAACGAGCAGTTCTTTGGTGTTTATTCTAGATTACACATTTTCCAATCTGACCATTGTATTAGCTGGAAACTCTGAATCAGTCCAGTTTGAACATGAAAACATTCTACTTGGAGAAATACAACCAAATATTGAAAATGAAAAAATATCCAGAATTGTTCCTGTACAGAGGAAGATATCAGAAAGTCACATGTCAGTGATCAACATGACCGGCTTACATGAGACTGAAAATGTGGATCATCACGTTGGTCAACTAGTGAATGAAAATGAAATCCACGCTTTCATCTTTGTTGTGCGACTGGGTCAGTTAACAGATGCTGATAAGATGGGTCTTGATTGGCTTCAGAGAGTGTTTGGTGACAAAGTTCTTCAGTTTGTGATGATTCTCTTCACCTATGAGAGAGAAGAAGAGTGTAACACTATAAAAGATAATCTGAAGAAAAACCCTGATCTGGAGCAGCTGCTGGAAAAATGTGGAGGAAGATATCAGACCTGCAACAAGATGATGAACAACCAATCAGAGATGAGAGACCTGATGAACAAGATTGAGCATCAGTTTAAGGAGAATCAACAGCAGTGCTACACTGGAGAGATGTATAACGCAGCATTAAGACAGAGAGAAAAGGAGAAAAACACTGAACATGAAAGTGGTGAGAAAACAGATTCTTCATTGATATTTCCCAAGTTTAGTCCAGACTGTATTCACAAAGTTTGATGATAGTAGATTTTATGGTAAATTGGTTCAAGAAGTGTTAAATGGTTGAATATCCTCAGTTTAGAATCAGCAACTGATAACAGACGTTCATTAATATGATCAGTTAATATAACCAAGAGTAAATAACAAGGTGATACTTATCTCTGGTTGTGAACAAAAAAAATGTGTCATGCAAAATAACTCCAAACTCCAAAAAAAAAAAGAAGTAGTAAATGAAAATCAAGACTCATTCTATATGAAAAATACTTGTTGCTTCTTAAGTTATTTTTTTATTATAACATATAGAAGTAGTGAAGTTGCAAATAAAGATAAAATATTGAGCAGTGCCAAAACAAATCCCACACAGCTTATATCACAACCACTTGAGAAGTAGAATTAGATGCTGTACCGACCTACATGTACTGAACATACAGATAATAACTGCTATGAGATATAATAAAAGTATTTAAAATGGCTGAAGAAATATTGAAGTTCCTTATTTCTTATGTTTCAAAAGATGAAGCTCCAATCAGAGGAAGTAGTGAGTCCACCACACCAAGAGAGACAGAAGAACAACAGGCGGTAAGTGTTGAGCTGTGTGCATATTTTAGCTGATTAAAATTAGCTTTTTGATATTACATCCTCCAGTTGTTTTGACTGGTTACATGGAAAAGACTAATATAACGTGTAATTCAGAGTTTACTGTGATAATGTTTGAACATCAGTGCAGTTACAAAAAATTTGTTGGAACTCTGCAAACACACTGTTTCTCTAATTATAAAACTTTCTAGAACGAGATGAATAAATCAAATGTAATTTGATTATTTATTTTATTGTTATATAAAGGCAAAGTTTTTGTATTTGAAAACTCATTTAGATGTAGTAAAAGAAAAATGTACAAAGGCAATAAATGAATATATTTTAAAAGTTAGTTGAGCCCAAAAATATTTGACTGAGTTAGGTCACGTTTGCAGTCATGCTGATATTCTGAGAAAGCAGCACTCTTGTTTGAGTGATATTGCTTAACTATATCATATGTTATAAACATTGTATATAAAACGAGAACTCATACAGGGGTTTTTGCACCCATATCTCAAATTTTGGGGACATTTTTGCCCCAAGCCCTGTTAATTTCTGTCCCTGCTTCTGATAATCCAATATAATTTGACAGGTTGCAAAGAAACAACAGCAGCTCATACTAACCTGTTTTACCTTACACAAAACTCATTGGTCTTATTCACTAAACGTGTACAAATGTTTTCATGAAAAAAAAATCATGATTCATAAAATAACTTTCAAATGTAGGAGCAACTCAAACCACACATATGCATAAATCACATATTGGTTGGTTCTCTTAACCCAGTTTATTGTTCATTAATCTCAGCCTCATACGTCACACACATGCTACGTTGGCTGAACTTCCGATGCATACGGCACACTTAAGTCAGAAAGAGCTTTATTGCCAAGTATGTTTGCACATACAAGGATTTTGTTTTAGTGTCCCAAACTTCCAGTACACGGAGACAGCAACAACAACATACAGATAATAAAAAATAAGATGTGAATAAAATACACATGTATATATAAATAAACAAAATAGGATAAAGTTGGGAATAGAATAGAATAAGATGTAGGGATGGACTAGGATGTAGAGTGGTAACAAATAAATATAAGGTTATTGCACAATGGGGAGAACATTTAACTGTTCATGAGGTAGATTGCCTGGGGGAAGCAACTGTTCTTGTGCCTGGCTGTCCTGGTATTCGGTGGTCTGTAGCGCTGGCCAGATGTGAGGGATCCAGAGTGATTTTCTGAGCCCTTTTCCTCACTCTGGATGTATACAGTACTTGAAGGGTGGGCAACAATCTTTTCCGCAGTCCGAACCATCCTCTGTAGTCTTCTGATGTATGATTTTGTGGGTGAGTCAAACCAGACTCAATGACGGCCGAGTAGAACTCTGTGAGCAGCTCTTATGGCAGGTTGAACTTCCTCACGAACCTGAACTTCCTTCCGTGCCCATGTAACGGTTGTTGTCCACCATGTGGCCTTAACGTATCCCACACATCCGTCACAAACTTTAAATGGACGACGCACACAAAACTCTGGTTGTCTGTTCTTTCTTTTATTCTCCGCAGCAATGATAATTGTGTCTGAGAAACAGTGTTGGGCTAGTTACTCAAAGAATGTATTATATTACTCATTACTAGTTACTCCTTTCAAAAGTAATATTGTTACTTTACTTATTACTTTCTGGCAACAGTAATTAGTTACACTACTAGTTAAATTACTTTTCCTTCACGCCCCACAGAAGTTGTAACTGTGTATCTTCTAGATAAAATTCTTCTAGAATATTATTAACAACATATTTCTGCCTCATCATTTGACCAAAATCCACATTAGATCGCAGTCAGAAGTTATTAAAAACACTCAATAGTGATTGATAGTGGCATTCATTGGCATTAATTGTCAAGTGTAGCTTGAAGTAATTTTTCCGTTACCCATATGCGATTAAATTTCGTTATGTATTTTATGAAATCACATGAGTTTGTAAGAAACTGTTTAATTTTCCAAAAATATTTTAAATGATATTATATGAATATAATGTACCACATGCCGATAATGCAATATTTCTATCTGCTTTTCCATATTCCAAGCTTGCCTGCTGCACTGGGGACATCACATGCATGTGCGAGTCATGAAAATTATGAAAATAAATCTAGGAATTATTTGATTGTTAAATTTTAAATCAGCGGGGTTGAAGCATCAAAAGTAACTAAGTAACTAAGCTGTTTTATGGAAAGTAACTGTAATATTATTACTGACATTTTATTAGTAATTAGTTACTGCAAAAAGTAATATTATTACAGTAACTAATTACTAGTAACTAGTTACACTACTAGTTACTGCAAAAAATAATATTATTACAGTAACTAATTACTAGTAACTAGTTACTGCCCAACACTGCTGAGGAATACATCAAAATGTATTATTAGACAGGGTGAAAATACTGCAGACATAAACCACTGAAATAAGAAAAACATAAAATGAACAAACTCTCGTTAAGGGTAACTGTTTGTATTCCATTTAGTCATCTGATGCTACATCAGCATCAGCAAGGAAAAAAAAATGAATGTCTGCAAAGCATTAACCACTAGGGGCCACCAAAACACCATTTGATTTAATTTACCCTCTAATTTCATGTAATTCAACACCATGAATATCATTAGAATTAATGTTCTTTTTTAACTCTGTTATACCCAGGAATCTGAATGACTCCACTGTTGTTACAGTGCTGTTTATGATGGGGAGTGGGGGGGGGGGGGGGGGGGGGGGGTGCAGGGGGGGTTTCTCCTGAAGCCCACAATCATCTCCACTGTTTTGAGCGTGTTGAGCTCCAGGTTGTTGTGACTGCACCAGACAGCCAGCTGTTCAACCTCTTGTCTGTAAGCAGACTCGTCACCATCCTGGATGAGACCAGTGACTGTAGTGTCATATTTAAACTTCAGAAGCTTCACAAAGAGGTCGTTGGTGTACAGGGAGAAGAGCAGTGGGGAGAGGACGCAAGCCTTAGGGGTGTCAGTGCTGGTGGTGCAGCTGTTTGACATGAATTTCCCCAGTCTCATTAACTGTTGCCTATCTGTCAGAAAGCTGGTGATCCACTGACAGATAGAGCTAGGAACAAAGAGCTGGGTTAGTTTTGGTCTGGAGGGGTGTTGGGATTGAAGGCCGAACTGAAGTCCACGAACAGGATCCTCACATAAATCCCTGATTTATCCAGATGCTGCAGGATGAAGTGCAGTCCCATGTTGACTGCATCATCCAAGGACCTGTTTGCTTGATAAGCAAACTGCAGGGGGTCC
Source organism: Acrossocheilus fasciatus (assembly GCA_036784905.1). NCBI lineage: Eukaryota > Metazoa > Chordata > Actinopteri > Cypriniformes > Cyprinidae > Acrossocheilus > Acrossocheilus fasciatus. Next base: position 1,156,447 of record JAXUIB010000027.1, read on the forward strand.
AGTGATGTCCTTCAGATGAGCCAACACCAGTCTTTCAAATGACTTCATGACCACAGACTTTAAAGCAATAGGTCTGTAGTTATCAAGTCCCATTATCTTGGGTTTATTTGGTATGGGGATGATTGTGGAGCATTTGAAGCAGGCAGGGACAGCAGACTTTGTCTTTTCTGCTTCTGGAAGAACTGACACACATCATCTTCACTGATCTGAAGTGCAGGAGAAGGGAGAGGGAGGTTGCTGGAGGTGTTAATGGTGTGGAGAGATGGTCAGTTTTCAAATCTACAGTAAAATTCATTCAGGTCTTCAGCAAGTTGATGATTCGCCTGATTTGCTGGGGGATGGTGTCTTGTAGTTTGTAATGTCTTTCAAGTCTTTCCACACTGAAGAAGGGTTGTTGGCTGTAAACTGGTTTTCCAGCTTTTTAGAGTAATTTCTCTTAGCCATTCTAATCTCCTTAGTCAGTGTGTTCCTGGCCTGATTGTACAAGATTCTGCCCCCCCTTCTGTAGGCATCCTCTTTGGCTTGACGAAGATGTCTGAGTTTTGCTGTGAACTATTATCATTGTTGAATGTTCAATAAGTCCAGGTAGGGATGCATATATCCTCACAGAAGCTGATATATGATGTTACAGAATCTGTGAGCTCATCCAGATCAGTGGCAGCAACTTCAAAAACACTCCTATCAGTGCAGTCGAAACTTGTAATGCTCACTCTGTTTTGTTAGTCCATCTCTTTACATTCCTTACTACAGGCTTAGCACATTTAAGTTTTGGCCTGTATGTTGGGAGGAGATGATCCAGGCAGTGGTCAGAGAATCCTAAAGCTGCTCTGGGGACGGAGCGATATGCATCTTTTATTGTGGTGTAGCAGTGGTCTAAAATGTTTTTGTCTCTGGTGGGGCAAATGTGTTGTTTGAATTTTGGCAGTTCACGTGAGAGGTTTGCTTTATTAAAGACCCCGAGAATGATAATAACTGAGTCCAGGTGTTGTTGCTCTGTGTCTGTGATCTGATCAGCCAGTTATTGTAAAGACGCACTTATGTGCGCTTGTGGAGGAATGTAAGCGCTAATCAGAAGGAGCGAGGAAAACTCCCACGGTGAGTAGAAAGGCTTACAGTTGATGGAGAGCGCTTCTAGATCGGGACAGCACATGTGTACACCACCTTTCAGTGATGTAAAAGCATGTCTCGCCTCCACACGATTTCCCCACTGATTCTGTGTCAAGAAGTTCGCCCATTTTGTTGGGTAGAGAGCAGAGATTTGCCAGATGGATAGCAGGCAGCGCCGTTATGAAGCCACACAGTCTGAGCTTGATGAGCCATCCGCGGCACCATCTTGACACTGGAAACTGGAAACACTTCAGCAGATTCAAAGTCATCCTCTGATTGGGCTCAAAGTATCCAACTTTTCCTACATCCCATAATGCTTTGCAAAAATTATGGGATCAACTTCCACTAACCTGTAAACAATCAGTAAAAGGTTCGCTCTATGAATGCTATAATAAGCATTTTGAAATACTGGATACAATGAGGTGACATTATTCTACTCACCCTTCAACCTGTTACGTGTTTGTTCCGGTTTGCCCTTATTTGTTTTTTTTCCCTGTTCTCATTAGTTAATCTTCTTTGTGTTCACCTGTTATCATTTTATTATCTTATTAGTCCTCGTTTGGTTTAGTTCTTATAGTCCCTTGTTTTGTTAGTTTGGTGTCCTGCCTTAATGTAATGTAAACTTGTGTTGAAAGCGTTGTTTTTCACTGTCCCTTTGTCATTTGGATTAAAAGACTATTTTTTCATCATTCAGAGTTTGTGTATATTCTGAAGACACACATTCCGTTACAGAAGACAGGACCTACTGAGGACTGCTGAGGACAAGATTTGGGCTTTACGACAGGCTGGTCAGAGGTTGGAACGGTATGTGGAGGATTTCCTCAAGCTCAAGCTCAACCAGCTGAGCTGGCCCAACGCCACACTTGGTGTGTGCTTTCAGCTAGGGCTGGAAGGCGAGACAATCTGCTGTGAACTTCCAGTTCATGATTTTCCCCTGATCGAGTTGATTAATCTTTTTCTTTATTTAAACGGTTCTAATTTTGCAGAAGTAAAAGAGAAGTCTTGTTGTCCAGTTCTCTCTGGGGCACGCCGCGTCTCGCCAGCTCACTCCACACGGGGAACCCCCACATACCACAACCTGGGTCTAAGAGACAGGTTGTAGGATGGCTGACACAGTGAACTTTGGAGACCTTGTTCTGAATAAGGGAAGAGAAGGAAAAGAATAGTGGAATATGTGGGTGGAGGTTGTGAGTGGTGTAGAGAGCTGGTTGCTGATGGTTGACACCTTATTAGGGAAGTATCTGGTGAAGTCATCTGCATTGTGAGCCAAGGGCTGGAGGGTGTCACAGATATTATTAAGGCAGAATGTTACTGTGGAGCACATAGTGTCCATTGCTTCATTGACATCAAGAGAAGAGAAGTGGTTAGTGAGGGGAAAGGACATTGAGACCACAGAGGAAAAGTGTGTAGGAGAAGGAGAGCAGAGGAGGAATCAGTGCTGAGCATGAAGGTAGAGTAACAGAGAATTTGAGAAAAAGTAGTCTGTAGTCTGAGAGATGTAGTAGAGTAACAATATGGTTGTCAGTCATGCAGTTACGTAAGGATCTGGTCTAGTTATTTGCCCACTTTGTTTGTTGCAGGGGTATGTTGTCTCATGACCCTGCTGAAAAATCCTGGTGTAGTGCTGGTCCAGGCTGGTTTATGCTGGTATATGCTAGTATAGCATATTTATGCTTTTCACTAGCACACCAGCATCCCAAGCTGGCCCCAGCATGCAAAACAGGCTGGGATTCAGCAAACTAGCCAACAGCATCCCATGTTGGAGACCAGCAAACCAACAATCGGCATCCCATGTAGGGGACCAGCAAACAGCATCCCATACTGGTCTCAGCATGCAAAACATTTTTTTTCACTTTATTTATATAGCACTTTACAACTGCACCTGCAGACCAAAGTGCTGAACAATCAAGAAACAGTCATTAAAACACAGAACATAAGACAACACACATTCAACTAACAGCAAAGACTAGCCCACACTCTCAAAGGCTAAAGACAAGAAGTAGTTTTTGACTTCAACTTTAAAAGCATTTAACGATACGACCTCTCTAATTTCCTGAGGCAGACTATTCCAGAGCTTCGGCCCTGCTACAGTAAAGGCCTGATCCCCTTTTGACTTTAAATGAGTACGTGGGACAGTAAGCAATAACTTATTATTAGATCTTAGAGACCTAGGTGCTTGACGAACAGCAATGAGCTCAGACACGTAAGCAGGGGCCAACCCATGCAATGCTTTAAAAACATATAAAAGAATTTTATATTTTATCCTATAGCTCACGGGTAGCCATCTGAGTGATGCTAAAATAGGAGAGATATGATGACTTTTCTTAGCACCCACTAGCAGCCTAGCTGCTGCATTCTGAACTAATTGCAAACGTGAAATAGTGGTCTGGCAGGACTCCACATACAGTACATTGCAATAGTCCAGACGAGACAACACAAAGGCATTAATAACCTTCTCTAAGTCTTTTCTTGACAGAATAGGCTTTAATCGAGCAATAGACCTAATCTGGAAAAAACAGCTCTTTACTACAGCATTTATCTGCTTGTCAAATTTCAGCTCTGGGTCAAACACCACACCTAGGTTTCTTATTTGGTCATGGCAATAATCAGACCATGGACCCAAATATGTGGACATATCTGAACAACCTCTGACAGAGCCAAAAAACATAATCTCAGTTTTACTCTGGTTCAACTGAAGCAGATTTTGAGACAACCAGCTCTTAACCTCCTCTAAACATGCAAAAAGCAAATTCGAGCCATTATTCTCTCCCATTCTCATAGGTAAATAGATCTGTGTATCATCCGCATACAAATGGTACGACATGTCATATTTTTTAAAAATTGAGCCCAGAGGCAACATATACAATGAAAATAAAATAGGGCCAATAACAGAACCCTGGGGAACACCACAAAGAACAGGCACTGTCGTTGACACAAAGTTACCATACTTTACAGAGGATGATCTATGTGACAAATAAGACTTAAACCACCCTAAAACCGTCCCACGAATTCCAACCAAATGGGATAACCGCTTTATAAGAATAACATGGTCTATTGTGTCAAAAGCTGCACTTAAGTCCAACAAAATCAAAGCTGCCGCATTACCTGCATCTCTTCATACCTTATGCTTTTTTTGGGGAGGTGAAACGAGTCCAGAAGTTAATTAGGAAGTCAGTCACTTGAGGTTTGTCTAGGTGAATGTTGAAGTCACCAAGAACTACCAGTGGAATGCCGTCTTCCAGAAAAGAGGACAGCAGCACATTTAAAGGAGACCTATTATGCCCCTTTTTACAAGATGTTAAATAAGTCTTTGATGTCCCCAGCGTGTGTATGTGAAGTTTTAGCTCAAAATACCCTACAGATATTTTTTTATAGCTTGTTAAATTTGCCACTTTTAGGGTATGAGCCAAAACGTGAAGTTTTTTTCGTGTCTTTCCATTTAAATGCAAATTAGGTGGTGCTCCCAGAGAAGAGAGCGGAGTTTCAAGAGCTCACGTGCCAGTAGCAATAAAAGGTCCTGTCCTTTGCAAATAAACAGTCCATTAGTACAAGCCTGTTATCTTTACAAAAAACTTACTCGGTTTAAAAGTTAGTCATCTGATTGTACTGTGCATAATAAATGTGCATTTATGAATCACACAGACGGGAGCACAGCGAGATAAATAGAAATAGCTGGTCTTATGGTGCCATCGCATGCTATTACAAACTTTATAAGTCCCACTTGCAGTAGCGTATTTAGTTTACCCACCACGCAATGCACGAGGTGGGGAACGTGATTGGAAACACGTTTTCTCCCGCGATCGCAATTTCTCCCGAGGGGGATCCCCCCCAACTACCACATTCTTATTTACGATCATTCTGGTAGCACGTGAAGGCAATTTGGAGAGCAAATGTGTGACTTGCTCTGTCTGGAGCTGACATTCGTGCACAGAGCGTTGGTATTGAGCCCTAAACTTATAGGTGACTTCACCGATTTTTTTCCGAGACAATTCCTTCGATAATGAAATCTAACCTCAGTGCTCAGCGGCTCAGATGGAGGGAGTCTATGGAAACTCCTATGTTCATTGGTGCATCAGAAAACAACACTTTTAATGCCTCTTTAGCGCTGACATTGTAGATCTCCAGTAATGGCAGACTGCTGCTTCTCACTCAGCCCTGTGTTTATGCTATGAAGCTGGGCTTCTGTGTAATGACGCTTGGGAGCCTGTACATATGAACATTTTCTTTTCAGCTTTTCTGAGCTGACAGACACAGCATAAACCTAACTAAATGCAAAAAAATCTACAAAAGTGAAAATTTCATCCAATATCACCGGGGTGATATCTGTCATGAGTCCGGGTCCACGATGCTCCCCCTCACCACCAGAGGTCGCCACCTCCCGTCTTCCCGGACTCAATTGCCATTACCACACACACCTGCCACTCATCACACTCCCAGCTGTTCCCCATCACCATGGTCTATTTATTCACCACACTCCCGCTACTCTGTCTGGTTGAATTATTAATTGTTTCCTAAGTTGTTATAGTTGTTTTGTCATTGTCGTATCCGGTCTGTCTATGCTCTGTGGACACAAGCACTGTGTTGCCGTCATAAATACTGACTTTAACACACAGGGAAAATGTGTAATGGATGCCTCGCAGATACAGATGGAGTGAATAATGTTTTATGTTTTGATTAAAAGATAGTTAACATTAAACGTCAGCGAAACCCTAAGAATTCACAACATTTTTTACAATAGTGATCTCATTATAACATTATGTATATGACAGTTATTAATGCTCTGCATTTCTGTTTTGAGCTGCGCGCGCTGAATGACCAGTAGAATTAATCATTTGATAGAAGATTAATCAATGGGATTTAACTCATTTATCTCATATAAAATACTCTTCATTATTTATACAACATAACGTTAATATAACAACTTATAGGCTATATGCACAAAACGCCCCGATGCATGAACGTGTCTGCGCGGCTCTGAAGTCCTTTTGTGGATGCGTTCTTGATGCAACAACGTGCAGAGACACGGGAACTAAACTCTAAAAATTCACAGCGTTTTATTATAATAGTGTTCTCATTATAATGTTATGGGTATATGACAGTCCAAGTCATAGTTATTACTATTCTGCATAGTTGTTTGTCCTGCTCGCGCTGCGCACTGAAGCACTGTTCAATAAAGCGCTTTACTGCAGCGACTCAACCAAATGCATCTTATACAAGATAAATAATATATATACTGTATATATAAACTGGCTGAAATGTTTTGAAATCACTTGTATCCTACCTGATCGAAAAAAAATCCAGTCTTTCACTCTGCGTCAGTTTGAGTCTTGTTAAAGTTTTAAATCCTTACTGCCAAGATGCTCCTCTGTCGGTCACGGATTATGGAAAGTGAAACTTAAATTTATAGGGGTGGTTGGATTTATTCACGCACGTTAAAATATGTATTTTTTTCTTTTCAGATTCTTACTTGCATCATTACCATAATAGGCTGTATATTAACTTATTGGGAGAAAACCGGTAGTTCTATGTGAAATCAGACATTGAGCACCCCCATATAGCCAAAATGGTATGATCATAACACCACGCGAATATTCGACTGTGAGATTGGGAGTCGAATCAGGCTCCTTGAATCGAAGCATCAAATAGTCGACTATTCGGGGTCACCCCTACTAGTTAGTCCCATATTTTCTGTTAAGTAGATGTAATGTTTACAATAAAAGGATAGTATTGTGTATTGTGACAGTTTTGTGTGTCAATCCAAGGCTGGCATCATCCAAAGACTTTGCTGCTGCTGTTGGCATCATCCGAAATCTTCGCAAAGCAAGGTAAGTGTCATTTGAAGTCTTTCCAAATGCTGGTTTCAAACTGGAGCTGGTGCAATGTGTAATTTGTAATCAATTTGGAACTTAATAGGTATGAACTAGCTTTTCATCAGAAACAGGTGACATGTTTGTTTCTTAGATTTGTGATGCATCTAAGGTTGAAGAAGGCTGTTTTTGTAAAAGGTTAAATATGATCTTGAAAAGTCAATTTACTGTCTGATATAACACCCAGCTCTTTGATTGTAGGATTTTGGTCCAATAAGTGACATCTCTGTTTTATCAGAATTTAGCATAAGAAAAATACTGGTCATCCAGTGTTTAAAATCTTTAATACACACTGTTAACTTGGATAATTTAGAAATGTCATCTGGTCTTGAAGAAATATATAGATGAGTATCATCTGCATAACAGCAGAAACTAACCCACATTTTCTAATATTACCAAGATTGTTTACTCACCCTAGTGTTGTTCAAAAGACATATGACCTTTTTTTCTTTTTCCAACACAAAAGGAGATGTTTTTTTTAATCGTCCTGCAAGTGCTTGATCATTTAATGTCAGTAAGTGGTGTGGGTCGCGCCACATCCACCGTAGACACATTGCTTTACAGACCGAAAAACCTTGTTGTAAATTTATTCTAATATGTAATATACTTTCTTAAGGGTAATAAACAATCTGGAGAAGAAGGGAGTGACTCCAAACCTGATGGTGAAGCAGACGTGAGTGAAGCACCTAAACCGTGTGACTCTGGTTCATCAATCAGCAACACGAGTAAGAAGAACAGTACAAACAGTGTAATGGCTTGTTCTAATGTTGCACTTTATTGAGGTGTTTAACAACAGTTCTTTTGTGTTTACTCTAGATCACATATTTCCCAATCAGACCATTGTATTAGCTGGAAACTCTTCAGCAGTCCAATTTGGAAATGAAAACATTCTATTAGGACAAAAACAGATGAATATGGAAAATGGAGAAATACCCAGGATTGTTCCTCTACAGAGGAAGATATCAGAGCATCACATCTCTGTGATCAACATGATGGACTTAGATAAGGCTGAACATTTGGATCATGTCATTGGTCAACTAATGAATGAAAATGAACTGAGCACCATCTTAGTAGTGCTAGACCACCAGTTAAAAGAGGTTGATAAGATGCATCTTGAATGGCTTCAGAGAGTACTTGGTGACAATGTTCCTCAGTTTGTGATGATTCTCTTCACCTATGAGACAGAAGAAGAATCTGACACTATAATAGATGATCTGAAGAAAAACCCTGTTGTGGAGCAGCTGCTGGAGAAATGTGGAGGAAGATATCAGACCTGCAACATGAGGATGAACAACCAATCGGAGATTAATAAACTGATGAGCGAGATCAAGAATCAACAGCAGCGCTACACTGGAGAGATGTTCAACACAGCAATAAGACAGAGAGAAGAGCTGAAAAACAGTGAACGTCAGTGTGGTAAGAACACAGATTTGGTTTCCCGATGTTTTACATATCGTTTTTATCGCTCTAAAGTGTTTATTTGTCCAGTGTGGAATAATCCTGAATGTGAATGTGCAGTGGTTTCCAAAATGTTCCTACAAATGATTTATAAAATGTCTGTATGCACAAAAAAGCCCCTAAATGCATCCCTCATTATAAATTTGCAATTCATCCTAAATTGAACTGCAGTGTGAACAAGCAAATCAACTCCACCTACAGAAAACAGTACCCTCTTTATGCTACAAAAGAATTACGTAACTCATCTCATGAGCGAGGAAATCCAAGTCACTGTAATCTTTATTGGCATGTGAATGCACGGTCAGGAAAATTGTTGTTGTGTGCCCAAATTTTGATTCACCTGTTCTGGTTCATACACTGAGGTGGCTGCTACCTGAATGGAAAATCTGTGATCAAACAGAAGTTTTCTCTATGGTTTATTTTATATTCATACTTTGGGACTGTTGAATGCTTGAATTTGATTGGTTGACAGACAAAGGTGTGCAAGTATTTTCAGGGAAACTCATGGCTAAAGTAGTTCCAGGCAGGTCTTGACCGCATTACATGTCCATATCACTTCTCCAATTGATTTCAGTTATTACAAAATAACTAAAATCCACAACGACACTGACCAAGCAAATAAATATAACAAACAATAGGATAAAATTGATTAACTATTTCCACTTTCTCTCTCATACAAATGCACACACATACAGTAATGACAATCACAACCTACGCTGCCCTGCAATTTTATCTATAAAATCATTTCACATCTGAAAAGCCACACTTCAATCACAGCTACAATTATTCTCTCTCTCTCTACCCCTCTTCTCTTTCTAATAACTGCATTAATTACTGCATTCATCTTCTGTTAACTGCTCAAGCCTCTATTATTTGCTCTAAAATGACATTTTGAAATTAGCAACAGAAGCTTGAGATAAGATGCGTAACAAATTATTCCTACACACAAGAGCATTTTAAGGACAAAAAACTGTCGGATGCCTTGCAATGCATCATCTGAACAATGTCTTGAGGTGCGGTAATCATAGCATAAGCAGTATAATTGACTCAAGGCAACAAGCCTTTGTCAGTTCTTCCTTACATGTCATTTAGACTTTTCTGGATAATAAAAAGACTAATACAAATACAATTATATGAATTATAGAGCTGCTGTATTGGATTACTGACATTCTGTTTCCTTTCTGCTCTTTTTAAGATGATGAAATCCCAATAATGGATGACACAACATCTGGGACTGGAGAAAAACACAAGGTGATTGCCTGAACGTTTTAAAGGAACACTCCACTTTTTTAGGAAATAGGCTCATTCTCCAACTCCCCCAGAGTTAATAAGTTGAGTTTTACCTTTTTTGAATCCATTCAGCTGATCTCCGGGTCTGGCGATAGCACTTTTAGCATAGCTTAGCATAGATCATTGAATCCGATTAGACCAGTAGCATCGCGTTCAAAAATGACCAAAGAGTTTCAATATTTGTCCTATTTAAAACTCGACTCTTCTGTAGTTATATCGTGTACTAAGACCGGCGGAAAATGAAAAGTTGTGATTTTCTAGGCCGATATGATTAAGAACTATACTCTCATTCCGGCGTAATAATCAAGGAACTTTGCTGCCGTAAGATCGGCTGAATGGATTCAAAAACGGTAAAACTCAACTTATTAACTCTGGGGGAGTTGGAGAATGAGCCTATTTCCAAAAAAAGTGGAGTGTTCCTTTAAGTAACTGCATTAATAAAACAAAATACATACTTATTTTATTTGTTATCTTTCTGTAATTTTCCTGATGACCATGTTTACAGTCCACAAAAAAGTGGCAGTGTTTCTGTGATTTTAATAGTTTTTGTTAAACAAAGATACTCATTGTTACAGCATGATATTAAGTTAACTTGGGTCAGAGTAAAATAACAGCAAATAAAGTAAAATAGTAAAAGTAAATAATCCAAGTAAATGTAATGATGTTTGTGTATTGAATAGGGAAAAATCGAAATATTTGAAACATCAGAAGTCGGATCGGATCAGTACCTACAACAGGAAGAGACTAAACAACTGAAGAATATATTTCATAGACTTCAGCTTAAAGGCAGGCACAACAATAAACTGAGAGCTGCAGATGTTCTTCAGATAAGTGAATATTCATTACAGTCCCATGAGTCTTGTGCTGAAGAGGAGCTGATTCAAACTTTCATACAAAAACTACTGATGATGAACTACAGATCAAGATACATTAAAACTAAAGAGCACAATGAGGAATATCACAAACAACAAAGAGACAATGACCTATCTGAAGATGAGCGTGATATTTTTAACTTGTTTACAGACACACATTTATCAAACGAAGGATCAAGTCAATCTGAGCGAATTCACCCGATGGATGTTCAGATGGCCATGTTTCATTGTGCTGATGGTTTCCTGAAGCAGCTGATGGTCACTAAACTGTCCCAGTGTCAGTACGCTCTGCCTCTGCTTGTTCCTGATCCAGAAACACAACAGATTGAGTTTCCTCTCTGGACATTCAGACAAATCAACAAGAGCTGGAAGATCAGAAACACCAACAATGAAATCATCAGTCAAACCCAGCCGATCTACAAGGCAGAAACTCCAATGGTGTCTTTCTTCAGGTTTGGCTCTGTGTCTTCATCCAAGTCTCAGCTGATGAACAGTCTGATCAATGAGAAACACAACACGTTCTTCCACAGGAACTGCCCAGGCAGCAGCAGAACCAGAGAACTGATGGATGGAGTGGTGGAGATCGCCTGGTTCTGCCCATCTGGGAAAAACACAGATAAATTCACTGACTGTGTTGCGTTCTGTAATCTACACGGTGATGCTGGAGACCATAAGAAACAGCTGCAGATCCTCACTGAAATGAGCTCAGTCAACGTTGTTCTTCTACCAGAACTTAAGAGGGATGACAAAAGTGCAACAACAATTCAAAACCTGTACAGAGACAGAAAGCCACTCATTTGTCTTCTTACAAATGATGAATCTACTTTAAACGAAATTGAGAAAAAAGTGACATTCAAAATTGGTTTGAAGAACAGAAATCAGTCAGATGTATCTGAAGAACTCAGAAGAGCTATAAATTATTGTTTCTCAGAATCATCTTCCACTTTCAGACTTGAAGATGTGTCCAAACACTCGGACCTCAGAGTAGATGAGGAAGATGATGAAGACTGCAGGAGAGGAAAAGCAGCAGCAGAGAAGATGATGAGTTTACTGGAGAATAAACATCTGACAAAAATCAAAGACTCATTTCTGCCTCATCAGGGGAAACCGTGGCATGAGTGGAGTCAGAAGAACAAAGAACTACATCGACCTCAAGGAGATGAGATAGAAAGGGAAATAAGCAGAAAATACACAGAAATGAGGACAATCCGTCAACAACAGCATGAATTTGACATCAGTGAATTTATAACATTATTCATTAAGGAAATTAACTCAAATAATAAACACGAGAAGATGTTTTTCCTTAAATGGCTCAGAATCCTCCTGGATGAATATACATCAGCTGACCTTTCTGCTCTACATCACAAGTATAATGAAAAGTGGTCAACAGTCTTACAATTGAAAGAGAAACATGATAAATCTGAACTCAAAAGGGAACAAACTAAACTTGAAAGAATATCTGAGGAATTTCAAGCTGCAACCTTTGGTGTGGAGCACATCATGAGGGAGATCGGTCAGATCTATGAATCATGTTATTATGTGAAGAAGAACAAGAAAGACCTGCAGGTTGACTTCTCTTCTCTCGCGAGTCTCGCAGCAGAGATGATGATCTCTGGATCTCCACTGGAGCTGATGGATGGAGATGCTGCTCATGTTCCTGTGATCTGGATCTCTGCTGTTCTGGATCAACTTGTCCAGAAACTGGGAGACCAGAAAGTCTTTGTGCTGTCAGTTTTAGGGATCCAGAGCTCTGGGAAATCCACCATGCTGAACGCCATGTTTGGACTCGAGTTTGCCGTCAGTGCTGGCAGATGCACCAGAGGAGCTTTCATGCAGCTGCTCAGAGTCTCAGACAAGATGAAAACACAGCTGAGGTTTGACTATATTCTGGTTGTTGATACTGAGGGTCTTCATGCTCTAGAACTGGCTGGAAGATCAAGACATCATGACAATGAATTGGCCACATTTGTTGTTGGTCTTGGAAATCTGACATTGATCAACATCTTTGGAGAAAATCCAGCTGAGATGCAGGAGATTCTTCAGATTGTTGTTCAGGCCTTCATGAGGATGAAGAAAGTAAATCTGACCCCCAGCTGTGTGTTTGTTCATCAGAACGTTTCAGACGTCACAGCTGGAGAGAAAAACATGGAGGGAAGGAGACGACTGCAGGAGAAACTGGATGAAATGACAAAACTCGCAGCTACAGAGGAAGTCTGTGATGCTGAGTGTTTCAGTGATGTCATTAGATTTGATGTCCAGAATGGTGTGAAGTATTTCGCTCAGCTCTGGGAGGGAAACCCACCGATGGCTCCACCAAACCCAAACTACTGTGAGAATATTCAAGACCTGAAGGAAACTATTATGGCTCATGCCTCAAAATCACATGGAATGATCCTGAAAGACTTAAAAGTTTGTATTAAAGATCTCTGGGAGGCTTTACTGGATGAAGGATTTGTCTTCAGCTTCAGAAATTCTCTGGAGATTTCAGCCTACAAGAAACTGGAGACCGAATACAGCAAGTGGTCCTGGAGTCTCCGCAGCGCCATGATGGAAACTGAGAACAAACTGCACAACAAAATAGAAAATGAAGCAATTCATGAGGTTGAGGAAACGGATCTTCAAAGAGAACTGAAGAAGACAAGTGAAGACGTGGCAAAATCAATGTCTGGATTCTTTGAGAAAGACAAAGATAAAGATATACTCATTCAGTGGAAGACATCATTTGAAATCCGAATCAAAGAGCTTCAGGAAAGCATTGTAAGAGACACAAAGAGGAAATTAAATGAGATTCTTCAACAGCGAGACCTCATAAAAAAGTTTGTTGCTCAGAGGACACTTCATGAAAACACTCTCTATGACAAGAGCAAAAAACTTGCCTTAAAACTCAAAGACAAAGCAAATGATGAAGAAACACTGAAGAAAGAGTTTGATTTGTTTTGGGAACAGTGGATGAAGAAGATCACCACAGACATTCCTACAATCAAAGACATTGACATAATGACGGATGTGAAAAAGATCCTCAGTGACATCTATAGAAGTGCTCATGTAGACCACTTGAGGGAAAGCAGGGATATTTTCTCTGTACAGAGTTATTCAGATTATGTACAGATAAAGAAATCTAGTGGATTTACAGGATATTTAAAAAATGTGTACATTTCAGCTAAAGAGAGGCTTGGTTGTGCTCTGTCTAAAGAGGATGAATCTCAAATAAGATCATTAGTCTCAGATGTTGCTCAGCAGACAGACAAAATGATTCAGTCATTTAACATTTCAAAGATGGGCTACAACATCAGCTGCATTCAACAACTTACAGATTATATCAAGGAAAAAGAAACCGGGCATTCACAGAAAGAACAAGTGAAATATGTGTTCAAGAATGAATTCTTCATGGATTTAGTTCTTTCCATCTGTGAGAGATCAAACAAGATGATCACTGACCAACATAGGATGTTCAAGGAAGCCAATGATCCTGTTCTCTATTTGGAGAGGAAGAGAGAAGAGTACTATAGTATTTTCCAGAAGTACTGTCATGGAGCAACATCAACTGCCATTTTTGGTAAGATCCTCTATCAGAAACTTAAAGAGCCCATTGAGCAGAGCGTCTACAAGAAGACTGCCAGAGATTTGGCAGATGAAATGAGATCAAACTGTCCATCACTGAATGGAAACAGATCAAATCTGGAGAAACATATCCTCAAGTTTCTGGCAGAAAATGAGAATTTTTCTGCTTTCATTGACTACATTGCTAATCCCAGAGATCACTTCATGGATTTCATCAGAGATGAAGTCGGTCGGTACATCACTGATCAGTTCAGTGTCAGTGTTTTACCCAAGATGAAGGAGAGCATTAAACTCCTGCAGCAGAAGATCTTGGAAGCAACACTTGAATCTACTGAACATGTTCAAGAGAACAGAGGAGATGCTGGTTTGTGGTTGAAGAGTTTCACACAGCAGCTCTCAGATGAGCTGATCTTCTCTGAAAAAGACCTCAGTGGAGTGAAGCATGATGATGTTGATGATTTCAGCCTCCTAGAAGAAGTAATAAAGGAAGAACTTCCTACTATAATGTCTGACATCAGCAGTAGATTCAACACAGAGACATTTCCAGTAAATCTGGACTATAAGTTCAGGCCAGATCAGCTTTTGATTGATCACTTCTGTCAGTGCTGTTGGGTTCAGTGCCCGTTCTGTGGAGCCACCTGCACCAACACCATAGAAAACCATGATGGAGATCACAGTGCTCCTTTCCACAGGGTGGATGGAGTAAATGGGATTACATTCAGGAATACAACAAACTTGTCTGTTTGGATCTGCACATCATCAGTAGCAAACAGCAATCGATCTTTTTATCCCAGTGCATCAGATGATAAAACAGTCTTATATAGGGAATATAGAAAAGCAGGAGAAAGGTTTGCTAACTGGAGCATCACCCCTGATCTCTCTGAATTGCCCTACTGGAAGTGGTTTGTGTGCAGATTCCAGACAAATCTCGAAACGTACTACAGTAAAACATTTGAGGGTTATGGTAAGATCCCAGATGATTGGAAAACATACTTAAAACAGGATGCTTTTAACAGTTTGGATACATACATTTAAGTTAACAAGTGAAGTAAGTTTGCTTTAGACTTATAATTTACAGAAACGATTTTGTTCCTGACTTGACTTGAGGCTGAAATCATTTAAACCTCAGTTAACAGAATACATTAGAGCAGTGCTTTAGAATGTCTCTATGATCTTACCCATTGCAAATGCTAAGGCATTCAAATAACATTTTTCCTCCCATCTCATTCTTTCTTCACCATGTTTTTTAGGGGCTCCACACCTTTAGGGGTCTTTAATAGCAAGAATAAATACAATCATATACTGTATACAAATATTATAATATATATTTTGTTATCATACTCATGTTGAACATGCCATGTTCTGACTATGTAAGAATCAAATTTCTTGCTTGTAATTTTTTTTTAGTTGTATCACAGTACAATGTATCTCCATGCAATTTTTTAAAAACAATTACAGTCTGAATAGTGCTGTCAATAATAGTAATCTGATTGCTGTTGGTGAAATTTAACAGGGCATCTACTGGTGACACCTAAAGCTTCTATTGGCGACACTTACAAAATGTATACCCTTGAGCGTCTACTGGTGACTTTAACAAGTCGGGCGACGTCTAGCCCCTATGAACATTATCACTTAGGATTAAGATCTAATACTCAACTAAGCTGCTGCGCAGCAGTAACCAGACGGACTCCTTTGAATATGCTTTAATCACGGCCGGGAGGATCTTGTTTTCAATGACAGAGAATCTCCCAGCAACAAGGATACATCAGTTTATATAGGAATGGTACAGAGAAAATTAATCCTTAAATCATGGATTGTTATTAGTAAGCGTCTTGTTCATGTTTTCAGTATTACATTACTCCTTAAGGCTAGAACATTTGTGTTCCTTAATAATAACAACATTTAGGTTAGGCCTGCAAGAAGAAGAAGAAGAAGAAGTGTTAGACATTATTTGTAATCCATTCATTTATTATGATTAAATGTAAAATTTCCTCCACATTACAGGAATATTATAATGCATTTGTTATGGAGATCAAATATTTAAATTACGTGTTGCTCCCAACCTTGCATGTAACACACAGGTAACATGAAAAAAATTCACAATGTAGCACTCTGAGCATGTTATGCACTGCATGATTAATACATTCTGAATAAATCTCAGTTACTTAAATTCTCTAATGTGTATTTCTGTTTTATATTGAGATCACATTCATTTTCAACACACAGTTTAAATGAACTGAAACCTACATATACACACTCAGTGTAACTCCATATACAGTATACAAGTGAATTTACTATGACAACAGAGAGCAGAAGCAAGCATGTGAGGTTGCATCGCAAAGGGATTACTTAAAGGGATACTCCACCCTAAAATGAAAATTTTGTCATTTTGTCAAATTTTGCCATGTTGTTCCAAACCCGTAAAAGCTTAGTTCGTCCTCAGAACACAATTGAAGATATTTTGGATGAAAACCGGGAGGCTTTTGACTGTCCCATTGACTGCCAAGTAAATAACACTGTCAAGGCACAGAAAAGTATAAAAAACATCTTCAAAATAGACACTGTAAACATTAATTATTGCCACAATCTTTTACAAAGTAAACTTTTATTAAGCAAATAAATTAGTGAATTATTCACCCACTGCTTTAAAACAGACATCTGTTGGGCATGATTCAAGTTAAATGCACAATGCCAAATACATAAACACTATCCCCCGGTTTCACAGACAAGGCTTAAGCGTAGTCCTACACTAAAATGTAAGTCTGAGCTGTTTCAACTGAAAGAAACTTGCACTGACTGATCTTAAAATATATCAGTGCCTTTGTTTTGTCTCAAGATGCACACCAGTAATGTTTTAAGGCATGTTTATAAAAATGACTTAAATGTCCTAATTGAACTATGGCCTAATCCTGGTTTAGTCTAAGCCCTGTCTGTGAAACCAGGCCAATATTTAGTAAACTGACTGAAAATACAGGTGCATCTCAATAAATTAGAATGTCTTGAAAAAGTTCATTTTTTCTTGTAACATATTTAAAAAAGTGAAACTTTCATATATTTTACATTCATTACATGTAAAGTAAAACATTTCAAAAGTTTTTTTTTGTTTTAATTTTGATGATTACAGCTCATGAAAGTCAAAAATCAGTATCTCAAAATATTAGAATATTTACATTTGAGTTTGAATAAATGATCATCCCTACAGTATAAATTCTGGGTATCCCTTGTTCTTTGAAGCCACAATAACGGGGAAGACTGCTGACTTGACAATGATCCAGAAGACGAACATTGACACCCTCCACAAAGAGGGTAAGTCACAGAGGCTACGTTTACATGCACACTTTTTGGTTCAATCGGACTGAATTCATTCCGATTAATGAATCTGAACTGTTTACATGAACGCTAAATAAAGTGATCGGGTTGATGTGTGCGTTTATATGTCAAGCTTCAAATCAGATTTTTTTTTTTTTTGACATGCGCACACGCACATGACACTGCACAAATATGGAGTTTCTCACTGTTTGCACATAATAACCACTCTCCTACACTGTTTCTTTATTTGTTTTAAACAGCGGAATTAATATTTATCCACTTCTGGATAAATATACATATAAACCGCAGTGCCGTGCTGCTCATATTTATCACGCAGAAAAATGTGACACCCCCCGGCACAAAATGGGTTGCCTGTGGTTGAGAATCCGAAAAGGACTGGTGGGAGGTTGTCCTGCTCCACTTCACAGATGCCGAGTGAAAGGAGAGTTTTATAATGACAAGACAGCATTTATACAACACTTTATTCAAAAGGAAGAACCACTCGTTCAGCGCTTCATACGTCATTACGCTATTTCTGCGTTATTGCACATGCGCAGTCCTTTCAGTTTCGGTTTTCAATCCGATCGAGTGTTTACATGCACGCTCAATCGGATTAGAAAAGGAATAAACCACCCCCTTCAATCCGATCGAAATTTCATTCCGATCGAGCTCAATCGGATCGATTAAGGTGTTTACATGAGGCCTTTTCAGTCCGATTGAGCCGTCAATCCGATTACAAACGGATTATTTGGTTGCATGTAAACGTAGTCAGAGGGTCATTACTGAAAGGTGTGGCTGTTTACAGAGTGCTGTATCAAAGCAGATTAAATGCAAAGTTGACTGGAAGGAAGAATTTGGGTAGGAAAAGGTGCACAAGCAACAGGGATGACTGCAAGCCTGAGAATACAGTCAAGCAAAGCTGATTCAAACACTTGGGAGAGCTTCACAAGGAGTGAACTGAAGCTGGAGTCAGTGCATCAAGAGTCACCACGCTCAGACGTCTTCAGGAAAAGGGCTACCTAGCCACTTCTGAACCAGAAACAACGTCAGAAGCGTCTTACCTGGGCTCTGGAGAAAAAGAACTGGACTGTTGCTCAGTGGTCCAAAGTCCTCTTTTCAGATTAAAGTAAATTTTGCATTTCATTTGGAAATCAAGGTCCCAGAGTCTGAAGGAAGAGTGGAGAGGCACAGAATCCATGTTGCTTGAAGTCCAGTGTGAAGTTTCCACAGTCTGTGATGATTTGGGCTGCCATGTCATCTGCTGGTGTTGGTCCACTGTGTTTTCTGAAGTCCACAGTCAACGCAGCCATCTACCAGGAAATTTTAGAGCACTTCATGCTTCCTTCTGCTGACAAGCTTTATGAAGATGCTGATTTCATTTTCCAGCAGGACTTGACACCTGCCCACACTGCCAAAGGTACCAAAAGCTGGTTCAATGACCATAGTGTTACTGTGCTTGATTGGCCAGCAAACTCGCCTGACCTGAACCCCAGAGAGAATCTGTGGGGTATTGTGAAGAGGAAGATGAGAGACACCAGACCCAACAATGCAGTTGAGCTGAAGGCCACTATCAGAGCAACCTGGGCTTCATACCACCTCAGCAGTGCCACAAACTGATCACCTCCATGCCACGCCGAATTGAGGCAGTAATTAAAGCAAAAGGAGCCCCTGCCAAGTATTGAGTACAAATACAGTAAATGAACATACTTTCCAGAAGGCCAACAATTCACTAAAAATGTTTTTATTGGTCTTATGAAGTATTCTAATTTGTTGAGATTTGTTGTGAATTGGTGGGTTTTTGTTAAATGTGAGCCTAAATCATCACAATTAAAAGAACCAAAGACTTAAACTACTTCAGTCTGTGTGCATTGAATTTATTTGACACACGAGTTTCACAATTTGAGTTGAATTACTGAAATAAATTCTAATTCATTAAGATGCACCTGTAGATAATTACTTTTTTTTTTATTCCAAAATTTATGTTTAAGTTTGGTTCTGTGTAAATTAAATCACATTTGGATGTAAATATTCCTTCTCCTGACATGTTGGTATCTCATGATGGATGATTTGGTGTTAATTGTCAATGGAACGCTCTCCATAACCACTTTTATGGATTAAAGAACATATTCAACACAGTTACCAAAAATCTGTTTATTTTCTATTCAATTATTATCAGCTTGCAGTAGCAACAGCTTTGCTTCTCTGCAAATGATACCATAGACAGTAGCTAAGGACAATGAAAATGTTCAGCGTCAAAGAACAAGATCAGTGATCACAACAGTTGAAACAGGGACACATTTACATTTTATAGAGTTGTCAGGTGACTGGGACACACTTAGTGAAACCAGGATGTCTGCTCACCCTGACGTCTGGTCTGGAAAAACATTGATTGCACACCGGCTCAGGCAAGTGGTACTACCTGCAAAGCAGATGACTTCCAGCTCCTCCTCTCTGGACGTCTAATGGGGTGGAGGGATAGAGTTGTGGGTAGGGTTAGGGTGTGGTTGGATATTCTAGCTCAGCCTAATGGTTAGAGAATCAGACTTGTAACCCAAAGGTTGCGGATTCGAATCTCAGGTCCGGCAGGAATTTTTGGTGGGGGGAGTGAATAACCAGCGCCAGGTACGTGCACACATAGACATCAAAGGGGGTTTGAGCACCTGTCCTTCTTCTTCCTCGAGAGAAAGTGCCCTTTTTTTCTGTGGAGTTTAAATTTTTTTTTATAAATGAATATATAAGTGTGTATAAGAATATATATGTGTGCGTGTGTGTGTATTTCTGTTTGCACGCAGCTTTCCCTGTCAAACTAATTAAAACAATTAAAATATCAGGTCGGGTCAGGAAATGTTGAGACTAGTTCCGATGCCTTCCTCCCCTCCGTGTCTTCGCGCAGCACAGCAGCGAAGCACACACTGATCGGCACATCACAGACATGCGGAGAGCCGCAGAAGTGTGAAGCCCTCGCTCCAGTTGAGTTTGTCTTGGTGTGGAGGTGAGTGGTGATGAACAAAAGACTAAGTTACCTTTGCCTTGAATTTACAGCTAATTATCCAAAAGGCAAATATTGTTCATTTGTCTTGCTAACATCCATGACTCGTGAGCTACCATGTAATAAGTTAGCTAGCTCATCTTCAGAGATTGTTTCAATGTTTTATTATCCATTTTTTGCATCGTTTCACCTATCCAATTAAATATATTCCGTTACTAAACACATTTTATGTCTTTTAGGTATCCTGCAGGAATTATGATGAGGAAGAAGTTTTCGTAGATTCACTCTGGAAAGGCCCAGCTGAAACACTCAATCACTCAATCAAAAAAAAAGCCAATCAACAGTAAGTTTAGAAAATGACATGATGTAACTTCTTAAATAGGCTATTAGCCTGTAGTGATTATTGTCAACATTACTGTTGTTTTGCAGTTATTGGTACCAGACACAAACACAGAAAGAGCACTGAGGAGGACAGAAACGGTTGAGCTCAATGTAAGATGAGGAAGATGTTGTTGATGTGGATGCTCACAGGATCTTCAGTGAGGAATGGAGTCTGCTGGGACACTTCATTGCATTTTTCTGTTGAAATGTTTTCTGACTGTTATTATGTTGATGTGTTTTTACTTTTTCATGTGCGCTCAACGGATGAACAGTGCGGGAATGGAATTTAAGGGGAAGACTTTCAAGGTTGTAATTGGTAGAAAATAACATCACTGTGTCTTGGGAAGGTACAGTCGGCCTGTTGCACTGACCTTCGAGAAAAGGTTGGATACTGTTGTCGCTTGAGAAGTACTAGGTGCAGAATTCCGTTCTTACGCCACATTGATTGGGAAACCTCGGAGATATTGTTAAATAATAACTCTTTTTCTGTAATTCTCGGACAAGTGTTGGTCTTCTGCTGTGACTGAAGCGGGCTCCCCAGTCTTTTGAGCGTGAAGATGTTGGCACGGTTCTGAGGTTGTATATTGTTCTATTACTCAGTTTGGGGTTTATTTTCAGTGTATGCTCGAATTTGTGTAATATTTATGATTATTATATTTTATCCATTTACTCATGATCATTCTTGTATCATGCACCGGTATATGATTATTCTTCTTTAATGTGTTTATTTTTGATTATCACTATTATTTTATGCATTTACCTATGATCATTGTCATTATTATTGATATCAGCTGCATACCAACAATAAACAGTTGTATTGCTTGATTAGTATGGTGTGCGTACGGACCTTATTGGCACCTTCTTGCTGATTAGCATCAAACTTGTCTCACATTTGATTTGAAAAAAAAAACAGAAACCATACTAAAACAATTTTCTACTGTAAAAACAATCAAAACTTAATTTTTGATTAGTAATATACATTGCTAAGAACTTCATTTGGACAACTTTAAAGGTGATTTTCTCAATTTTTTATTTTTTTTTTACAGCCTCAGATTCCAGATTTTCAAATAGTTGTATCTCGGCCAAATATTGTCTGATCCTAACAAACCATACATCGGTGGAAAGCTCATTTATTCCGTTTTCAGATGATGTATGTAAGTGTTAGTAGCTTTGGCATTCCACACCAAACATAACTGTTTTGCAGTTTAGACAGAATCTCTCAGATTAAACACTATTTGTACTATTATGTATTTCACCAAGAATAAAACTCACACGTTGTATTATTTGTATGTGTGTTTTATGTAGATAATATTTCGGATTGTAGACGCAGCAGCGTGTGAAAGGGACTTTTATTTTGATCTGGTGCCATGACGTCATAAGGCTGCGCCGCGCTCCTGCTTCTGTTGTGGTTCGACTGAAGAAAGGTTTGTTTTTATTCATTTAAAGTATTTAAATCAATACAACACATTCAGTGTATTAATAGTTTTTACACGCGACGTAACGTTAATTCATTATTACTCAGTGAAACATCGCAATAGTTTATCTAACAGTAAAGAACAGTTTTGTGTGAATAAAGCGCATCGACACATAAAGTGCGTCTCATTTCGCTCCTTGTGTCCTGAATTCGGTCTCTGCAGAGAACTGATGGAGAGCTTCTAGAAACTCCGAGTCAATTGAATCAATTGCTTCACAAAATGATTCAGTGATTCGAATCTCCGCACGCTGCTCAAAACAGTGTTAAAGAGCAAACAAACACAAACGTGTATTAATTAATGACAACTTTAAACAAATGTTTCACGAAAGTGTAATCTGTACTAATATACTAACCATTAAATACCTATTAATGAAAACTGAATATCAAGAGTCTAATATCAATTGGCATAGTGTGTGTGTGTGTGTGTGTGTGTGTTTAGTAGTGATGGAAAAATGAAGCTTTGCGAAGCACCGAGGCTTCTCCTCAACTGTATCGTAAAAAGGTTGATTACTCGCAGACGACCCAGACATTATTGGATTGTTTCAGATAATAAATCAGTTTGTGCTATGAAAACAAAGCAAAGAAAGTATTAACTCTATATAAATAGGTCTTTTACATGCCAGTCATTGTTTTACACAATATATGAATAAATGAGTCTGTGAATAAATTTGTGGAAAAAAATAGGCAAGAATATATATATATATATATATATATATGTACACAGGGCCTAAATTAACACTCGCCAAGCACCAAATGTGAGTAAAAATCTACGTGTCAGTCGCCAGTTGGCGGGTACAACTTTTACGAAATATTACAATGCAATGTAGTAAAAACAACATCCAGTTTGAAAGAGATTTGCTGTTTCCGACATAAGCGAATAAAATAATCTTTTCCAAAGACAGGGTTATCGTGATGCTGTTCTGTCATAAGAGACAAGAGCGAATCAAATAATAGATACAAACGGGCTGATGAGATCAGAGCAGTGTGATGGCCAGCTTGTCCCTAGACACGGTTCTAATCACTTTTACCTGAGAAGATTTTTCTGATTCATTTCGGGAAAAATTAACTTTTCTTTATTCTTCATAACCCGACACATAGGAAACGGTGCAGTGCAGTATATAGTTTGAAACGCTGCTCGTTCGGCTGAACACAGACGCAGAGCCGCTTCAGACAGCGCGCTTCAACGGACGAAAACACACACAATTATGTCAAAATACGCGATTTTGGTGAGTTACATCGTAAACATAGTCTTAAATGAGTTATAAAGTCTTAAATGACCGTAAAGAGTTTGGAGAAGATATGTGTCAGATCAGGTTTTAAAGGGAAAGCGCTGATTTAAAGTGAAACCTGCTGCAGTCTGTCATTGATGTAAATCATAGAACAAAAGAAAAAGAGAAATCGTTGGACTGCTCTAGTCGCTGATTAACTTTTGTAGCTTTAATAAAGATTAATCTGTATAGTTTATGCATACAATAGTTTATGTGAAGATTGTTTTAAAATCACTTAAATGATGTTATATATTTCAGAGCCTATTAAATGTTAAAAATAATGGCTTTAAATTATACTGTAATGTTGAATGGCTAAAATTAATAGGTAAAACTGAGGAACAATGCATTTAATAGAGACACCAGTAGCAGGACAAATTAAAAACATTGTAAATATGTTTAGTCATTGTAGTAGTAATAACTACCTGTTTCTGCAAAAAGAGTTTCATGGCCGATTAAAAAAAAAAAGTGGTTCGCGTTATTTGAATCAGAATACGAAGCAGTCACGTGGTTGTGTGTGAAAACGAAGCTTCGGACGTCACAGATCACGTGGTTTTGGCAAAATGAATCAAGCTCCGGTACAGTGCTTCACTGCGAGATGCTTCGTTTTATTGATACAGGCTTCAAAGCCTCGGTGTCGAACGTCACATCACTAGTGTTTATCTTATCAGTCAGGTAAATTAAGTCCATTATCTCTTGATTTGACTGACTCCAGTGACTACAGATCTAGGGAGCTGATTTGATAATTAATTATTCTCATCTTAAACAGGACACAGAAAAACTCCTCCTGAATCATCTGAGATCCACATGACACACTGTTATAAAGATGATGTTTATTAAAGAGGAGAGTGAAGACGTGAAGATTGAAGAATCATTCAGCATCAAACATGAAGATACTGAGACACAAACAGGTTGGTGTTTATTCTCAAAGCTGAATTGTGTCCTGTTCTTTCATTTGCTATTAACAGGTGTTTTTTCTTCAAATGCTCTTATATTGTTATTAGGATTTCTACAACAAAACTCTCATAATTTAGAAATAAAAGACTATTTTCTGATCTTATTTGAGTGCTCTGATTTAAACACTACAGAGTTATGTCTTATTTAATTCTTTAATGTAAATGGGCCACTGCTAGAGTAACATCTTCGCATGTGAAATAAGTTACTACATGTGGAAGTCTTATAATAATAATAATACGTTTTATTTGTAATATGTCTCTCAAACACAAGGCGCAAAACAAACTAAAATACATATCAAAAATAGAATCACAGTAAATCAAATTAAAAACTTTACTAAAAATATGCATCTTAAGAAGTTTCTTAAAACAATCCACGTTCCTGGAATCTTGACTTTTTTTTATTTTATTTATTTCAAGTTGTAGTTGTTAAATAATATACCGATGCAACCTCTGTTCTAAAGTGCAATGATTTTGTTTCATAGAAAACATTTATTGCATGACGAGGCCTAAAGATGTCATCGTGACTCTGTAAAGTGATGAAACTATGGCTCCATGTGGTTTTTAAAAACATTTTCATTTCATTATCAGTTCTGAAAATCTCAGTAGAGTCATCAGAGACTGGAAATGTAAAGCGTTGCTCCAGTATGAGCCGGCGAGACTTCCACGTTTAGGAAGAAATGTCTAGTTGACGGTCGTCTTCTTCCTTTAGTCGGGATCGTCTCCTACAAGCGTTCCTTGTTTTAAAGCTGTGAGGAATTAGTCAGTTTGCTTCAGACTTGTTTCCGTCAGATGTCCTCAATGTTGATTTGGGGTCCGCTGTGGAATCTGCTTCTTGGTCCGTTTCAGTTCTGATCACGTTATTATCACGGTCGGATTCGTTTCACATGAAGAGAGCCATTTTTCTACAAATATGACCATGATTGCAACAGTTCAAAAAACAAGAAGGTAATTAAGAGACTTAGATGCCATATATTTTTGCTCTATTTCGCCAACAAAAATAATTCCAAACATAACCACGATGCTGCTTTGCGTCTCTGAGCAACATGACTGCGTTTCGTTCCTGATTGAATAAACCGTTTAAATGAATCGGTTTCATCGCAATGACTCACTTATCAACAGTGACTTGCTGCCACCTACTTGCGGCTTTAATTTCACATTAAACATTTCTATTCAACGCTTTGATTAATATATCAAAACGGTATTTCTGCATTTGTAATTGCAGGTTAAAATGCATTCATGTCCTGCATTAAATACATCTAAATGCCACTTCAGATGCAGCTTCTGTGTTTCCTCTGCATTGCAAAGATTAATTTTGTTGATACTGATTTCATTTGCTTGGTAACAGCATAAATGTCTTATTATTCTAATTCACTGTTTAAATGAATTTGACTCAAAAGATAATAAATACTTTCAGAAAAAAATGGCTTTATAAAATGTAAAAATCAATTTAAACTTATTGGAAAAGATTCATTTCTACCTGACCACCACACTAAATATGAAGAATATCAAAATCGTTTGGAGCTGGCTGTCCCTCTGCAGTCTTTAAGGTACTAGCCCAATAACAAACTCAGCATTACCATTATAGATAAAATCCCAGAAAATATCAAGATATTATTTTTTGTCAATATCGCACACCCCTGCTACAAACTATTGCAAAAGTTTTTCCCAACAGACCAAACATATCTATTGGCCCATAAAATGCTGCCTAAAACAAACCCATAAGGATATATTGTTGGTTATGTGGTTTCCAAGTGATAGAGGACTTTCCAATTAAACCCACTCCAGTTTTTGCCAGTAGTGGGTAGTCGCTTAGTGTGAGCAATGACATACATCTGAGTCCACAAGACAGAAGGAAGGGTTTAAAATTTTACACGGAACACAGCCCCAGAATGTCTCTAACAGCACAATTTTAGATGTTTCATAATGAGCTAATGATCTGAACCAGGAGTATTTGATTAAGACGACGTACAAAATGTGCACTATTGGGAACCACTGATCACATTTGAGTATTTACCATTAATGACAGAATTAATCTTTAGCAGACCAGAAACTATAGTTGTTTGATGCCAGTCAGGCTAATAGTATTTTTTAATTTTTTTTTTAAATACAGGTTGCTTCATTGCAGTTAAGAACCCAGTGGTGACTCTGTTGGGAATGAGGTATTGGGATGGGACCTGAACACCAGGGGAAGAAATTATCTCTCAGGCTCCCAAAGTCAAATTCATTAACATTAAAAAAAAAAGTTATTAACAAATTTGTGCCCGTTTACATGTGGTGTGAATTACACTGACATAGTGTAATTCACACCACATGTAAACGGGCACAAATTTGTTAATAACTTTTTTTTTTACGCATTTTGAGCTCAAAGTACGATTTGTCACTCTAAACTACGCAAAAACCTCTGTCCACGCTCAGTACTCAAATCAAAATATGAAGAATTCGACCAATCAGAGTGGGGTTTTTTTCCCCCTTCTATTTTGTGTTTAATTTCCACGCGTTTTATTTCTCTCCAAACTGGCTCTGATTAATCACGGTTTTAATGCACACCTGCCAGCCAATCAGAGTCGAGTATTCAGACAGACCATGGTATAAATCTTTATAGCACTTATAAATAATGGCCAATCCATAAATATAATACTTTTCTCAAAAGAAATTTAAAGTAGACATGATTATCCATGTTTTTCTACAGTGTGCGGAAGTGTACTGGAGTTTTAATTCTACATCACAAACAATATTGACATTTAGCCATCAATGAGCTTCAGGTTATAATGTAGTGTTTTTCAAGGTTGGCAGGTCTGGTGAGTCTGTGTCTGAGGTTAGTCATTTGCATAAAACATGCTCAAACCATCTTCATGTAAGGTCCACTGTCTAAAGATGTGCTTTAGCCTGAGAGAAATATAATGTTCATCTTAACATGACTATAAGGCCACCCAGAGTATGTTTTTTTTTTTAATTCATTTATTTTTTGCATACATGTGGTTTCAGTTGTTCCTATATTTTTCACAAATTTAAAAGACATTATAGCATAACATTGTTTTGGTAAAATTATTATTATTTTGAAAAAATGCATACTCTTGCTTAGTGAATTGGACCCTCTGAAAAGCAGAGGACCTAATAGTGAGCCCTGTGGCACTCCATACTTGTGTGTGATGAGATGTCTCTTCATGTAGAAGTGGTCAGGTATATGAGGGATTAATTAATTCTTGGCCACAAATACCATAATAATTCTCAAGTTATCTAAGAGAATGTTGTGGTCTGTGTTGTCACAGCACAGATCTAATAGCACCTGAAGAAATGTAATCATGATTACATGTAATAAAAAAATAATAATAATAATTCATTTTTTGCCTTAATAAGCAGTTTCTGTACTACAATGGGTCTTAAATACTGACTGAACATGTTCACAACTACTAAACATGGCTGAGAGGACAGTATTGTTTTCTAATATTTTTTTTAGATGTAAATGGCAAATTTGAGATGTATCTATAATTAACCAGTTTTCCTTAATCAGGCTGTTTTATAAGGTCTTTATAACTGCCAGATTTAAAAGTATTTGGGACATTTCCTAAAGAAAGCAAAGAGTTAACAGTATTGAGAAGTGTATTACAGATAACACCTCTTTCAGTAGCTTGTTGGTGGAGTCTAGAACACGTTGGTTTTGATGGTTCATATGTCTAAATGTATCAATGTCTGTTGCTTTGTGCCATTAAAATGGGGTTAACTTGTATTGTTTTCTTATTGCTTTAGAATTTATGTCACATAAAGAGAAGAGTCAAGAACGGAATGAAATGGAAGACAAAGATCAGTATGAGAAACATCTTGACTTCATTGGAGAAACCGCCAATTTAAGTTGCTCACAGACTAAAAAGACTAATACACGAAAAAGAGCTCAAAAGACAAGAGCTATACGTCAATTCACCTGCCAACAGTGTGGAAAGATTTTCACTGTAAAAAGAAACCTTGAAGTTCATAATAGAATTCACACTGGAGAAAAGCCTTACAGCTGCCAACAATGTGGGAAATGTTTCATTAAAAAGGGAACCCTTAAAGACCACATGAGAACTCACACCGGAGAGAGACCTTACACATGCCCTCAATGTGGAGTAAGTTTCACTCAAAAAGGAATCCTTGAAAGGCACCTAAGAATTCACTCCGGAGAGAAGCCGTTCACCTGCCAGGAGTGTGGAAATAGTTTCATTCGAAAGGGAAATCTTAAAGGCCACATGAGAATTCATACTGGAGAGCAGCCTTACACATGTCCTCAATGTGGAAAGAGTTTTACACATAAACAAGCTCTTAATGCCCACATAAAAATTCACATCGGAGAGAAGCCTTATAGATGTGATGAGTGTGGAAAGAGTTTCTATCAACAAGGAGACCTCAAATTCCACATGAAGTTTCACACTGGAGAGACTCTTTTCACCTGCCAACAATGTGGAAAGAGTTTTACTAGAAAAGCAAACCTTGAAATCCACATGAGAATTCACACCGGAGTAAAGCCATTCATATGCCCTCAGTGTGGAAAGGGTTTCGATCAACAAGGGAACCTTAAAGTCCACCTGAGAATTCACACAGGAGAGAAACGTTTCACCTGCCAACGGTGTGGAAAGAGTTTCACTCAAAATGGAAACCTCAAAGCCCACATGAGGATTCACTTAAGGCCGAACAGTTTTATATGTCATGAGTGTGGAATGAGTTTCACGGACAGGAAAGAATATAAGAATCATGTAGCAACTCACACTGGAGAGACATGAGAATTCACAGTGAAGAGAAGCCTTTCACATGCTTCCCTGAGGAGAGAGTTTCAGATCTAAAGAAAACTTATCAGTCATATGAGGCATTACAAGCCATTTACTTTAGAGATACACCGATCGACCGCCCAGGGACTGGAATTAGCAGATTTTTCGCTGACCGGTCAGTCCGCCGATTCTGAGCCAGTCCGTTTTGACGTCATACTTACGGCGACTGATCATTTATGTTGTACCAGATGAGGCTTGCTCAGCCTGAGTGAGTGTGTAAGGGAGACTCGTGCAGAGATCAAAACAAATGAGCGCAACAGCACACACAGAAAGTTATATGCATACTGCAGTAATAACAAAAGAAATGTATAATATAGGCTATGATTTAGGTACACAACATTGCATGACCAATGTTTCAACACGATTGCAACGTGCTTTTATACAATAGTAGTTCAATAAATAAGAAATTAAAATTAATTGACTTACATTTCAGACACAAAATATAAAGCCTGTCTGAAAACCTGTGCTGACCAGCTGGCCCCCATCTTCACACAGATCTTCAACAGATCACTGGAGCTGTGTGAAGTCCCTTCATGCTTCAAACACTCCACCATCATCCCCGTTCCAAAGAAACCCAAAATTACTGGACTTAATGACTACAGACCTGTGGCTCTAACGTCTGTGGCCATGAAATCATTTGAAAGATTGGTTTGGCTTATCTGAAGGCCTCCAATGGACCCTTACTGGACCCCCTGCATTTTGCCTACAGAGCAAATAGGTCTGTGGATGATGCAGTCAATATGGGACTTTATTACATCCTGCAACATCTAGACAGACCAGGGACTGTGAGGATCCTGTTTGTAGACTTCAGCTCCGCTTTTAACATCATCATCCCATCACTCCTCCAGCCCAAATTAACTCGGCTATCCATCCCCACCTCTGTCTGTCAGTGGATCACCAGCTTCCTGACAGACAGGCAGCAGCTAGTGAGGCTGGGAAAATACACATCCAGCACCCGCACCATCAGCACTGGAGCTCCTCAGGGCTGTGTCCTCTCCCCGCTGCTCTTCTCCCTCTACACCAATGACTGCACATCTAAATATCCCTCTGTCAAGCTCCTGAAGTTTGCAGATGACACCACAAGTCATCAGCCTCATTCAGGATGGTGACGAGTCTGCTTACAGACAGGAGGTTAAGGAGCTGGCTGTCTGGTGCAGTCTTAACAACCTGGAGCTTAACACGCTCAAAACTGTGGAGATGATCATGGACTTCAGGAGAAACCCCCTGCTCTCCCCCCACTCACCATCATGAACAGCAGTGGAGTCATTCAGATTCCTGGGAACCACAATTTTTCAGGACCTGAAGTGGGACAATCACATTGAGTCCATTGTGAAAAAGGCCCAGCAGAGGTTGTACTTCCTTCACCAGCTGAGGAAGTTGAACCTGACACAGGAGCTGCTGAAACAGTTCTACTCCGCCATCATTGAATCCATCCTCTGCACTTCAATAACTGTCTGGTTCAGCTCAGCTACCAAATCTGACCTCAGAAGACTACGGAGGGTAGTCCGGACTGCTGAGTGAATCATTGGTACACCCCTCCCCACTCTTCAAGAACTGTACTCATCCAGAGTGAGCAAAAGGGCTGGTAAAATCACTCTGGACCGCTCACATCCAGCACACTCCCTCTTTGAACTGCTGCCGTCTGGTCGACGCTACAGGGCTCTGAGCACCAGAACGACCAGCACAGGAACAGTTTTTTCCCTCAGGCAGTCCATCTCATGAACACTGGACAATAAACGTGGAACACGTAAGGGATAATCAACGGCTAGCTGTGCATTAAACGATTTGAATGCAGGACGTGGAGGCGAAGAAGTGCCTCCGCGAAGTGCATTCAAATCGTTTAATGCACAGCTAGCCATTGATTATCCCATTTATGCCATGGTCATTTCCCAGCATTCATATATTAAAGATGTTAACAATATTTGACCCGGAACGATAAAAATGACGGTTATTTTCGTCTGTAGTACTATTCAACTGTAACTGTATGTTACTATGGTTACCAGTGTTTATAGGAAGCGCATTAATATTGAATGTGTAACTACCTGTGCAGTTAAACTAATTTAATCCACACCTACCAGCCAATCAGAATAGAGCATTCAGACAGACCATGGCTTAAACAACACTATTATACATTATTTATTCACCACATATACTTATTTACATTTCAAATTTGCACATATCAGACCTGTACACACATAATTGTCTATATTGTATATTGTGTTTTTGCTATTTTGTACATTATTTTGTATATTTTTATATTATTCTTCTATTATCTCTGTCCTGTCCTGTCGCTGTCATTCTGTTGCACTGTGGAGCTTCTATCACTATAACAAATTCCTCATATGTTTAAACATACCTGGCAATAAAGCTCATTTTCATTCTCATTCAATATTGACTCTTTTTGCTAAATTTTGCTTACGAATATGGTTCCAATCAAAGTCACAGCAGAACTGTTTTGTCTCCCCGAGCAAAACAGCGGTGTTTCGTTACTGAATGAATCCACATTTTTGAACGAATCAAGTGAGTCAATGATTCAGTTAACCGTTCATAAAGACAGTGGCCGTTTCTCAAACGGAAGGCTGCATCCTCCGGAGGTCACATTTGTAGCCTGCATAAGTCATCAAGTCTGGTTTATTTCAGTAAACTGAGCATTACATTTGCGAGTCAAAAGCATATTACAACAATTTACACTTAGCTAAGAATAATGGTCAAATTTATAACCATTAAAGGAACACTCCACTTTTTTTGGAAATAGGCTCATTCTCCAACTCCCCCAGAGTTAATAAGTTGAGTTTTACCGTTTTTGAATCCATTCAGCCGATCTCCGGGTCTGGCGATAGCACTTTTAGCATAGCTTAGCATAGATCATTGAATCCTATTAGACCAGTAGCATCGCGTTCAAAAACGATCAAAGAGTTTCGATAGTTTTCCTATTTAAAACTTGACTCTTCTGTAGTTATATTGTGTACTAAGACCGGCGGAAAATGAAAAGTTGCGATTTTCTAGTCCTATTTGGCTAGGAACTATACTCTCATTCCGGCGTAATAATCAAGGAACTTTGCTGCCGTAACATGGCCGACGCAGGCGTAGTGATATTACGCAGCGCCTGAAAGTAGTCCCCAGCTAGGTAACTAGTTATAATATAGCTGGGGACTACTTTCAGGCGCTACGTAATATCACTGCGCCTGCTGCGGCCATGTTACGGCAGCAAAGTTCCTTGATTATTACACCGGAATGAGAGTATAGTTCTTAATCATATCAGCCTAGAAAATCGCAACTTTTCATTTTCTGCCGGTCTTAGTACACGATATAACTACAGAAGAGTCAAGTTTTAAATAGGAAAACTATCGAAACTCTTTGGTCATTTTTGAACGCGATGCTACTGGTCTAATAGGATTCAATGATCTATGCTAAGCTATGCTAAAAGTGCTCTCGCCAGATCCGGAGATCAGCTGAATGGATTCAAAAACGGTAAAACTCAACTTATTAACTCTGGGGGAGTTGGAGAATGAGCCTATTTCCAAAAAAAGTGGAGTGTTCCTTTAAAGGTGCTGTATGTAGGATTTTGACTATACTAAAGCATAAAAATACCATAATATGTTTGTAGATATTTAAGAAACATGCTAATTTAACATACTTGTTTATCTGAAAAACAATGCTACAGTCAGTTATTCTCCTTTGAAAATGAGCATTCCAGCCCGGAATGACTGTTTGTTATGGTTTGTGAAACCCGCTCACTGCCAGTTTACCCAATTGTATTTCGGTATTGCGGGTTGCCAGTTGGCGGAAAACACAGCGTATTTAATTTCATTCGTCGGCATGTGCGCTCGTTTCTGTTGGTGTTGTTAATCTGGCAACCTGCATGTGCGTCAAGTCTGAGGAGGAGGGACCGGGTGAAAAAAACCGTCTCCAATATTTTGAATTTGGACTGCAATACCTAGTTCAACCGCTGGGTGTCAATCCTACATATAGCACCTTTAAGCGAGTGAAATTAAAACATTCTTTTGTACATCAGGCTGTCCTAGAGCAGAATAAGGTCCATGTAAAATAAAAATATTCAGTTAAGACAATCAAAAGTTAAAGAAATAGGAAAAATATCCCATGAAGAATATATCCATGATTGGCAGATCAAAGTAGCACAAATAAACAAATTAAAGTGCTTCTACAGAATAAAGACAGGTTATCAAATGGCACCTTACTTGATCAGTGTTAAAGACTATGGTCAGAGAAAGCTCCTGATGAAGTGAGTACAGACTGTGGGTAGAGATGGGCTCTGGAGAGCCAGAGAGCTCAGACTGAGTTCACACTGCACAGATGAACTCATAGAGGATGAACTGTACTTCCTCAAGGAGTGTAACAAATATTAAAACATTAGAGACACTTATTTCACCCAAATAGCTCAAATTCTACCTGAATTCCAGCTTGAGAGCCAAATAGACAAACTATGAGGGACAAACTATGCAACATTATGAGGGACAAAGGCTGAACCCTCTTTTATCTATCACTGCTGTCTGTAATCATTTACCTTGTGTTTTGCTATTGTTGTTGTGTTATATGTGATATATATGTACAATATGGCCATGTATTTGTTTTCCCCCCTCTTATTTATTTATCTATATGCCTGTATAACTTGTTCATTGTTTATTGCTTTGGCAGCATTGTGCCAAATTCTGTAAAAATATCCTAAATAATGCATGCAGGGCAGAATTAGGCAAATATCCATTGAATGGAAGCATTTACTCAGTGACCCCGATTCATACCATTATAAAGCCCTGTTATGCCAAGAGCAGAGCAATGGAAGCAATCCCCTCTCTCAGCTGGTCCAGAGCTTCACTAACATTGACTGACCATCACACTGATGCACTGGACCAAAGCAATACTGACAAACAAATTAAATTTAACCAAATTACAAAGCAAATAAAACAAAATTACATTAAACATTGGGAAGCTCAAACACAACAACAAAGTAAAATGCAATGTTATTTGGCCCTAAAAAGACTATCTGTACAAAGTAACATAAAAAAACTGAGAGCCACCTTGTCCAGGTACAGACTCGGTGGACACAAGCTCGCAATTGAGACAGGCAGACACAGGAAAACATGGCTGCCACAGGAAGAGAGGCTGTGTCCACACTGCCTTCAAAACAAAATCTAGACACTTGCACTTTCTCACAGAATGTACAAAATACTAACAATGTGGGAACATTTTATCATAAATTTATACATGTACACCAGAAATTTCAGCCTCTGTCAAATGATGAGAAATTGCCCATCTTACTAGTGGAATATGCAGACTGTCCCCACAAGGGAAAAAATGATGAAAACAGAAAACACTTTTTGTACTGCACTGTAAACAGGGTCAGAAGTTAGTGGGATTCTTAAAGATAACTCGTATGAGGCATTTATTACCTTTATTAAGGACTTTAAACAAATATGTATAAAGAAGAAGTATGAACATATGCACACTTTTACTGCTGCTCTTTCTCATCTTTCTTGATCTGTTCAGAGAAACTGTTGGATCCCAGCCTGCATGCACGATTTGTTTCATGTGCCAGTAATGAACTGCCCAAAGCCCTGCGTAAGCTACAAAGCTTTCTGAAGATTCCAGACAATGCGTAAGTGGAGTAAGAGTTTAATTTCATACTTAATGGTTTTCATGGTGTGGGCTGATTTCTTTTTATTATGTTTTAGAAAACCTCAAGGAAAATAGCGACAGCAATGGTCTGGACCACTTCTTTGGTCTTCTTGGTGGGTTGTTGGTTGTTGGCCACAGGCCAGGTGACATCCTCAATCTCACCACAGAAGTAATCAACTCTAAAGAGGGACAGGACGGCCACGCCATGTTTGTAAGTGTTTTAGTAGTCATTAAGTTTTTTTTTCCACATTTGTTTGTTTAAATATATGATCATATACTTATTCATAATTATTTTACTGTACAGGTGGAAAACCACAAAACGAGCAAGACCTTTGGCCATATCGCATTAGCAGTGACAAAACAGGAGTACAAATACATGATCGAGATTCTGAAACTACGGAAAAAGTTTGAGGGGGGCCATTCAGCCATTTTTTTTTAATAAAAAGGGTAGGCTGTACAAAGGCCTCCTCAAGGCTTTTTCAAAAGTGTGGGTACACATGGGCCTGACAAAGCCAGCACCCACTTTTATGGCCCTGAGGACCTCAATGTCCACACAAGTAAGTGTAAATTGTGATATTGATTATTGTGTTGGTTGACAATATGAGCTAGTGTAAGAACTAGCATTGAAGAAGATTCAATGCATGAAAAGATGTATATCTGGACTAGTACAATCCTGAATACACCACTGAATTTTGGTAGAAACCTGGAGTATTACTGACCAGTCATAATGATACCAATTTCAATGTATAAAGGTGTCTGGGTCTGACCGACATCAGCGCCTTGTATCAAAGGTGATGCTGATGCTGTGGTTCAGTGTAAATGAAATGCAAATTAGTGCTGCCCTAAGCAGCACTGTTGTCATGACAACCAAAAGCATGCATGCACACACATACATCTTTGGAGTTCATCACTCTTCAAACCCAGAAGAACGTGATCACAAGTCCAAACCTTTAAACCATCAAGACTTTCATCCGAGACTGCATCCTGACACTCGTCAACGACAAAGGCAATGCAAGTATCGTACAGTTAACTAAACAAAGGTTTTGTATAAGCTGTAGACCCCCTTGTAAAACGGCGCTAATTGTTTCACTCAAAGGTTAACTGACTCCATAGCTTCATTCCCTGTTCTTCTAATGATTTCTTTCATCCACTTTGCTCCCCTTTTGTATGTACGTATGAGTGATTGTGTGTTTGTTTATTTAGACTAGTTATGTGTTAGCGTTTAGTTAATAAAACTCTTGTGCACAAATTACACGTGTTTGTGATTCTGTCTTGTCAATTAATGTCCCTTTACGATTCCGATCTAGCTACATGCTCTAATGCATTAGTAGGCAACTGTAAGAAGGTTGTTTTCTGTGGCCACAAAAATATCCTTTCTTAGAGCTAATGTGAAATTACACTAAATGTTCGCTGGACGAACAAATTAGTTGATGGCAATTTAATTCTGCTAAAGTTACTACTGGCAGCCAGTATAAATAATTGTAATTAATCATAATTAATTTTAATTATTTATAGACATTCCCTTTTGAGCTAATTTGCAAGAGTGCAATTATACATTTAGGTACTGAGTAATATTAATTAGCTGCATGTACTTACTATATGGTTTGGGTTAGGACTAGAGTTTGGCTTAGGGTTACTTGCATGTAATTATGCATAATTTATTGTTATTATACTAGTAAGTACATGTAACGTGTAACAAGGATACCTTAAAATCAAGTGTTAGCGAGCATTCTTGATTGACAGTTTATGTTAACTAATGAATTAACTAATGTTAAATAATAGAGCCTTAATGTAAAGTGCAACCAAACAATAAATAATCAAAACATTTTCAAACAATATCTAGGGAATGTTGTAGTCCAGATTAAAATGTAAAAAAGTTTGAAAATAAATAGCCTATTAAGTATTATCTATTAAGTATTTCTGCTGTTCCATCAACGCCATCTGCTGTCAGAGAGTGAATGTGCACTTTCATTAGCGAGTCTCCTTCACTTGTTCCTGTTGGGCTTGTTGACGCAGCATACAGTGGAGTTGTGCATTCTAACCATTTGATCGGAAAAGTATTCATAAAATGCATTCAGAAAACCTGAATAATTTGTAATAATTATTCACGTTTTAAGATGCATTATCGTGATATATCCTATTACCTAATACTAACACGTTTAATATACAACTAATTATTTTACTTTTGACTGTTAAAATACATACTTCATGTTATGAAATGGTATTTTACTTGCACTAAATTACAATTACCAGGCAGATGGTTTTCCTTATCCACATATGGGATGGTGTGAGGCTCATGATGGATCTGTAGTACTGTGGGCAAGATAAACTGACTGGAACACTCTCAGAGCAAAGACTCTGCTTACTGCTGTGCCTGCAGACACTTCAGTCTTCTGAACTCTGGTGATTCAGTCTTTACATCTGTTGAGGGTTTTCGAAACTGGAAAAAGGCCACTTACAAAGAACGGAGGGTTTGCAGCTCACACAAAATCAGAATCTCACATCAATGCAATGCTTGCATGCACAGAGTATAAAAGCTACAACCAGCTCTTCTCTGCTCTTCTATATAAAGACGGTTGCTGAGGTATTGCTACTTACAGCAACACAGAATATAGCTCAGCGAGGCCACAGAGATACAGATAGTAATAAGGATAATTTCCTTGCTATAATGGAATTGATCGCTAAACATGATGAAACTGTTAAATGAAAGATGTCAAACAACACAATGGGACATACACAGGTCACGGGACACAAAACTGAAATTTTGGATTGTCTTGCCGAAATGGTCTGTTCATCTATAATTAGGAGGTTTAAGAAAGTGAGTGTTAAAATAAGCTCTGTGTTCAATCATAGTTCATGAAACTTACACATTTTGTCCATCAAGATTATCTTCACAAAATAATATAACTTTGATGAATTTTGAAGCCTAAATAAAAGCGCCAGAACTGAAAAGCTAAACTTTGGCTGTAAACGAACTGCGTCACCACAGTCGCTCGCCTTCAGCGTCACCACCAGCATGCTCCCGACAACCGTTTCAAACTTATTTTTAACAAGTTCAGTGAAAAGGATTTACTCTGTATATGAATTTTAATCCACACTACGTGAATATTTTCATATACACTGGAATAAATACAAAACTAGAGCCAAACTAAAACGGAAATGAGACATTAGTAATAAATAGTATAGTGAATAAATGAAATAATCTTAACTAAAGGACATTTAAAGGATGCATTTCTGTACATTTCGAAAAAAGGTGCATTAAAAGTGAATAAATTCTTGATTAATATGAATATTTTAATTAAAAACATATCCCTGCTTATTTAATATTTTAAATAACTGCAGAGTGAGCAAGTTTTTGGATATGGTAAGATTAAACTTATTTTACAACAAAGCACCACATTTCAGCTCTCATTTTGTTAGGGTGGATACACAAAATGTTATTTTATCCTTGCTTCTAGGAAATTCTCAATCTTTATGCTTTCTAACAGCTTCATGTTGCCGTAAACATTTAATTTTAACGTGGCTTTAAGCACTATGAATGAATGAATGAATGAAGCATTTATATAGCGCTTTATTGTGTATTGCTATACACCCAAAGCGCTTTTACAATCATATAGGGGGGATTGTATATGAATCATATACAATCATATACTATGCATCATTAAAGTTTCACTTTCAACACGTAAAGCCGGTAAATGTGGTGTTTACCTGTAATAATCG
Source organism: Acrossocheilus fasciatus (assembly GCA_036784905.1). NCBI lineage: Eukaryota > Metazoa > Chordata > Actinopteri > Cypriniformes > Cyprinidae > Acrossocheilus > Acrossocheilus fasciatus. The sequence continues at coordinate 1,195,129 of JAXUIB010000027.1, forward strand.
TAATAGGAGTTTACCTTATGGTCTGAACTCAGAGTCTCCGTGTCAGTAAGCGATAAACTCAAGCTTCTTCCATCCGAAGTCATGTCTTGCATTTCGGGGCAAAGCAAAAAAAAAAAATCACGAGTGTGGTGTAACTGGTGTGTTTTATGTCGTAGAATAAAACGTGAAAGTATTTTGAGCTTGTGTGAACCACAGACCTTATTTAAGGGATTTAACCAAAATCCAATTAAAAAAACCCCGGGTTTTCGCCAACAAAGTGACATAATAGTTCCATTGCCTACAGCCCGGTAGCCTGTGGTCAATATAATAATATAAATATATAATAATTTCTATAATGTCTTAATTCAAAATATAGTATTAATGAATCCATCTCTGATAATCCCAGGTTGCTATGGTCACGTTTGTTTACGCATTAAATATGTCGTTCCCTCAACATAAGAAGTCCTGAATTTCTTCCTAAATCCTTTTTATTTTTCTTATAAAGAAAGTTCTATCCAGGTTCCCTTTATCTGGAACTGTGAAGCCCACAGCGCCTCTGTAAATCCAACACACATGGGGGGCTTCCTCTACCTCATTTTCTTTATAAATACTTTGCTGCAAACCTGAGGGCTTTGATTTTAGGAAGTAGACATTTTGAGCTGCAAATGATAAGTCTACACTCGCTTGAAATTGACCTGACATCCTGTGACGTGATTGATCTTAATTTCACATACACCACATATCTTATGATCACAAGATAAGAGAGTACAAAGAACAGGGAAGATCAACTGCATTATAAAAAAAAACACATTATTTTTTTAAAAGATACATTTGAATTGCATCACTTAATCATCCACATAAGGCATTATCATTTGGAACCTGATGATTGCTGCTTGCAGCTATATTTTTTATTTGTCAAGTAGTGTATTTTATCACACGCCATATATTTTTCTATGTACATTATCATGTTAATGCTATGTTTTAAAATTCTTGCCAATTTATTGATCTGTTTTATGTTTTTTTTTTGCCTATAGGTGAATGATTCACTCGTAATGAACATTATAACTGCAGGCATTGCCATTAATTTCATTTCACTGGATTTGGCTTCAGGGCCAATTAACACTCATTGCAACGATTTTCACTGTCATGAATTAGTGATGGAGTATATAGTATGTTATTACTTTTTATATTCACATTTACTTAGTAATTACTGTAAGATCACTAAACAAGCACTCATCTGTTCACTTTTTTTATCTTGCATTTCAGAAGTAGCTTATACGTCATTTACAATACAAGAAGACATTGACATTATAAGTAAATTGTAAACTCAGTCCAGTTTGACTTAAAAGGGCCAGATTTACTAACAGCTTGTGCCAGCGCAAACCCTCTTTTGGTGTTGAAAAACTAGCTAGCTAGGTTAGCTGATTACCTTAGAAGTCCATAGATGTCACCATATAGTTTATACGACTGTCAACACATTCTCCAACAAGTGGATGAGGCCTGTTCCAGGGTTATTCAGGTGACATTTGACATAAACCCCATTTGTGTTGCTCTTGGTAGATTGCTTTGGTCATTATGGAAATGATCCGACTGAGTCTGTGTTTTCAATGAACTTTCCACTTCCATCAGTGCTTTTATGGGATTGTGCTGTCATGCTAGTTTGCCCGGTTTAGAAAATCTGGCCATAATTATATTACCATATGAACATCAAGGATGGTAGATTCTGGACTGCTGAGCATTGATTGTGTTAGTGTTGATTTTTCTCTCAGACTCTCTTCATGGGAATCACAGGTGTGTTGTTGGTATTCGCCATGCTTGAGTTTATCATCTCCATTTATCTGTCAGGATTTGCCTGTAAAGCCAACGCCTGCTGTTCTCCTTCTCTGGTGAGTAACATCAATTTGTGATATTCCTTTTTTTTTTTTTGTATAACCATTAAATATGTTTGTCTCTAAAATGCCAGTCCACCCTGTTAAATTGGTGCTACTTTCCCTTTAAAATCTTAAGAATATGCACTAAATCACATGGCTTGCCAGAAGTGACATCATTTCCTTGGAGGGAAAGCAACTTGAAGCACAATGTATTAGTCAAACGTTTTTCTCTTCTCCTCATTTTAGATTTATTCAATAGTGTAAATCATAACACTAATAACACTAGATGTCGTATAACAGGGTGGACAGATTTCCTAGACCACATGTGAAATATTTGGTCAGGATTATTAGATTATACTTGAACTTGAAGCCCTGAGCTCGACCTGCAGCTGTGTCTCTACTAATAGCAGAACTCCCATGTTTAACTGCTTCAAGAACAGCAACATTACCATCTGCTGAGAAAAATCATTAGATATGCTTTTTTTTTTTTTCATAGGTGCCGTTTATTCCACAAGTTCTACATCCACAGCCGTCTGATTTCAGAGCCATTCAATTCCATGATCTTATCAGCACAAAGGTAAGAAAAGCCTGAACCCCAGTTTAATTGGACTTTGAGTAAAATGGTTTAATGTTCAGCATCCATTGTACTGGAACTGTGTAAAGCACTCAATGAGCTCAATAATTGTCAATACAGTGAATACAGACAAATATGAATATTAAAAAAGTGGACATTGTTCTCTTTATTAGAAAAAGCAATGTATACATTTACGTATATGAGATTAGTATGCATGTATTGATCATTATGTAGGTTATGCAATGTATTATTGGAAAGGAAAGGAAAGGAAAAGACGTGACATGTGGCCGAGTATGGTGTCCCATACTCACACTTTGTGCTCAGCATTTCCCCCAACCAAGTGCTCACACACAGCAGTGAGTAGTGAACAAACATACACCCGGAGCAGTGGGCAGCTATTTTTGCTGCAGGGAGCAGTTGGGGGTTCGGTGTCTTGCTCAAGGGCATCTCAATCGTGGTATTGAAGGTGGAAGAGAGCGCTGGTCATTCACTCCCCCACCGACAATCCCTGCCCGTATTGAGACCTTTGGGTTACAAAGAGTTTTGGTGACTCTTTAAACATTAGGCCACAACTGTATATGTGTTACTGTATATGTGGGAAATGTATTATTACGTATATGAGAAATGTATTATTTCGGAAATTTCTTTCTTTCGAAAGATGCTTCACAACTCCTTGTTCTGTCTTCAAGCTCTTGTTCTGTCCAAGTTGGACTTTTGTAATGCTCTCTTGGCAGATCTTCCAGTCAGTTCTTTCAAACCTTTACAGTTAATCCAGAACGTGGCAGCAAGATTAATATTTAATGAGCTGAACCCAGATAGCACACGTACGTCTGCAAGATGTCTGTTAAAGATCTCTTGATCTGGAAAGCATCTGCTGTGTACAGACGTCTGTAAGATGTCAATTTTACATACATTCTAAATCATAAACATCTTAAAGACGTCTATTTGACATCTAAAAGGAGACGTCCAATAGACGTATTGCAGATGAGCAAACACCCTAAAAAATATGTATTGCAGATGTAAATGCAGACATCAAATAGACGTCTCAGAGATGTACGTGTGCTATCAGGGAAAAGAATGCACGTCAGACCTCTGTTTATAAATTTGCACTGGCTACCAATAGCTGCTCGCATAAAATTCAAGGCATTAATGTTTGCCTACAAAACCACCTCTGGCTCTGCTCCCCTTTAAGTAAATTCATTACTTCAGACTCACAGTCATGGTCAAAAATATTGGCACCCTTGCAATTCTGTCAGAAAATGGAACTCTTCTCTCAGAAAATTGTTCCAATTGCAAATGTTTTGGTATTCACGCGCTTATTGATTTTGTTTGCACTGCAACAACACAAAAAAACAGAGAAGAAAAGTCAAACTTGATAAAATTTCACACAGAACTCAAAAATGGACTGGACAAAATTATTGGCACCTTGTCAAAATTGTAAGAAATAATTGCTTTTCAAGCATGTGATGCTCCTGTAATTTGTATTTAGACACACCTGTCGCAAGTAACAGGTGTGGGCAATATGGTAATCACACTTGCAACCAGTTAAAGTGGAGAAAAGTTGACTCAACCTTTGTTGTAGCATTCCCAGCTGAACAGATGCACTTTACTCTCAGGAACTGATGTTTATAAAGGATTTAATCTTCAAAATACACCGTAAGAGCTGAATAAAAACAAACAAACAAAACTGGACATCTGCTTGCAAATTGTATATAAATGTCCATAACAAGCCTATAAATGAATGAATACACATTTGCAATCTAATCGGCCCACACAATAAATCACATGTTTAGTATACAGGCTAAATTAATAACCTAGCCTTACTATACTGTAAGGCTGAATAAAATGAATTATTTTAACACTTACAGTAACAATATTTAATACAGATAAAGAACCTATCAGAAATGAGTTTAACAATTGACAAACTTATTTCGAAGTGCTGCCTGTATGACCTATATGATTTTATAAATGACAACAATCTCCTCTTAGAGTGCAATGATAACTAAATGAAACACCTGAGTTAACTATGAATTAATTTTGGTATAACTGACGATCTCAATTTAGAGAGAAAAACATAAAACATATAAAATAACCAAATAAAGACCTGATTTACTGTAAACAATCTATCTGGAGTGCAAACCAAGAGAAACTATAACATTGACAAGGCAATAGTACACTGTGTTCTGCTTAAGACAGTAACAATGAATCACATTCTCTGGATTACAACATTAGCAAATTAAATAGTATTCACTGATATTCTAAACTTTCATATATGCTAACGACTCGCTAGACGTTAGTTAATAGCTTCAGAGGAGATCGTTAAAATAAACACTTCAAAGACTTTCAAAGTTGACCACACAGCATGAAATTAAAACGGTACCTTGTGCCCTTCATCAGCCAGGAGCTAAGAGATCGGGAGAAACCTTTTAAACTTATAACTGTACAGCGTGTACCCAAAAATGAACCTTTCTTCTCTGGTAACCTTAATCAGAATGAAGCTTCAGGTACGAAAAAGTGCGCCAACATACACACAGCGTCGCTGCACTTCCTTTTCCAGATTTCAAAATAAAAGCGTGTGTGTGGCAAGAGATGCAGACACTCTTGTAAAAAAAATAGGAATACAATGTCCACAGTAAGCTGTCAATCACCAGTCAACTAAAACATAAACAAATAAATAGTTATTTAGTAACATTTGGCTCAATTTAATAATAAAGTCCTTTCTTGACTATTCCATGGCAACACCGCCCTCTATGGCTGGAAGTAAAGGTGTCGACCCACTTCAATGATTGGGGGATTTAATGGTCATTTACATTTGTGTTGTGTGTCACACTGAGCATGGAGAAAAGAAAGAAGTGTAAAGAGTTGCAAGGGTGCCAATATTTTTGGCCATGACTGTATGTGCCCTCTAGAAGCTTGTGTTCTGCAAAGGGGCACAAAATCACAGACTTTTACATTAAATGTTCCCTCCTGGTGGAATGACCTGCACAACTCAATCCCAGCAGCTGAGTCCTTAGCCATCTTCAAGAATCAGCTAAAAACACATCTCTTCCATCTTTATTTGATCCTCTAACTCTAGCACACTGTATTCTAATTCTATTCCTTAAAAAAATTAAATAAATAAAATAAAAAAACACTTGCCCCTTTTAGACTTGCACTCTATTCAATTACTAACTGCTTGTTTTCTTAAAAAAGTTTACAACCCCCCCCCCCCTAACACTAGCATCTCCAATCTTTTGTATTCTATCTATTAGTTTTCTTTTTATTTATTATACAATTAACACAAGCAAATAAAGGCCTCCAACACTAGCTTGCTCTATTCTTTTTCTATTCTATGTTTTCTTTTTATCTATTATATAATTTAAAAAAAACTTTGTTTTGTGTACTGCTTCCATTGTCCTCATTTGTAAGTTGCTTTGGATAAAAACATCTGCTAAATGACTAAATGTAAATGTATATACCAGATTTTATCATATGTATGATGAAGAATATTATTGAATATGTACATTACAATATTTAAGTAAATATATTGTCAATATATGTAAAGCATTAATTCCTTATGTATTATTCACTATATTGTAACATATTAACACAATATATTTAGTATATTTTCAATATACATGAAACAGTAATATATAAGAAAATGTCTTCTTTGAGTAAGAGTTGTGGTCCTGCAGTTGTGTGCGATGCTTATGTGCAACACATTTTCCACACTGTCCATGATCTCTACTGTCCTTTTCTATTGAATAAAAGTGAACATGAAAGCTAAGACAGAAATCACTTGATCAAATAATAATTGCAGTTTTTTGTAATTCATTTGTGTATAAAATATTGCAATTAAAGACTAGATACTGTTTCATGATTTTCTTACTTTAGTTAATTAAATCAATAATGCTGCATAATCATCCATGAATGTGGATAAGTTGTATTGAACAGCTATAACTGCTTAAAAGTAACAGCTCTTTGGAGAACAGAGCAGCCACTATGGACATGTAGGCCTGTCGTGATAATTATTACAGTATATTGACTCATTGTGTTTATATGGGTGTTTTGTTAACGTAAAAAAAAAAAAACATCAATATTTTAGCCAATCAAGCTGCCTCTTCATCTCGTCTGCTCTCCGTGCCTGAGGCAGAGTCAGGGCTCAGGTAGCTCCACGCGGAAAAACACACACACACACACACACACACACACAGAGCTGAGAGTGACAGCAGAACTGAGGATGGACGATTACCAGGGTCTGTCTTTCTTTAGATCAAGTCATATAATCATGAAAACATCAGTTGTCAGATGAAAGCGATATCTTTGTCATAGTATCTTTTTCAGCGTTTAAGGTGATTTCCTATGACTGGTGTCAGCGCTGTTCAGTGCACTGAATCAATGGCTTTGAAGTCTCTTTAAAGTCAAATATCAGCTTCAGTGTAACCCATGTGATACGTTGATTGTGACTGAGCATTAAGATGGTACTCAAAGTTAAAGTTATTTCAACACCTTGTCTCATTCATGAATGTATCAGCATTTTTAAGCATATCCATTGAATGAATGGTTTTCCACCCCTTAGCATTCCGGTATAATTTGCCTAAAATACCTAAAAAAGGCATACCCGAAGTAAATCGCATGCTGTTCTTGAACCATTTGGAGTATATACATATTTTGGTCTCTTTTGAAGGGTGACACTCTCTGAGTTTTTTTCCTAAAAAGTCTCTGTAAGTCTTACTGGTATTGAGTAACAGAACTCTGAGCACACTGAAAAAGAAAGAAAAGAAAACAAACAAAAAAAAATCCTCCGGCAGATGATAATAGCTGAGAGCTATTAGATGGAAAATACAATGGGGTCACAGCATGAAGCCTTACCGAGCCAAATTTCAGATTTGCTAACAATATCTTAGGCCCTGTTTACACTAGTGTGTTTTCATTTTAAAATGCATAATTTCTGGTATCGCCTATCGTTAACACTACTCTGGCATTTTCGAGGTCAAAAACGGAGAATTTTGAAAACGCTGCAGACCCCGTTTTAGTTTGAAAACTCCAGGGTTGCATTTCAGTGTAAACGGACCAAAACGGAGACTTTTGAAAACGATGGCGTCTTTTTGCATCTTTTTATTGATAACATCATTGTTGTACCCATAGATATGTATGGGTAGATTCCCCATTCGACTGCACCAAGCACGCAGACGCGTCCGCCATCTAAATAATAGGGAATTTACCTATACAAATCAGGTTGTACCTGTATGAATGGTCATGTGGCTTGCGTTTTCGGTTGTGTAGTGTAAACGGAGATCGTTTCTGAAATGCAGCAGAAGCGCCAATGTAAACGGGGATCATTTTCATTCTAAAACACCGTTTTAAAACGAAAATGTAATGTTGTGTGTGTGCATGTGAGGCACCTGTGGGATCACCCATCAGTTACATTTTTCAAAATAATGCTATAAAGAAAACAAATAAAAATGCATTAAGAGTGTCACAAAAACGAAAGTGTAACAGTACTTGTCGCACTGTTTCTTCTTCTTTTGTTAATCTGTTAATTAAGAGAAATATATTTAGTGTAGCCCTATTTATTTTATTCCTTTTATAATTTCAGTTTTTCTCCATTCTCAGAAGCGCTGCATGTGCGTGATACGACGATGTGTGAATCCTCACGGTCTGTTGTTTATGCTGCTGTTTGCGCATATAAAGCTAAAGCCCTCAAAGGAAAAGAAGCTTTGTTTGTCGGTTTAGGAAAATAATCTAAATGAACAAAATGCTGTCATTATACTATTTTCCGGAACTCTCTATGCTGCAAACAATTTCAGGCTAACTCAAAAACTTGCGTACACGAGCTCAGACCTGACGTGAGGTAGCTGTACGTCCTGAGCTGAGGTCCTGGTGATGTGGCAGGTCTGAAGGTGGTGTCACGTCTGGAACATCAACATGTGGTTTATTCATCATTCATCTGGTTGACATCTCAGCTTGACTGCTGCTGCCAGTTCTCCCTCTTCCTGTTCATCTTCCCCTCCCCGGGGACCTCTACCTCTTGGTCTTCTGCTGGCAGAACCTCTCTGGGAAGGTAAGGTCGGTGAGCGTGATTTCTCCAAGTACAGCATGTTCTGCATCCTTGTTGATCCTGGAACATCATTCCAATCAACCAATCAGAATTGAAGGATAACTTTTCAGGAAATATAAGTTTTAGGCTTATGATCAGGGTTAGGTGCTTCGACACCCTTGTTAATCAGCTATCATTTCTCACTGATTTTAGGAATAAATTATGGGTAGGGTTAGGTTTAGGGGTAGAGATTGGGTTAAGTCTATATTTTTGGACAATAATGTTGATCCAGGATCAACAAAAGATGTTGATCCAGGAACATGTCTTACTTGGCAAAATCACGGCGACCACGTCCCTCAGTATATGACTTTTTGCTGACTGGCTCCCAGACTTCATCCGATTCTATGTGAAAGTGAAAGGCATATTAATCTTTTCAGAAAGATAAGACGGTCATTTGCACACTCTGATGCAACCATTTGCTCACGCGATGAAAAGCAGCCTCAAACAAAAGCAGGAGCATGCTCAGTTGAAACCGTTATAATAGCATATTGGCGAAACCAATCTGGCAAACTCACCAGTGTGTGTCTGCAGTCTGGATTGCACAGTGTACAGAGATGCATTTGTGGTAACTGAACTTTGTGAGCTTGCATTTTAAATTGTTGCTGAAATATTGTGTAAGAATGACAGAACCTCAGACACTTTGATCTTCTGAGATGGACAATACATTCAAATGCAGACATCTGTTTCCACATCTCACTGAGAGAAGATGTGAGAATTTTACTCAATGCAGTTGTTCATGTTTGAAAGGTCTCTGTGTGTCTGGTAAAAAGGTCTCATTCTCTTAACAATAGGACAGACAGCCATAAAAAGGTAATACAGATCCTAAGAGTTCAGAGATAAGATGATTATTGTAGAGGGTGTGTCATTTCTCAGTGTTTTTCACCAAGTGTACTTAGACTGTAAGGGCTTATAGGGAAATTCCATTTAGCCTAACTGGATGTTGTTCGACCAACCTAGATAGGGTGAGCCTAACCTCTGTTTATTGTAATATTATTCTAGCTAAGTGTACACGGGAAACCATGTACCATGTAAGATATGCTAACGGTGTGGGGCTCTCCTCGGTCTGTCCGTGATCAAATTATGGGAGTTTTCTGGGAGAAATATCAATACGGAAGGGGGGAGATCAGTGTGAAGACTCCCGGGGTAAACGGTGTGTTGACGGGTATGGTTTAATTATTCCAGCTGCAGTGAGAAATGAGCATCCGGGACTCCTTCTCTGTGTGTACAGATGTGACGTAATGATGTGTATTGAGCTGCACAATTCTAGGTTTCATGCTTCAGAATCTCTATTACAGGAGCATTTTGTATTTAAAATGAAGTACTTTGTACCTAACGTTTATTTTTTTTTAAATAAGTACATAGTTAAACACACCTAATATAAAGTGGGACCTTGTTTTGTAACGTAATACTAAAACTATTGTATACATCACAAGACATTTGAGGTCTAATACAGTAAAATATATGCTGTTTGAGAGTGTAAAGAGACTTTTCTTTAGCTTTTTTATTTTTCTTTAGCTTACGGCTATTATTTTTAATCATTTATCATCAGTTTGTGGTTATAAAATTGACCCAAATAATGTCAATAATTGTTGAAAGATTATTACACTTTATATGTCTGCATTTTTAAAATGAGAAAAACTAACCTTTTTTTGCATTTCACTTACTTACACAAGAATGACATTTTATTTATAAACTCATACACCCTTTTTAAAAATCACATTTGTGACCCTGGACCAGAAAACCAGTCATAAGAGTAATTTTTTTGTTGGCTTATTTATTCAAGCTGAATAAATAATCTTTCCATTGATGCATGGTTTGTTAGACAAATATTGTCCGATCCTGAGATACAACTATTTGAAAATCTGGAATCTGAGGGTGCAAAAAAATCTAAATCTTGAGAAAATCACCTTTAAAGTTGTTCAAATGAAGTTCTTAGCAATGCATATTACTAATCATGATATATTTACGGTAAGAAATTTACAAAATATCTTCATGGAACATGATCTCTACTTAATATCCTATTGATTTTTGGCATAAAAGAAAAATCGATAATGTTGACCCATACAATGTATTTTTGGATATTGCTGCTTTTGTGCTCCAGAATCACATTTGTCTCATTTGCATTTTAATCTAATTTATACCTTGTAAGAAATGGCTTCTTCACCTAAACATTGCAGTTTTTGCTTTTAGACAAAATCTCACAGTTAATAGTTTTCTAAGCTGCAGCACATAATTGGACAACATACAATTAAATGTTTTTCACCAATACATTTGCGTTTCTGTCGACTCTTTTATCATGTTGTATGTACATTTCAGACAGCAGCGTGCGAACAGGACTTTTATTTTGGTGTGGTGCCGTGACGTCACAAGGCCGCGCCGCGCTCGGCATCTGTTGTGATTCGACTGAAGACAGGTTTGTGTTTAAAGCATTTAAATTGTAGAAACCGTTCAATCAACTTTAAAGTTTTATAAACGGTGTAGAATCGAATGTTTATTTTTGACTATAACTTAATTGACTGCAACTTAATACTTTATCTCAAATTTATATATTTATAAACGTTATTTTTGTGAGTAAAGCGCATCCACACGCGACTAACGCAAAAGTTGCGTCTCATTTCACTCCGTATATCGTGAATCAGTTTGTCATAAACATGAATTCAGTCCCTGGCGTTCAGTGATGGGGAAACTGAGCTTTTAAACTCCGAGTCAATTGAATCAAATGAGTCGCGAAATGATTCGCTGAGGACACATGATGCTCAAAACCGTTTAATTCAATTTAAAACATGTTTAACGAAAGACAAAGTATTTTCATTAAAGTGCAGTCTAGTAAATGTGATCATCAAGTCATTAGATACCAAATATACCCTCATGTCAACTTTCATTATACGTTCATTCATTAATTAGTACTAGTTTTCAACTAGGGGTGTGCGATATTGACAAAAAAAATAATATCTCGATATTATCAGGGATTTTATTAATGACGATATTTAGCTGAGTGTGTTATTGCTGGTATCTTAAGGACTGCTGTGGACAGCTGACAAGTTATAATTCATATCCTGTGTGGTCGCCCTGCTGAAAAAAACAGCTATTTCCAGCTAAAACCAGCCAACAACCAGCTGTTTTTTTCAGCAGGGCAGTTCACACTGATAGAAATGAATCTTTTCCAATAAGTTTAAACTGATTTTTACGGGCATTTTTACCTTTATAAAGCCATTTTTTTCTAAAAGTGTCCATAATCTTTGAGTCAAATTCTTACATTTAATCAGTGAATTAGAATAATAAGACATTTGCTGCATCTGAAGTGGCACTTAGATGTATTTACACAGTTTAATGCGTTTAAACTGCAATTACAAATCTGTCAATAATGTTTTGATATATTAAACATAAAACTTTGAATACTGATATTTGAAATTATATAAATAATAAAAGATACTTTGAATGTGAAATTAAAACCGCCAGTCAGTGGCAGCAAGTCACTGTTAATAAGTGAATCATTGCGATTGAACCGAATCATTTAAAACGGTTGATTCATTGTCATTTGCTCAGAGATGCAAAACAGCGCTGTGACTGATTGGAATTATTTTTGTTGCTGAAATAGAGCAAAAACAGGAAATAATAATAATGCATTTTATTTATAGGTGTCTTTCTTGACACTCAAAGTCACCGTACATCATTAACAAGACAAAGACAATAAGATACAATACAATTAAAAACACAATCCAGTTGTGATCAAAGGAAGTAAGCTATACTGGACAGATGGGTTTTGAGTTTGGATTTAAAATGTAAGAGAGAGTCAATGTTACGGTCAAGAAAATATGGAGGTGCAAGATTATGAATGGCTTTAAAAGTGAGAAGTGTTTTGTAGTTGATATGGGGAGCCAATGAAGCTGTTGTAAAATGGGTGTGATGTGATGGATAGAGGGGGTGCAAGTAACAATATGGACAGCTGAGTTTTGAACCAGTTGTAACTTATGGAGGGTTTTATGCGGGAGGCCAAACAGAAAGGAATTACAATAGTCTAAACGAGAGGTGACTAGACTATGAGCGAGAATGGCAGTGGAGTGAAGCGTGAGGGAAGGACGTAAACGGTTGATGTTTCGAAGGTGAAAGTAAGCAGAGCGAGTAACATTATTAACATGGGAGGTGAAAGAGAGGGTGCTATCGTAGATGACACCCAGACTCTTAACCTGAAGGGAGTGGGAGATTAAGGAATTATCAACGGGAATAGAGAAATTCTGAGATTTGTTTAATGTACAAGTAGTTCTGTTTTATTGCTGTTTAATTTGAGGAAGTTTGAAGTGAACCAGGATTTTATGCCAAGGAGACAATTGGTAAGGGATCTCCCTTTGGGGAGTTTGGAAGAAAGGTAGAGCTGGGTGTCATCTGCATAGCAATGGAAATGAACCTGATGTTTGCAAAAGATATAACCGAGAGGAAGAAGGTAGATGACAAACAGCAGGGGCCCCAGGACAGAGCCCTGGGGCACACCTGTGGTGAAAGGGACTGGATGAGAGGTAAATAATTTTAATTGAATGAACTGAGTGCAGCCAGAGATGTATGAATGGAACAATGTATGGTGATATGGTTTATATATGAAATATGGTGTCTGAAACATAAGTCTCTTAATTACCTTCTTGTTTATTGAACTGTTGTAAGAAAAACAGCATTCTTCTTGTGAAATTGATTAATTATGTGAAGTTGTATATAGCCTACATTTTCTGCCCCCATGTCTTGCATTTTGTGATCATTGTAAACATATTGTAATAGACTGAATCATTCAGTGAAAGTACACGCACTAGTCTAGACTTCATCACGTGATGTGTGTGGGCACTCTGTAGGGGTGTTTTGAATGATTTTTGCAAGTGATGTCAAATCGCACATCATTAAAACAACAATTAAGTTATTATCACAGACCCCTACTTGCAACAGAACACATTTTTATTGTTTTTTACACAGCAAAACACATTTTTCAAACCCTAATGGCTTCAAGCAACACAGGTTTGGAACAACTTTTGGGTGTGCAAACGATGACAGAATGTTCCTTTTTGGGTGAACTTACCCCATTAGGTCTGACAGACCACAGTGAGCAACTGAAATGCTTCTCTGCAAACTTCAGACAGATCCATTGATAACTATCTGGAGAGCCTCTTGTGTTCAAAGGGCGGACGTGAGCTCGAATGCTTGATGTTTTAAAACCCGTGTAGCTTCTCTAATAAATGAAATTTATTTCATTATACTTGCTATTAGTATTATGCACATTGCAGAATCTTTATTTTTTGATTCAACTATGTGTTGGCCTTATCAAATTGGACAAATTGAGTTGTACAAAAAAAGTTGAACAAATCTTGTCCCGTATTGATTTGATATGGGATGCATCATTTTACCTTTAAATACGTAGTATTTTAAGGGATGTGTGGCAACCCTAGAGTTGATTGAGACGCGCGTATTTAGTTTTCATTGATTTTTCTTTCTGTTATTCTTATCTTAAACAGGACAGAGTGTCCAAACACACAGGAAAACTCCTGCTGAAGTGACTGAGATCCATGTGACACACTATTACAAAGATGGCGTTTATTAAAGAGGAGAGTGAAGACGTGAGGATTGAAGAAACATCCAGAGTCAACCATGAAGATACTGAGGAACAAACAAAGATGGCATTTATTAAAGAGGAGAATGAAAACATTAAGATTAAAAACGTATTCAGCATGAAACAAGAAGATACTGAGACACAAACAAAGATGGCATTTATAAAAGAGGAGAGTGAAAACATGAGGATTGAAGATGTGTTCAGCATCACATATGAAGATACTGAGAGACAAACAAAGATGGCGTTTATTAGAGAGGAGAATGAAGACACGAAAAATGAAGAAACAGCCAAACATGAAGATACTGAGACACAAACTAAGATGGCGTTTATTAGAGAGGAGAATGAAGACACGAAAAATGAAGAAACAGCCAAACATGAAGATACTGAGACACAAACTAAGATGGCGTTTATTAGAGAGGAGAATGAAGACACGAAAAATGAAGAAACAGTCAAACATGAAGATACTGAGACACAAACAGGTTGGTTTGATTCTCAAAGATGAACTCAGTCATTTGATCCTTATTCAAATGTCCTGCTCTACAGAAATGAAAGATATTTTTGAGGAATGTTATATAAGTGTCCTAATTTAAGTGGTTTTATTTGACACGGAGTGGGTAGACGCATGTGGACAGACATGTTGAGATCACATCACCAGACAAATACTAATGCTGGCTGTCTTCATGTGAACCTGAGAAGATCCTTCCTCCATGTTGGTCATTCGTTTAATGACATGTCGCACATTAAATTAATTAAAAGTAATAAATAATGCAAAAGTTGCTTAACAAAAATAGATATATTTTTTGTAACATTAAACCCAATATCTATTTTTGAATTGAAAACAATGAAAACCATTCATTTTTATCAATTAATTATGCGACAGTATCTAACAAAGACATTTATTTTGTGTATGGTGAACTTTGAAATGCGGGTGATCAACTTTACATTTGGTAGAGTTACTGCTGCTGTCTGCATTTGTTCTTCATTTAAAGGGCATTGATGAGCAAATAAAACCACTATTGGGCACTAATTTTATAATGAACTTATTTTTTATCAAACATCTGTTGTGATTTTCAGGTCTTCTGTCAAGCTCAGGTGTAAATGTAGCATCATAAGTTGATCTAGGATGGGTGTTTCTTCTCCTGGGGCCTGATGTTTAAAACGGGCCTATCAGGAATTACAAAATAACTAGTCATAAATATGTGCACACCGTACGGACCTTGCTTATGAACTCTTTTAGTGGAGTGAGTGAAGTACTGAAGTAAACAGTGATTTAAACTCTTTTACATCTGATACACACTTTTAGATTAAATATGTCACTCCGCACTCAAATGACATGAAATCATTATCCACAAGTTACAACTTTTTTATATGGATTTAAAGAGAAATATTTGTAGTGGATGCACTTCCTGTGGCTTTTAATGTTTCCATGTTTTAACTACATAGCAGAACTCGTGTTTTGAGAAAATATTCTCATGTGAATAATTATCAGTGATCCACTCTTAAATGGCTTAGCAACATAGACAGTATAAGGACAGACACCAAAGGACTCGCTCGGTGATGGAATGGTCCATTGGCCGGTTTGAATAAGAGGCTCACACAGTTCTGTACAGGGCTCACAAAATTTCAAAATCCCTGGTAGCCCTTCAAGCAGGCACTCTTGAAAATTGGACAGGAGTCGAAACATCAATGAAAAACCCAATGAGGCCAAGCTGTAGTTTTATGGCGCTTTTCCACTGCATGGTACGGTACGGTACGGTTCAGTACAGCTCACTTTTGGGGGGTTTTCCACTGGGAACAGTACCTGGTACCTGGTACTTTTTTTAGTACCACCTCGGCCGAGGTTCCAAGCTAACCGTACCGTTACCAAAACGTGATGTGTGAACTCTGCTGATCACTGATTGGCCGGAGAAAATAGTCGCTGCCTGCGTCATTGAACTTGCGGCATGAGACACAACAGACCCGCTAGATTTAAATCAGCAGCCAGTGAAGGATTGAACACAACTGTTTTGAATGAGCGCACCTTTCTTTTAACAACCAAAAAATGGCTGTTTCGTTGTCTGTTGGGGAAGTACTGACTGTCCTCTCGTTGATAGCCGACGAGAGCTTGATGGAGCAACACACAAGCAACCACTATTTAGAGCAGCGAAGAAGAAATACAAACGTGCTGTCACATTGCCAGTAAGTTAAATCACTCGCATATGCGACTAAATCTTCACCCTGCACGACTAAATGATGTCTAATATAAGCCACTGTCTAATAAATGATCAGATTTTACTGGGAGGCTATGTATAAGTTTAGCACAGATATATTGTCACTCGCTGAGCACTCTGAGCGCTTCAAAGTTGCTCTCTCCGCCAAGCGATCTATTTTTCAGTTCATCTGAATGAATGCGCGGCGCACCTGTATTTGACGTACCGTAAGCTCTAGTGTGAAGCGCACGACTCGCCGTCGCTTTGCTTTTTTCCTCACACGCAGGGAGAGGGAGCGAGAGAGTCTTACATGTAGGGCGTCAATTCTGCATGGTATGTAAACGTTATTCTTTGTTGTATTTTTCTGTCAAAATAACGGAGTTCCTTTGGAATTCTTCAGCTTTTAAGAACTGCCGGGTTCTCCGGTAGTAGGCGGAGCTAATGCGCAAACGACAATCTCATTGGCCAGCGCTCACCTATTATCATCCCTGTTTTGATTTCAGCAAATATGTTCGAGCCAATGCAGACAACCTGATTAATATTCATGAATCCAGCAGCTCGTTAATCCTTAGTGCGTTTTATATTGATCTTAGCAGAATTCATAGTATGATTATTATCTTATCAGTATTATTGATAGTTTTCCCCCATTTTTACAGAAACACTGAATGACCTAAAAAGCACCACCACCGGTCCTAAATTCAGTTAAAATTACTTGCCACACTATCTATCTATCTATCTATCTATCTATGGTGAAGCACACCATAAAATAATTGTATCAATTAATACAGGTCTAGTAGTACATAAAGCTGTATAACCAGATACACACCCACGTATCGGATCAGTACTCGGTATCAGCTGATACCCTGAGCCTAGGTATCGGAATCGTTATCGGGAAGGGAAAAAGGGTATCGGAACATCTCTAACTGCAATGGAAAAGCAAACCGAGCCGAACTGAGCCATTCCGTGCCGTTCTGAACCGTGCCGAGCCGAGTCGTACCATGCAGTGGAAAAGCGCCATTAGTTAGCCATCCATCATGATCCAGCTTTTCGTTATCCAGATCTTTCAGCCATTTTTCTCTGGAGAGGTGCAAGTTTTTAGGAGTTTCAACCGATCGCAGAAAGAATTGTTTCCCTGGAAAGAGATGAAAGTGATTAGCAGCAACTTTGATAACATCCAGATGGCACTGCGGAAAGTCAAGCAAGATTCGGCCAAAGATAAGCAGGCCATCAACATGCCACAAGACGAGATGGCTAGACTGGAAGACGAGTCATCAGTGCAATAATTGTCTCATTTGTCTTTAAAAAAAAGGGGAAGAGGGCAGCAACCCTGTGGTCTTCATGCAAACTCAACTATCCCTATGGATTCCCTCCCTTAAAAGCAGATCGATAGAGATAGATAGGGCACATCAAATGACAGCAACAGAAAGGACTGATCCTCAAACTACTGCGGTTTCAGAACAGAAACGCGATCTTCAAAAGAGTCCGGGCCACGGGTCAAATACTCCACAAGACAGACATGTTCACAAGTCTTTAACTTGGAGTCTGAATCAAGTCTCGAGTCTTTGGTCACGAGTCCGAGTCGAGTCTCAAATCATTTAATGGCTTGCTAAAAAATCCCATTCAGAATCCTCATGTATTGAAATCTTCCTATTTATGAAGCTGATTTATAGGCTATAGACAAAATATATGATCTGTGATCTGCTTTGTAAAAAAAAAAAAGAGGTGTTAAGATGTAAAGTTAATATACATCCAGCCTGTTACTTATGTTTTAATCCATTCAAAACAGTTTTTTCTGTAATCAATAAAAAATAAAAAAAAATTCTGTAATTCTATAAAAAGAGTCTGATCTACCATGACACATAAGGAAATAGCCTGTGACACAGATATTACAAAACCATACAAATAAAGTATTTCTTTATGATATAAGTCAGGGATATTTAATTTAAGTTCCAAGAAGCGGAACTCCATATTTTCTTCCAAGGAGAGTGTTACAGTGCTGACGAGACGAGAGGCGTGCAGATCCATTTGCAGACTTTTATTGGCAAGAGAGACGTGGTCATAACAGGCAGGGTCAAACAATGGCAGACAGGTGTAACGTGGGCGAGACAGAGTAAACTAAGACAAGCGTGGGTCGAGGATCGGCGAACAGTATCCAAAGGGGCGAAACAGGAGAGGTAGTCCAAAACGTCAGCGATAGTCCAGGCAGGGGAAAACACGATTCAACAAAGGCAAGGCAAGGAAAACTAACGGGGCTCTGTAGGGCAGCGATAATGCATACAATACTCGGCAGTGTGGAAAACAAAGTCCAGGGTTTAAATAAGGTGTGTGATTGGTTACAGCTGTGTGCGTGTGATCAGGTGAGCATGTGATTAGTGAGATGGCTGATGGGAAACGCAAGTCCATTGAGATGTGTGGTGTGAAAGTCAATATGATGAGCGAGTGACCTCTGGTGGTGAATGAACGGCCTGGTTGAGCCAGGGCCGCATCCTCAACGTCTGGTTCAGGAAGCCCAGGCTGGCCAGGTCGGTCTGCCCCTCCGTCCATGTAAGCAATGTAGTTGCGGAAATAGAACATCTTTGAAGCCACGTTATTGACCAGTCTCAGAGTGGCGTCGGTGCTCTGCTGGTTGCCCTTGAGGAGAATGTCTGCCAAAAGAAAACGCACAAGAACAATGGGGTCAGAACAATGGCCACAGCTTGAGAGGGAGAAGCGACAGAGAATGGTACTCACTCACACAAAGGAGAGTTCGTTCTAACTATCTGCTTACTACCTTCTCATTCAGTTCATGTTCTTGTTCTCTTAAAGTTCCAGATGCCATGATTTATCCATGTAAGTCCACTGTTTTACACTCAAGAGGATGTACATTATTATATCATTATAACATCTGATTTATTGCTCTTAACTTAATATCTTGGAATGTCAGTGGTTTAAATGGTGCCGTTAAAAGTACTAAATGTTTGGACAGGCTTCACTTACATTTCTTATACCATTTAACGTATTTAAAACTTTTTACGGCCTTAAGTTTGATACTAAACTAAATTGAGAGTTTTTAAGGACCCATGGGAGCCCTGTATTTAAGGTAGCCCGTTGGGCAGGGCGGTGATACATTTTGGTAGCCCGACTGGAAAACACAATAGCCCCGGGACGTCGGGCTAGTGATTTTGCGAGCCCTGAAATCAGACTGACAGTACTCTCTGAACTGCGGCGCAAACAAACATGGTGGAGCCCATCTCACGTTACAGATCACTATCAAGATCGTTTATAAAGGTGTTGAAACGACAAAAAACACTCATTTACGCATATTTGTGAAAAAGAATATCAGATTGTCCATGACATGGTAAGCAAGTTTGTGAACATATTAAATAAAAAAGGAAAAACAAAATAAAAGCGATCCATCTGTCATACAGTGTTATTGTGGCCGCGGTGTCACGTGACAATCATGACGCGTGGCCGTGGAAACAGTAAGGGCAAACATTTTAAAATAACGGTCGCCTTAAAAAAAATCACTCTGGGGGGACCGATAAAATATTTTAAACTCACCACTGAAAAGGTTAATGACTATCACCTTGTGATATGCAGTGACTTCAATGCTGTGCATGACCCCTTAATTGATGGGTCACAAATGTCTCAATCTGATTTGGCCTCCTCAAAGTTGTTGAATGACTTTATAATTCAGGTCAGTGTGTGTGATATATGGTGATTGAGAAATGACCGGGCCAAGGACTATACATTCTTCTCAGCTTACCATAAATCCTTTTCTCACATTGATTATCACTGGATAGTACACAATCATCCCACTTACCTATTAAAGCGATCCCATTCAATAAATTGCAAATGGACACACATCCTGCTTTCAATTTATTGAATTTGATTGGTTTAAAAGATTGGAGGAGAATCATCCCACTAACCTATTCAATAAATTGCAAATGGACACATATCCCGCTTGAAATTTATTGAATGATCTAATTTCTAGTCTATTTGAACCTGCCACTGTCTCTGTCATTTGTGTTTGATTCTTGCTCCCTTTACATCATGTGTTTTGAAGACTGCCCGCTCTGCAAATGCGCATATTCCCGGCTGAGCCAGCACCTTAGGCTGACCCACAGGGTGGTAAACCTTCAGGAAAGGAAGCTGCTTCTTGCCATCTCCTCCGGGAGGGTGGACTTCCGCAAGGGTACCTGCCCCGTGCCCACCTGTGGCAAGTCCACTTCCCGTATGGACCGCCACCTGATGGGTCACACTGAGCTAACAGCGACAGCCCGGCAAGAGACCATACAGGCTCTGAAGAGGAGGAAGATCCTGCATAATCTTTCTGAGTTGAGGGCGAGCAACCCGGTCGTGCCCATGGCCTCGACCCTCGACCAGGAGGACTCTCGCAACCACACCTTAACTCTGGAGGAGGAGGAGGAGCAGGCCTGTGACAACCCCCGCTGCCAAAAGCTCAGGAATGAGGTGGCAGACCTCAACAGGCAGGTGGACACACTGAGCCAGGCCCTCAAAGACATGACCCGCCGCTACAGCCTGTTGAGGAGGAAATTGCGGCCCACCTCCTCTACCCAGGTCACTGGAAGAGTGCTGTCATCTCTTCAATCTCCTGAGAAGGGAGCAGCGGAGGAGGAAGGCGAGCCCCGTGCTGGGCCCTCGGGGGAACCGGCTGACCAGGGCCCCTGGGACCAGCCTCCTCCCCCCCGGAAACGGCGCCATCTCAGCAACAGGAGGAGCACCCCTTCCCCGACCATGTGCCGGCTTTGAGTGAGTACCATTCTCTGTCGCTTGTCCCTTTCAAACCGTGGCCATTGTTCTGACCCCATTGTTCTTGTGCGTTTTCTTTTGGCAGACATTCTCCTCAAGGGCAACCAGCAGAGCACCGACGCCACTCTGAGACTGGTCAATAACGTGGCTTCAAAGATGTTCTATTTCCGCAACTACATTGCTTACATGGCGGAGGGGCAGACCGACCTGACCAGCCTGGGCTTTCTGAACCAGACGTTGAGGATGCGGCCCTGGCTCAACCAGGCCAAGATCATGGAGCTGATGGTTTACTATTACCCACATGGCCCAGTTCCTGGCCTTCCTATTGGAGACCCATGGAGAACATGGTGATTTACTCTGGACTCTCCTAGACAAGCCCGTCAATCTTTTTCAAGCCAAGAATATTTGGATTAGGGCTGCACGATATTGTAAAAAACTCATATAGCGATATATATATATATATATATATATATATATTTAATTTAATTTAATTTTTTTGCGATTTTATATATTGCGAAATAAAATTTTTTTAAAAAATCACAAGATGACTTGAATAGCTCTATTTGAAATGGGGGGGGGCAATGATTGGGGTGATTTTGTAGGTGAGTAAATCAGAGTAGCAAATTAGCTCAAAAGGGAAATGTAAATAAATAATTACAATTAATTGATTTATTACAATTATTTATATCAGCTGTCAGTAGTAACTGTAGCAGAATTAAATTGCCATCAACTAATGTTCGTCCAGCGAACATTCAGTGTAAGTTCATATCAACTCTATGAAAGGATATTTTCGTGGCCACAGAAAATACTTTCATACAGTATTAATGCATTAGAGCATGTAGCAAGGGTCAAAAATCGTAAAGGGACATTAATTTGCAAGGCAGAATCAGAAATTCATGTAATTTGTGCACTAGACTTTTATTAACTAAACACTAACACAAACTAGTCTAACAAACATACAATCACTCATACATGGGGAAAGGGCATATGAGAGTTGATGGATGAAACCATCAGGAAACCAGAGAATGAAGCTATGAAAAGAGTCAGTTAACCACCTGAGAAAAACCATCAGCACCATTTATAATGGGGTCTATAACTTATATTAAACCTCTGTTTCGTTTAGTTAAATATACTTGCATTGCCTTGGTCGTTGACGAGTGTCCGGATGCAGTCTTGGATGAAAGTCTTGATGGTTTCAAGGTTTTGGACTCACGATCACGTTCTTCTGGGTTGAAGAGTGATGAATTCCAAAGATGTCCTGACTCGATGGTGATTGGGAGTTTCTTCCCAGGTAGAAAGTGAAAAAGGGCTAAGAAAGAGATCTGCTGAGATCTGAGGATTTTTGGTTGAATGGAAAGTCAAGGCCGCAAGGCCTGGCTCAAAACTTAAGAGTTGCTGAGGAGCTCGCATCCTCTTAGGATCTTAAAAAAAGAACCGCAGACTGAGAGAGCGGGTCACTGATGTGAGAGCTTTATCTGATATAGAGGTCACACCTCTGGGGAGTCAAAGAGCCAATGGTGACTTTCACTTTTGGCGGGAAAGTTTACGACTCTTTGTCTCTGTACATGGTAATTTGCATATGTAATTATCCTGGGGTTAATGCACAAACTACTAAAGATTCTTAGGACACTAATATGTTGCATGGGTATCAACATGTAATATTCACTCTAGATCAGATCAACCAAAGATGAATTGATAGAGACCAAACATGGTATAAGTGAGGTGATATTAACTAGTGATCTATCATAAGCATGCATAAAACAGTATACTATACACAAGAGCATATACCAGAAAAGTAATAATATACACAATGACCTGAAAGATATGTGTGTTCATTCAAAGAAAGGTTTTTCTATTAATTAATTAGACAAGAGTCCATTTTTATGGCATAATGTCTTTCCCTAGGTTCAAAGATGGTGAGAGGGAAAACTCTCAACATGCCATGAAGTCACAAAGTTTATCTGGGCTGCGTTTCCCAAAACCTTCTTAACGCTACATCGTTCTTAAGTTGTACCTCAAGCTGTACCTTATCATTAATGTGTGTTTCCCAAAACGTTTTTAGTTAAGTATACCCTCTGTAAGTCATTCTTTCATAAGGTTGGTCTGGACCACTCTTAGCTATAGCTTAACGCTGTTCACAGTTCACTCCGCTAGTGGCCACCACTGTGCAAAAAGCTTCTTCAAATTTCAGTCGATACGATTGTAATTCTGTGGCAAGGGCAGAACCACATGAATATTACAAATCTAAAGTTGTAATACACCCAGTGTTCAATTACTGTAAAATTAATTGAAGTGTTTTTATGCAAAGAATAAAACTCTCGTTATGCTGATGGTTGTTAGTTTTTCCATTATAGTAGGGCTGCAACAACGAATCGATGAAAATCGATTACTAAAAGCGTTGGCAACGAATTTCATAATCGATTCGTCGTGTCGCGCGACGCGGAGCACCAAAAAAAAAAAAAAAAAAAACGAGCGGTACGTTAGAGGAAAGATACATGGCGGAGGCAGAGAAATCCGTGCGCCCCAAGTCCGCCATACAAGTCATCCAATGTGTGGGAGCATTTCACACTAAAGGCCCTTTCACACAGAGATTCCGGGAAATACACGGCTAATGTGTTCCGTGATTTGTCCCGGGATCGTTTGATTTTGGTTCATTCACACCGCCAGTGATTTTTCCGGAATTTGTGTGAGCGTAAAGAACCCGTACGATGTGACGGGTAATGTGATGTGCGCGTACCGTTTCACTGAAGCTGGCGAACGATCTCAGCTTCAGCGCTGATAGTGGGGAGCTCCCTGATCTCTGCTTCATTACAGTTTGCACATATTTTTTTTCATAGCAAACGTTGCTCTGCCTTCAAAACACCCGGTAAAACAGTCACACGATAACGTGCGTCATCACTACGTCACACCCTTTACGGCATTGATCCGGCTTTTGTTCACACAGTGCTCGTTCCGGGACCGAACCCGGCAATGTTACTAGGTCCCCAACCCGGGATCGATCCCGGGACGTGTTTGCGTTCACACACAAGGCACTCCGGGAATTTTCCGGGACCAATGTGCAGTGTGAAAGAGGCTTAAATAAACAGAAAAAGTGTGTTAACTGCAAAATATGCAAAAGCGATATCTAAACCTGCACGGGACCACCACGGCAATGATCCAGCACCTGAAACGCAAACATGTTGGAGTCTTTGCATGACAAGTTAGCGTTAGCTCGTTAATAACAGTAGTAAAGCAGGGGTGGTATAGTTACTTTGCACTTTGCATTGCAAGACTAAAGACACGTTTTTATTCACTCGCCTTTTTTGGACCATTCATTTTTCAATCTGTTGTCATGTATAGCTACACTGCAATAAAAGCTTTTCTTAGTAATTTTGTCTCGTTTGCAGTCCAAATATCTAAAAAATCTTAAATCAAGATTACTAGACAAGAAAAATGGCATGAGAAAATTAAGTGATGCTTAAAACTTCTGATTATATCTCATTAAGATTATTTTTCTTACCCCATTGGCAGATAATTTTGCTTGTTTTAAGCAAAAAGTGTTTTTTCAGAAAACAAGACATAATTTCTTATGCTAGTTCATGTGTCTAGTAAATGGATCTTGATTTAAGATTTTTTAGATATTTGGACTGAAAACAGGACAAAACTACTAAGTCAGAAAAGCATTTTTTGCAGTGTATATTCTGTGCTTTGTCCCATATAGGTTATTATTGACAAATATATTTGTGTGTGTTGTACTTTTTAATTTAATTTTAAAGTTCTTTTATAGCACTTGGTCATCTTAAGCTGTGTTTAAATGTGGTGTATAAATGAACCTTGCACTTACTACAATGATGGTAATAATTTAATGAATAAGCTTCAAGTGAACTTGAGAGAGAGAGAGAGAGAGTGTGTGTGTGTGTGTGTGTGTGTGCGTCTGTGAGTGTGTGCATCTGCGAGTGTGTGTCTGCAGTGTAGTGTAGAGAACAAGTTCTGACATTCAAACAAATCCTGTTAAATTTTCTGATTTGTATTGTTCTTTATTTTTTATAAATTATTTATTGTTCTGGCAGCTCAGTTGGCACTTTATTTAAAAAAAAAAAAAATCTATATATTTGGCAGATGTAAAGCATACATGTGTATGTTTTTTGTGTTAGTCCATTTTTATTTTATTTTATTATTATTATAACAGCTCAGGAATGTTCAAGGAGCAACATGTTTGTGCACTTTCTAAAGATTTTAGTTCTGTTTTTGAATAAAGGGTTGGAAATGAATGCTTTTCTTGTTTTGTTTTGTTTTTTTATATCCGATTCATCGATTAATCGAAAAAATAATCGACAGATTAATCGATTATTAAAATAATCGTTAGTTGCAGCCCTACATTATAGTATCAGAATCAGAAAGAGCTTTATTGCCAAGTGTGTTTACACACACAAGGAATTTGTCTTGGTGTTAGGAGCTTCCAGTACAGAAGTACAAACATAGTGCAGGCAACATAAAATTAAGGTAATAAAAACACTAATAATGAAGAGAATAGACAATAAATTATAAATAACAACAGTAATAAAAATAAAAATATACAGATAATAAAAAAATGTCAATAGACAGAACTGTGAATGTGCATATGTCCTATGCACGTATGAAGGTTTGATTATTGAGTTATTTACAGATGTACAACGCTGGGGTGTGTTATGTGTTGTTCAGGTGGGATATGGCCTGGGGGGGGGGGATGTTCAGGTGGGATATGGCCTGGGGGGGGGGGGATGTTCAGGTGGGATATGGCCTGGGGGGGGGGGGGGGGGGATGTTCTGGTGCCCAGTGATCTGTAGTGCCGGCCAGAGAGCAACAGTTCAAAGAGAGAGTGAGCTGGGTGTGAGGGGTCCAGAGTGACTTTCTTAGCCCTTTTCCTCACTCTGGAGATATAAAGATCTTGGAGGTTGGGCAGAGGGGCACCGATAATCCTCTCAGTAGTCCTGACTGTCTGTTGTAGTCTTCTGATGTCTGTTTTGATAGCTGAGCCAAACCAAACAGTTATAGATGAACATAGGACAGACTCGATGATGGCAGGTTTAACTTCCTTAGCTGGCGGAGGAAATACAACTTCTGCTGGGCCTTTTTCACAATAGAGTCGATGTGAATGTCCCACTTCAGGTCCTGGGAGATGGTGGTGCCCAGGAACCTAAGTGACTCTACTGCAGCCACAGTGCTGTCCATGATGGTGAGTGGGGGGAGTGCAGGGGGGTTCCTCGTGAAGTCTACTATCATCTCCACTGTTTTGAGCGTGTTGAGCTCCAAGTTGTTGTGACTGCACCAGACAGCCAGCTGCTCAACCTCCTGTATGTAAGGAGACTCGTCTCTGTCCTTGATGAGGCCGATGAGTGTAGTGTCGTCCGCAAACTTCAGGAGCTTGACAGAGGGGTCTTTAGATGTGCAGTCATTTGTGTAGTCGTTAAGGCTAGTGATTTTGGGCTTTTTGGGGACGGGAATGATGGTGGAGCGTTTGAAGCAGCAGTGAACTTCACACAGCTCCAGAGATCTATTGAAGATCTGTGTAAAGATGGGGGCCAGTTGGTCAGCACAGACTTTTAGACAGGCAGGTGAAATACTGTCTGGTCCTGAAGCTTTCCTAGATTTCTGTTTTCTAAAGATCCAGTTCACATCCTCTACACAGACTTTAAGCGCAGGTAAAATGGTAGGGGAAGGGTGGTAGCAGTGGGTGTAGGTGAAAGTCTGGAGTGTAGATCAGAGTGTGTGCTGGGTGTCAGTCTGACCTTTTCAAATCGGCAGTAAAACACATTCAGATCATCAGCCAGTTATTGATTCTCCATAGACTGTGGGGGTGGTGTCTTGTACTTAGGGGTAGTCGTGGCCTAATGGTTAGGGAGTTGGGCTTGTAACCTGAAGGTTGCTGGTTCGATTCCCGCACCTGCAAGAATTGAAGGTGGGGATTGTGAATGAACACCTCTCCACCTTCGATACTATGACTAAGGTGCCCTTGAGCAAGGCACCGAACCCCTAATTGCTCCCAGGGCTGCCCTGATAATTTTGTGGGTGTGGGTGTGGGTGTGTGGGTGTGGTTGGCCTTGTGTACGGGACACTTATCCTCATTGCCAACCCATCAGCGCTCGACAGTCAGCGCCCTTCATTTGTCGCAAGGGCTTCACACCCATTAATGTCCAGGTGGTAGTGGACCACAGGGGAATGAATGAATGAGGCATTTATATAGCGTATATATAGTATATAATACTCCCAAAGCCCTTTACAATCATGGGGGGGTCTCTCCTCAACCGCCACCAGTGTGCAGCACTTGGATGATGCGACGGCAGCCACAGGAAGCCTCAAAGATGTTGTCCAGTAGTAGTAATTACAGCCATGCTACACAACATTGCAGTCACTGGAGGTGCACCACCAAGTATCGAAAAACGTCTTGTCGTTCGGTACCAATTTCGATACCTAAGGGGTTAATCTCATCAACATCAGTGAGGCAATAAGCCTGCAGCACTAGGTGTGTTCAACTAGAAGCAGCGCTGATTGATCAGTGTTTGACATCCGTGAGAGCAATTCGAAAGTGTACGGAGCAGTCTGCTCTCTATATCGCGCGGTTTTGTTTACTACACACAGACTGAAGCTCGCGTGATGCTCGCAGTGATTTCAACATCCGCCGTCTAAATGAGGACATAAACACACGAACAGCATCTCCAGAACTGCTCTGAGAGTCACTCCATGAGCATTTTACCATTTGATTTGAGTAAAACTAGCGTCATATCATATACACACAGAACTGTAAAGGTGTTCACGGGGCAACCCGTCAAAATAAATGTTCGGTTTAACTTGGAAAAGGCTGCGGCAGAAATATATTAATATTGTTCAGCAGAGTGTACATACTGCTGCTACTATTAAAATTATTAAAACTATATTTTTTTTTAAAGTAATGATCACGCAACATTTCATCCATGTTTTAATTTTAATAGTAAACTTTTGTTTGCCTACATAAATAAAGTTTGATTTTCAATCATTTAAAAGATAAATTAAATCGTTTTATGCCTTTATTTGAAAACCAGATACAGAACACAGAATTTCTGAGGAAAAATAAAACATTTCATGAGGCTGTTTTAAGAATAAATTTGAATAAACTAAGTAGTTTTTATGTATTCAAATAATTAGACATACTACAACACAGAATTTAATAACAATAAAACATATGGTGAAAGAAAATAAAACACCCACTTACGAAAGTGGATAAAGATTTTCAATTTCTTGAAGTCTTTAACAACCTACAATAAATGAATAGAAATGATGATTCTGTCTGAGCTATGCATTTTAAAATGAACACGCACTAGTGTAAATGTAGCCTAACAGATGTGTAAACCGAAAACTATTTGAGCTTTATTAAAATTATTTGCAATGATTTATTGTGTTGGATATATTTTGTTCCTTTGTGCAGTGGCTCAGGAGATGAGGCTTTGAGTCTGTATAAATGTCAACAAGCTGAAAAAAATAAAACCAAAGTTTTTTTAGATAATGTAATCTTGTTAAAACCAGAGGTGGGTAGTAACGAGTAACATTTACTTTGTTACATTTACTTGAGTTCATTTTTTGGGTGACTAATACTTTTAGAGTATATTTAAAAATGGGTACTTTTACTCAAGTATATTTTTTGTGAAAAAACGGTACTTTTACTTTGTTACTGTGGGCGACGCTCCTCTCGTTACTTTATCTCAATGCAATACAAGTTAAAAATGCTTCAATTTATTCCAAGCGCGCCGTCTACTTTTTTTCTGGGCAATGAGCGATGCCCGTTCCCAAATTATTCATTCTTTTGAGTCAACTCTGTTCGAAGGCTTGATCAGACCAGTTGGCAAACCAGTGAATTGGTTCGTGAATCAGTTTGAACGATTTGTTCAGTTCCCTGCCGCACGCGCTGAGTCGTCTGAAGTGGCTCTCACTCGAGCGTTGAAGACGTGGCTTTGAATCAACAGTTAGTTGAAAGCAAATCTGCAAAGGCTATGGTTTGCTAGCTATGAAGATCTTTATTAGACGAACACCGCGTGTGCTGTCGGTTCCACAGGTATAGATTCGACTACAGTACACGATACCACTATGACATTACCAGTTTGTTGTACATGTGCATTAAATACAATGTGTAATTTATTCAGTAAATTAGCTGTCACAGAGTATGAAATGAACACCTGCCAAACCCGCGTTAGTTCCAGGAGGAATGCCTTGCCTAGACACAATTAATATTGATATTTTCACAATATTTACACTTCGTATTACGCTTTGTACGCACAATATTTGTTTCGTTATTTAGATGTTTGGTAGCAGTCATGTGAGGAGTTTTCACTCTTCTCCGTGTCAGAGGTCATATACATATATACATCTATAATACATAATATACTTTAAAATATAATTTAATTTAATTCAGTGATGCAAATCAGAATTTTTATCAGCTGTTACTCCAGTTTTCAGAGTCGTATGATCCTTCAGAAATCATTCAGATATATTGATTTATTACCAGTGCTGTTGAAAAAACCAGCATATGCTGGTTAGGTATGTTTTGAAGGTGAGATGCTGGTTTATGCTGGTCCTTTGCTGGTTTAAGCTGGTCATGTGCTGGTCTTGAGCTGGTCAGACCATAAACCAGCAAAGAAACAACTTAAATCAGCTCAAACCAGCATGCAGGCTTCAAAACATAGGTCTACCTTACCAGCATATGCTGTTTTTTTTTTCAACAGGGAACAGTTTTGCTGCTAAATATTTTTTGGAACCTGTGACATTTTGTTCAGGATTCTTTTATGAATAGAAAGCTAAAAAGGAACAGTATTGATAATAAATCAGGCTGATAAAAATTCTGATTTGCATTACTGAAATAAATGACATTAAAAAAACATTGAAAGTATTGTGTGTGTGTATATACATGTGTATATATAAATTTTATCTAAATCTCTATATATCTACATAAAAATATTCAGTATATGGTCCAAAGTAACTAGTAACTAACTACTTTAGTGGGGTTTTTTATCCGATTTACTCTTACTCAAGTAACTATTCAGACTATTACTTTTACTTTTACTTGAGTACAGTTTTTGGGTACTCTACCCAGCTCTGGTTGAAACAGATTTCATAAAATTGTATAGAAAAAAGTACTGTTCAGGAACCGGTATCGGACTCAAGGTATCGAGTATTAACAGCCCTACTTGTGATCCATATACAGCCCCCTCTGCTGTACTGGATTTCAGATAGTAATATCTTCCAGGTCCCTTCCAGAGCTCCACTTCAGCGATATTTGCATCTTGTGGAGAATCCCTCAGTTTCCAGTTTTTGGATTCTTGTCATCATACATTTGAGGTCTTTGAAGATTTGGCCTGTGACTTCTGCCATTTTGACAAGTGCATATTTAGATTTCTGGATCAACTGTTTAAGGAGAATTGGTTGGAATTTTGGTCCCCATTCAGTCCAGTAGATCAAGGACATAGAGGTTCTTAGAAATATAAAATAAACTAGGAATAAAATAATATTAATAACTGACATCTGTAATATAAGACAGCAAAGTAAAAAAGAAAGTTTGAAATGAGAAGTACAAATGGAAAACTAAAAAGATTAAAAATATCAGTATAAATAGGAACAATCAATTTAGAATAATAAAAAGACACATTTTAACTGCACATTAGTGCAGGATGTGGAAAAAGTAGGCCAGTGCAAATGTTCATGAAGCATACTTTGGGGGCCCCGTCTCAAATGGCACACCTTCATATGCACTTACGGTCTTGTGGACTACTGCCACGTGTAATGGTGGTGGCCCATCAAATAATAATAATTAAAAAAACTTATTTAAAACCACCAATTACATATGAAAGTCTTGAAGGGAGAAAGAAGCAAATTAAACTTGTAAACATTTCTCAGAACCCAACTTAATTTGCAAATTTATTACACATAGCCAGCAAAATCACATAACAACCAGCAAACATAATCTACTACCAACAAAATGAGTAAAGAATTTTACATTTAACTTAGACACCACCACAAGCAAGACAAAAGGAAAAAATTAATGAACAAGTAGGGATGCTCATTTTAACCGGTTAACTGTTAACCGACCGTAAGAATTTTGACCAATTAATACAATCAGTTAAATGGTTTAAAAAGTCATTTATTTTTTTCAGTAATTTATCAAAATATTTTAAAAGGTTTGCAGTATGGTGAAATATGCTACACGTATGAAAAAAATAGCGAGAAAAAAAATAAGTCATGTATAAGTTGCATTTTATTATTTCATTTGGAAACAGGCCTAATGCCGACTCAATGTTTACAAACATTACAATAAACGCTGTAAACATAGCTAGGCTATTTTAGTTTCCCTCACTCCACAACAAATCCTTTCAATTTAACAGTAGGCTATTTAGAAAAGAACAAGAATTAAAAATATAAGAAGCTGTAGCTATATAAACGACAAGCCAAAACGAATTCATTTAGGCTAAAACGAAACTGAAAGCAACGTTGGGTCTCCCATTCGACGCAAAATCAAGTTTCCGTATGCGCGATGTATTAATTCCAAAATATTATTTATGATGTACTTCTCTCGCGTTCCATTATCCACGTAAAACAAAATGTCAGCTGTGTGGTGCGGCTGATATACGCTGTTTGCGTTCAGTGGATACTACGAATGTACTACAAATGGCACTACGGTGACGCGGAGGAGACGAATTGTTGAATGAAGTCGTTATTTTTGTTTTCTTTGCATACAAAAAGTATTCTCGTCACTTCATAAAATTCAGATTGAACCACTGATGGCAGATGGACTATTCTGACGATGTCTTTCATACTTTTCTGGGCCTTGACAGTGTTAATTGTTTGGCAGTCAATGGGACAGTCACAAGCCTCCCGGTTTTCATACAAAATATCTTAAATTGTGTTCCGAAGACGAACAAAGCTTTTACAAGTTTGGAACGACATGGGGGTAAGTGATTAATGACAAAATTTTCATTTTGGGGTGGAGTAACTCTTTAAAAACTAGTTCAAATTTGGTTATTGTGGACATTTTCAACGCCTTATGAAGTCTCATTTAAACATCAATGTTTTATTGACAAAAAAAAAACTCAGGATACGTTTAATTACAACTCATGGTTATTTCAAAACTAATTTCTCTTTGTAAGTGCAAAGCAACTCACAGACAGTGTGTTTGTCTGAAAATCATTCAAATGAAAGCAACTTTACTCAAAATACAGAGGATAACAATTAACAAAATATAGCTGCAAGCAGCAATGACGGGGCCAAGCACATCAGCGGCAACATGAGGAGCTAAGCATAGCACGGAGCATCAGACAAACTTCAGCAATGAGTAATTGAAGGCATTTTAAGATTATTGTACTCCAAATGCTTGAAAAATCATTTAAAACTACTAGTAAGAAGACTGAATGACTTTTCACTTTTGACCAACGGGTGGCACCATTATCAAATCAATGTGGTGTGTTCTGTGTGAGGTGACTATGGCACACACAAAGTTTTGTGTCAAAATGCCAAAGCATTGCAGAGAGATACAGCCTCAAGTGTCATTTTGGCATCATGCCTCAAATTCGTTGCTGTGGTATGCGAAAATGGTTTTGTCTATCTACATGAAATCCATAACTTTTGGTCAGCATGGTCTGAAGATGATATGACTCGATTTTGGTGAAAATCGGACAAACGGTTAAGGAGGAGTTCGAAAAAGTAGGTTTTTGACATAAATCAAAATGGCGGACAGGAAGTTTGGCTTACTATGACATATTTGGTATGCATGTTGTCGGCATGACCCAAGGAATAATTTGAGACCAGTTTCATTACAATAGACTAATGCAGTCAAAAGTTATTATCATGGTTGGGAATTTCAATATTAATAATTAATCAATGGCTTATTACTCTTGACCAATAGTTGGCGCCATTACCAAACTTAGGTAGCGTGGTCAGTGCAAGGTTACAATGTGACGTACAGAATTTGGCGCGAATGTGTCAAAGTTTCGCTGAGACACAGCCTCAGATGCAGTTTGGCATCTTTCCAGCAAATTTGTTGATGCGCTAAACGAAAACCGTGTAATATATCAACACGAAATCCATAACTTTTTGCCAGCATGGTCTGAAGATGATCCGAGTCAAATTTTGTGAAAATCGGACTTACGGTCTAGGAGGAGTTCGAAAAAGTAGGTTTTCAACATGAATCAAAATGGCGAACAGCAAGTTTAGCCAATTATTGCAAAATTGGTATCGATGTTCTCGGCATGACCCAAGCAATATATCAACATCAGTTTGATTACAATAGGCTAATGTAAGCAAAAGTTATTAGCATTTTTAGAAATTTCATTATAACTTTTGACCAAAAGGTGGCGCTGTCCCCAAACTTTTTGAGTACCATCAGGGCATGGTGCCGAAGAACCACACTGAGTTTCGTAATGATACGTTAATGTGTTCGTAAAATATAGCATTTTACTACAAAATTCAACATGGCTGACTCCCAAAATGGCTGATATGGGAAAATCAGATATGGTTGGACCCGGCATGATGCACCGAATCTAAAGAGACCAGTTTTGTGATTTTTAGCCAAACCTTTCACAAGTTATAAGCAAAAATATGCATTTTTCATATCTCCTGACCACTAGGTGGCACAGTACCGAAACACTGCAGGTAGCCTCAGGTCATGCTTGTTATAACACACACCAAGTTTCATCTCAATATGCCAAACCATTGCAGAGATATGGCCTCAGATCCCTTTTTGCATGCTTTTCGTAGAATTTATTCGTGCATTATTCGAGAACAGTTGAACTAATCAACTTGAATTCCATAACTTTTTGCCTGCATGGTCTGTAGATGATCTGAGCCAATTTTGGTCAGAATCGGACGAACTGTCTAGGACGAGTTCGAAAAAGTAGGTTTTACAAACAATTGAATATAGCGAAAAAACCAAACCTTACGATTTTTTAATTTTGGACTGGATTCGACTCGGCTTGAGCCAGTTTCATTTTCTGGCTTACGGTTCAAAAGTTATTAGCATTTCAAAAGTGAAACTTTGGACATGTGGTGGCGCTAGAGAGTTTGAGATAGAGACTCCAAATTTGCTGTGGTTACTATTGACACTGTCCTCTATCAGTGCGCCAAATTTTACAACTTTCCCGCAAGCGGTTCTATGGGCTGCCATAGACTTCGAGCGGAAGAAAAAAAGACCGCTAACAATAACAATAGGTGCCTCAGCACCTTTGGTGCTTGGCCCCTAATAAAAAGCAACATTTGGTTTAGCTGGGTTAGTGTTAATAGAGAGTCTGGTGTGGCAGGTGGAACTGGAACTGGCTTCTGTCCTGGTTGTCACGACAGCTGTCATGTTTCTCTGTCTTCAAGAACTGCCCTGAAACAATTCGAATATAAAAGATTAATATAAATATATATAACTTTACAACATTCATTTCGGCCTCACTGGTGAAAATGTGTAAAATACTTTAGACACTATCATTCAAAGACACAAATCTGTCAAACATGAAAGGCTGAAAACAGGGATCAGGAGCAGGAGAGGTGGAGAAGGGTGAAGACAAAGTTTTTACCAAAACGGAACCTCGAGGCTGAATGGACAAAGGCTGTTGTTGCTCTTGTTTTCATTTTAGGCTACGGCATTCAGCCATCACATGTCCCATTTTGTGACAGTAGCTGCATTCTTTATGGGGTTTTAGGATCCCATTTATTTTTACAGTCAGAGAGATTCTCATGTTCTTTTGGGATGGTCCAACAGTGTCATTTGTACACTTAAAAAACACCGGCTGTGTTCGAAACCGCATACTTTCCTACTATATAGTAGGCAAAGAGCAGTAGGCGAACGAATGAGTATGTACGAATCCTCGGTATTCATAAGTCTCGTAGGCGAGACTTACCTGGGTGATGTACTGATTCTCGCGAGATTTAGACATGCGTATACTTAAGAAGCGTTCGAATATGCCTACTTGCCTACTATATAGTAGGCGAAAACAGTATGTGAAAAGGGTAGTATGTCCGAAACCTCAGTATTCATAAAAGACCGGTGTGAGCACTGAGGATGGGGAGGCCACAGCAGCTTCCTGGAAATGGTATATTGCCATGGATGAGGCAATTGGGGCAGACCCTCCAGCACTCCACTGGCCCTTATTGCCTCATCTGGCCCGGATGTTGCTGTGGCCTCTTCATCCTCAGTGAGCCCAGAGCCAGCGAGAGTTATAAGGAAAAGGTCAAAAGACCTGGAAGACTTAATTGAAGAGATGAGGAGAGAGAGCATGAAGCGGCTGAGAGGGAGGAGAGACTATGGAGGAGAGAGAGGACTGAAGAGAGCGAGAGAGATAAGCGAGGAAGGAGAGACGAGAAAGAGAAGAGAGATGGTGCTGGGAAACAAGTGAGCAAGAGGAAAGGAGAGAGAAGGCGGCAAAGGAAAGGGAGGAAAGATTACTTTTGAAATTTGCATTTGGCAGATGCATTTATCCAAAGTGACTTGCGGTGCATTTATTACAGGAAAAATTACCCTGGAGCAGCCTGGAGTAAAGGGGCTTGAACAAAGAGACCCTGGAGGTGGCGGCTGTGGAAATCGACCAGCAACCTTCTGCTTACCATTTCAGGCGTTTCGGTCCTCTTGTTCCTTTAGAGCAGGAGTCAGCAACCTATGGGACATGTGACAACACTAGAAGGGTAACTGCTGGCACATAAGCAAAATGTATTAAAGTGTATTGAAGTCTACTATAGTGTAAGAATTCATTGAAAGTGCGCAGCTCTTTGTGTGCGCAGATGAAATATGTGACCCTAAACCACAAAACCAGTCTTAAGTCGCTGGGGTATATTTGTAGCAATAGCTAAAAATACATTGTATGGGTCAAAATTATTGATTTTTCTTTTATGCCAAAAATCATCAGGATATTAAGTAAAGATTATGTTCCATGAAGATATTTGGTAAATTTCTTACCGGAAATATATCATAAGGTCATTTTTGATTAGTAACATGCATTGATAAGAACTTCATTTGGACAACTTTAAAGGTGATTTTCTCAATATTTAGATGTTTTTTGCACCCTCAGATTCCAGATTTTCAAATAGTTGTATCTCAGCCAAAATATTGTCCTATCATAACAAAACCATACATCAATGGAAAGCTCATTTATTCAGTTTTCAGATCATGTATAAATCTCAATTTCTAAAAACTGTCACTTAAGACTGGTTTTGTGGTCCAGGGTCACATATAATAAACAAGAATAAATATTTTCGAATACATTTATTTTCACCAAGTTAGATATCGATTATCTATCATTCAACTGATTATCACTGATTATTATGGAAGCCCGTTTCCGCCACTGAATAAAAAATTTAAAAAGGTAATTGTGACTTTTTATCTCACAATTCTGACTTTTTTTTCCCTCATAATTGCGTGATATAAACTCGCAATTGCGAGTTAAAAAGTCATAATTGTGAGATATAAACTCACAATTCTGACTTTTTTTTTTCTTTTTCACCCCCCCAAAAGTGGACTTTAACTCGCAATTGCGAGTTTATATCTCACAATTCTGAGAAAGTCAGAATTGCGAGTTTTTATTTTTAAATTGTAATTCTGACTTTATAACTCGCAATTGTAAGTTTGTATCGCGCAATTCTGAGAAAAAAAAGTCAGAATTGTGAGTTACAATTCTTCCATAGATTATCGTAACTGTCATTGCGCTCCACACAAAATCATGATATTTGCCGGCTCGTTATTTATCCTGAAAACATGTTTTTAAAACATTTGTGTTATCTTGCGTTGCTAACAAGTCTTCACTAGCGTTCATGCTTGTGGTTGCCAGATGTGAAGAGGTTTTCTCCTTAAAGGACACACTCTCTGTTTTACTTAATCTGGCAACCCTGTGCGTGCTCACTGATGGAAGAAAAATTTGGTAGTTTTGTATGTTGTTTGAGGGTTGGCATCATATGAGGTCGTCTTCTCAGGTGTTCGGTCATCTCAGATCTTTGTAAGGGCTGGATCCAGACTGAAGCTTGTGTAATGCTTGTGCCTAATGAAATTGGCGTAGAACAGTGTTTAAGGTTCCACTGAAAAGGAAGAAGTCAGAAGGAAGAAGAATTTTTCTAGTCTTAGAAATAAAACCAAACTGCTATGATTCATATTCATTGATTTAGTCTTTTTCTGTTTTTATTTTTGAGCATGACTGAAGTGTGTATTGCATCTTTGAATGTGAATGGTGCAAGAAATAGCAAAAAAAGGAGCTGAATTGTTTAAAGTTATTAAGAAAAAAATAGACGATATTTTTATTCAAGAGACACAGTGATGTTAAAAATGCTGTTGATGGGATGGTGTTTCTGTTCTAAGTCACAACACCACACTTAGTGGTGGTGTGCGTATTTTATTTACAAAACGTTTTTTTGTCCAATTAGTTGATGAGATTGTGAAAAGAAGACTTTTAAAAATAAGAGCATTTTTTGAAAAAAATGTTATCATTTTTGTTTGTGTTTATGCTCCAACATCAGCAATGGAAAGATCGGTGTTTTTAGATACCCTTAGTTTCACGTTATGAAGATGTAGCACCGAAGAATATTTATTTTTAGGTGGAGATTTTAATTGTACAGAAAGTCATATTGACAGAAATCATATTGAGGCCCACATGCCTTCACGTGAATGCGGTTATAAATATGAATGAATAATGTGATATTTGGATATTTTGGCATTTTCATGATGGACAGAGACAGTATACATGGGCTCATGCTCGTGATAATTTTCCATCACGGAAAATAACACGCTGTGTTATATCTCCAGTCAGCTTTTCTGATCATCATATGATTTTGTGTTTTTTCTTTTTAAATCAAATTACGCCCCACAGTGCCTATTGGCATTTTAATACCAATTTATTGTGTAATAAGGACTTCAAGGATGTCTTTAAGCTGTTTTGGGAAGATTTTAGAAAAACACAAGATTTGTTCCCGAGATTTAAAGTAATGGTGGGATTTTGGAAAAGGCTCAAATAAAACAGTTTTGTCACCAGAGAGTTGACAGTGCAAAATCATTGAGTGATGTGTGATTCCTTAAAGTTTGGCATGTCATTGTGAGGTTTTAAAACATAGACCAAATATCACAGGTGGCTAAGCATGTCACATTATAAGATTCAGCATTGTCCCCAACTTAGCAAAATCAGGCCCGATCCTTCCAATTTTGTCGTCTATGGCTGAAATGGTGTGGTCTGTTCATTTTGTTTTCGTGGCATTCTACAGTGGAGAGCTAGTTGATCATGAGGAGATATTAGCTAAACAATAAGAAGGGCAATATTTTCATAAAATGCTTGGAATTGCAGACAGAAATTGTAATATTTGTTATGTTTTTGTGTGTGTGTTCGTATGTTTTTGTAAGGTAATATACGTATAAATTACTTTCTATATGGTTTTTACATCTAGGTCAACAGCTTTCTATCCAGGGCAGCTCTTGTCACAAAATACATGAGGAAGGCAGGTTTGTATGACAAATTACACTTAAACCATGTACTGTGATGAGTCAGTTCTGATTGCTGTGGACAGAGACTTCTAAAATGCCATTTCCCTGTTCCCTCCTCAGTAAAGTCACTGTTGTGTCTAGTCATGTCTAAATGATTTTTCAGTTGCAATGGTCTTTTCCTTTTCCTATTGCGCACGTGGATTTATTTTTTTTGCAAAGGGAGAAGAGAATATGCTGACTCAACAGGCCATGGGGTGGGACAGAAAAAAGACAGAGAACCTCCACAAAGTCTTGGTAAGGGCATTTTGCAATGGTCTTCTTGTCTGACACAACGACAAATAGCAGACTTGGAGCCCGGGCATCCACAATAAGCTCGTTCATCCGTTAATTTATATACATTAATAATTTAATAATAATTTCTTGATCTGGTGAAGGTTTTGGCTGAAAGCTTGCATTTTTTTGTGTGTGATTTAAAGATCTCTGAGAGCGCAAACCTGGAAGCTGCCAGCTTCAGTGAATTCCAGCAAAAGAATAATCTCACTGAACAAACAGTACAGCAGTGGGTATGTGATGTTCAGCAATGGGCGGTCACAGGTAAAATAATACACATCACTTGGTCTTTTCACAAATTTTTCACAAACTGTTAATTACTTTGTTCAAATATGTACTACATAAGGTGATCACCTCAGAGCTGAGATAGAGAGCATCATGGTTAGCTTGCTCCGCAAGAAGCAAGACCTCTATCGTCAACATGGTTGGTTGACAGATTTTCAAATGGTACATTACCAAAACAAACAAACAAAAACACTGTTTTCATCACTGTTTCACTTTGCAGATAGCAACCAGACAAGGCAAAGGAAGAGAAAGAAAATAAGAGATTTAAAGAAAAAACTAAGAGAAAAGATCTTGTACAATTCAACTGAAGTGGATAAGATTGATGAAGAGTTGGCCTGCAGTTTGACGGAAGACTACATCCTGCCTTAGGAGAGACTTGGTAGCCTGCCTATGGTGTAACAATGAAAAGAAATTCAGTGTTTTTGTGAAAAGTGGGACATCCCATAGGCGTAATGGCTGCATTTCCCAGTGAACACTGTACATGGAGTATAAAACCTCAGCCATGTAGCAGTGATCCTCAAAACATATTGTATCTTACTGTTTTGAAGTCAGTGCTGGGTGAGGTACAGTTGGCCATCAAATCTTTTGAGGGAGAGCAAGTAGATCCTCTTAAGCTACTTGACAGCTTGGTTAGCCTGATCAGTCTGTGAGCAGCAGGGTGCTGAATCCACTGGAAAATGTTGATGTACTCAAAGGGCCCATAGATGGATTCATCAGTCCCAAACCGTACCTTGGTTACCTTTTTGAGTCAAAGGCAGCTGAGCTCCACCTTGCGCCTGAGGATGAAATCAATGTCCAAAAGCGGTGTGTAGCCTTCACCATCTCCCTCACTAAAGAGTTGAAGACAACATCGAAGCATTGCAGTTCATGTCAGTTTTCAATGTGGAGGAAACTCTAAAGCACAATAAGAGCCCTGGAGAAATAGAAAAAATAGCCAAGCTCCTTGGTTACTCCCCTGCAGAGATAGACAAGATTGTTCAGCAATGGCGGGCCATCCATCTTAGTAAATGGAAGGAGACAAAAAACACAAAAAAAACAGTTAACCTGAATTTAGGGCCAGAGTTTGTAGATTGTTAATGAAGATTGTATTCAAAAATGTTATGGTTAAAATGTTCATGTTTATAAGCTAAGTGGACCACAAGTTTAAAAACCAAACCAAAAGATAAATAAATTAACAAACAAAAAAAAAAAAACTAACTCCGCCAGAGTGTCTCTTTTGGGTCACTTTTGCCGGTCCCAAGCCCGGATAAAGGAGGAGGGTTGGAATTGTGACATTAGTTTTTAGACATTTTTTTAAGAAATTTGTACATTTTTAAAGTTAACTAACTAACACTAGCTTCTCTATTCTTTTAGTATTCTATTTATTTATTTTCTTTCTATTTATTATACAATTAACAAAAGCAAAAAAGGCCTCTAACACTAGCTTGCTCTATTCTTATTCTATTCCATCTCTTTTCATTTTATTTATTATATAATAAAGAAAAAAAACCTTGCTACGTGTACTGTGTTAAGCTAACTGAGACTTGTTATAGCACTTGTGTATCATTGCTCTTTTGTTGATTTTGATTGCTTCCATTGTCCTGCTTAAAGTTTCTGCTAAATGTAAAAATAATAATAATAATAAACATGAATTCGACAGGAGAAAGTTCATTTGTGTAGTTCTAAACATATTTAGGTTTTTTTTACTCCCTTTGTCTCTCCCACGATGTTATTCCTCGAATGCAGGTTGCCAAACGGTCCATATATTACGAAATTGTCCCGTATTTCAGGCATCAAATAAGTGTCGCGTATATGAAAGCTATACGACAGCTTGTGCCGTATTCACAGTCCTCTGCTGCTCCTGCTTCATCACAGCAAGCGGGACTCACGCTAACGGCAATTCACTGTCCGCGTTTTGATTTTTCAAAATCAGTTTGGACAAATGCAAACAATTGATCATTGAGCCCAACATCCAGTAAGGCAGGAAAACATTCAATCTGAGGGAAGACGTCTTTCACTATTGTAACTTAATGCTGGTAAATAGAGAGAGAGAGAGAGAAAACATGCATTTATTTTATTTTTTTACCCCTAACGTGTTCTTAAACTTGGACCTCATTATTGAAGTAGCTACAAATCCAGAAGCAGAACAAAAATATGCATTTTCGTTCATATGGTTAAAATAAAATGTAGGCTAAGTGCCATTGTTAAAATGCTTATTGACTGACGTTTCATAGACTTTCAGTTGTTATGATTTCAAACTTCATGCCATTTGAAGGCCCATGTATGTAATTTCACAGTATTTTCACCTTCTAAATTACTACACTACTTGTGCAGTCACAAATCTATAATGGTACAATTTACTCAGACCGATGACATTTTTTTTATGACATTAAAATTCTTTTTAGAATATGTAGATAAATAGGTTAAGCAAGACAGATGTAATTATTTCTGAGAACTTTTTAACTGCAGGCCGACATCCTACATTATATGGCACAGTACAAATATTTTGAGCATCCCTTATTCTGTCACTTATTTTCTTATAAAGAATCAGATCACAAGTCACAAGTTGGCAACCAGCGTCCATGTGCATGCCAAGAACATTATGCAAATTAGGCGATGACGTCATCTAGCGACTTTTAGGACAGCCAATAGCTACTTTCCTTACTGAGGAGTTGGCAACACTGGTTATTGATCATTTTGGGACATTAATGACCTCCTTTATCATGTGTTTAAGTATCATGGAAAAAAGTTCCGGAGAAACCAAGGCAGAACACATATAACATCAGTTACCGCTCTTTGACTTTGTTTTTGAAAGCTCAATTAAGTTACGGTGCTCTGCATATGTTTGCATTAGTTCGTCAATACTGTGCCGGCCTGGAGTTATACGGTATTCTGCCTTTGTTTTACTGTCCAATAAAGTCTACAGCGTTTATTGTGTACTTCTATATCTGTCGGCACTTCATTAGACAAACAAATGAGAGAGATCGCGATCTAACAAACTGCTCCATATAACAAAGCACTGTAAGCAATAACGATTCTATAACTTGGCAACAATAATTAATCGTAAATAATCTTTAAAGTGTTTTTATATATATCTATAATGCAGATTATTCACTCCGTGCCAGCTGTCAGTCTGGGGCTGCACACTTCTCTACATGAGTGACTGCGTATCACACACAAAATCAATAACTGTTCGCAATTAAATCCTTTTCCTTCCTTTTCTTGTAAGTCGACAAAATCCATTGCAATGAACGGCATTGGAGATGTTTAATTCACAATCATTCGGAGCATTATCCCTGCTGGCGTTCACATCAATCCACAAGTCGTTTTTATAGGTTAAGCTATTTTAATTCAGTTCGATGTCAAAACAATAGGCTAAGTATGTCTCGCGTCCTTTAATGTTAGCGAACATTGCAAATAAATTGGTTGCAAAACGGTATCCACTCATGTTTAACTATTTGTCTGGTTGTTACGGTCAGAAAAAATTATGCAATTATGCAGAACTTTAAGGCTTAAAATAATTTAAACGGATGAGTTATAAAAAAAATTCACCCCCTCACAGTTGTCACAAAGGGCAAAATTAGCTATATAGACCAAATAATTTTTTGTACCAGGCTGTAAACGTTTTTTTTTGCTGTAAAGTTGGGCATTTTAACATTGGAGGTCTATGGGATTGACTCCCTTTTGGAGCCAGCCTCCAGCGGCCAGTCGATGAATTGTAGTTTTAGTCACTTCCGTGTTGGTTTCACAAGAGGGAGCGGAAGGTTGCCGCTTGGTGCACACACACTCACACACACACTCACACACACACACACACACACACACACACACACACACACACACACACACACACACTAATTATAAAACAGTTATCTCTCAGTAGAATTTAAGGAATAAACATGTATCATTATTTTTTGATTATAACACTGTCTTACAGTAATATTACTCTTAGGTTTGCCTCTTACAAGCATTTCTTGGCCGTTTGGCAACTGGTGGAGCCTGCTGCATAGAGTAGGATGGTGTGAATCACCAGGGCAAAGGCTGCCGCTGACCCAAACAAATGCAAGTAAATAGTGATAAAATAGCGGATAATAATTTACAATAAGGTTTAATAGTACAATGTTGTGTAATCACAAATGAATCTGTATCTAAACTATATTTATGAAT
This sequence comes from Acrossocheilus fasciatus, assembly GCA_036784905.1. Taxonomy (NCBI): domain Eukaryota; kingdom Metazoa; phylum Chordata; class Actinopteri; order Cypriniformes; family Cyprinidae; genus Acrossocheilus; species Acrossocheilus fasciatus. Next base: position 1,238,334 of record JAXUIB010000027.1, read on the forward strand.
TTTTACAGAAGCTGCTGCTGCTTCTGATGCACTTGTCTGTTGGTCTGCCTCTGAGGGATCCAGCCGAGCGCTTTGGTATTCATCGCACCACAGCTAACCGAATTATTGTGACATGGACACACTTACCACCAGAGCTTGCAGCCTTTCTCGACACTCAAGTGGTGCTGGACTGCACTGAATTGTACCGCCAAACACCCTCCTCGCTACTACTTCAGAGTGAGACACAATTACAAATCACACTGTACAATAATTACTTGAATGCTACCACCTGATCACAACAGTAAATTGCGTACCCTGCCTAGTGTGGTTTTCCTCAGCGTTTGGAATGGTATTTCAAAGGAGACGTCGGGCAGCTGCTCGCAGGTCTCGCTTTAGGAGAAGACTGGTGACTTTATACTCCAAAAATGTAAGCGTTACCACTTATAAATTAAGATTGCCCCAGAATGAATTTCATTGCTAGCCCACCCCAACACTTTCACACAATGATAATAACAGATGCAGACCCATGCTTAATTGTCATATGAAAACAATTAAATTAGGCTTTTTTTAATGAAGTAGTACATGCATGAAAACACAAGACACATGGAGCCGATGTGAACATCAATTTTCAGTCAAACAATGAATTAATGCATGAAGTACTGCAACAGTTGGTTTATTTACTGACATTAGGAAACAATAAAAATGAGTAAATGAATTAAATTAACCATCACATTAACTGTATACACATACAAGTCAACAACACATGAAACAAATCTTTATTTGAATTGAATGTTTTAATTAACTTGCACATATTTACAGGCGGTGAACCCCGCATTCTGCTGCCATGTCAACACAGCTGTGCCGATTCTGCGGTTTTATTTAGACCAAGCAGCTGACCACCGTGCCCACCTTCGCCTGTCTTTGCCATCTATCAGGTCCCTCACTGCAGCAGGCAGATTGGAATCTTCCATGGATGGGAAAAGGACATCGCGGTCCTCGTGTTCCTCCACTGGCTTGCACATGCAGCATCGTACAGGGTCGAGTCACAGACCTTTGATACGCCCATATCCTCTGTGCATGGGATTGTGCACAGAGTGAGCAAGACAGTCATAGAAATTTTGAGGAGGGTGATTCTTTTCCAACCGGTGATGACCTGGAGGCAGTGGGAGCAGGATTTGCACAGCTAGCTGGGTCACCAGCTTTCAGTCGAGCAGTTGGTGCAATAGACGGCTGTCATATCCGCATGAAACCTCCAGCAAATAACTGCCACTGCTACTACAACAGGAAACGGTTTCATTCCATCCAACTCCAGGCTGTCACTGATCACCAGGGGAAATTCCTTGATGTCTTTGTGGGACATCCAGGGTCTGTGCACGATCCTAGGGTGCTGAGGAACAGCCCTGTATATTTGCTGATGCTTTATTGGCCAGTATGAACCAGCAGAATATACTTGACCAAAATCACCTTTAATGTTCAGAAATAAGGGGATCGAACACCACGAAGTTGAGTAAATAATGACTGAGTTTATAGTGTATGTTTGGGTGAACTTTAATCACTGCATTTCGTCTCTCCTCCCGCTCTTGTCTGTCTCGTTCTCGTCTCTCCTCCTCCTCCTCCATTTCTCTCCATCTTTTCTCCTCCCTTTCGGCTGCTTCCTGTTCTCTTGCCGACTCCCTCTCCTCCATCTCCTTGATCATATTCTCAATGGATTTCTGTGTTCTTTTCCTTGATGCCCTTGGTGTGCCTGGGGCTGGGCTCGCTGAGGATGTAGAGGCCACAGCAACATCCGGGCCAGATGAGACAATAAGGGCAGGAGGAGCGATGGAGGATCTGCCCCCAATCGCCTCATCCATGGCCCTGTACCACTTCCAAGATGCTGCTGTGGACCGCAACTAGCCCATTGATGGGCAAAATGATGTGCGGGTGGTAATGGAAGTTTTAGAAGATTTTAAAGTTTTATCATCAGCAAAAGTTAATTGGAACAAGAGCGAAGCATTTTTAATTGGAAATTGGTCAAAAGGAAAACCAAGTCTTCCTGATGGTTTGAACTGGGGAACAGGAGGTTTTAAGTACTTAGGAGTGTATTTTGGAGATGAAATATCTATTCAGAAAAACTGGGAAGGGGTGGTTGATAAGGTGACTTGTTAAATGGAAATAGCTAATACCAAAGATGTCATACAAATGCTTGCTGTCCTTTGAAAAAGAATATTCCAGCCAGCTGTAATCTTCATACCATCTACGATTAAAGTAGCGATACTGCAGTCCATCTTTTGAAGCTGGATAACGTAGACGGAGAGGGTGTCTTGGTTCTTCCTCTGGTGACTGGCTCTAATCTGTCAGCGTGATAATTACGCTAGCGCTAGCTGCGCCCGCACCTGTGGAGCAGCTAGCAGCAGCAACAACAATCTTCTCCTGCTCTCTCTCATGTCTTGGCTCGGGAGTTTCTCTCTCCGACTCATCTTTCTTTTCTCCTCCTTTCCGTTTCGTTTCCTACCTGCACTCGTTGTCTGCATCAAAAAAACAGTCCATCTCTCAACTGCTTGGGGGGGGTAGGGTGACCAGATTTCTCATGATAGAATACGGGCCGGGTGGGTAATATGACAAATAAATAAAAATTCTCATATCATTATTTATTTAAATTCTTTAAATAAATAAATCGGCAGTTCTTGCTATATGGATTCGGGAGGGGAATTAATCATGTCCTATAATTTATCTATGACTGCATTTTGATATCCGAATGTGATCGCGTGTGTGGACCAAGAAATTTGGCTGCTGAAAATACAATATTGTATTTTTAACTAAACGATTTAAAATTCAATTTAACGCTACTGAACAAAATTCATAGATCCAATCTTGTAATATTTAATGTATATAATCAATGTTATAACCACCAGTAATATTCAATATATCAGCCACCTCTAGAAATAATGTTGTTGTTGTTGTTGTTGTTTTTTTACATTTGAAGAGCGAGATGTTCCGTTACTGGTTGTGTTTGTAACTCGAGATAAGCACAAAAATACCACATATTACAGAGTTCAATTTCTCAGTACAGATTTGTTACTGGAGATACAGTGTAGAGACACAGACCAGTACTGAAGAGATGTTAGAAGTTTTTATTGAATTGTTGCCTAGTCAGCTCACCCTGATCACACATGACAAGCTAAAAGTGCTATATTAAGTCATTATCCCTATGGATTTTAAATGCTTTGAATCTTTTCCATTTGCAAGTAATATATTCTCACCTGTGTATTTACAGATCCCCCTCTAATCATCATATATTTTACATCTAACAAACCAAAGGAAGAGGACAGCAGCTTTACTGTGTCAGTTGTGGTAAATACAGGAACATTATTCATGAAGATCAGCGAGAGAAGCTTGCAAGGCAAGATGAGGGAAACATATTTAAGGTACTTTTCTTCATTTTTATAGATTTTAGGATATTTATATTTGGGTAATTGATAAAGTTATGTTTTCCCTGTTACTGTATTCCCTGTAACGTAGGAATAAAAAATGTTATCTATTTTTAAAGCCCAGTGTCAGTGAAGATGGTGTTTGTAGGGAATCTGAAGGAACATCTCCCAGCGTTCTGCTACGATGTTGCCCTGATGATTGAGGTAATTCACCTCTTAGGTGATGCAGATGTGGTCAAAGGTTTACATACACCTTGCAGAATAAACTGCTTCATCAGAGCAGAAATTGCAATTTTTTAATGATTCTACCCTCTTACTACTTAAATTATTAACATTTTGCAGATACTGCAAGGCGTATATGAACTTTGGACTGCAACTGTGTATTGCTTTCACTCAACTGAACCATTTATAATGACTGGATATGTTTTATAACAATTGTTCTTCTTTCTTTCCTCAAGGAATTGTTTTCTGGCTTTCCTGCCTCTTCAGGAACATTTCCGTTCACAGAGACTGTGGAGAGATGTGTGCAGCTTCATGACATTTGAAGATTACTGCTGATGGAGAGCTTCTGGGACACTGACAAACAGCACTTCGCAGCAAGTTCATTTGGAGTTCTTTTTATTTCCTATTAATTACTTTATTTATTTAGTCAAACTTGCATTCACTAATGCTGGAGTAAGACCTTAGAAGAAACCTTTCGGTCCTGTTTAATGTCAGTGCTAGTAAAGGTTTGAGAATTTATGGCCTGGTTTCACAGACAGGTCTTAGACTAAGCCAAGATTAGGGCATAGTTCAATTAGTCATTTTCATGCCTCAGAAAAAACATTACTGGTGTGCATCTTGAGACAAAACAAAGGCACTGATATTTTTAAAGATCAGTCAGTGCAAGTTTCTTTCAGGTGAAACAGCTCAGAATTACACTTTAGTCTGGGGCTGGTCTTAAGCCTTGTCTGTGAAACCGGGGTACCATTAACACAGTTTGGGAATGTTTTACAATGAGGTCTCATTTGTTGTACAAATTATAATTTTCTTGAATTATTATTATTATTATTTTATTAAGTTTGTGTGTTAGTAATCCTATACGTTATGGAGACTAAATTTTGACCTTGTGGACATTTTTAGGTCCCCAATGAGGAAACAGGCTTATACATCATACAGAATGATGTTTTCTATGATGGCGAGATTAGGTACTATTATATGTAAGTGATTTTGCATTGTTCTCCAGACTCTTTCTAATTAGTGAGTTAAAGTGTTGCAGCTGTGTGTAGTGTTGGGTTTTTCTTGTGCATAAGCAAAAAGCATTTTTGTGTATTTGTTTTAGAGATTTTGTCAATAAATGTAGTGGGTTTTCATTTCGTTTGTGTTGATTGTAACTAGGTAATTGACAGATTTTTTAAATAAAATTTTAAATAGCCTATACTAAATTTCAACTTCATTGCCAGAGATATATATACACTGAAGTACATTGAAATGACATTTAAGTATATTTTAGTTCACAATAATTATCTTATTGAGAAGTATATATTTACCATATTTCAAAGTACATGTATAATATACTAATGTCCCATTTAAGTTGTTCACCAATATCACTCAAAAGTTCCAACTAATTGCATTTAATGTAATTTTAAACTAATTTTGATTGTATTCTTTGTACATGTAATAGAGACAAAATATGTAAGATTGCAAACCCATCTTCAAAATCTTGGTCTTCAATAAAACTTATCTGATAAAAAAAAAGAAAAGAATTTGATTTATTTCTGATAAAGAAATTTCTGTGTTTCATCCACTCATAATAACACTGTAACTATGTAGAAGTGGTAAAACAAATAAGATTTGTTGAATTTAAAGTCCAGCTACAACTTATGATCAGTGTTGGGCAAGTTACTCAAAAAAAGTAATCCACTACAAATTACTAATTACTTCTTTAAAATTGTAATTTGATTACATTACTGATTACTGAATTGATTACAGTATTTAAAAAGTAATCATAACTAATTACTTTACTTTCAAGTTTACTTTTCAAGTTATTAAACCTAAAAAATACACTACAAAGTAAAACTCATTACATAAGTATTATTTATATACACTTGCAATTGCAACAAAACCTTTTTTTTCTTCGTTTTTTTTATTTAGTAAAATAAAGAAAACAAACAGGATGCGCTCTCTGCATTCTCAGTCTCTGCGAATATCTTCCTGAAACAAGTCCCTAAAATGAACGAAAATCACATTAGAAATATATCTTTAAAAAAAGCTTGAAGTGTCTATTTTTAAATGAAGTCATGTCGAAAACAAATATTCTCTGATAAAATAATCCATATGAAACCAACGCAAGGTACAGTCTTTTCCGTCTGAGCTCACGTATAATGTGATCATGTCCACGCACATCGCACGATATACGATAATCATCCACGCGAAACCAGGCTTGAGATGCGTGAATATGTAAACGTCCACATCACCTCTGTTAACAAAGAAAGATTAAAACCTTTCATTGCAATCTCCGGTGATTTATTGAACGGCATACTGATGCACAAAACATGATTTATTATCATCATATTTTTAACACTGCATTTGTATCTTAAGTAACGTAATTTTATTGATATTAGTAACTGTAATCAAATTACATCCATTTACTGCATTACCAGGGAAAGTAATTAGAATACAGTAACGCGTTATACCTAACTCTGCTTATGATATATATATTATAACTGTAGCCAACTCCTATATGCTACAAAAAACAATCAAGCTAACTTACCTCAGCTGCCTTTTCACACCTGAACCAGAGCTGCTTTTGTCAAATAATTAGTTCTGTCATGACAACTCTGAGTGATTTGCATGGTAATAATGTACATGTGAATGCGTTTGGTCTTGGCGGAATAGATCTGCTACGCTGCTGCGGCAGAACAAGTACTGAGACTTGCTACTGCCGATACTGCATGCTGCTGTGAGCATGTAAGAAATACTGCTGCTGCATATAACATATGAAGAACTCATTTGGAAAAACCGACAACTCCATCACGTTTTTTTTATTGTGCATTCCAAGTAATATTAATCAAACTGCAGTTGGGTTGTTTTGATTAAGTAATAATAACTTAAATACAGATAACTTACAAAATTAAAGTTCATTGAAAGTATGGGTTTTTTTGTTAGTTTTTTTTTTACATATTAAACGTTTGTTTTATAGCAAAAGCAGATAACTCCAACAGTCATCTTTTGGAAAAAACTGATAACTCCACATTTCACGTTTTAGTGTTTTAAAAAAACCCACAATTTGTAATCTCCTCAGATGACAATGTAGATGCCTGACAAACGTTGTTGTTGTGATCATAGACTGTATGGATGTAATTACACGTGCACAGAGCTTTTCCCCTCACCATTGTAACGAGCTGCTTTTGCAAATTTACAGGAAAATGTTTCAGCTTTTATTTTCCTTTTACACCCTGAAGAAGATATCACAGTTTCAAGTTCGTCGAAATTATCCATCCTCGATCACTTTTAGTCAGCTTTGACAAAACTCTTCTCAGCTTGCACGTCTTTTCAAAGTGAAAGTAGCCTTGTCACCTGACCTGAATACAACGCGCCGATTCGCTAAAATGGACTTATCGGCTTCTGTTTAAAAACAACAAGGGCACTTGTCGGCTTCTTCAGTAAAATGTGAACTTGCGATGTTTTTTTTTTTTTTGAAAATATAGTTATTACATGATTCTTATCCCTAAAATGTTTTCTGTATCCTGGGGATATTTACATTATATAAATATATAATATTTGAGAGTCTGTGGGGAGAGGCAATGAAAGTATAGGTCTTATTTCTTGGTTTCATTTTTGAAAGGGTGTTTATTGTTAATACTTCAATCAGGTGACTCTGTTCATACATTCTTTGCATACCTCACAGGTAGAATTTATAAACTACATGGCCACCTGTAGAGCGAAATCTGCCAACCCTCCATTAAAAAAAAAATTGATCTAGTTCCCATATTTGCATATTTGTAATTTTTTGGTGACATCTAAAGCTGTTATCTCCTAAAGTGAATCTTCACGTGTTCATTAAGGGTTACTTTACGTCTGAAACACTTTCCACACTGATCACATGTGAATGGCTTCTCTCCGGTGTGAATGTCCATGTGAGTCTTAAGAGATCCTTTTCGTGAGAAGCTCTTCCCACACAGTTTGCAGGTGTAAGGGGTTTCTCCGGTGTGAATTCTCATGTGAGAATCGAGGGATAGTTTATATCTGAAACTCTTTCCACACTGAGAGCATGTGTAAGGCTCCTCTCCAGTGTGAACTCTCATGTGAGTCTTGAAGCTTACTTTATGAGCGAAACTTCTTCCACACTGCTGACATTTAAAACAATCCTCTCTTGAGTGAATCCTCATGTGGGAATTAAGGATGTCTTTATGTGTAAAACTCTTTCCACACTGATCACATGTGAAAGGCTTCTCTCCGGTGTGTATACCCATGTGTTTTTTAAGGTTCCCTTTTTGAGTGAAACTGTTTCCACACTGTTGGCAGGTGAAACGCTTCTCTCCAGTGTGAATTCTCAAGTGGCTTTTAAGGTTCCCTTTTTGACTGAAACTCTTTCCACATCGATGGCAGGTGTAAGGTTTCTCTCCCGTGTGAATTCTCATGTGGATTTTAAGGTTTTGTTTTTGACTGAAACTCTTTCCACACTGATGGCAGGTGCAAAACTCGTAAGATTTCTTCTGGGCTATTTTTTGAGAGGACGTATTTTTGGTCTTTGTGGATTTTTTCCCAGTTATGAAATCATGATATTCTTCTTTCATTTCATTCAATTCTTGACTCTCTTCTTTCAGTGGCATCAGGTCTACAGTGAAAACAATAAAACAAATACATGTTAGCCCCATGCTGTAAAACCGACTGTAACAGTTTTCCATTAAAATGGTACAATACTGTAAAAAAAAAAAAAAAAAAAAAAGATTATGGGAAATATTTGCCATTTCCTATGTGCCGCAATATACTGAGAATAGTGTTGCATTTTGGGGGTTATTTAGAATCAATGGAAAAGAGCATGAATACAGAACATTACTGTAAACAACAAAATACTCAGTGTTAAATGAACATTCATCAGTGAAAAAAAGTTGTAGTTATTACAGAAAACGTTCCGGTTATGTATGTAACTCTCATTCCCTGAAGGAATGACACATTGACACTGACGTATTGGGGTCTTACATGGAAGCCCAATTATTTCTGTGTAGTACAAGAAACGGCCAATCAATATTGGCGAGTTGAATTTGCATATCAAACCACTCCCCATACCTACAGGTATATAAGATGGCAGGAATACATCCATTCATTCAGGTTTATGTTGAGGAGCCGAGAGCTTGTTTCTGTCATTCTGTAGGTTGTTCCAGGTTGTGGCAAGAGGGTGCCTTATCAATGGATTTTACCTGTGCCCCAGGACAAGTTTTTAATTCCTCCTCGCTGTCGGACACCACATCTTTGTCGCGGAGGTGTGAATCTTTCGGTTGCTGTGCCATGCAGCACAGCCAGACTGCGATACAGTGTGTGTCAGGATGGCTCTGGTAAACGCCAGATTGCTTGTAAATACGACATTTATTTTGCGAGACTTCACCTCAAACAAACTGGAATTTTATTAGTGACTGAAACTTGGTTGAGTATGGGGGATACAAGCCCCTTTTGTGAACTTGTGCCCTCAGATTGCTCTTTTTTGAACTGCCCTAGATTCTCTGGCAGGGGCAGTGGGATTGCGTCTGTTTTTAAAAGCAGTTTTTGTTGCCAATCTTTAAAGACTAAATTGTTTTTGAGATTTAAACTTCTCATCTTAGCTAAATATGGATCAGTTAGCCATCGCTGTAGTCTATCACCCTCTAAAACCTAATAAGGATTTTTTAAAATGAGTTTGCAAACTTCTTAGGAGACATTGTTCTTCCTTGATTGTGGGGGACTTTAATATTCACATTTGATGTGAGTCAAACTCCTTGGCCAAGGATTTTATTAATCTGATTGGCCATTCACCACTTGGATAAAGTCAAAAGAGTCAAACTCATAAACGGGCCACACATTAGACCTTGTATTGGTGTTTGGTATTTTGATTTGTGAACTCGAAATCCTGGATCTGATCATATGCCTGCTCTCTTCCAAATGAAGTTTCAAAAACTACGAGTGTATATTCACAGGAGATTTGTACCTTTAGTCCGTCTTCTAATGATGATGTCTCTGCTCTCTTCAATGAGGCTGGTCAAACTTAGTCTTGATTCACTTTCAAATTTTTTGTAATGTTGATGAACATCTTATGTTGTTCAATTCCATCAGTAATGACAATGAATTCTGTGGGTCCACTAAGAGAAAAGTGGCAAAATTCTAAAGCTGAACCTTGGTTAACTAGCACCAAACTTGAGCTTAGATGGGTTTGTCGTAGAGATGAACGGAAGTGTTAAAAAAAGGCAAATTACAAGTGTCTTTTGAAATATTACTTGAGTCGCTCAGTAGATGCCTAAGACCAGCCAAAGCTGCAAAATCTCAGCACTTCTCTGACATTACAGCGAAAAAGTGCAATAAACCTAAAATACTTTTTACTGTTTTTAATTCGGTCAGGAGTACTGTGAGTGCTGTCCATTTTAATGCATCAACTGCAATAACAATGTGTGGGTATTGAAGGTTGTGCTCTTAACTGATTTAAGTCCTTATCTGAATGATACAACTTTTTCTGTTTGTCTTGATGGGTTTTCTTCTTCTGTTTCCGTTTTGGACTATGGAGTCCCTCAAGGCTCCATTCTGGCCCCTGTCTTGTTTTTGTTGTATATGCTTCCTTTCTGTACTATTTTTTTCTAAACATGGGGTGTCATTTCCCTTTTACAGAGATGACACACAAATTTATTTGCCCCTAAAGAAAAATGACAAAAAGGGCTTAAGCTCATTATCAGCATGCTTGTCTGATATTAAGTCTTGGTTTTCTTAAAATATTTGCATCTTAACGAGAGCAAAACTGAGGTTATTGTGTTTAGGCCTACAGATGTGCCAGGTGCTTTTGATGGTGACCTGGGAGATTTGGTTCACCATCAGGGTTTTTCCTGGGTCAAAAAAGGTCTTCGGTGGCGGATGACGGTCATCCACACACACAGTAAAAAGTACCCTACCCATGTGATCTGCGAGCCCGATACTAACCATAACTGAAATAAATGCAAATAAACCATTTGTGATTTTTGCTTATATCTATTAATGAAAGAAAAAAACAGTCACTGTCAGTGAATATAATAAACTGACTTTCATATTTTTGTAAGATAGGATCCTTCTTTCCCCGACTAATATAATATAATATATATATATATATATATATATATATACACACAGAAAAAGCATTAAAAAGTTTATATTTAACTAGTAATTTTCTACCATACATCTGAATAAAATTAGCTGCTGGCTAACAAATTGCTGTGTTTCACCTCAGTCTAAACTAAATGATTTTTGGGGTAATTTACAACACACTGTCATACAAATAACCTGAAATTACTGTGGATTATTAAGGCTAAATCTTTTATTGTTATTATTATTATTAAAGTTAAATCTTTTTCTTATTTTTATTTTTTTTTTAAAGTCAAACGTTAAAAAAAAAAAAACAACGTCGCATGAAACATGGATTCAGTCTTCCGACCTTTTACTGTCATGTCAGCTGATTTTGAGGGAGGGAGAGGAAAGACCATTAGGGCCTATTTACACCTGGTCAATTTATGCATTTTGTCAGATCGGATATCCAGGTGATTTGTTACACTTGGCGTGGTTTCAGCGCCGACAGCGTTTGAGAGCAGAGTCCTGCTTATTTTTCAAAGATTTTGATAACTTATTTTAGAAACTTGGCGGGGGTTTTTTATCATTCAAATTTGGCTGGCTGGTTAATAACACATTTTTCTGTTGTGTGACAAACTCAGAATACATATTTTAATATCAGTTTACACGGACTTTAAGGCCATAAAAAGTACAATGGGGTCCGAAAGACAATTGCCATATAGCAATATTAAAATGAAAAAGGCTATGATTTCATTGGATAAATATGAGCGCTGCACATTTTAAAGTCTATCTTTATGCAATTCTGAAAGCGCCACCTGCTGGCAGAGAATGAATTTGAAATTTTTTAACAGCCTTTCTGCTGGTTTAAAATAATAATTGATATTAAACCAGCCATTAAACCATTGATATAATAGATACATTTGATTTTTTACTCTTTTCTTTAAAATGGTTTGAAATTTGAAAGGCTGAAATTTTATTTTATGATTTTTTTTAATATTTTTTTGTGAAAACCTGTATCTGAACTGTAAATCGTGCTTTTTACAGTCATTTTACAGTTTAATGTGTTACCATTGACATTGCCCCACCCCACTCATATGGCATTAATTTTATCTGTGCAGGTTTTAAAAACAGTCTTAAAAAGTCTTAAATTTGAGCTTAAAAATCCTGCAGAAACCCTGTTTGCTATAAAATAAACACGATTAACACTTTTTGCGCAAAAGATAGAAAATATTCCAGCCATCAAACACTGAACTGGACTAGATCCAAGAAGCAACAGTCTGAACACAAAGAGGTCTGAGACGACATTACTGCGCAAGTGGACCAAAAAAAGGATCGGAGTCCTCTTTCAGGAACTGTGATAGTGTGAACACAAAGAAAACTGGGTCCTTTTTCACTTGGTCCACTTAAAGGGGTCTGGGTTTGGTTCTTTTAAAGAGGACTCAAGTGTGAAAACACCCTAACTCTGTGATGAGAACGGTCATGTAGCTTTTAATTTGTGAAACAATTTTATAGATAAAATCATCAGAGCAGCTTTGAGAACACATTTCTGTGAGTGTGTGTCTGCACTAGGGGTGTGCGATATTGAGAAAAAAACGATCTCAATATTTTTTGGAATTTTTTTTTTTTTTTCAATGACGATAATTAGACGATATTTTGCCGAGTGTGTTATTGTGCTGATATCTGACTACCGTGGACAGCTGCAGTTTTTGAAATCCTTCATATTATGTGTTCAGTTCACATCAGTGATAAAAATCAATCTTTTCATATAAGTTTAAATTGATTTTTACCTTTTACAGGCTTTTATTGTACCTTTTAATAAAGCCATTTTTTTTTCTAAAAGTGTGCATCTTTTCAGTTAAATTGTTACATATTTTATCAGTCAATTAGAATAAGACAACATGTAGGCTGTTACCAAACAAATAAAACCAGTATCAACAAAATTAATCTTTGCAGAAGATTTCATTTTAAAAATGAAAAGATACTTTAAATGTGGAATTAAAACCACCAGTAGGTGGCAGCAAGTCACTGTTAACAAGTGAGTCATTGCGTTAAACGGTTGATTCATTCAGGAGCGAAACACCGTGATGTTGCTCAGAGACGTAAAACAGTGCTGTAGCTGTCTGGAATTATTTTTTGTTGGCGAAATAGTGTCTAAAACGTAAGTCTCTTAATATTAACTTATTGATTTTATACAATAGTTCAAAAGACAATATCACATTTGTAATCATGTTTATTTTTGAAGAAAAAAAAGGAACTCTTCGGGTGATTTTAACCCTTTAAAACCTAAGGGTAAAATAGGTCATTTTCACACATTTTGTTTATTTGACTGTAAAATTCTAACAGAATGTGCTATTTTCAAGTGCAAGGTGTCATTTTTTTCAGAATACAAATGGCTTTCAAAAAAGTACAGTTTTTGACCATTAATCTTGTGTTTTGAGTTTGTAAACATAATTTAAATAGGAAAAAATTAAAAAAACTGAATTTTTTTTTTTATTATTATTTAGAAAAAAAAGAGAAAAATCATGATCGAAATAATCCAACACTTCTTACTTCAAAATTCAACTATAATACATATATACAAGTATTTTTGGGACACTGGGTTGCACAGTTTTCATTCAGGAGGCATTTTTGTTCATACACGCACACATGTACACATGCATGTACATGCGTGCACCCATTCACTCATAAACACTCATTATAGCGACGCACACACCACATGTGAAAAAGTCTCACTCAGCCTGCTCCCAAAGTCTCATCAAAAATCATCCTAATCGACTCTTATGCTGTTTACTCCTCCTTGACCATGTTTTTGTTCATTTTGTTCATTATTTGTTTATGCAATCCAAAACTCCGCGCTCCCTATCTCTCTATTCAAATTCTCCCTTCCCGCTCTCCCGGAAATCTGCCGTCATTTGTTGACGGAGCGCAAGAAATTACCGTAATAAGCCATATATTGCCGAAAAGCGCATGTTGTCTGCTGTCAGGAGCAATTTGAATGATTTTGATAGTGCAAACGGTAGAAGAGTTATGGTAACATGAATACAGCTTGGTCTGATGTGTCGGCGCCGACACAGCCAGTTTAAAAGGGTTAACTGTATGAAATGATACATTTTCTGCCCCATTTCTTGAATTTTGTGATCATTCTTAATGCATTTTAATAAACTGAATCATGCAGTAAAAGAACACACTCTAAATGCATGCTTACACTGTTTAACCCACTAGACTTCATCACGTAATGTATGCATGCACTCTATCGAGTATTTTGCCAAAACAAAACACACAATGTCAAATTGCACATCGTTAAATCAACAATTACGATATTATCGCAGACGATATATATCGCATACCCTAGTCTGCACTGTATGTGTGTGTGTGTGTGTGTGTGTGTGTTTGTTTGTATGAGTGAGCAAGAGAGTATGTGATTTTAAAAAACGTATGTGATTTTTATTTATGACACTCAGACATTCTTCAGAAATGTTTCGTTCAGCTTTCAGAACCAACCTATTTGTTCATCAGTTTCTTCTTGTTTGACTATGACTTCTTCAATCCTCGTGTCTTCATTCTCCTCTTTAATAAACGCCATCTTTACAACAGTGTCACGTGGATCTCAGTTGCTTCGCCAGGGGTTTTTCCTGTCTATGTGGACACTTTGTCCTGTTTAAGATGAGAATAATTAACAGAACATAATAATTAACATTTAATTATTAGTTCAACAAGGGAGTCAGTCAGAGTGAGAATTAATGTCCTTAAATGATCTGATTAGTCAAAAACACTGAAAACTAACACTACAAACGGAAAAAATAAAATAAAATAGAGCACAAAATCACTGCAAAAAGGCTTATCTTAGATATTTAGACTAGAAACGAGACAAAAATACTAAGAATTCTTAAAGGGGTCATATGATGTTGCTAAAAAGAACATTATTTTGTGTATTTGGTGTAATGCAATGTGTTTACGCGGTTCAAGGTTAAAAAAACACATTATTTTCCACATACTGTACATTATTGTTGCTCCTCTATGCCCCGCCTTTCTGAAACACGCCGATTTCTACAAAGCACAACGTTCTGAGAAGCGAGGTGTGCTCTGATTGGCCAGCTATCCGGTGCGTTGTTATCGGCCGAATACCTCAAGCGTGTAACGGAAATGTTATGCCCCTCACCATATTGTGATGCCGTGTCCCAGCGCGATGACACAAAAACAATAAAACCTATTATAAACGGGGCATTTGTTGCATTCAGTGTGGACATAATTACTGATAATAATGACTCATACGGTCTTTTTAAGCGTTGCGCCGCGCTGCGTAAACATAACACCATGTCTGCATTTGTGATCGTAGAAACGCCAAACAAGCACTACTCTGCTCAAAACTCGCGTTTGAATAGTCAGTAGCAAACTCTTTAAATATCGAAACGTACTTACAGGCTGTGAGTCAGAAGCACCAGACTGTCCTTGCGATGTTGGAATTGCTCCACTTTATAGTGTTCACATCACAGCCATTCATAGTGTTCACATCACAGCCATTCATAGTGTTCACATTGCAGGCTACTCTCTCATAGGTTCAGGAAACAGTCCTCCGTAAAATGTGCTGCACACACTTGAATATTTGGGTTGTACTGTTCTGGAACAGTGTCGTAAATACAACTTAAGCACTGATTTCTAGTTGTGTACTCATTTGGAAGCCCAAACAAAGTACTTTCACAACAAAACACAGCGTCTCCTGGACATGGCGCCGACGGCAGCAACAATACTACAGCGAGAATAAAAGTTACGCCTTTTTTCATTGCGTATACGTTTGGGCGGTGTTTTGCAAATCTTCCCACACTGTGTCGTAGACTTGTGGGAGCGTGTTTGAATGAGCCATTTTAGGAGGGCGAGGATGAGTCTTAACTTTTATTAAGAATATCTCTTTGGGTTTGAGACTTTAATCTTTGCAACTTTACAGATCTCATCTATACACAAACAGTTTGTAACACTCCAAAGACAAAGGAAAACATGAAATCACATCATATGACCCCTTTAAATCAAGATGCATTTACTAGTTAAGCAATATTACAGAAGATGTAATTTCTTTGTGAGGGGAAAAAAAAAATTAAGTGATTTTTTGCTTAAAACTAGTAAAATTATCTACCAGTGGGGGTAAGAAAATTACTCTTCAAACAAGATTATTTTTCTAACCCCACTGGCAGTAATTTTGTGAACACAAAGGAAGGGCCAGATGTGATCTGCGAGGTCAGTCGCTATCTGTATTACTTTCAAAAACAGTAAGGTATAAAAGAGTTTACAAGGACATAATCTGCAGAAGATAAATACCTGTGTGTGAGTGTATTTTTGTACTGCTTTATCACAGATGTTAAAGTTAGATGCACATATTCATCTGATGTTGTTTAGTGTTGCTGCTATGAGTTAATGTCTGTCTTTTAGAGATTCACATTTTTCTGATGTCAATGCCATGCATTAGCTGTGTTTAATCGTATAATAACAGTCTAAAAGATGACATACTCTGTTCGTGTTTTCTGGATGTCATATAAATGGCAAATGTTGGTACAATTTAACCCTCAGGTTGTGTTCAAATCCCTGTAACACCTGTGGTGTTCCCCGTCAAAAATGACCGGGGCACAAAAAAAACAGCTTATAAATCTCTCGCTATGCAATATTATCACCAAATATTGGTATCAATTTTTTTGTCAGCATGTTTTCTTTCAATTAGGATTATTATTTGTGGATAATTTTATCATTATTTTTATTATTGCCAAACTTAATTACATGTAAGATCAGGGAAAGATGGTTGTATCTGACAACGAACAATCACAATGACATAAAACAGTAAACATAAATATCATGCGTTAGTGTGAGATTATATACATGCACAGGGACATGATAAATATATTTGAATAATTATTTTGCTTTTATTTTATTTTATTTTTTAAGAGAAGACTGAGGGATGAAAAAACAGAGTTAAATTCAACAAGAAAAGAAGAAAACAAAGAAGATTTAAGCCACTTTTGCTTGTGGATGAAATACTTTGCACATAAAATGAAGAAATTAGCAACTTATTCAAGAGATAACGATTTTGGGTTTTCGTAATAAAAATAAAAAGTCCTTTAAGGATAAAACTGTGGGTCACATTAGTAGGGTTAAAAATGTAAGAACTTAAATAAACCCAAAATGTACTGGCTATACTACAATCACAATAAACAAAATGAAAGTTTCATCAACATCAAGATACTTACAGACAGATGAATTAAACCAGTCGCTCATGTCTTTTAAGTTGTTGTGCTTGTTATAACGTCTTGGGTCACATTATAACGCCAACATCGCATTCATACGAGATTTGACTGTAGAGTACTCATTTAACGCTCGTTAAGTAAATACTTATTGAAATTAAGTGCCTACTCAGAGATACGCGGCCCGACAAACAACATCTCGTTTGACATCTCGCGTGGTTACGCCCCTCAGTGTCGTCAGCGAGCGATGACTCGAGAGATTCAAGTGAATCGTTTGGTGAATCAATTGATTCGGACATCCAAAAAGCTCCGGTTCTCCATCACTACTTGCCACTGAGCAAATTCGTGTTTATGATAAACTGATTCTCGATATCGGGAGCGAAATGAGACGCGCCCCTTCTGATGCGCTTTACTATAACTATCAAATGCTGCATAGAGTTGTAATATTACACTCGAGAATGTTTCATCCGTTCTTGTTAAAACTATACAAATGTCTGAACGGCCTGCATCGATTTTAACACTTTAAACGATTGAAACGCAAACCTTTCTTCAGCAGAATCACAACAGATCCAGGAGCGCGGCGCAGCCTTGTGACGTCACACCGACGGGCCAAAATAAAAGTCCTGTTCACAAGTTAAAAGTGCATAGAAATACACACAAAAAAGACGTCAGCTGTATTCAGAGTTGAATTCTCGGTGAAAGACTTATTTAAATGAATGTTGTCCAGTGATGTGCTGAAAGGAATTGTCAATGAAAGACTGTGTAGCACATCTAATATGTGATTTTATTTATTTATTTACTGTCAGAATGATGTGAATGTCAGAAACACAAATATGTGTACATTATGATCTGCTTGCTGGTGATGTGATGTTACTGTATCTAATACAGAAACCAGGTGATATGATTGTGACACACCAAAACCTGCTAAAAAAAACAATAGAAGCCCAATAGAAACCATCACAGAAATTCCAATGGTTTCCATTAAAATACCATTGTAAACCATTAGCTTTTTCCAGTAAAACCATTACAAAATTCCTTTTTGTTGTGTGTTTTGGGCATTTTTCCAATAGGATTTAACATCCCACCAATAGAATCCATCGTATACCAGTAGACCCCATTATAGTTTCCATTAAAACCAATATAATTCCCATTAAAACTATTACATTTTCTATTGAGTTTTGGGCAGGGTTCTATTGTTTTTTTCAGCAGGGAACTCTCCTGACTTCCACTCTCTTTGTTCATTTCAGGTTTTGTTATGTTATTTATTTATAACAATTATTGAAATTTACTACAAAAAAAAAACAGGCTTAATATTTTTTTGAAGGAACTTGGTAGGATGCCTGAGACAGAAGTGTACTTTATAAGGAGGAGAAGGAACACAGCAAACAACAGTCCAAAAATAAACCAGCTTTCTCATTCTTTCTAGAGTGAAATCATGACCCAAAGCAGCTCAAGATGAAAAAAAGAGGAGAAAGTACGAGATAAACAGGTGACAGACCAATGAGGAAAACTCTTCTGAGAGGACGAGAGCAAGAGGGATTCAGTCCAAATATACGGCTTGAATCAGAATTACTACACATCCATCCATTCATTCATTCTGTGGTGGGAGACACTATTTAATATTTCTAATATTTCCACATATTAGGTAAATGCTGTGATGAATTACTTCTTTGTTTGAAGTATTATTAATTTTTTCACTTTGCTTGTACATCAGTGTACGGCCTGGGTTGTTTTATTTGGTTCTTTTGTTTATTAGCCATTTCCATTATGCCCATACTGTAAGTATATCTTGTCTTCAAAATAAAACTGCTGTGTAAAAGCTCTGGTTATTTTTATACACGATATACCTGTGAGTTCATTAAGTGGACAACGTTACAGTTGAGGTTCAGCAGTTTGCCTCGTCTAGCCGTTTATTACTGATCTGCAGTTTGTAATGTTGGCTTTAAACCACAACAGAAGAGGAGAAGCGCTGGAGGCAGACAGAAGAAGAGGGAGTGTTTTATTGTTGTTGTTTGTTTCCTGAACATTCTTTTCTTTGTCATCTATGAAAATATCATTTCTAAGATCACGCTTGAAAGCGGATGCAGTGACGGTAGTAACAAGATGCTGTTATTATTCAAATAAACACCAGAGGAGAAGGAAATTACTTCTCGCTCAGCGTTTTCACTCAGGTATGTTCTGTACTGTATGTACATGTGTTACATATGGTACCAGTGTTTGCAAGACAGGTTAAAAAAGTCAGTTTTGGTATCATAAAAATGCTGTTTCACCTCAAAGGATCTGGTTGCATTTGTGGGGTGCTTCTCAGCTGTTTTCACTGCAGTCAGCAGTAAACAGCTTCAGAGCACCTTACAGGCTGTGTTCTTGTCTGGAGGACTGTTTTGGTGAGGCATAGATATTCAGTTGTTTATTGTAATTGTACATTTCCTCATATTACATATACAACAAATGTAGGTTATATTGGATAAATGCATTAACTGAATAAATGTAAAAGTCAATGTTATTTCCTAGGGGGAGAATGTGAAGGACTTCATCTCAACGTGCTGATTTTTGCATGCAGACTTTTTAGGATTCCTCCTCTTGGATTCCCAGTTTAGTGAACAACAGAACCAAGCCTCTCCCAGAGGTAAATACATGCAGTGTAATCCTTCAACCACCACTGTACAAGACTTTCACTGAATTTAGACCCTGGATGAAGCCTGCGATTCTTCAGTCCTCAACTTTTGGAGTAGCCTAAATTCTCTGCTAGTGTTTTTAGCATTTGCTGTTCTTCAACGTTCATAAAATGTTTTGTCATGTAATTGTAAAACTGTAATTCACTTTTTGTGGGGAATTTGATCTATTCATACTAGGGCTGCCTTAGAGAAAGTTTGAATGAAACTAAAGGTTTTTCTTGTCGACTAGTATTCGTTCATTTTAAGCATTAGTTGACTAATCGCACATTTATTAATAAACCATTTAAATTATTATTATTATGAGCCTTTAATTGCCTACATAGCCTAATAAGCGCTCACATAAAGCTTGCCATGGCACACCAGCAGAAGTATTGATTATGAATGTGTCAGGGAAAAACAGTAAGGAGACTGCATTAACATTTGAATAATTTGATAAACTAGTGCTTTCTTTGTTTTCAGTTTAAGAGATGAAGTCGGCGACACTGACTCGTCATCTCCGCAGATGCGTCTGTATGCATGTTTCATACGTATTTCATGATTTGAGAATATTTTTTTTTCCATTTGAATTGGTTCATTTGAAAGAAGACATTTCACTCTCTATAGATATATTTCTTATGTCTGTAAGGCAAGTATACACAAAGTTTTGGAGTTTCACGCTCAAGTTCACAGAGACCGAGACGGCAGAAAGTGCATCCTGTTTGCTTTCATTATTTCACAAAAGCACAACATTTCGTTGTTATTGTGAGTGCACACAAATAAACAGAGTCTTTACAGATTCAAAAGATGTATTACTCTTATCTGTGTGACCAAAAATGAAGACCAGCCATTACCGATTTATGTGACTTCACCAATGTGGATTTTTATGTATTTATTTATTTTTTCTGTGACTAAGAGACTAATGATGACCAAGTTATGAATGAATGAAACGCCTTTGTGTTCAGTCCGCCTCGAATTGTGCTCAGAAACAGTGAGAAACAGCTTCTCTTCTGCGGCTCGGTACAATTTCAACTCGTTATTTTAATTTTTTTGTCTCGAGCAAGAGACTGTACGACATTCACATTACATGATTTAGCTGATTTTTACGTAGAAAGGGCGACAGCGCACCGCATTAAAAGAAATGAACATTGACATTTTCATAACCGTTGGCCAAATTCAAAAATGAAACATCTTTGAGAGCAAGGGGGTCCCCTGGTGTTTCGGGGGCCCTATGCAGCTTGTATACTTTGTGTATAGGGAGGATCGGTTCTGCACCCACATCCTTGCAGATCCACACACTCTTTAGCCTCGTTCAGACTGTCGGCCCAATTCCGATTTTGTGCATATCCGGATGGAATCGGATTTGAATAACTGACTGTCTACACAGCATATCGCAACTGTTCATATCAGAGCGTTTTACAGAATGTGTGTTGGTTTCTATGGCAACGATGCTGCGTTGTTATGTCTTCAAAAAAAAAACATGGAGGGGTCAGCAATGTTGGTTTACAATATTATGACAATTTGTAGCCGCGGCGCTGGACTACTACGTCTGGTAAAGCAGAGGCAGAAACGTAGGAGGCTGGTTTGCTCCGTTTTATTCCGTGCTGCTGTCTCCGCTGGTCTCGAAATTCAAAGAGGTATGTGGATCAGGCCGACTAGCAGTGATTGGTGGACTCGCGTGGTACCCAACTTTGATGAGGAGATGTGGCTGTCAAACCTCAGGATGCGTGCCGAGACGTTCATGGCAATCTTTAACCGTCTACAACCCTTTCTTGCTCGTCAGGACACACACCTTCGGCATCCTGTGTCAGTGGAAAAAAGGGTCACCGTTGCAATATGGTGGCTTGCTACAGGCTCAGGTTACCGAACCCTTGCACATCTTTTTGGGTTGGGGAAGAGCACGGTTTGCATTATCGTGCACGAAGTTTGCAGGGCTCTAGTGTCACTGCAGGGTGAATATATTAAATTGCCAGTTGGAGATCACATGCAGGAGGTTATCCATGGCTTCAAAGCACGGTGGGGCTTTCCTCAATGCGGAGGGGGTCATTGGTGGAAGCCATATTCCCATCGTTGCACCATCGGACAATCACACCAACTATTTTAACAGCAAAGGGTGGCACTCTGTAGTCTTGCAAGCTGTTGTAGACCATCAGTACAGATAAGAATGGTATTTAATACAATGCTTTCTTAAAGTTAATTTTAAGTAATTATATATGGATTTATCATTTTTTAATATCTTTACGTTATATTGCTCACACAACTGGTAGCCAGTGGGCTTATTTAAAGTATAAATTAAATCATATGTATAAATCATGAGATGTATTTACATTTAGTCATTTAGTAGACACTTTTATCCAAAGCAACTTGAATGAATATTTTTTATTTTTATTTTTAATTCAGTATTTATTATTGTTGCTTCAGATTCATGAACATCAGTGTTGGATGGCCTGGGAGCGTTCATGACTGCAGAGTGCTACGGAATTCTGTAATATATGAAAGGGCTGAGAGAGGAACCCTCTTCCCACCTGTAAGTCTTAAGTCTTTCAGATTTTTGTTAACATCATGCAACTCAACTACAATCAGTGGTGGGTAATAACTGATTAATATGCTATCTGGATGACCTAATCAGATTAAGTACTTAAGTACAAAATAACCAAATCTGTGGGATAAGTTAGGTGAAAAGCATTCAAAAATTTTTAAGTACATTGTGTAATCTAATAGACTGCATTACTAACTACAGTTTTCATCATGTAATTTGTAAGCACTGAGTCCAATTTGTCCTTTAAGAACACCTTTGAGAATTTCACATCCAGTGTTGGGGGTAACGCATTACAAGTAACGCGAGTTACGTAATAATATTACTTTTTCAAGTAACTAGTAAAGTAACGCATTACTTTTTTATTTTACAAGAAAATATCTGAGTTACTTTCTTCCCATTTATTGACTGACAGTGCACTGTGTGAACATGATGTTACTGCAGTTCTAGACTAAATTTGATTGTGCATTAATTCATCCCACTCGCAAAAAAACTGATTTAGTATTCATCAAAATGAATTAAAACAGTGAAATGCAAACTCAGAATATGACGCAAACCTGCAATAATTAAATATGTTAAACCAGTGGTTCTCAACTGGTTTGGCCTTGGGACCCATGTTTTCCCATGGTCATCAAGGCGCGACCCACTTTTAATATATATTGTTGGGTTTCCCCCTCTTTACAGATCACGTTCCGGTAGAATCCCCCTCTGTAGAAATCGCAATCGCGTTCCGGTTGAGGTCCTAGCCCGGCACGTGTCCGACAGTTTAACAATATTACCGCCCGAGTCGAGCCAGTCTTTTTGTCCCCTTCTCCCAAATCAGATTATAATACTGTTTCAGCTATTAAAATAGTTTAGTTTTGTATGTAATGGCAAAGTGATTATATTTCGTTTCGTTTTTTTATTAAGTTAATTTAGAAAAATGTTTGGAGCATTTTTTTTTGTCCATTAAATACGTTTTTTCTTTCTTATTGTAATGACCAAGCGGCCAGCGGCAGGCCGGCAGGCTGATCATAGCCTATGTTTGATCAATTTAGCCTTCTCAAATCATCACGATTTGCCTAAAATAAAATATATAGATATAGCCGACTGAAACAGCTCAAGCATATAAGCCCTTTCACACATACAGACTTTTGCGGAAAATTACCGGTAAATTGCCGTAAAGAGATCATGTGTGAACAGGACCTTTTCAAAAATACCAGTAAATTCGTTCCGGCAATTTACCGGTATGAGAAGTTGTAACATTACCAGTAAATTGCCGGAATTCTGCTGTGTGTGAACGCAGAAGGAAAATTACCGGTATGAGCACGTACGCGTTCAGAACGTGGTGACGTAAGACGTCTACTCCGGGCCAATCAAGAGCCGTTGAAATTCAAAATTCAACAGCTCTGGGCCAATCATAACATAAGTCATAAGTCATAAGTCACCTTTATTTATATAGCGCTTTTACCAATACAGATTGTGTCAAAGCACTTAACAGTATCAAATTGGAGGACAGAGTGTCAGTAATATATAATAAGATTAAACATTTAATTTTCAGTTAAAGGCAGTTCATTATTGAATTCAGAGATGTCATTGTCTAGCTCAGTTTAGTTTAAATAGTATATGAGCAATCAAATCGGCGATAATCGCTAGAAATTAGGTGTCCCCAACTGAGCAAGCCAGAGGCGACAGTGGCAAGGAACCAAAACTCCCTCTGTGACAGAATGGAGAAAAAAACCTTGGGAGAAACCAGGCTCAGTCGGGGGTCAGTTCTCCTCTGACCAGACGACACCCACAGTTCAAAAGTTTCAGGTTCTAACGATAGTAGTATTATGTAGTTAGGTATTTTATTATATTTTTAGTTATATTTTTTAGTTTTAATGTATTTTAATCGAGGTCTCCGGGGGTCATCTGGGTGTCCTGGTCTCCGCTGATGATCAGGGCTGCAGACATCATCTCTTGGTGCTGATCCACCATCTGATCATAGGAAAGAAACAGACAAATATTAGCGTAGATGCCATTCTACTTACGATGTAACGAGTACACCGTGTGTTGTGGGAAGTGTTCCCGGTTCCGGTTGATCTAATTAATGCAGCCTAACAATCCTTTAACGGATTTGAATAATAGAAGCGTATTAGGGTGTACGCCAGGGTAAAGAGATGGGTCTTTAATCTAGATTTAAACTGACAGAGTGTGTCTGCCTCCCGAACAGTGTTAGGTAGATTGTTCCAGAGTTTGGGTGCTAAATAGGAAAAGGATCTGCCGCCCGCAGTCGATTTTGATATTCTAGGTATTATCAAACGGCCAGAGTTTTGAGAACGCAGCGGACGTGGAGGACTATAATGCGATAAGAGCTCGCTCAAGTACTGAGGAGCTAAACCATTCAGGGCTTTATAAGTAATTAACAAGATTTTAAAATCTATCCGATGTTTGATAGGGAGCCAGTGCAGTGTTGACAGGACCGGGCTAATATGATCATATTTCCTGGTTCTAGTAAGGACTCTAGCTGCTGCATTTTGGACTAACTGTAGTTTGTTGATCAAGCGTGCAGAACAACCACCCAATAAAACATTACAGTAGTCTAGCTTTGAGGTCATAAACGCATGAACTAACATTTCTGCATTTGACGTTGAGAGCATAGGTCGTAATTTAGATATGTTTTTGAGATGAAAAAACGCAGTTTTACAGATGCTAGAAACATGGCTTTCAAATGAAAGATTGCTATCGAACAGCACACCTAGGTTCCTGACTGATGAAGAAGAATTTACAGAGCAGCCATCAAGTGTTAGATAATGTTCTAGGTTGTTACATATGGGGTTTTTAGGTCCGATAACTAACACCTCTGTTTTTTCAGAATTTAGCAGTAAAAAATTACTCGTCATCCAGTTTTTTATATCGACTATGCATTTCGTTAGTTTCTCAATTTGGTATGTTTCACCGGGCCGCGAAGAAATATAGAGCTGAGTATCATCAGCATAACAGTGAAAGCTAACACCATGTCCCCTGATAATATCTCCCAAGGGTAACATGTAAAGCGTGAAAAGTAACGGCCCTAGTACTGAGCCTTGAGGTACTCCATACTGTACTTGTGATCGATATGATACCTCTTCATTCACTGCTACGAACTGATGGCGGTCAGATAAGTATGATTTGAACCATGCTAAGGCGCTTCCACTAATGCCAACAAAGTTTTGTAGTCTATTTAAAAGAATGTTGTGGTCGATAGTGTCGAACGCAGCGCTAAGATCCAGTAGAACTAATAAAGAGATACAACCACGATCAGATGATAGAAGCAGGTCATTTGTAACTCTAATGAGAGCAGTCTCAGTACTATGATATGATCTAAATCCTGACTGGAATTCCTCACAGATATCATTTTTCTCTAGGAAGGAATATAATTGTGAGGATACTACCTTTTCTAGTATCTTTGACAGAAAAGGGAGATTTGAGATCGGTCTATAATTAACTAGGTCTTTGGGGTCAAGTTGTGGTTTTTTAATGAGAGGCTTAATTAATAACAGCCAATTTGAAGGTTTTGGGGACATATCCTAATGACAATGATGAATTAATAATAGCCAAAAGAGGATCTATGACTTCTGGAAGCAGCTCTTTTAGTAGTTTCGATGGAATCGGGTCTAACATACATGTTGTTGGTTTAGATGATTGAACAAGTTTATACAATTCTTCCTCTCCTACAGTAGAGAATGAACGGAATTGTTCCTCAGGGGATCTATAGTGTGCTATCTGATGCGATACTGTAGCTGACGGCTGCAAGGATACAATTTTATCTCTGGTAGTATCGATCTTGGAAGTAAAATAGTTCATAAAGTCATTACTGCTATGCTCTTGGGAAATGCCAACACCTGTTGATGCTTTATTTTTCGTTAATTTAGTCACTGTATTGAATAAATACCGAGGGTTATGTTTGTTTACTTCTAGAAGAGACGAAAAGTAATCAGATCTAGCAGTTTTTAATGCTTTTCTGTAGGATAGGGTACTTTCCCGCCAAGCTAAACGAAATACCTCTAATTTAGTTTTCCTCCAGCTGCGCTCCATTTTCCGGGCTGCTCTCTTTAGGGCGCTAGTGTGCTCATTATACCACGGTGTTGGACTCTTATCCTTAATCTTCCTTAAGCGTAAAGGAGCAACCGCATCTAAAGTGCTAGAAAAGAGAGAGTCCATAGTTCCTGTTACATCATCTAGTTGTTCTGAGCTATTGGATAAACTGAGGAACTGAGATAAGTCAGGAATCTTTTGTGGTGGAGGTAATGGTTCTTTGTAACAAGAAGTTTATCATTAACGCTTGTTTCTTTGGATAACGTTATATGGAGCACCATTACTTCAAACGAATTATACTTGAAGCCCGACCTTTGAGAGATACTGAAAATATTTCTATAAATTGTAGCAACACCTCCCCCTTTACCTTTTGGACGCGGTTCATGTTTGAAACAGTAATCTTGGGGTGTAGACTCGTTTAAAGTAATGTAATCATCTTGTTTTAGCCAGGTTTCTGTCAGACAAAGCACATCAGTGAACATATCATTTACAAAAAGTGCTTTTGAAGAAAGGGATGTAATATTCAATAAGCCAAGCTTTATCAAGTCTTTATCTGTATTATATTGTTTTTTTTATTTGTTGAACATCAATTAAATTGTTACTATTACATTGGTTTGGATGTTTTCTGTATTTTCTAGTTCTTTTTCTAGTTCGGGGAACAGACACAGTCTCTATAGAGTGATATCTAGGTGAAAAAGTTTCTATGTGCTGAGAGTTAACTGACTTCTGTGACGTGAGGCGGCTAGCAGACGATCGGTTTAGCCAGTCTGTCTGCTTCCTGACCTGGGCTCCAGTTAGTCAAGTACAAACTCTAAGACTATGTGCCATATTTCTAGAGAGAAGAGCGGCACCACCCCAGGAGGGATGAACACCATCTCTTTTCAACAGGTCAGGTCTGCCCCAAAAACTCATCCAATTGTCTATAAAGCCTATGTTATTTTGCGGGCACCACTTAGACATCCAGCCATTGAGTGACGACAGTCTGCTATGAATCTCATCACCCCGGTAAGCAGGGAGGGGACCAGAGCATATTACAGTGTCTGACATCGTACTTGCAAGTTCACACACCTCTTTAACATTATTTTTAGTGATCTCCGACTGGCGAAGTCGAACATCATTAGCGCCGACGTGGATAACAATCTTACTGAATTTACGTTTAGCATTAGCCAGCACTTTTAAATTTGCCAAGATGTCAGGCGCTCTGGCTCCTGGTAAACAATGGACTATGGTGGCTGGTGTCTCTATTTTCACGTTCCGTACAATAGAATCGCCAATAACTAGAGCACTTTCATCAGGTTTCTCAGTGGGTGCTTCACTGAGTGGGGAGAACCTGTTTGATGTTCTGATCGGAACGGAAGAGTGGTGTTTTGACCCGCGACTACGCCGCCTCAATGTCACCCAGCTGCCCTGCTGCACGGGCTCAACCGAAACCGAACAATGTACAGGACTCCCTGAACTAGTCGCATCCAAAGCAGTATCTACAGCCCTCACATTCTTACTATCCTCAACTAAAGTTTGGATGCGTGTCTCTAATTCTAAAACCTTCTCTGTCAGCCTAACTATTTCCCTGCATTTATCACATGTGAATCCCTCGCTGCTGACAGAGACAGATAAACTATACATGTGGCAGACAGTGCAAACAACAATAGCAGGAGAAGAAGCCATTACTCACCGTGATTGATGAATAACACCAACTTAACTTACCACTTACCACTGTTGTTTGATGAGCTTGTGAAAAACGGAGCGAGGAAAAAATAAAAATAAATAAATAATAGGCGCGAAATGCAAATGGAACCGCGAGTGACAAGCTAACGGGCTAACAAGCTGCACTCGCGGTTTTAAAAGCGAACGATCAAATTAGTTAGATTAGTTTGAAGGATAGCACCTGAAATATGGTGGGAATTAAATTATATGTTATCACTTTAGAAAAAAAAGGAGTGAAAGTAAGGTAGAGATTCAATAAAATGCGAAGCTACACGGAGCTACAATCACAAACCTCTCAGCAGCGTGCAACAGACTGAAGCAATCGATCTCAGAGAGCAATCGATCTCCAATCGATAACATTCTGATGCAGATGACGCATTTACTCTGCACTGTGTTTGAAGTCGTGCGACGTCTCTGGGCCAAAAGAAGCATCATGAACGTGAACATTTGGCACAAAAATGAAAACATAAACAAAAACACTGATCGCGTTTACCTGTCCATGTTTACAAACACAAACACCGTGAGGCGCAGCCGTTTAGAGGTCATTTCCGTTTTATGATGTCACAGAATTTACCGGTAATTTAAAACCGATGTGTGAATGGTGCTTTACCGGAAAAATGACGGAATGCTGTTGCCTGTGTGAACAGCGCAGTTTTGAATTTACCGGTAAAGTCGTTCTGGTAATTTAACGGCAATTTACTGGTATTACTGTGTGAAAGGGCTTAATGTTTAAACGTTAAACCTAGATAAATGTGCACTGCATCAAACGCAAGACATGGAGGCACCAGCGCAATGAATTGCATTTTTTTTCAATGGAAACACCTTAAAAGACGCCATAGTTTTTGTTCATAAAGGTAAGAGTGATAAATCATTCGGAACTGTAAAGGGTCTACTCTTATTTGTGTGCACTCACAATATCAACAAAACGTTGTGCTTTTAAGAAAATGATGTGCTTTCTGCCGTCTCCTCTTGAACAGGAGCGCTTCACAAAAATGAACCGAAAGTCAGCGAATACATGCCTCACAGACATGATAAATATATCTACAAAAAGCTCTAAATTACTACTTAACGAAATAAATCAAATCGACAACAAAAACTCTTTCATTATAATCATAACCCGTGAAGATGCACTTCTCTCTAAAGGCACGTCTAATGAGGAGACGGCGAGTCAGGATCATCATCTTCATCTTTGCAACACTGACACAGAAAACATTAGCTTATTAGTAAAAAATTCAAATATCTCCTTACTATTTCCCCCGGACACATTCATGGTAATTTTGCGGCAAGCTTCAGCCTATTGCGTGTATTTGAAGCAGAACTCTTCATCTGCGCTGACGGCGCTGTCTGCTGCTGCGGGACTCTAAACACCGCCGAGACGCTCTTCACAGTTGTGGCACGGTCTCGTGTTGCTTCCACCAGCGCGGCATTTTTTTTCAATCACTAATTGATGGATGTCTAAAATAAAAAAATAAAAAGCCTAAAACAGGCCCGAGGCCCGGCCCGTGAGACGTGAAAATTGGCCCGATCGAAGCCTGGCCGTCAGTCCCGGGCTGAAATGCAGGGCTCTAGCGTTCCCCTCGGTAGAAATCACATTTCGCCCTCGGGGGGCAGGCACTCGATCTTTACTTAAACTGCATATGACAGAAGTGTCAACAGCTTTCATGCACGTCTTTTAAAATAAAAGTTTCGCATAAGAAAAACATTTAGAATTACGTTTTTTTTGTTGTTGATGTCATTTCTTTGGCCGTACACTCCGCGACCCACTTTAGATAAACTAACAATTGTGCTTCATTGTTTTTTTTCTTTATTGCTGTAGAGTGTTGAACCTTCTTCTCCTGCGTTCTAATGTGCAGATGTGAATTTACTTTTCCTTCAGCCTGAGGTTTATACACTTTTTGGTGTGAAAGGGCTTTTACATTTGCTATAAATAGAACTTCTTGTATTAAAAACAATCAAGCCCTGCTCGTATTTAAAAAGTAACGCATTACTTTCCATAAAATGTAACTAAGTAACGTAATTAGTTACTTTTTTAGGGAGTAACGCAATATTGTAATGCATTACTTTTAAAAGTAACTTTCCCCAACACTGGTCACATCCAACTCAACACATTATTAATATAATATGCTGTGATATTAAACTCTGATTTACACATACATGCACATAATATATATTCATCAGTTGTGCAGCACACTGAAGACATTTGTGGAGCAACAGTGCCGATCATGCTCCTGGGTCACCCAGCCTACCCTTTGCGAAGTTGGCTCATGAAGGGATATGCTGAGACAGGCAACCTAGCTGAAGACCAGCGGCTCTTCAACTACAGGCTGAGCAGAGCTAGAATGACTGTTTATTTGGGAGACTGAAGGGGCGCTGGCGTTGTCTAAATAAGAGACTGGATGTGGACATTGTGAATGTTCCTGCAGTTGTCACTGCATGTTGTGTGCTTCACAATATTTGTGAGATTCAGGGTGAGGTGGACACACAGTGCCTCCAACAGACTGATGCACTACAGCCAGAGGAAGCAGTTGGTTCTGTCAACTGTGCAGAGACAGAGAGAGTGAGAGTGAGGGAAGCCCTGACATGCTATTTTAGGCAAACATGTTAAGTAGTGCTTTTCATAGATCAGTTATGTTCCACTGAGAACTGCTACGGTACTATAAGAGAAGACATTTCAGAAATTCAGTTCAGAAATTATTCTGCCAAGTAGATCAGAATAAATTCACTACTAGTAGTAAACAACTAGCAGTCATCAAGAATTTAATGTTGATAATAACATTGAAGACATTGTATGATTATTCCTTAAAGATAAGGTTTTAGTAGTAGTAGCCTATTACGTTCTGCCCAATGTCTTCAAGTGAAACCAAACTTTTATTTTGACGGGTTGTCGTGAGGATAGTTTTTCTCAAATGAAACGCTCGAATGCTCATGAAGTGACTCTCAGAGCAGTTTTGGAGATGTTGTTCATGTATTTATGTTCTCATTTAGTGAGACGACAAACGTTAATATCACCGCAAGCGTTGCGCGCTTCTGTATGAGTAAACAAACCCGTGCGTCTGCTCCATTCATTAACACAGAGACACACAGAAGTCATATTTAAATAGACGTTTTGCGGCTTAATATTTACAAATAGGAGTGGGAGTGTGCTCACTTGTGTGTGTGTGCTTACGTTTGTTTGTTTGTTTTTGTGTGTGTGTGTGTGTGTGTGTGTGTGTGTGTGTGTGAACCGGGGCGGAACTCCGCTGTGCGCGCGATACAGAGAGCGCGACCATGTAACGTAGAGACAGAAATGACTTGCCGATTTCCATTGGGAAGCTTCTTAAAAATAAATTTTCCCTGAAGCAAACCCGGTGGCTTCATAGCTGCATCCATGTTAGCACGTCACGTTTGATGTGGTAATTTCACAGTAGACATACACACAGGTTCGAAGACTCGTTCTCGCCCCCTACAGTGCAATTCGGGCAGGTGTACATCCGCGCTAAAATATCAAGGTGAAAGTCATCACAGCTTGCGTAGAAGAGACCCAGCTCCCAACCCAACTTTGAGAATAGATTAACGCCGATATTTTTTTAATCGCCCGATAAGAGTCTCACGTTAACGCAGCACGTTAACGCCGATAACGGCCCACCACTATTAAATTGTAAAGTATAAATTAGATAATTTGAATACAAGTATATATTGTATCAATTTGTATAAACTGAGTGCAAAAATGACACTTTCAGTGCAACTTTCAAATAAAAGTTAAACTTTGGCACCTTTTATGAAAATAACTGTACCAATGTTTTGATATTTGTAACATTAACATTTTCAAATATTTAACAAAGAAAATCGTGTTTTAAACTGCATACCTGTTAACTTCAAAAATGGTTTTAGTGATTGTCTGGTTCAAAGTGACTGCAGAAGTGGGGCCTCTTCAAGATCCCTTAGAGGAAAACGCCACCGTTTTTCCATTCTAATATGTTCTTCCCTCAACTTAGACGAGTTGATACCTACCTCTCCCGTCTCAGTGCATGCACTTAATCACTATTAAGTAACTATGCTAGCGTTTAGCTTAGCACCATTCATTCCTTAGAATCTAAACAGGGAAGCTACCAAACACTTCCATGTTTTCCCTATTTAAAGAGGGTTACATGAGTAGTTACACGGGTAAGTATGGTGACAAAATAAAACATGGCGATTTTCTAAATGGATAAAAAATGATAACTATAATGTATGGCGGAAGAGCACTTCGACCTCGGCGCAGTAATTTCATCATGCGCCGAGGTCGAAGTGCTCTTCCGCCATACATTATAGTTATCATTTTTTATCCGTTTAGAAAATCGCCATGTTTCGCCGAAGTACTGTGACATGCTCTTCCGCCATACATTATAGTTATCATTTTTTCACACGAAACAACAGTAATAAGGTTAAGGTGTCTTATTTTAAATAGCAGCAGTGAATCAATGACCGGTAAGTTGAAAAAATCAAATGTTGAACACACAACGTATTTGTCAGTGACTGGTGAGTATCTTCAATTACAGTATGGGCAATTAAATATGCCTGTGTAAGTCACAGAATAGTTTTTTTTTTTCTTTTCGTTCTGCACAGGGGACAATCTTACCCCTTTAAATAATTTGACATGTTGTAAACAACTAAATCAGCAAATGTTTCTATTTATTTCTTATAATAACACATTGACTGAAACCTCACCATCCTGAACATGTTAGCATGTTATATCTAAATATGTTAGTGTAAAAGTAAATGCAAATTGTACACACACACACACACATATATATATAAATAATACATGATGGGGTAAGATATGCATTTTTTTACTTTTACACAGAAACATATTTGGATTGGATTTTGAATCCTGAACACGTTTTAGCCTACACACACACATACATATACACACACACACATATATATATATAGTGTGATTAGCTATTCTTGAGAAGTTTTTTTTTTTTTCTCACCCACCTGCATCTTCCTCAATCAATGACATTAATACTAGTACCATCGCTAGTATCACCGCTAGCTTCACCCTCGGCCAGTGGTTGTTCCTCTTCAGACGCAGCACTGTCCATTACAATGTGAAAAATGGACATGTGAAAAAATGGACTAAAGCTCAGCCAAACTTTAAACATTTTATGAAAGGAGATTAACCCTCTGGGGTCCGAGGTCATTTTGGGGCCCTTGAGATGTTTTGACATGCCCTGATATTTGTGCTTTTTTCAGCTACTTAAAGCATACTATTGACCAACATGTAATTTTTTTTGTATTCAGCACAAACTGTGCTACAATAATATGTGACCAAGATGGATGTACATGTTTGCATTTTTTAGAAAAAAAATATTATGTGTGGTTAGTACGTTTTGGGAAAAAAAATGTAGCTGAAATAAGGCCTTAAAACCCACACTAAATTGTTGATTAGGGAGATCAGCTGTCAGCTTTTTATACAAGTACATCCATCAGACAGGATAAAGTGCTGTCTCTTTTTCCCCACACAGGGCATCAGTGAAGGTACTTCAGGACCTGTCACACTGTCATTTTGATGATGACGCTGTCAGTAACCATTAGGCACCTCTTCGTCCTGTTTTTCTTCTTCTCATATCTCATCTCATATCTACTGTCAAGCTGTTCCACAAGGTTTCTGAATCCTGTTTGGACGATGCAAATAAACTCTACAACAGCCCTGTTAAGTCTTTTTTGGAGTTGTTTTTACATCATCTTGGTGCTGAAAGTACTTCTGGAATAGTAGTTAGTTCTTTTCTGTGAGTGTCAAAAGGATATTGAAATTACATATGAAGTATTAGCTGTCGTGCATCAACAGTGAATGATCAATATTTATAACATGTATTAATCTTGGTTAATGTTAGGTTTGTTACACTTACTAAAACAAGTCACACAGGGTATATTCTGGCAAACTGTTTACCAATCACGATTCAGAAAACTGTGGCACACGCCACCTACCAACACACGATGGGTAACTCGCAAAGCACAATGTTCCTTCTTGTTTTCCCAGCACGATAGCATAGAAATGAATTTAAAGTACGAGGCTTGAGAATTAACAAGTGGGGCAACAGTTAAAAAATGTCAAAGTTAAAGTTCATGCAAAAAAATATTAATAGACTAATTTCAGTCAAATATTTATGGTTTATAGCAAAATCCAGTGTTAAAGTAGAGTGCAAACAATCATATTTGGAACATTAGAATATATTAATATGCATGGTCACTTCCATGTATTCATTCCAGGGCGAAACACCCGGTGCTGTGCCGTGAGCTTTTAATCTTTACCTGCAGATTTAAATAATAATTTTCAGCTTTAAATAGAGTTTTCCTCCCGTTGTTATGTAACAAACGTGTATTTTCTCTGTTTCCAGTAAGGATCAGATAACAGGAACGATCATGTTTCAGAATTATAATGAAGTAAGAGAGTGGATATAGCAAGAAAAATGGGATTAGATCAGGAAACATATATACCTACAGTCCCATTAACAGTAACACCTCCATGGTCATTTCTCTCAGTATCTGTTGGTTTATATCTAGGTGAAATAGTCATCTATTCAAAGATACAGGAAATTTACCAGTGGTGGTGGAGTATAGGATTCAAACATTGTATCAGAATTATGTAGCAATATATACAGATGGATCCAAAGATCCTACAGGAAGAACAGCATATGCATTTACCATTCCATCTTTACAAGTATCTATCAATAGGAGAACATCAGATCACCAGGCAGTTTATACAGTTGAGTTAATAGCATTTGCAACAGCTCTGACTTATATGATGTCTAAGATTCTGTATATAATAATTTTATAATTGAAAAACATGCAGTGGTATGTATAATGACTAAAATAATTTGTAGAACTCTTCAATACATTTGGTAAATGTTTTTTATTTACCAAATGTATTGTGGGGGGCTAGATATAGATATGAAATAAAAAATTTAAAAAAATTCAGTGTGGTACAAATTTTTTCAAGGCACTTCAGTCTCTATAACTTTTTATCTTTTTGAGCATTATCAACTCTGGATGATGGATAGTAAAGCCCAAAGGGTCTTCTTTCCAAAGATACCAAAACTGAAGTCAGGAACTGTTCTAATTTAAAGTTAGGTAGGTCATTTTCAGCTGTGAGTCCCAATATAGGGAGTGCTAGCTAACAGGTTAACAAATAGAATATAAAGTATAAAGAGATAAATTATTTATTATTATTATATATATTTATTTATCTATCTATTTATTTATTTATTTGGTTTAAGTTTCTGTTAGTCACTCTGGGCCACATTCCAGCATAGTGGGTGGCGGTAATGCACCTTAACGTTGGATGCCACCCGCCATAAAACAAGATGAAGATGTAACCCACGCAATTTGAATGCAGTGCACTTTTAACATTGCTCAGTCAGAACCATGAGTTTATCAGCATATGAAAATGTTATAATGAACATGTATGAAGATGGACACACAGATATGGAAATATTTATCAGAGCTTGGTATGCAGAGGGGGAATTCAGAGCGAAATATACGGAAATTCTGCTCTGAAAGAGGTCTTAAAAGAAAATGCGTCTCCGAAGATGAACTGGAATTGGCGGTTTCGCAAACTGTTGTAGAGGTGAGAATTTTTTTTTTAATCGCTTACTATTTGAACAAATATTTAAAACTCTATTAAAACTCTACAGATAGTCGTTCATTTAAAATGTATTGTACATTTATAACCCTAAAATTGCTGCATTATGATACAGTGCTGTAATGTACAATAGTCACAGAAGTACCTACTCTACAGTAATTGGGTCATTCTATAATTAGGGGTACATTTCAGGTCAACAAAAAAGTGAAGAAATCAGTGTGCTTTTCTGCAAAATAATCTAGTTGTTTCCATAATATACCCCCATATTGTTCTAAATTCATTAGTTGCCAAGCTTAAGCTCAAATTACTTTTTAAATATTTAAATGAAAATAAATATTTGATTCATTATTTTGTCAACTGTGTTACAGACAAAAGTGGTGTCATAGAAGAAATAAATGAAGTACTACACATTTGATAAAACATTTGTTTGAAAGTTATTGAGTCTATTCACCAGGGGTTTTGAGGTTGTATGTCTAACTGATTTAAAAAATATGAATTTTAAACTGAATAACGGATATTCTTTGGTATACTATCAAGGATGGATATTTTTTCAACATAATTCTCCAATACACTGAATCTAGAGTTATTCAACGTCTTTATGTAATACTGTTCACTCTAGAGATGTCCTTTTTATCATTTTTATAAAAATTTTGCCTACAATTAAAGATTTATGACACAAAAATCACACGTAACACAATTGACAGATAAAGTAACACAGTTGACAGAAGTAACACGGTTGACAGGATGCATTAGGAGAAAAAGAGAAACCTTTCTTTAAAATAAAACCTTTTTATTTTGACAAGTGTCAGCAACAAGTAATTAATTAACTCTCTTGAAACAATGGAGAAAACAAACAAAAACTTAAAAAAATGCTGTTAATACTACATTAGTCTCATTCACAAAACAGTCCTTTCCAACTCATCCTACTTGTAGTCTATTTCATCTTCCAGTTTCTTTTGTCCTTTCGTGTTCCTTTTGATTTCCGACAGTTCACATTTCTGAGATTTTGGACCATATGTCTCTGTCGATCTCCACATGATCTCTACGTGAGGTCACAAAAGTTGGAGGAGGAATCATCCTGATGACGTCATCATGCAAATACCATAGGACATCATCCCGTGTTGGCCAGAAAAAGCGGTTGACTCCAATCCGGTGCATACATTTGACTTCGACATGCGTTTCAGTCACCTCTTGAATAATGCCAGGATAAATATCGTCATCATATTTGAGAGAACACCACTTGCCAATGATGTCTGAGTTTTGCCAAGAAATTTCAGGCAGGTCTTCACTGTTATTCTTCTGTGTGGGTGCTGTTGCCTGAACCTCAAAGGTAAACGTTTTGGGGTCATCACATTGACACTCCAGGGTCTGTCTCGTTGAGCAAAGGCAGCTCACATCTCGGTAACTGATTTTTCTTGGGGTAATTGTTACCACTTGGTGAATGCGCATGGTTGATGGTACCACCGGGAGACTATGTGGCATATTCTTTGTGGCTTCATCTACATTGTCCTCATTTATGTAGAACAGTTTTACTGAGGTCTGTGCATCCACCAGTGCATTGAAGAAGATCTCAGCATTTGGGATGTCTTTCCCATGGCTGACAAGTCGGTCAGCAGTCCTTTTGAGGAGGCCTCCAACTCCATCTGGAGCACCCTTGCCGTGGCTTGCCTCAAAAAAGTTCCAGGTGCCTGCTTTGAACCCATATTTCTGCAGCTTAGTGCAAAACATATAGAAATTGCCTTTTTGTCTGTATTGTGTGCATGGCCCATCGCTGAAGAAATGCACCACAGTCACATTGGGATAGGAAGCCTTGACCAGATCGAGGATTGGGGAAAGATGGGTCCATATGGCTGCTGGGCCTTTCTCTTTTGATGAGCTGATTGTGCCAAAGCACACATGTTCTTCCACTCCACCAACATGTAGAACTCCAGTGTGAAGTGTTGCCTGCTGCTGGTTCGAAGCGAAGTGTACAGCTTGTATTTCAGAGGAGTACTTACAAGCATAGTTTTCTGAGAAATCTACATGAATTAAGCATTCATGATCTTTCATACTTCTCCTTAGTTCCTGGTGGTAGGTGAATTGCCGTTTTATGTTAAATAGATGTCTTCTGAAGTTTTTAAGTTGGCACTGGAAGAGCTCAAGCAGGTTCTCCAAAGTCGTCTCCGTCGTCTTTTTCACTGTTGTTTTGACAGACACTTTCTCCTTTTCACCATCCTTGTTCTTTTTCTCTCTGAGAACATTCTCTGTTGTCCACTGTGTGAAAAAAACACTTGCTTGCAAATCCCCCTCAGTTGCAACTGGAAAGTCTCTAACTTTGCAGTTGGGACATTCATTGTACATGCAGTCCTTCAAGTTTGAGTCACAGCATATTGACTCTGCCATGTTCTCCAAATCAGTGCTTCCAATGAGTCGGAGAGAATGTAGCTTTTCTACAAGAAAACAGAGATTCTCATGTACCTTGCAGAGGCAGGTCTCTCTGTCTGCAATGGATGGCTGGACCACCCAGAAAGGCCGCATACGGCAGAACAAACTGTAGCAAATGCTGTTGTTGGGGCTCTCTAGGAGGAATTTTCTATGCAGGTTTTTCATGGTGTCATTTAGGAACCTTTTCTGTTTCTTTATCTTTCCTCTTGTTATTGTTTGCGCTTTTCCAGCTGTTAGGCGACTGTTGTCATCCCTTGTCCAGAAGGACATAACTTTGTCATGCTGTTTAAAACATAGGGATCTGTACTTCATCTTGTTGGAGATTATGGATATCTCACAGTGGTTCTGCTGTTTTCTCGAAACTCTCGTTTCTCGAGTCTCCTGAATTTTTTTTTTCAACTTATATTTTTTCAAAATTCTTCCTGACACTACAGCTGCAATTACCTGTCTAGATTTCTTGTGTTTGGTAGAGGCGTACTTTTTGCGGATGTTGTCCACTAGGGCATGGTGGAAAACTAACGTTCTGTGCACTTTTTGATCTGGGTGAGTCTGAATCTTTCTGTAGCCTTGCAAATCTTTTTCTGTATTTGTCTGTTTGTCTTTTCTGTTGTTTGAGTGATTCCCTCAAAGCCTGAATCTCCCTGTACAATTTTGACTCCCTTCTCTGCACTTTCTTCCTTCCAGCAATTCTCTGTCTGAAATCATACACAAAGCATTACTTCATTGATCATGTGTTTTCATTTATGCTCACTGGACAGAATAAGGATGACCAGCAATTACTCTAGTCTTTTCAACATAATTTCATAATCAAATCTATTGTTAAAACTGTTTTCTGCATGTTGTTCACAAAACCTCTACCTTGACATCTGAGGCTGTGGATCAGCTTCAGAACTCAGGGGTGGAGTAACCTGTTTCTCTATCACTTGCTTTCTCTCTCTGGACTGGTGTTGGGCTTTTCTCCAATATGCTCGTTTCCTTCTCTTCTCCCTCTCACTTAAATCTTTCACTTTCTTCACCTTTCCTAGCTTTTTGTCCTCATGCCACGCCACTCTATGTTTTTGTAAATACGCAGCCCTTCTCTCAGGATCAGCATCACGCCGAGCCCTGTACTGGCGCTGCTTCTCTGCAGCAGATAACATAATTTCCCTAAAACAAGATTAAGAGCACTTTATAGTTTTTCAACCTTGCTTGATAGGGATCGCATTAAATAAATGTCAGCAGAAACCCACCATTCCAAACCATGAAATCATATAAAAATGAACCATACTTCATGAAATCCTTGTTTGTTGATATATGTATATTTCTGGAGATAATATAGATTTTGCTGAAAAGCTATGGAATGCTCCTTTAATCGAGTGTAATGATTTATTCAGTGCAATATATAGATAATATTATAGTGTTAAGATTAGTTAAATTAATCCCTTAATGTGAATCACATGTTTTTATAAAATAACTATTACCATGTAATTACACTTATTCATATTTTACCATGTCATTCCTGTGTTATAACAATAGTTAATGTATGTTTTTATCAACAATACTCAATATAGGCATAAACTATGACAAGAAACCCAGCCAACATTGTCAACCGTGTTAATCCCTGTCAACCGTGTTACACTTGATGGGTAACACAGTTGACAAGTAACACAGTTGACATTTCTTCCATTTTAGGGCCTTGTGCTAACTGTAGACCTTGAACATGTCCCCACATTACCTTGATCAACTAGTGTTTTTATACATTTTATCTACATTTTTGTAAATATAATATCTAAAGTAAGTACACACGACCATGTTGATAACACAGTTGACGAGCAATTCATCTACTCTATGTGTAGACCATAATAATGATTAAAAATTGAAGAGGAGGAGTAGAAACTTACCACACTGTATTTAAAATTCCCGCCACTGAAGGTCGTGACATCACATGATGTTGGACATGTGACTTTGGAACAAACCATTGCTGATTTATAGGGGTTTTGTCAATGGGTAACACGGTTGACAAAGATTTCTTGGACACACACAAAGTTAATAATTTAATAGATATAAACAAGTGAATTAGTTTTTAAAATACATTTGCCTTGTTTTAATGATTATTTTAACAAATAATGATGAAAATAATATACAAAAACATGTATTGTAGTGTTAATTTGAAAGGCAAAACTTGACTTTTAGCAAATCGGACAGCACAAAAACTGTTATTTCCAGTACAGCATATGCATTTTCTCCCAATTAACTTTTGTAACTGGTTGACTTTTATGCATGAAATAAAGAGGAATGTGCCCAAATATAAAAGTGATCATTGCTTGAAGTGAATATTCAGTAAAAGTGATAAATACAACCAATGGACTTGAAATGTACCCTTAATTATAGAATGACCCATTTAATAAATAAATGTCATTAACTCTTTACTACTGTACCGATAAAATACAGGCTTACAGTCTAATTAAATTCATAGTTCACGTCTTTAGATTGTAGTGAGTGAGCCACTTTAGTTTGGCATCCTCTGTCATATTACGGTCTTTATTTATTACATGGTTCATTTTTTTTTTCCAAATACATCTGCAGTACCAATGAAAGGTTTACATATTCATTATGTGCTGTTATCCTGTTTAAAACTTAAGACACCTTCAAAATTTCTCATGTTATCACAGTTTATTCGCTGTAGTTTAGAAAATGATAATAAAATATAACAAGAACTCAGGGTTAAACTGTGTCAGAACAGATCTTAATATTGTCAGATAACTTTGATAGAAAGTATAACAAAACATGGCCAGGTCAAACTCTGGTCATTTTTGAACGCGATGCTACTGGTCTAATCGGATTCAATGATCTATGCTAAGCTATGCTAAAAGTGCTCTCGCCAGATCCGGAGATCGGCTGAATGGATTCAAAAACGGTAAAACTCAACTTATTAACTCTGGGGGAGTTGGAGAATGAGCCTATTTCCAAAAAAAGTGGAGTGTTCCTTTAAGTACAAAATTTGAATTTAGTTTTTCAGCCATTTTGACAGCCCTAAATGACAGGTAGGTATTTGTGAATGAGCATCTGCTAAATGCCTTACACGTAAATGATGTAGATCACTTTAAACATGAGCTGTTTCATAATAGAAGCCCAATAGAAACCATTACAGAAGTTCCAATGGTTTCCATTAAAATACCATTATAAACCATTAGCTTTTTCCAGTAAAACCATTACAAAATTCCTTTTTTTAGTGTGTTTTGGGCATTTTTCCAAAAGGATTTAACATCCCACCAATAGAATCCATCACATACCAGTAGACACCATTATAGTTTCCATTAAAACCAATACAATTCCCATTAAAACAATTACATTTTCTATTGTGTTTTGGGAAGGGTTCTATTGTTTTTTTTTTCAGCAGGGATCATATTTTGGTTCACATGTTTTGATTTACTATGATTTTGTACAGGTCAGTTGGAGATTCAGACACCAGAATGTCTCACACTGTCATTCCTGTGAACTCTTCAACGCTCGTCATCCATTTTCAACCAGCAACACAAACAGCTCCTGATACGACGGTGACCAATGCTCCTGTGCCTGTTTATGTACAGCAGGTAGCGGGAGCTTCACATCTTCATGGATTTCAGGCATTTCTGAAAGGACAACCGAAAGCCCTCGGGGTGAGAAATGTCTCATAAACCAAAATAATTGGTTTTTATTTGTGCATGTCAGTGTGAGGTAAGAAATGTACTTCAATTTAAAATGAGTAGTACACACATTAACAACGCATACACAAATATTGTGATTTATTGTCTTGGTGACAGAGCAGGAAACACATCAGTATGAGATCAGGTTTATCATTTACAGAATAAACCGTAAACTTTGCAGTGGATCAGTCACAGAGAAGAATGTTGTAGGAGTTGCAAACTGTCAAAATAATGGGAAGTAATCCAATCTTACACATCTACAAAAACGATGACATTCATACAATGATAATTCCACACTTGCGGAATATATTTTTTGGGGGGGTTATTTTTCAAGTACAATCATAAATAAAAAACTACAGCTGCTGTAAATGTACCGTTTCGACCCGAATATAATACAATGTTTTATCTTGGAAATGCATCTGAAAAAATGCGGTATTCAGGGTCTACATTTTGACATGTCAGTAATGCACCCACAACAATAGGTGGCGCCAAGTACGCATAAAACGAGTGTGCCAAGAAATACGTAATGTAGGCTAATGTGTGTTGTAATAATGTTAGAAGATTGCGAATGAAAAAAGAAAAGGATGGGATTCCCTGATGGGAACAAACTTCCTCTGTAAGTGATATTAAAACGTGAGACAGTACCCAGATTTGAAGACTACAATAAGATTTCACTTCTACTGATAATGACATTTTGGTAGGCTACTATGAGATGGATAGACTAATTGTTATATAATTCTGATGGGCTACCTGTTATTTTTATGGTATATCAAAAAGTGTATATTTTTAAATGTGATTGTTAGTACATTTAAGTATTTACCATACATTTGAGTATTTACCATACATTCAAAACAAAAATTAAAATGGGAAAAAATATGCAATATGAATTTATCTTAATAAAACACAAGATTTGGTTTTCAAAATGCCTTTTCCGAAAGGTACATCTTGAAAAAGGGGGGTCATCTTAAAATCAGGGTCATCTTATTTTCGGGTCAGTATGGTATATTGTATATTTTATATTGTTCCCTCTTTATGAAAGACTCTCTCATGCTACTCGCACATTTTCTGCGTTCTTTTTGTCCCTCACAGACGGTCCAGATAATGATCGGTCTGATGACTCTTCTGTTTGGCATTGTGTCTGCAGTTTATGCAGATCTTATCTTTGTCTTTAGTGGTTTTCCTTACTGGGCATCTCTCATCGTAAGAAACTCTTATACAATTAAGTGTTCTGTCTTTTATAAAACAAAACTTTTTACAAAACAACATATTCCAACGCAAGCTTAAATTTTTGTCTTTCTCTCTCTTCTCAGTATATTATTGCTGGCTCACTCTGCATTGCTGCAGAAAATAACATTAACTCACCCTCCAGTTTGTGTTTGGTATGTACACAGCAGTTTTACTTTTAAGGGTCCAAGCACCGCGCTGGAAGTACAGAAACAGTTTTTACTGATTTTATTAACTGCTCTAAAAGTATATGGGAATCAACGACCATAATTGATAGAGACCCTAAACTTGTTAGGAAGGTCCCAAACATGTGTATCTATTCAGAAGCACAGACACACAACACTAGGTGGCGCAATAATAATACGGTTTGCATTTTTGAGTAATTGTTATAAACAATTTCTTTTTTCCCTTGAATCCTTAAATATATAATAACAATTTAAATTCTTTATATAAAAATATCCGCCATTTTGAATTTTCAAAATGGGGGGGGTGGAGCGGTCATTTTTATCTCCAAATGAACGCAACACCAAAACTTAATGAAACTTGATATACCTAGACTATCAATATATTTAGAAACTTCACACAAAATTACATAAATGTCGCACCTATAGGAGGCACTACAACTCCTCAACAGTGTAACTGTAGGATATGTAAAGTTGAAAATTAGGTTATTTATATTAGGGATGCATTGATCAAACTTCATTATCTTCAGAGCTTTTCACCGAATCATTTAAAAAACTTTTTTTTTTAAGTTTTAACATAAATATATTACTATGATATAGTAAAATGTACTTGTATGATATAGTAGTAAATACTACTACTACTACTACTACTACTACTACTATGATTTGTCAGGATTATCATTTAACCCAAATATTTTTCATCCAAGTTTTAATATCAAATATACAGTTTTGTCATGCATAATCTTATTTGACAAAAATAAAAACGGCAATCATTTTTGTTGTAAATTATGTTATTTTATATTATAGTTTATTTTAAAAGATTGATTAAATTGTTAAAGTTTTATTTACTAATTTCATTAGAGTTTTTCATGATAAATTTGTATTAAATCATAAACCACAAAATAAATAAAATGGAAAACACAGACTTTAGGGAAATATACAATGAATTTCATGAGGCCCTAAATTAAAAGTTGGCTTGAAAGAATTTATGGAGAAAAAAAAGGTACGTTTACATGCATTCTGAAAGTCAAACAAACACCTGGAAAACATCTCCTTCGATAATAATTGAAAATGAATATTGATATTGAAAAAAAAAATATTGACATAATATTTCTTGCCATATCACCCAGCCCTAATTTTAAATTTTATCATGAAATGTGCTGAAAATTAAAATGAAAGAAAGGGTAAAATAAATAAAAAACAGATAAAATAAGTTTATATGCTCATACTACATATGAACAAGTCTTGCAAAGATTCAAAACATAGAATAAATAAAATCTAAATGTTTATTTTAAAGGGGCATTAATGAAATAAAGCAGCTGTCAGCTGTGATTGGACAGGGCAAATATTGGGCTAGTTTTAACTAAGCTTTTTGGTTGGAAATTTTTCAGGGACCTGGCAACCCTGGTGTTATTTAACATTTTTAATGGGATAGTTCACCAAAAAAAAAGATTTTTGTCCTTCCAAACCTGCAAGACCTTCGTTCATCTTCGGAACACAAATTAAGATATTTTTGATGCAGAACAGCAGTGGATACTCCAAAATGGCACCAAAGTGACGCGGAGGAGCCGAATTGTTGAATTAAGTCGTTATTTTTGTTTTCTTTGAACACAAAAAGTATTCTCGTAGCTTCGTAAAATTACGGTTGAACC
The DNA here is from genome assembly GCA_036784905.1 of Acrossocheilus fasciatus. Lineage (NCBI taxonomy): Eukaryota > Metazoa > Chordata > Actinopteri > Cypriniformes > Cyprinidae > Acrossocheilus > Acrossocheilus fasciatus. The sequence continues at coordinate 1,282,886 of JAXUIB010000027.1, forward strand.
ACTGATGTCACATGGATTATTTTACCGATCTCCTTGCTATGTTTCTGGATGTTGATCGTGTTCATTACATTGCTGTCTATGGGAGGGTCAGACAGCCATCAGAATGCATCAAAAATATCTTAATTTGTGTTCCGAAGATGAATGTTTTCATTTTAGGGTGGAGTAACCCTTTAATGTGAGCTAAAAAAAAAAAAAAAAACAGCAAAGATTGCCTGGAATATAAAAAACATTTTTGAAAAGATACATATTAATTGTATCACTTAATCATCCATATAAGGCATTGGTGCTTGGACCTTGATGACTGCTGCTTGCAGCTATATTTTATTTATTTATTTATTTGTCAAGTAGTGTATTTTTACATTACATTTTCACATTCCATATACTTTTCTATTTACAGTATCATGTTAACACTAAGTTTTAAAATTCTTGTCAATTTATTCATCTGTTTTATGTTGTTTTTCTTCCTATAGATGAATGCTTCACTTGGACTGAACATTTTCAGTATTATAACCGCAGGCATTGCCATTATTTTCATTTCACTGGATTTGGCTTTGAGCACTCACTGCTATAACTGTTATGATTTAGAGAGAAAATATAAGGTATGTCAGCAACTTTTATATTCACATTTATTTAGTAATTACTGTAAGATCACTGTGTGGTCAGTACACAAGCATTAATCTGCACTCATCTGTTCACTCTTTTCATCATTTTCAAAAGTAGTTTATAGATCATTTAGATCATTTATAGATTTTTTTCAAAAGTGTGCTTCACTGTTTAGAAACAGATCTCTTAGAAGTGGTGAACGCTTCACTTCTTTCTGGGACTTTTCCAAACTCCCTGAAAACTGCAATTGTTAATTAAGCCCCTTCTGAAAAAGCGCAATCTTGATAACACAATGTTGAACAACTATAGACCAATATCAAATCTTCCGTTCATAGGTAAGATTATTGAAAAGGTAGTTTTTAATCAGCTGAACAACTACTTAAACTTAAATGGATACCTGGACAATTTTCAATCTGGTTTCCGAGCACATCATAGCACAGAGACAGCACTCATTAAGATAATAAATGATATTCGCTTCAATTCTGATTCAGGCAAAATATCAGTTCTGGTACTACTAGATCTTAGTGCTGCGTTTTACACTGTTGATCATAACATACTTCTAGAGAGACTGGAAAACTGGATCAGGCTCTCTGGGATGGTACTCAAATGGTTCAGGTCATACTTAGAAGGGAGATGTTATTATGTGAGTATAGGAGAGCATAAGTCTAAGTGGACGTCCATGACATGCGGAGTCCCACAAGGCTCAATTCTTGCACCACTCTTGTTTAGCCTGTATATTCTCCCACTAAGTCAAATAATGAGAGAGAACCAAATTGCCTATCACAGCTATGCTGATGATACCCAGATTTACTTAGCCTTATCTCCAAATGACTACAACCTCATTGACTCCCTCTGCCAATGCATTGATGAAATAAACTGTTGGATGTCCCAGAACTTTCTTCAGTTAAATAAGGAGAAAACTGAAGTCATTGCATTTGGAAACAAAGATGAAGTTATCAAGGTGAATGCATACCTTGACTCTAGGGGTCAATCAACTAAAAACCAAGTCAAAAATCTTGGGGTGTTTCTGGAGACAGACCTTAGTTTTAGTAGTCATGTCAAAGCAGTCATGTCTATCGTGTACTAAGACCGGCAGAAAATTAAAAGTTGCGATTTTCTAGGTCAATGATTAGGAACTATACTCCCAGTCCTGCGTAATAATCAAGGAATTTTGCTGCCGTAACATGGCCGCAGCAGGCGCAGTGATATTACGCAGCGCCTGAAAGTAGTCCCCAGCTATATTATAACTAGTTACCTAGCTGGGGACTACTTTCAGGCGCTGCGTAATATCACTGCACCTGCTGCCGCCATGTTATGGCAGCAAAGTTCCTTGATTATTACGCCGGAATCAGAATATAGTTCCTAGCCAAATCGGACTAGAAAATCGCAACTTTTCATTTTCTGCTGGTCTTAGTACACGATATAACTACAGAAGAGTCAAGTTTTAAATAGGAAAACTATCGAAACTCTTTGATCATTTTTGAACGCGATGCTACTGGTCTAATCGGATTCAATGATCTATGCTAAGCTATGCTACAAGTGCTATCGCCAGACCCGGAGATCGGCTGAATGGATTCAAAAACGGTAAAACTCAACTTATTAACTCTGGGGGAGTTGGAGAATGAGCCTATTTCCAAAAAAAGTGGAGTGTTCCTTTAAGCGTAAAGGAACAACCGCATCTAAAGTGCTAGAAAAGAGAGAGTTCATAGTTCCTGTTACATCATCAAGATGTTCTGAGCTATTGGATATGCTGAGGAACTGAGATAAGTCAGGAAGATTACTTACAAAGCAGTCTTTTGTGGTAGAAGTGATGGTTCTACCATACTTGTAAGAAGGAGTTGAATTTACAGTTTTAGCTATATGGAGTTTACACAAGACTAGATAATGATCTGAGATATCATCGCTCTGCTGCAAAATTTCAACCCCACTAACATCAATTCCATGTGACAATATTAAATCTAGAGTTTGATTTCGACAAGGAGTAGGTCCTGACATGTGTTTTCTAACCCCAATAGAGTTCAGAATGTCTATGAATGCTGATCCTAATGCATCGTTTTCATTATCAGCATGGATATTAAAATCACCAACGATTAGGACTTTATCTGCAGCCAGCACTAACTCTGATAGAAAATCAACAAATTCTTTAATAAAGTCTGTATGGTGCCCTGGTGGCCTGTATACAGTAGCCAGTACAAATATCACAGGGGATTTATCATTAACACTTGTTTCTCTAGATAATGTTATATGAAGCACCATTACTTCAAATGTGTTATACTTGAAGCATGTCCTCTGAGAGATACTGAAAATATTGTTATAAATTGAAGCAACACCTCCCCCTTTACCTTTTGGACGTGGCTCATGTTTATAACAGTAATCTTGTGGGGTAGACTTAAAATAATGTAATCATCTGGTTTTAGTCATTTACAATGCAAGAAGTTATTGGCATTATGCGTTAATTGTAAACTCAGTCCAGTTTGACCTATTAGGGCCGGATTTACTAACAGTTTGTGCCAGTAAAAAGCCTCTTTTGGTCTAAAAAAAATTACTGTCAGGGTTTACTAAAGACATGGAGTGAGAAATTAGTGATGAAAAGGCATGGACGTAGTTATTTTTGCCACTGACATTACTGCATATGCAGTTTCTATTTTAGACACAACATTTATGTGAGGAGAAATGCAACTTAAGGTTTGCACTGGTATTTGCACCATAGTTTAATTTAATGCCCACAAAAAAACATGTTTAAAACCAGACGCTAATGGTGGTTACTGCACAACAGACTTCAGTATTCTGTAAAACAGGTCTTGTCACTTCTGGTTCAAGTGTTTTGTATGTGCTTCATTAAAGCTGTTTTACTTGAGATGCCTTCAAAGGAGGTACCAAAGATGATCATAACCAATGTCCATCACAGACTGATATCTAAAACTTTCTTTTTTATTCTTTACACAAACAATTCAATATTAAAATGGGAAAAAACATCAAAACATCAAAAAGAGCTAGCAAGGTTAGCCGATTACCATAACTGTCCATAGATATCGCCATTACTTTATACAGCAGTTAACACATTCTCCAAGAACTGGATCCGATGAGACCAGTGATGAGACTGTTTTCTTGGTTTGGTCAGGTAACATTCAACATAAACCCCATTTGCGCTGCTCTTGGTATATTGCATTGGTCATTATGGAAATGATCTGGCTAAGTATGTGTTCTTTAATGAACTTTCGGTAACACTTTATTTTAGGGTCTCTTAACTAGTTGCTTATTATTAGCATGCATATTACTAGAATATTAGACATTTATTAGTAGTACATAAGCACATATTAATGCCTTATTCTACATGACCTTATTCTAAATCCCTAATCCTACCCAATACTTAAACTTCACAACTACCGCACTAACTATTAATAAGCAGCAAATTAGGAATGTATTAGGAAAAAGTCGTAGTTAATAGTGAATAAGTGTTCCCTATTCTAAAGTGTTATCGAACTTTCCACTCCCATCGGCACTTTCATGGGATTGTGCTGTCATGCTAATTTGCCCTGTTTAGTAAATCTGGCCCTAAACATGTTAAATTATCATATAAACATCAAGGATGGTAAATTCTGGACTGCTGAGCAGACAGTGTACCAGTGGAAGTAGCAATAATCATTGACTTTATTGTAATTATTTGTGTTCATGTTGATTTTTCTCTCAGACTCTCTTAAGGGGAATCAGAGGTGTATTGCTGTTATTTGCCTTGCTTGAGTTCATCATTTCCATGTATCTGTCAGCATTTGCCCGTAAAGACAACGCCTGTTGTTCTCGTCCTCAGGTGAGTAATATCAATTTATGTTACATTTTTTTTAATTTGTAAAATTATTGAATAATTTTGTCTCTCAAACTCCAGTCCACCCTGTTTCACTGGTGCTACTAAGCATATGCGCTAAACCACATGACTTAATACAATGGGCTGTATGCACGGAACATAGCCTACATATTTCTGGTGAGAACCAAGGCCGCTTAAAAGCTTGCGATCTATATTCAGCCATAGCGTGAGTGCATTACCAGCCACAATCTTTTGTCAGTGAACGATTAATATAAACTAATATTTAGTTTTTTGGTTAAAATATAACATATTAAGTATACGAAAGTAATATAATGCAAAAATTATTTAATTAAGAGTTCCATAAAGTTTAAACATCCGTGAGGGTGGTTTGTCCTGCTATTGCAGTGTCCTGTTTTGTGAGGCTTCCCAAAGGTTTTTCACACTTCTTCCCTGGATGAAGACACTTGCAATAACAACTTGTCAGGTGTTCTCTTACCTCATCAGGCATTATAGGAGAAAATTTAGAGCTGTTAAACTGGCAAATTGAGGTTTCAAAAAGTATTGAATAAAAGGGTGCCTTTAATTGTGGCCAATGTGTATTAGAGAAAAACATTTATTTCATAATGATATTTCCCCCCATTTTAAATTCTTATTATCCAATGAAAGGATAGATTTTTGTGAATTTTTAAAATAAAAGATCAAAAGGATTAACAATGCAGATTAATTTTCACAGGCTTCTTTGATCATATTTACCAAGGGTGCTGATATTTTTGGCCATGACTGTATGTGTCCCGTCAAAATCCATTTCTGCATATAAATATTATGCCAAATAGAAACAGAAAATCGTGCTGTACGCACTTTCATGAGATCGGGTTAGCCTACTACAATTAATTCGTTTTTTGTTTTGTTTTGTTTTTTCACAATAGCTAAAAACAAAACATTGCACTTTTGTAAAATAAAGAAAACAACTAGGGTGTGCTTTCAGCATTCTTGGTTTCCTTGAACTTGGGTGCGGTCACAAAAATGAAACGGTACTCTGTAGAATTGTTGTTCAGATTTTTTTCTTCTGGCAGAGATAATGCCAGCTTTTTTGGAAAACAAAATATGACGCATGATACTTACTTTGTCTGGAGCTGATGTTTACGCTTGAAGTGTTGGTATTGATCCCTCTTTCAGAATCAACATTTTGAAAACCCAGCATTGAACTGACCCTCGTTTGTGAGGCAGTCCAGCGTAAAATGATTGACACAAACATATAGGACTAATATGCAATTTTTTTCATATAAGAATAGCAATTTTTTTCTGAGACATTTCCTTTAAAAATGAAACTTAACTACAGTGTCTTCAGCTGTTCAGATGGAGGGAGTCTATGAAGACTCTTATGTTCGTTGGTGTTCATCTCAACACACAACACTTGTAATGCCTCTTTTACGCTCATAAGCAGTTACAGTTGATTTTTGCATTATATGTTCCCCCCTGTTTTGTCAATTCATACTGGACATGGAAATGTTTATTTCTTAAAATAAATTTTATGTATCTATTAAAATTGTTCTTAAATGTTAGTCTTCTGCTAGCATGTTGTTCTATCCTAACTAGTAATGGATTTCATTAGCTTAAAACTTCCACTCTGTTACACATTGCATTGAAAAAATGTCGTATAACAGGGTGGACAAAATATTTGGTCAGGCCTCAAGTTCAAGTGTAACTTAATAATCCTAAATTCAACCTGCATCAGCATCTCTACTAATAGCAGAACTCCATCTTTGACTGCTTCAAGAACAGCAATGTTACCATCTGCTGAGAAAGATCATGCAAGTTGTGAAAATTATTTTTGAAATCCAGATAAAGGCGCAAGGTTCCACGCCAATCCATTTCAGAAGGATTTATGTCTTTTGAGTTTTTCTTATTCCATTTAAAATACAATGATTGTTTATAAACCTGTAATACTGGAACTGTCTGGGTTTCTGGCATTTCACAGTAAGAAGGTATAAAACATTACATGTGGATTTAATTATTGTTTTTTTTTCCACCCCAAAGGTGCAGTTTGCTTCTTTACCACCACAACCATCTGATTTCAGGCCCATTCATTTCCATGATCTACACAGCTCAGAGGTAAGAAAAGCTTGAACCCCAGTTCTTTGAGTAAAATGGTACTCAAAAAAGCATTATTTGGATTTAGTGTTGAGTATCCATGTACTGGAAATGTGTAAAGCACTCAATAACGGGCACAATAACTGTTACATAATATAATCTAGATTAAAATATTGAAGAAAAAAACATATTCAAAAACATAAAATAAAATCAATCAATGAGGAAGGAAGCTGGTCATATTCTTTTTTTATCTTGCAGGTGCCTGTGTCCAGCAGCTATACCATTCATGACCAGCCTGCAGATGCTCCTCCACAATACAGTGAATGAAACAAATATATATATTTTTTTAAAAGTGGACAGTGTTCTCTCTTATGAAAGAAATATAGGAAATATAATACATTTACATATATGAGAAAAGTATTATTGTATAAACTAGTGCTGTCAAATGATTAATCGCATCCAAAATAAATTTTTGTTTGCATAATATGTGTGTGTACTGTGTATATTTATTATCTATATATAAATACACAAACATGCACGTATACATTTAAGAAAAATGTTATATTTGTATATAAAAAAAAAAAAAAATATATATATATATATATATATATATATATATATATATATATATATATATATATATATATATATATATATATGTAATATAAATTATATATAAATATGTACATCTAAATACATGTAAATATTTTCAAAATATATACTGTATGAGTGTGTATTTATATATAGATAATAAATATACACAGTACACACACATATATTATGTACACAAAAACTTTTATTTTGAATGTGATTAATCGCAATTAATCGTTTGACAGCACTAGTATAAACCATATTTTATTTCACGTACATCTATATATTATGAAGAATAATATTGAATATGTATATTAATATATACATAAATATATTGTCACATTTTTCAATATTTCATTTCATTTTGGAATTCCTTATGTATTATTCAATATATTGTAATATATTAATGCAATATATTATTCAGTATATTTTCAATATACACTGAGAAATTTAATATATTGATTATTAATATATAAGACAATATGTTAAAATTGTGTCCTTCACTCTTGACCATAAGCTCCAGAGAAAGTGCTTGCAACATGTTAAAACATGGTCTGTTCACTTAAAGGGAACCTATTAGGCCCCTTTTTACAAGATGTAAAATAAGTCTCTGATGTCCCCAGAGCGTATATGTGAAATTTTAGCTCAGAATACCCAGTTACATTTTTATAGCTTGTGAAAATTGCCACTTTTAGGGTATGAGCCCAAACGTGCTGATTTTGAGTATTGGTTTAAATGCGAGTGAGCTAGTGCTCCTGGAGAAGAGGGCGGAGCTTCAAGAGCTCAAGGTCCTTATTAGCAGTGCTAGCCTTTGCAAATAAACATCCACTAATAATACAAGCCTGTTGTCTTTACAGAAAACATACTCTGTTTCAAAGTCTGTCATCTGATTATACTGTGCATAATAAATTTGTGTTTAAGAATTACACAGACAGGGAGCACTGCAGGATAAAAATAACAACATAGCTGGTCTCATGCTATCACAAACTTTCTAAGTCCCACTTCTGATTATGAGCTCGACAACTTCAAGCGATCGGCTCACATTGCTTTCATATGCAACTTTTAACTACCAAATTCCTGTTTAAGATCATTCTGGTAGCACTTGAAGGCAGCACCAGTGAAAACATACAGAGACAATGATAGCTTTAGCAATTAGCTTTACAGAGTGCCAAGAAGCTCTTTCAGAAAGGCAATTTGGAAGACAAACGCATGATACTTACTTTGTCAGGAGCTGACGTTCGCGCACGAAGCGTTGGTATTGATTCCTAAACATTTAGGGGACGTTACCTATTTTTTCTGGGATATTTCCTTCGAAAATTAAATTTAACCACAGTGTCCTCGGCTCAGATGAGGGGAGATTATGGTGACTTCTATGTTCGTTAGTGCATCCCAAAACACAACACTTGTAAAGCAGTTGTGTGTGATGTTTTTGTGCAACACATGAGTTTTCCCACAATCCAGTATATCTAATGTCCTCTCATTAGAAAAGAGAACATAAAAGCAAAGAAAGAAATCACTTGATCGGATAATAATTGCAGTTTTCACATAAGTCACATACAGTATGTGCAAATTATCTCTATTCAAGACTAAAAACTCTTTCATGATTTTCATCAAGAATGCTGCAATAAATCATTCATAATTTATCGATTCTCCCTAATTCTTTTTTAGAAGACATTGTAGGATCTCTGTTGTTCAGGCCACCATGTGAGACATTGAACACAGGCCTGGAGAACTAAATTAAACTAATCATCAGAGTCACGCGATGACAATATCCTGAGTGGTTTCCTGTCAGCGTTTTTCTCGTCCACGCAGAAGGGATGATAATGGCTAACTTAATCAGGAAAAACAAAGATCTTTTGTATCAAAGAACTGCAAGAGTTTTTCATGCAACCCGTGGAGGAACCGCGTGATCTAATCCATGTCTTGCTGAGCTGATTTGAATTAATTGTTAAAAGTAGAGATAGCAAAGTTCTCTATTTGTGACTTCCTCAGGTCGACTTTACAGGACTCTTCAAAAGAGCATTAGAACATTAAACTTTCTTCAAAATCGCAATAACTCATTTCTGATACGTTTGTATGTTTATGTTTGTGTATGTATGCTTTAATTTAGTAGAATAGAAAATAAACGTGTTTTATTTTATAGAGCAGTGTTTGTGTTTTGTATTTGATCCTTGAGCTGTCCTTGACCTTGCTCAAAATTAATAAATTACTATTTTATTTGTTTTGATTGTTGGCCAGCAAATCATTGTGAATCAGGCTAAGGTAAGGAGATGAAACACTGGCTGGTTATATACTTGCTCAAAAATTGATTTCGGATCATTTTTAACCAAAAAAAAGTAACAGACTGCAGCTTTAAGTATAATTTTACTTAAAAAATATTCAAATCATAATGGATTCGAATTACACATATATGCTACAACTACAACTACACATATGCTACATATAAATGTCAAATATGCTACAACTACACATATATGCTACATATAAATGTCAATGTATTTTTATAAATAATGTAAGTAAATTCTTTATTTTCTACTAATTACCAAAAATCGCTGTTCTGTCTCAACAACTCAATTCTTTGCCTGCTATGAACTTCCCGGAACTATTTGAGGTCTACGTGAGTCACGTTATGATCGAGAACTTACCTGTCACAACTTGCTCTCTCTATGGCTTTCACAAGTAAACCGAAACTAAAAGTTAGAGTTTGGCATGTGATAAGACACCATTTCTCAATGCTGTAAACCAAAGCTTACAACTTCTGTCTTATTTATCGGTAAGTATGTCCTTCTCTTAACTTATATGATATGCTGTCATATAAATGTCACGATATTAGTGTGTGTTTGGTATACTTCTAGTTGAAAGGTGTTTACTCGAGGAGTCAGGGGAAATTTATTACAAATTGTATTTATTATTTTGCAAATTCGAATCCATTATGATTCTGGTTCAGGTTCACTTTATTTGTACCCATAGGTAGACTAGGTTTGCAGTGTTATTTGTTTGCAGGGTCATTCTATGGAATATTACACCTGAAAAACATTTTAGTGTTACAATTTCTCTATATTTTAAAACAAAACAATATTTTATTTGAACAATTACACCTTCTTGAGCCATCAATGTGGCAATTTATTTATTTTTTTAATAAATATAGAATTCCAAGCACCACAAATCTGTCCCCTCAGTTATGTACAGAGGGAAAGTGCTTTATTTTGAGGCCAAAAACAGGTTTTTCTACCATTTAAAATACAATAATGAATTCATAACTATCAAATATATGATGTAATAGACATAAAAACAAAACAAAATCTTGGATAAATATTATAAAATTAGGGATGTAACGATTACTGGTTTGATGATAAATCATGATAAAATTCCCCACGGTTAGTAATACCGCTTCATATTTTAATTATCATTAAAACCGTATTCGATTACCGCGATTTTAACATCTCATGATAAATAAATACTGTCCAGCATAAAGCACAGTTTTGAGTAACAGTCCCACGTGCTCACAGCATGCAGAGTAGTTTCGTTTTGAGTGAAACTAGGGCGGAAAAGCTGGGAGGGTTTAAAATAGTGGGAATTATATAAATGAATATATGAATTAATTATATGTGACCCTGGAACACAAAACCAGTCTTAAGTCGCTGGGATATATTTGTAGCAATAGCCAAAAATACACTGTATGGGTCAAAATTATACATTTTTCAGAAAGTCAGCGCGTGTCTATTTCAGAGTCACAGTATGAGATTACTAGCGCTGTCAAACGATTAATCGCATCCAAAATAAAAGTTTCTGTTTACATAATAAATATACACAGTACACGCACATATGTTATGTATATATAAATACACACGCATACAGTATATAGTTTGAAAATATTTACATGTCTATATTTATATTCATATAATTTATATTATAAATAAATATATTTAATATATAAACAACATTTTTCTGAAATATATACATGCATGTGTGTGTGTGTATTTATATGTACATAATAAATATACACAGCACACATGCATATATTATGTAAACAAAAACTTTTATTTTGGATGTGATTAATGGTTTGACGGCACTAATTAATACACAATGTTTTTGCTCAAAACTCACTCTATGGTGACCTAATGCAGATAATGTAAATAATAAACTGACACATAAGTGTATTATGAGACAGAAGTTTACCGTCGCTGTGGGAATTATGATCACGCAATATTGACTGATCGGCAGAGAATCGTCTTTCTGCAAGTCATTAAGAAATTATGGTATTATTCTATTTAAAGAAATATGAGGTAAACGTACGAATACATAATGTATGGAATTTTGGAGTAAAAGTTTGTATGATGTGTAGCGAAGCACTGATCAAAAATATAAGTGTCTTTGTAAATGAGCATCTGCTAAATGCCTTAAATGTAAATGATGTAGATCAATTTAAACACAATCTGTTTCATAATCAAATCATTTATATGTTTTGATTTACTATGGTTTTGTACAGGTCAGTTTGAGATTCAGACACCAGAATGTCTCACACTGTCATTCCTGTGAACTCTTCAACGCTCATCATCCAGTTTCAACCTGCAACACAAACAGCTCCTGTTACGACTGCGACAAATGCTCCTGTGCCTGTTTATGTACAACAGGTGGCGGGAGCTTCACCTCTTCATGGATTTCAGGCATTTCTGAAAGGACAACCGAAAGCCCTCGGGGTGAGAAATGTTATTTGTACATGTCAGTGTGAGATAAGAAAAGTACTAAATTTAAAATGAGTAGTAAACACATCAACAATGTATACACAATTTTTTTTAAAGAATGTAACTTATTGTCTTGGTGAAAGAGCAGGAAAGACACCAGTATAAAATCAGGTTTTTCGAACATCATTAGCGCTGACGTGGGTAACAATATTTACTGAATTTATGTTTAGCATTAGTCAGCACTTTTAAATTTGCCAAGATGTCAGGCGCTCTGGCTCCTGGTAAACAATGGACTATGGTGGCTGGTGTCTCTATTTTCACGTTCCGTACAATAGAATCACCAATAACTAGAGCACTTTCATCAGGTTTCTCAGTGAGTGCTTCACTGAGTGGGGAGAACCTGTTTGATGTTTTAATCGTAACGGAAGAGCTGTGTTTTGAGCCGCGACTAGGCTCCCTCACAGTCACCCAGTTGCCCTGCTGCACGGGCTCAACCGAAACCGAACAATGTACAGATAATAACTAGATTAGGGCTGTGCAATTAATCGCATGCGATTGTCGTGCGCATCTGAACAAAACAAACATTGAACAAAAATGCCCCTGCAGAAATAAATTAAATCTATTATGTCTGTTGCTAACAAAGTGTAAATGAATAGAAAGTGTCGATTGCGACATTAAATTAAGATCTGCTCATGTTGCCCCGTTTTTCTTTTTATAAACCGTTTTACAGTGTATAACCAATCCTAACGAATTATCTCATCATAAATAACAAAGCGCAGATGTACATATAAGAGATTCATTTCACAGCGTAGACAGCTTCAGAAATTATAACCCTAGTTCTGTTTTTTGAAAGCGCTTAAACTCGCGATAGATCAAAGTTAGTGATAATGTTCTTCGCTCGCTTTCTGTATATAATTTATGTGCTGTTTGAATAACCGTGGAAATAAAACGTTATAATTATCTATTTCTAATGTTTTTATTAAACTGTAATCACGTTAAATACAAATTCAGTGCCATTAAAATATTTTATTAGCCTACATGACACCCATATCTGGTTCTTGCCTAAAAAGACTGGTTTATCATGTTTGTAGTTAATAAATTTGGCTGCGTTTAGTCTTACCCTGGAGTTGGTTCACCATCCGCCTGCAAATACAATGACATTCATACAATGACAATTCCACACTTGCAGAATATACATTTATGGCAGATGTAGTTATGGATTTATGATTGTACTAGAAAAATATCTCAAAAATATATTTTATATTGTTCCCCTTTATGAAAGACTCTCGTCGTACTCACACTTTCTGCATTGTTTTTGTCCCTCACAGACGGTCCAGATAATGATCGGTGTGTGGACTCTCCTGTTTGGCATTGTGTCTTCAGTTCTTGGAGGATCAGTCCTTGTTTATAGTGGTATTGCTTACTGGGGGTCTCTCATCGTAAGAAACTATTATACGATTAAGTGTTGTGTCTTTTATAATACAAGCTACGTATTCCAACGCAAGCCTCAATTTTGTCCGTTCTCTCTCTTCTCAGTACATTACCGCAGGCGCACTCTGCATTGCTGCAGAAAACAAAATTAATTCACCCTCCAGTTTGTGTTTGGTATGTACCACACAACACTTTACCTTTAGGGGTCCGAGCACCGTGCTGGAAATTCGGAAATAGTGTTCTGTTGTGTTTGTACAGATTTTTCTGTACTGGATTAAACTGATTTCTTCTTCTTTTTCTGCCCTAAAAGTATATGGTATCAATGACCATAATTCGTAGAGACCCTAAACTTTTCAGGAAGGGCCCAAACGTGCACATCTATTCTGGCATCTATTCATCTATTATCATAACATAATATGACTCGGATACATAAAAAAACATGGACACTTCCAGCCAATCACATTTCAGCAACTAATAACATCAAATCTCAATGACTGGGGAAACTTCTGAGTGTGTTTTGTGTAGCTACGCTGACTTTCACTCAAATTTAATTGAAACAAGACACCGTAAACCATGCTGGTGATTTAGAAGTTTTTACAGTGTTGTATAATTCAACATCAATTTCTGGGTTCGAGGGGGTGGGCCGGAGTTGCTTGAGCCCCTGGTGTTTTAATTGCGATGCCATCAAATCACCATCTAAACTTTTCTGAACAGTTAATTAGGCACATTTTCATCCTCCGCTGTCTAAGCTTAAATCTATAATCAAGTTTTGCGGAATGCTTCCTATTTCTCTTCTGGTTAGGTTTACTGCAATTAAAATGACATCGTCCCCTTTTACACCAGTATATTTGCTGTAAGCTAAAAAAAATCTGAGAAGATTGGCTGGACTTTGCTGTAAAAAACACATATTTAAAAAGACACATTTTAATTTTCACTTTATTAACCTCATGAGCCACTGGTGCTTGGACCCTGATGACTGCTGCTAAATGAAGCGGTTTCATTTATTTGTGTGAAGTATAGTGTATTTTTATCACACTCCATGTACTTTTCTATGTGCATTCACTTGTTAACATAATGTTTTAAAGTAAGTTTTGCAAATTTATTAACCTGCTTTATGTTGATTTCTGCCTGTAGGTGAATGCTTCACTTGGAATGAACATTTTCAGTATGATATCTGCAGGCATTGCCATAATTTTCATTTCACTGGATTTGGTTATAGGTCCAGGCATGTACTGCATGGGTTATAACTGTAATTATTTAGAGGGTAATTATGAGGTATGTCTTCAACTTTTATATTCATTATGCACTGAAATTGCATTTTTGGTCAAAAGAGAAAAATGGCTAAAAATATGAGCTGAAATATTCACATTTGTTTAGTAATTACTGATTAGAATGCTTTCAGTTTCACAATAGATCTGAGGTGATAAAAGCTATTCTTCACTGCTTCGTTAAGAGCATCATCAAAAATCACTCCCAAATTTTTTGCATGTGTACGAGAATTCACTGATAAGGGACCCTAATGGTTATTTATCTGTATAATAGAAGCCAAATTTAGAATAGTTAAAAACTACTGTCGAGACACGCAGTGAAACATTAGCAATGAAAAGGACAGTTATTTTTGCAGCTGACCTTACTACATATGCATTTGTAAGAGTTTCCATTTCAGACACAAAATTATTTAAGTGAATTACGCAACATGATTTATTAAGGTTTGCACCAGTCAATTTACTGATATTTGTGCCATAATTTAATGCTCAAAAAAGCATGTCTTAAATGTAACATTATCATATAAACTTCAAGGATGATAGATTCTGGACTGCTGAGCAGACAGTGTACCAGTGTGAGCAGCGATTATCATTGATTCTGTTCTAATTATTTGTGTTAATGTTGATTTTTCTCTCAGATTCTCTTCAGGGGAATCAGAGGTGTATTGCTGTTATTCGCCGTGCTTGAGTTTATCATCTCCATTTATCTGTCAGCATTTGCCTGTAAAGCCATCCCCTGCTGTTCTGGAGTGAGTGAAGTCAGTTCAATGTAAAATTCTCGAGTTTTAAATGTGAATGTAAATAAAGTGAACTCAGCACACATTGTGTTCCCAAGCATTAAACCTGCAGCGCTTGCAGAGATGGAGTTCATGAGGAGCATTTTTACTGTGAACTGAGTTGCCCTAAAAATGTATTGCATAAAATGTTTTGGTCAAGATAATTAGGTTACACTTGAACTTGAGGCCTGAGTTTGACCAGTGTGTTTTCTCCCCTGATATAACTAATTGAACAAACAATAATTCAACAAACCTGCTCATCTCAAAATAATCCACCTCACACTTCATACAGTTTAAGGACTTGTTTGCTTTTATTTGTTTACTTTTACTACGAAGTCACAAATTTAGGTTGTCGATCGGACAGCAAAGCACTTTTAAAATGACATTCAGCTGAAGTACACATTTTGACTGAGCGGGTTCAACATCATATTAATTATGCTCTACTGATTAATATTTTATTTCAAGACATTTGTCAGGTTTTTGTCGTTAAAACACCCTTTCTTGTAGAACTCATTTCTTATGCATCCCTAATTCTAACATTACATGTGTTTTTCCAAAGGTGCAGTTTGCTCAGGTTTTACCACCACAGTCCTCTGATTTCAGGCCCATTCATTTCCAGGATCTTTACAGCTCAGAGGTAAGAGAAGCTTGTAACCCAAGCTTAGTTGGACTTTGAGTAAAATGGTAAAAAATAAAAGCATTTTTAAATTGAGTGTTGAGAGTCCATGGGCCTCATTTATAAAATGTTGCACAGAAACCATCGTAAAATTGATCTTACGATCATCTCTCAAATATGCGTGCATGTGATTCATAGAATGAACATAGGCACAGAAAACACGTGTTCCTCTCTTTCTGAAGTGAAATCCATGAATGGCAAATGATCATGAACTTGCGTGCAACTGAATGGTTTCAGCTCTCTGCCTTGTAAACGACTCCTATTTAATGTCATTAACATATAAACGATAACCAGTCATCGTCCAAATCCTCCATCTAGACTAGAACAACGAGCTGCAAGAACAGCTTACATTTCCAAAAACCTGTAGTCTTGTCAGGACAAAAACTTGTCTTGTAATCAGACAAGAAAAAGTGTGTACGTGTGCTCAGACCCTGACGTGACCCTAAGCACTTTTCCACGTCAAAGACAGTTTTTACAAATATGAACGCTAGCGTGGATTTAAGCGTGTGCACACCCTAAGATCAAATCTGTGCACACGCACGCTTTATAAATGAGGCCCCATGTATTGGAAATGTGTAAAGCACTCAGTAATGAGTGCAATAATTGTTACATAATATTATCAATAAATAAGCAATCAATCAAGCAAGGAAGCTGATCATATAGCGTGTTTATTTTCTTGCAGATACCTGAGGCCAGCAGCTCTTCCATTCATCGCCCGCCTGCAAACGCTCCTCCACAATACAGTGAATGCAATCAATATGAATAAGTGGACAGTATTCCCTTATTAAACATAAAGGTATGGGGTATGGGAGGGAGGGGGTCCTAATCGTCTGGCCTAAATATACAAACGAGATGATACCCCCATCCTGAGTCTCTCCGGGCCATCAATTCAAGACACCCAGATCAACCTGACTATCATCCTATCCTCTTTAACTTTTCATCCCTAACATTCTGAGCAATAAACTATTCATTTTTCACTCAACTATTCAAACTATTATTTACATATTTGGTTGTGGTGTGGTCTATGCTCGTGAACAATGGATTAAAGCATCATTAGTCTTATAATCAAACAGTCATCAGTTTGGACTCTGGATGAGAAGAAATCTGTCATTCAAAAGAAACACACACCGAAAGTCAATGTGATTGCCATTTTGAGTAAGTAGGATGTAATATTTAAATAAATGTTTACTTCAATTTCAGCTGTGCAAGTTCATAATTACTGTGAAATGCAAGTGTGACAATGATACATGATAAAATTACAGGTTAAATACAAGTAAAGTGTCTACTTTCATTATTCAATTAACTTTGGTGAAAATAAAATGTCAAAATAATTTTGTTTAACAAAATGTTGGCCATGCTAAAACTTTTTATAATAGTTACTTTCCGATTGGAGATGCTGTTCCTATCTTTTTATCTGTGTGTGTTGTTTGCAATAAAGCGTTTACATATTGCACGGTGAATTGTGCATCTGTTGCAGGTATTTTACTGTTTGGTACCATTATTGATGACCACAAAAACAAAAATATTGCTTTTTATTGTCTCAAATGTATAAAACTCTCCCTAAAATATCTGTCTGTCGGGGATCCGTTTTATACCTGTTTTTCCACCCAAATTTGGTAGTTCCGGTTTTTAATTGGCTGTGCCTGTCTGGTTTGCCACAATTTATTACCAGCCCACCTGGTCCATCTTTTAATGGTGGAATTTGGCCAGATCCGCCATTTTTTTAAAAACTTTTATTTTACGGCCTCCCATTGGTTGGCGGTGTTCCCATGAGACATACATCAAACTTGTTTACCTGTTCCTGCCATATTCTGGGAATCACCCAAAGTTCATTGGGTTATTCAAGTTCATTGGTACACTACAATGGAAAATACCAACACGGCCCAATGGATGACCCCTTAAGACTTAGAATCTGCACTAAGACATCCAGTATTAGAGTAATTCAGTATATTGATCAGTATATGGATTACATTCTTGAACATTCATCATATTTTAAGTAAGATATTACCATATTGAGTAAACATAATATAAAGTAAAATAACAATACTGGATGTAATCTCAGTGGCCACGTACACACTACAAGTTTCAGGAATGACAGCCGCATTTAAATGCATTAAATTATCGTTCCATGTGTGTATGGAACAGCAGTCGCTCTCGCATTTGTAACCATAGCAACATTTTGTCGTCTTGCGGGAGTGAATAAAAGTTTAGCCGTTTGTAATGTGCCATTTTTTGACTAAAGACTCTTTTTGTCCGTTGATTTTAACTAAACTACCGCTGATAGACGTGCTGTGTTGTTTATGGTCAGGAGGCTGCTTTAGAGAGCGCTGTCTTGCAGTGTTGCCATGTCCTCATATTTACAAGTGCTTTTAGGCATGTTGTTTGGTCTTAGCTCATAAAGATAGGCACTTTATGAAGTTAATAAAGTGGTCTGTTGCGGATATGAGATATGATGTTTTTTTGGTGTTATAAAATATCCAGCATTTGGGTGTTATAGTGTTTTTTTGTGCTTGTCCTTGTTTGTTGTTTTTCTATGAAGATCTGGCAACACGGTCACTTTACCGCAGGGCTCATGAGTGCAGCTAGCCCTGTGTGCTAAGACTTGTTTCACTCTTATTTTCTTGCATCTCACATACAGACGAAGACACATTCCCTGGGTGCCGCAGCATAAATCGCCAACGAACGGTGCTTTCACAAAGAGCAGAGTACAAAACGATTTAGCGCCTTCTGCTAATTCACACCTGCATGCTAGGTGATGCCGACCAATGATGCATTTTTCCTCAGATATGTATCTCGAATATGAATTTAACATCGTCCACTGCTCAATATACACAATTAAATTAAGATAAATAAAGTTTGGTATCTGGTCTCATCACATTTTTTAAATTTCAGCACCGATTTACACTGTATGCAGAGTTATAACAGCATAAATATTGTTGTGAGCTCGACGTTTTAAAATATATATATATTTTTTTATATACAAATATGAAATGTTGGAAAAAATGCAAAGATAAGCAACTATGAAAGTATACCGCCAGTAGGTGGTATCTTAAAAGGGTCATATACGATTTCTTGTTTTCTTTCTTTTCTTTAGTGTGTTAGGTAGCTGTTTGTTCATGTATACGATCTGCAGAGTTACAAAGCTCAAAGTCTCCCACAAAAGGATTTATTCTATCAAAAAGAGAAGGATGATCCAGACCGGGCTAAAACGCCTCATTCAAACACACCCCAACATGTCTACGGTCACAATGTGGAAATATTTGCGTAATGCCGCCCAAATATTCACGCGAGGAAAGAAGGCGTAGTTTCAGTAACCGCAGTAGTATTGATGCAGCCGTGTCAGGGAGACGCTGTGTGTTTCTATGCGAAAGCAAAAGCACTTTATTTGGCCTTCTGAAAATAGATGCAATTAGAAATGGTTGATTAAGCATGGCTGGCTGAGCACGGAGGCTATTTCCAAAAAAAAGGCAATTCCAACTTGAGTGCGCTCCTCTTGTGTTAATTAAGTATCTGACACGCTCCTCCCAAATTTTGTTAATAAAACATCATTTTAAGTACTTGCTATTGACTATTCAAATAACATACTTTTAAACATACCCTCCCAGTAGGTGCCATTAAGTCACTTAATGAGTGAGTCATTGATTCCACCGATTCTTTCAAATCACTGCTGCGTGTTGCTTGGAGAATGTGTAATTGGATCTGTCTGTCCAATGATTGTAAACAGTCACTGAGTTCGGCAGACTGGAGAAATCTTTGCAGTGATGAGACAGAAAATATTTAAGACCCATCAAATCTGAATTTAAGACATTTTAATACTTTTTAAGGACTCGCAGACACCCTGTGTTTTATTTTGCATTAACTGCTTTGTATTGTAACTAATAACATGAGAGATTTTATTGTTATGATTGCCTCCTGTGAGACTTCACTTATAACTATAAACTGAGCCTCACACAGAAACAAGCACAAGTGAGTCTTCTACGTCATTCCTGAAGGACTTCATCCTGCTGGCGGGGGATTCAGGGTTTAGGCTTGATTTGATTATCCTTACCCTTCCTGAATAATCCTAGGGTTAAAGGTAACAATACATATTGTGTATTCTTCAAAAGTAGGCTACTGTTATATTTAATTTTTATTATATTATAAAACTACTAACTTGTTATTAACACTGTAAAGCCTAAACTAATTAAATAACAGTCAGAGAATCAAATATTTTTTTAAATGGAACAGTTTTTTTTTTTTTTTTTTTTTAACCTTTTGACAAAATATTAAAGAAAAAAGTTTGCATGTGTTTTTATGTTTTGTCGTATACTGGATACGTCAGGCTTTTATGAGCCTTTTTATTTAAAAAAATTCATGTATCAGAAATGATACAGGCTTTATAGGGTTAAGAGGACAACACTTAAGTTTCTGAAAGGTCATTCAATACTATGATAATACCATATGATAAAGGCTTCAGTAATTAAAGTGATATGAAAATTTGGTAAGTCACATGCCTGCACTATTCATATCTGTACATCAAATCATAAAACACAGCGCTACACATAAGTTATTATCAGTGTTCTCGTAAATTACCCAACCCAGTGGTTCTTGAGGTTGAAAAAGTAATAAACATGTTATATTTTCATTGCAAAACAACACAAGAAATGCCGTGAATATAATCCGGTGGGACTGTCTGTCTATCAGTAAGAAGAAGAAGAAGCAGAAGTCAGCTGTTTTCTGTTAATATCCGAGGCTTCCGGTTCATTATCCGAAGTGAGGAGATAACGGGAAGAATAAAGTGCAGTAAACTGTAAAACTGTTTGTGCTACAAACCAGTGTTTATAATTAAGACAATACATTAAAATACTATGGTAAGGAACACCAGTGTGAAATATCAAGGAGCAAAACGAGCTACAGTTAAAAATAGCAGAAAGACACATTTTACTAAATCCCGCCCAATCTAACGGGAAAAATCAGGTGAACAGCGCATTCTCTCTACAACTTCATTTACTGTCTGCTCTTGTAATGTACATATTAAATAAATAATAGTTGTTTGTAAACAGAAACTTCATCTACTTTCACTACTAGCAGGGTAAAAGCTGAAAATATAACAGTTGACTCTGATGTGAATCATAATGGATTTGAATTCGCAGAAATGTATAATAAACACATTTTATGATAAACGTTAGCTATTCATTAATTGACTCTTCGAGTAAACACCTCACAGTAAACTCGACTTAAGTACCACATAAAAACACACATCTAATATCGTGACATTTATATGACAGCATCATATTATGAGAAGGACATAACATTACTGGACTCACCGATAAATAAGACAGAAGTCGTAAGCTTTGGTTCACAGAGTTCAGAAATGGGGTCTTAATTATCACAAGACGAGCTCGAACATTACCTGTGAACCACCTTAAGTCATATAGTAACCAAAGTGTACTTGCTAAAATAATAACTTATAAATAAACAATGTGAATATATGACAGGTATTTACAAATTACTGTACCATAGTATACAATAGCTATGTTGAAGTATCGCATGAGAAACGAGTGATGGAAACGCCAAATTTCGAATAAAAATCGCTTGAGGTGGTTTTTGACTTGTGCGAAAAAGTGTTAATGTGAATAATGGGAGATGGAAATGCATTTTGCGAATAAATTCCTCCAAGAACATAAAAAAAATCCATGTGACTTTGCGCTATGAGACGGGATAACTTGACTAGCAGCGGACGGATCTCGTTCACAGCATCTGAAATGTTGTTATGGTCGTTCTGAAAAGCCTGAGCAAAGTCTGTCACCAAAGTATTTCTGTATAACTGTCTTACACGACTGCGTTCCCAAACAGCAGCAATCACCTCATATATGAAAAGTATTATATTCAGTAGCTTATCCTAGTTTTCTTACTGACATTTCGTGCCAGTTTACCAGGAAGTGACGATTTTGTTCTCTTTGACTCTTTGGATGGAAACGGTGCTTTATTCGCAAATTTTTTATGCGATATTCCAGTTTTGCGCATAAGTTAAATTTGCATCTTTGGATGGAAACCCGGCTAATATAACACTGTATACATGCATCACCATTCACACAGCTATTCAATCAACCTCCCATTTATTCGGGTTGAATGCAGAGTAAATTGTACTCCGTGCACATTTTTTAAGTAAACATAAGTTGTGTACTTTACTTTACTTGTGAGACACAAGAAGGTCTCAATACAAGATGCAAGGGTAAATACACAGCTGTTATAGTAATTGGACACATAGCCTAATTTCAGAAGGCACTAATGAAATAAATTAATCAAGTTAATCAATAAAGCTATAAATTGGGGATATGACCATGAAACATTGTCTCTAGACTTTCTATTCTTGCTGGCATTTTCATACAATCCAAACAATGGATCCAAAAATGTATGAGGAAATTTTCAATTATAAAACTCAAGGAATTTACCAGTTTGACATGTAAGGGATAATCAACGGCTTTTGCAGTGTGCCCAGTGCCAGTTTAGTAGGCCGTCCATCAAACAGGAGCCCAAGTTCATCCCAATATGTGTATGTAAGCTTGTTCACAGGCATTCAAAGAGAATGTGTCACAAAATATGGTCACAGAATTTAAATGTATTTGTTTTAAGGTGGACAAGCCTCTGGAACTGCTGGGTATGGACCTAGTGGGTAAAGTCACCATGACCAAAGGAAACGAGTACCTTTGTGTCCTGGTTGACCATTACTCAAAATGGACCAAGGCCTATGCGATTCCCAATAAATCTGCTGCAGTTGTCTCTCGCTGCATCATCAATTTCTTTTACAGGTTTGGGGCACCAAAGAGGATACTCACTGACCAAGGCACTGAGTTTGTGAACCAGGTTTGTAGCTTGAATGAACTAAATTTTGTAAGCATGGAAAAATTGTGTACATAAAATAAGCAATAAACCATAAATATTTTGTGCAAATCAGAATCCTACAAACAATAGAGAACTCTGTGCCTTCCTCAGTGTGGAAAGAAGCCTGTCTCATATCGTCCACGGGTTCGTGGAAAAACTAAATGGAACCATTCAGAGGTGAACCTTTATTAACAGGTGGCTTTAAGGTAATATTGGTTGTCTTTCCAATTGGTTAGACTGATAACTTTCAATTTCTCTTGGTTCTGACTCTAGAGCCTTGTGTAAACTTGTGGATGCACTACCCGAAAAATGGGATGAGTACCTAGATACAGTAATGTTTGGTCTAAGAACCAAGACTCAGCTGACAACTAGGTTCTCCCCATTTTTCTTAATGTTTGGCATGCAGGCACGATATCCTTGTGAGATGCCTGAGACGTTTGAGGTATGAAATAATGTACAACCTTCAATAAAAATTCTAATTGATTACATAATTTCAATGTTCTATGTTTCCCAAAAGGTCAACAGCACAGTGGAATCCGTGATAGCAGAGGACACTGTGTCAGGGGCCAATTCTCTCAAGGAGAAATTGGACCACATAGTAAAAGACAATGTGCAAAAAAAAAAACAGGAGCGGAGACAGAGGGTGGCAAATCAGGCACCGTTCTCTGTAGGCCAAAAGGTCCTATGGAAAAACATAAGGACCCAGCAAAGGAAGGGGGGAAATGCTTGAGTGCAGCTGGTTGGGACCATATGAAATTATACATCTAAAAGACAAGAGCACAGATCTGAGGGATGAGAAGGGTTACATATACCCCAAAATCAGTACAGACCACCTAAAAAGACACACCCCAGTTACCCCACAGACTTAAGCTACATTCAAAACCGCATACTTCCATACTATTTAGTAGGCAAAAAGCAGTAGGCGAAGGAAAAGTATGCATGAAATCTTAATATCCACAAAAGAGTAGGCGAGATTTACCTGGATGGGGCACTATTTCTCGCGAGATTCGGCGTACGTATACTTAAGTATCGTTAGAATATGCCTACTTACCCACTATATAGTAGGTGAAATGGGTACGTGAGAAGAGTAGCATGTCCACAGTATTCATAAAAAAGTAGGCGAGAGATACTGCGTCCCGCCCAGACTCCGAAGTGCCGATCAAGGGATACTTTTCTATCCCAGAGGCCCACGCGAGAGGATACGTCATCTTCGAACGTGAAGGAGAACAGCGACGAGGGTGTTTACAAATGTGAGTATTACAAACCAAAAACACGGTTCCTTGTGTTTAAATCGCATTTGTTAAGCTACTGTAGAGTAAACTGTTAACTCGTTGAGGGTGTAAGACGCTAGACAGTATAGTATATTAGTGATTTTTTTCTGTAAAAATACGTTTTATTATGTATAGTGAACAGGGGAGCTCCAGAAAACACACGCATGTCGAGTTAACACATCAGCAACTACCTCAACATGTAAATATAGTATTGATCAGATAAATCACACAGGTAACTTGACTCTTGTCTGGATGTTACAGGGACAGATGAGACACATGAGTGTGTATCCGGTGAAGAGTGACTGATGGAGGAAGGCTGCCTTCAAAGGCTTTGAGTGAATACACTACAGAAATAAATAGTTATTACAGCACTTTTCTGATTCTTGATTTCTGTACATTTGCTGCAGACTGCAGAGCTTTTGTGGTGGAGCAGGTGACGGCGGCATTTGTGGGAAAAAAAAGGAAAACCTGAAACAAAAATATAAAGTAAGATCATTTTGTTACTTCTAAGATAGAAATCAAATGACATTGTGCTGTTAAAATGTATGCATTAATTCTTTACTTGACTGAAAATTGAGATGTATTCACCTTGGCTGCATTTGTCTAGTGTTTTTTTTTTTACAATAGTGCTCTCATTATAACGTTATGTATATGATCGTAGTTTTAACGTTCTGCATTTCTGTTTTGAGCTGCACGCACTGAAGATGGCCAGTAGAATGAAGCAGATGATAGCAGGTTTTTAATCAATGGGATTTAACTTATTTATCTCACATAGAGTATGCTTCGTTATTTATATAACATAACGTTAATATTACAACTTATAGGCTATCTGCACAAAATGCCCCGAATGCACATAAACGCCTCTGTGCAGCTCTGAATGAACTCCTTTTTTGGACGCGTTCTTCACGCAATAACATGCAGAAACACAACTAAACACTAAAAAAATAACAACAGCGTTTTCTCATTATAATGCTATGTATATGACAGTCCCAGTCATAGTTATTAATATTCTGTATTGTTGTTCTGCTCGCACCGCGCGCTGAAGCGATAATCACCGTATGCGTTTTACAGCAGCGTAACTCAACCAATGCATCTTATACAAGATAAATAATATATACACGATACAAATAAACCGACTGAAAAGTCGATTTGAGTCTTGTTAAATGTTTAAATCCCTGCCGCCAAGATGCTCCTCTGTCGGTGACGGATTAGAAAGCGAAACATTAATAGGGGAAGTTGGATTTATTCACGCACGTTAAAATATTAATTTAAAGCTTATTTCTTTTAAGATTCTTATTTACAGCATTATCATAATAGGCTGTATATTAACTTATTGGGAGAAAATTGGTAGTTCGATGTGAAATCAGACACCGAGCACCTCCATATAGCCAAAATGGTATGATCATAACACCCCGCGAATATTCGACTGTGAGATTGGGAGTCGAATCAGGCTCCTCGAATTGAAGCATCAAATAGTCGACTATTCGGGGACACCCCTAATATTATATATATAATTAATGGTCAGCATTTATCATTATTATTGTAAGTGTTCGAGTGGGCTAGCAATGCATTCTGGGGTAATCTTGTTTTTTAAGTAGTAATACTACACCAGCTGCCTGACGTCTCCTTTGTGCAAACATTGCAAACGCTGCAGAAAACTGTACTAGGTAGGGTTGTGGATTTATTGATGCTATGAGGTGTTTTGTGCACCTGTCCCTCCTATCTTCTTTTTATTATTATTACTGCAGACCTTATAATTACATTTAAGCTCAGGGAAAAGATGGTTGTATCTTTAACAATGAACAATCATAATAGAAAACATAAATGTAATGGGTTTGCGTAGTATGAGAATATACACACAGCAAAAAAAGGGTAAATATATTTGAATAATATTCATATAATCATAATGCATCAAAAAAAATTAATTTGTTGTTGTTGTTGTTATAAGCCTGAGGGACGAAACAAAAACAAAAAAAAGTTAAATTCAATAAGAAAAAATTAAAACAGGAGATTTAATCTGGTTTTGCTTGTGGGTGAAAAGTTGAAAATAAATTAACAACATATTTAAAAAATAAATATAAAAACTTAAATCAACCCAAAATGTTTCTGTTATACTACAATCACAATAAAATCAATCCTAAATGTAACTGGAAGCCAGTGTAAGGACCTGAGGACTGGTGCGATATGCTCAGATTTTCTGGTTCTAGTCTGCAGCTGTCTAATGGTCTTCTTAGCGTCACCCAAAGGAGGAGTTTGGAAATATGAATCGTTGAACGAATCATTTGGTAGTCGTTGAGCAAATAAAGTAAAAATAAATGCATATTATAAGAAAATGAAAGGTTTTTTTTTTTTTTTACCTTGCATGCACATCAGCCTGTTGTTGGGGACTCCCAAAACCAAAATATGAACCTTTCATAACCCACAATAGGGGCACTTTAAATCCCTTCTTCTGCAACACTGTCACTGATATGACTGCGATAAGTGCTTGCTTCTGACGCTGCATGCAGCTGAAATCAACCACAAACTCATCACAACGAAAACACTGACCTTAGAAATAACGAACGTGAACATTGAGATTGTGCTGATGTATATGGTGAACCCCCGTTGAAATGTATACAAAAGAATGCTTATTTTGTTTAACCTGTTTTTATGTCCGTTGCTATCGGCGTGTTCTCAGAGCGATTACATGCTCTAAACTGCCTTTGCTCCAGCTGTATAAACACAGATGCTAAATGCTTAATATTTTGCTGATGCAAACTGCTAACATGATACTTAGTTTTGTTTATGGTTGCTCATTTTGTATTCGATTAGGCGGACCACTTATGTTCACTTATCTTAGATGTTGATTTCAGCTGTTCTGAAGTGTGCTGCAAACTGCTACAACAAACAATAGCCAGGTATTTGAATATTGAGCAGTGAGCTCATTGCTACTGATACAGGTGAAACCAATCAGCTGTGCCATGTGATAATGATGTCATTAGGTCAGACTGAGTTAGACCTATTGGACTGCGCCATCTAGAGTTTCATGCCAGAACTCTGCATTTCACTCCAGAATTAAAATTTGCTGATAAATTACTCACCCCCGTGTTATCCAAGATATTCATGTCTTTCTTTCTTCGGTTAAAAAAATATGGTGGACTTCAATAGGGATCAACGGATTAAAGGTTAAAATTGCCAAATGATAGGTAATTTATTAAAAAAAAATAATAATAAAAAAATAGTATGTACTTTTTAATCACAGATGCTTGTCTTGCACTAGCTCTGCAATGCACATCCATGACTTCACGCATTACAAAGTCAAGTTTGTAAGGTCACACGACACGGGTGAACCTAAAGCACTCACATTCAAGATTTTAGCCACGATTTGGTCATCTGAGACAAATTTTGAAAATCCTAAAAGATTCCTATAATCCTAGGCTAAAATCTGTAGTATTTGATCATTAGTTTGACATGTTCGCCGACAGCTGATTATGGCCGTTGCGATCAAATTTGACCTCAGACGAATTTCTGGCAGTGTCTGAAGATTTGGTGTCCTGCAGTGTGACTTCTCATATGACGAATGTCAAACTGTCTTCATTTTTCAAGACAAGCCATGATCAGAATTAATGCTAGAGATTTCGTCTATACGCCATAATCTCCGGCCCCCCGTCCTCCGCTCACGGAATTCATCTTATATGTTGCCTTTGCTCTGATAAACTCCGGTTGTGCAACTGTTTTCATGTGGATGTGTAGTGCTGCTTACACTTAAATATGCCGATATTTCCGCCGTTAATAGCTATACTTTTCATTTCAGCCCAACATGCAGTGCAGGTCACTTAGCGTTTATGGGTTGATAATGTAAAACTCTGGACAAGTTTTTTTTTGCACGCACCCGTTTTTAACACGTCTTGACTGTCGTACAGTATGACATTAATAACAACTGAGATCCCATAGTGTGACATGATCATCATGTTCGTACAGTCTGAAAAGTACAATCCTAAAGGACTTGCAACCCTTCTCTCGGAAAACTGTTGCAGTTGCAAATGTTTTGGTATTCACATATTTATTTTGTTTGCATTGGAACAACACAAAAAAACAAAGAAAAGCCAAATCTGATACAATTCCACACAGAACCCAAAAAATGCACTGGACAAAATTATTGGCACCCTTAACTTAATATTTGGTAGCACCCCCTTAAAATAACTGAAATCAATCGCTTCCTGTAACCATGAATGAGTTTCTTACACCTCTCTACTGGAATTTTGGACCACTCTTCTTTTGTGAACTGCTCCAGGTCACTCAGATTTGAAGGATGCCTTCTCCCAGCTGCTGTTTTGAGATCTCTCCACAGGTGTTCTATGGGACTCAGATCTGGACTCATTGCTGGCCATTTCAGAACTCTCCAGCGCTTTGTTTGTAACCATTTCTGAGTGCTTTTTGAAGTGTGTTTCGGGTCATTGTCCTGCTGGAAGACCCATGACCTCTGGTGGAGATGCAGCTTTCTGACACTGGCCACTAGGTTGTGCCCCAAAATTCTTTGGTAATCATCAGATTTCATGACACCGTTCACACAGTCAAGGCATTCAGTGCCAGAAGCAGCAGAGCAACTCCAAAACATCTTTGAAACTGATGTCCTTTACCAAAAAGCTCTACTTTTGTCTCATCTGTCCACAGTACGTTCTGTAATACGTTGTATTACGTTCTAGTGTAATACAATACTGAGGTGCAGATATTTGCCACTATTTGCAATAAGTAGTAGGGGAGAGTGGGGTAAAGTGAGACATTTTTTACATTTGCTCCCCTCTAAGCGAGCTAAAATGATATATCAGTAAAATTTACACATTTCCCATTAATTCAGGATGTTTCCTAGCAATGGAAATGATCAGAATGTATTCAGGACGAAGGTCAGTGAAAATATCAGTGTTTTTTAAAAAGTCATCTTGTGTCTCATTTTACCCCAGCTTAGGGGTAAACTGAGGCAGACCAGAGAAATCAAGGGGGTAAAGTGAACCAGCTGGGGGTAAACTGATCCACTTACTATTTCCACTCTGAAACTACCATAACAACACATGTTGTAACAGTTAGAATCCTGACAGCTAGCTTGACAACCACACATTCCAGAACTAATGTCAGACTAGTAACAGAATCATGGGGATTGGTCAATTAAGCATTTTTTTTCTTAACACTTGAAAGTTGCCCTTTGTACACACCGCCCGTTGCTACTACCGATTGGATGGTTTAGTGAGGTCCTCGGATCGGCCCTGGCGGAGCGCCGACAAGACGATCAAACTTGACTATCGGGAGGAAGTAAAAGTCGTAACAAGGTTTCCGTAGGTGAACCTGCGGAAGGATCATTACAGCAGTGTCGGGACAAGGCCGGACCCAAAAACGGTTTTCAAACCCACGGTCCCTGCAGGGTTGCCGGGCCATTCAGGGTACCCGCCCAGGGCGGCGCCTAATCCTGGAGGAAGGCGCTGATGGGAAAGTGTCAGATCCGATACCTTTGCCGTATCATTGCATTAGTTGATCCTTCTACAGGTTCTCGTCCGATACCTTTGCCGCATCCTTGTTAGGCTTTTTTCCAGGCTCGACGAGCCAGTGTTTTGCGGTCTCTGTCGCCTCACATCCGATACCTTTGCCGCATCCTTGTTTCGCTTTTTCCAGGCTCGACGAGCCAGTGTTTTGCGGTCTCTGCCGCCTCACGTCCGATACCTTTGCCGCATCCTTGTTTCGCTTTTTCCAGGCTCAACGAGCCAGTGTTTTGCGGTCTCTGCCGTATCGTCACAATCGTGATCCTACTTAAGCTTTTTTTGCGGGTCTCTGCCGCCTCACGTCCGATACCTTTGCCGCATCCTCATGGTAATCGTGTTGCCTTTGTCACGCTTTTTTCCAGGCTCGTCGAGCCGGTGTTACGACTTTTCTTCAGGTTAGAGGTTTTTAACCCGACCGGGTGGGCGGGGAGGACCGCGCCGGAGCCCCCGGCCTCCCCCTCTCCACTGCCGCCACGCTCTCTGGCGTATTTCTTTCACTCAAAACATCAAAAAAGACTAAACTTAACTTGTGCCTCATGTCTCACTTTACCCCAAAGCATTTGTCTCACTTTACCCCACCGCCACATTTTAGAAAAAAACCATCTCTCTTAGCAATTTAGGCTAATCTTCAGCTAGCATCATCACATGGTTTTATATGTTGGTAGTTCATCAACATATATGATATAAGTTTTTCTACCTGAATCAATTTGCTTTGGCACAACAGTTGATTAAGTTGACAGCAAGAAAATTTACTTTTACATGCAAAAAAAATATTTGTGTGAAAAAAAACATGCTTAACACAGCACCATGAGGTCCACTCCTTCATGGCCAAGGGGAAATGGGAGGGGCTTGAAAATATAACGGTCATATGACCACAAATGTGTTCCGTTGCCTAGATACAGGGGGTGTCTCACATTACCCGATGTCTCACATTACCCCACTCTCCCCTAGCCTATAAATAGCAGAAGATACTGCTATTTTACAGTGTAAATAGAATCTATTGCTATTTGAAAATATGCTATTTTCAATTAGTGCAAATAGCAGCTGTCATATAAAAAAATATGTCAATGTAAAAACTCGCAGCGCCTGCAGAGATGTAGTTTGGGAGAAGCAGCATTTACTGTGACCTGAGTAGCTCTGAGAACGTATTGGATAAAAATTGGTAAGCAACTTTCATGCCACATGATTTTACACACGTAGACATATCCCATTAATACAAATTCATAATGATTAAAAATAAACTTTCTCAAGCACTTCACAAATTCCCACATCCCAAAATCATTTTGTTGCAGCTTCACTTTGAAATAAATGTTACATAGATTTCTTTATGAGCAATTTTGAGTGCTGGTATAAACATTTACTTGTACTTCATGATTTTACATTTTTAATGTGTACAATATTAAATAAGTTCTTTCAAACGCCAGTCTGCCCTGTTACATTGCTGCTACTCGCCCTTTGAATTCTTAAAGGGATACTCCACCCCAAAATGAAAATTTTGTCATTAATCACTTACCCCCATGTCGTTCCAAACCCGTAAAAGCATAATTTGTCTTTGGAACACAATTTAAGATATTTTAGATGAAAACCGGGAGGCTTGTGACTGTCCCATTGACTGCATAGTAAATTGCATTGTCAAGGTCCATAAAAGTAGGAAAGATGTTGTCAAAACAGTCCATCTGCCATCAGACGTGCAATCTGAATTTTATGATGTGACGAGAACACTTTTTGTGCGCAAAAAAACAACAAAATATGGATGTTGTAAGTGTAAAAGCAAGTTATAATGTTCTCTTTTGTTGCACATCAGGTTTAGAAATGCTTCTCATTACAAATCATTATAAGGGAAGATGTTTGGTGTTCAGGCCCGGCGCCAGAGGAGGGTTTGCCCCCCCATGGACATCCCTGTGCCCCCCCCTCCGGACCGAGGGGGACGCCCAAACTTTAGTTTAGCATGTACAGGTGCATCTCAGTAAATTAGAATGTCATGAAAAAGTTCATTTTTCTGGTAAGTTATTTCAAAAAGTGAAACTTTCATATATTTTAGATTCGTTGCATGTTAAGTAAAACATTTCAAAAGTTTTTTTGTTTTAATTTTGATGATTAGAGCTTACAGCTCATGAAAGTCAAAAATCAGTATCTCAAAATATTAGAATATTTACATTTGAGTTTGAATAAATGACCATCCCTACAGTATAAATTCTGGGTATCCCTTGCTCTTTGAAACCACAATAATGGGGAAGACTGCTGACTTGGCAATGATCCAGAAGACGAACATTGATGTCCTCCACAAAGAGGGTAAGTCACAGAGGGTCATTACTGAAAGGTGTGACTGTTTACAGAGTGCTGTATCAAAGCATATTAAATGCAAAGTTGACTGGAAGGAAGAATTTGGGTAGGAAAAGGTGCACAAGCAACAGGGATGACTGCAAGCTTGAGAATACTGTCAAGCAAAGCCGATTCAAACACTTGTGAGAGCTTCACAAGGAGTGAACTGAAGCTGGAGTCAGTGCATCAAGAGTCACCACGCTCAGATGTCTTCAGGAAAAGGGCTACCAAGCCACTTCTGAACCAGAGACAATATCAGAAGCATCTTACCTGGGCTGTGGAGAAAAAGAACTGACTGTTGCTCAGTGGTCCAAAGTCCTCTTTTCAGATGAAAGTAAATTTTGCATTTCATTTGGAAATCAAGGTCCTAGAGTCTGAAGGAAGAGTGGAGAGGCACAGAATCCATGTTGCTTGAAGTCCAGTGTGAAGTTTCCACAGTCAGTGATGATTTGGGCTGCCATGTCATCTGCTGGTGTTGGTTCACTGTGTTTTCTGATGTCCACAGTCAACGCAGCCATCTACCAGGAAATTTTAGAGCACTTCATGCTTCCTTCTGCTGACAAGCTTTATGGAGATGCTGATTTCATTTTCCAGCAGAACTTGGCACCTGCCCACACTGCCAAAGGTACCAAAAGCTGGTTCAATGACCATAGTGTTACTGTGCTTGATTGGCCAGCAAACTCGCCTGACCTGAACCCCAGAGAGAATCTATGGGATACTGTCAAGAGGAAGATGAGAGACACCAGACCCAACAATGCAGAAGAGCTGAAGGCCACTATCAGAGCAACCTGGGCTCTCATAACACCTGAGCAGTGCCACAGACTGATCACCTCCATGCCACGCCGAATTGAGGCAGTAATTAAAGCAAAAGGAGCCCCTACCAAGTATTGAGTACATATACAGTAATGAACATACTTTCCAGAAGGCCAACAATTCACTAAAAATGTTTTTTTTTTTATTGATCTTATGAAGTATTCTAATTTGTTGAGATTGATTGTGTCCATTGTGTGAGATTGATCCCCATGATTGTGTAGCCTAGTGAACCAAACTGATAAATCATTTTGAAGGCTCAGGAAACCTTTGCAGGTGTTTTGAGTTGATTTGCTGATTGACATGTCACCATATTCTAATTTGTTGAGATAGTGAATTGGTGGGTTTTTGTTAAATGCGAGCCAAAATCATCACAATTAAAAGAACCAAAGACTTAAACTACTTCAGTCTGTGTGCACTGAATTTATCTAATATACGAGTTTCACAATTTGAGTTGAATTACTGAAATAAATGAACTTTTCCATGACATTCTAATTTATTGAGATGCAGCTGTATAATGGTCTAATTCATAGTGTATAATAGTCTAGTAATTTAATTGTATTAAATTTAAGGCCATAAAAAGTACAATGGGGACGGAAAGACAACTGCCATTTAGCTTAATGTGATGATTAAAATGAAAAAGGTTATGCTTTCATTGGATAAATATATCTTTATGCAGTTGTGAAAGCGCCACCTGCTGGCAGAGAATGAATTTGTTTTGTTTTTTTAACAGCCCTTCTGCTGGTTTAAAATAATAACTGATATTAAACCATTAATATAATAATTGACACATTTTATTTTTGACTCTTTTCATAAAAATGGTTTGAAATCTGAAAGGCTGAAATTTTAAAAATGTATAAAAAAAATTTTAGTGAAAACCTGTATCTGAACTGTAAATCATGCTTTTTACAGTCATTTTACAGTTTAATATGTTACCATTGACACTGCCCCACCCCACTCAAAGGGCATTAATTTTATCTGTTCAGGTCTTAAAAACAGTCTTAAATTTGAGCTTAAAAATCCTGCAGAAACCCTGTTTGCTATAAAATAAACACAATTACATAAACAAGGAAAATAATTCAAAATAAATATTACAAAGGTGTTTGAAACTTATAGATTAAAATATTCCATAATATCAGCCATCAAACACTGAACTGGACTAGATCCAAAAAGCAACAATCGGAACACAGAGAGGTCTGAGACACCGTTACTGCTTAAGTGGACCAAAAAAGGATCCGAGTCCTCTTTCAGGAACTGCGATAGTGTGAACACAAAGAAAACTGGTCCTTTTTCACTTGGTCCACTTAAAGTGGTCTGGTTTCAGTTATTTTAAAGAGGACTGAAGTGTGAAAACACCCTAAGATCAAATCTGTGCATACGCACGCTTCATAAATGAGGCCCCATATATTGGAAATGTGTAAAGCACTCAGTAATGAGTGCAATAATTGTTACATAATATTATCAATAAATAAGCAATTAAGTAAGGAAGCTGATCATATAGCGTGTTTTTTTTCTTGCAGATACCTGAGGCCAGCAGCTCTTCCATTCATCACCCGCCTGCAGACACTACTCCACAATACAATGAAAGCAAATAAATATGAGTAAGTGGACAGTATTCCCTTTTGAAACAAAAATATATGGGAATGTTTTCGAAAATATAATGCAATATATTAAATAATACAGCACATATGGGAAACTGCTAGGGCTGTGCAGTTAATCGCATGCGAATCGCCTGCGATAATGAACGTGATATTTCCTAGCTTGTCAGTGAACTACGGCTCTGTGGAGTAAATGCTGCTCCACATGAAAGCAGATTATGGAGATTTATTACTAATCACAGAACGGGCCTTACTGATGAGATTCGTATGACAATTGCATGCGATTAAGTGCACAGCCCTCGAAACTTATTCATGGGCCATGTATGGCTATATATTGATACATATATATATAAAAAAAAAAAAAAAACACTCCAAAAGTGCACTGCATTTTTACATGTAATAGCTTTATTGAAAATCTCAATTTCTCTTTTAAGAGTTAATGCTTGGGTTTGCCTTCACATTCATAAACTTTTCTATCACTTTGTTTGCTTAGTTACACATTTCATATATGAAAATATTTGTGATGTATTAAAGAAAACTGCATCAAAAACAAATATTAAAGTTTTCTATTTTTGGACTATTGGATGTCTTGTTAAAATCATTTAACAAGTTTATTTTTGTATTATTTATTTCAGTTTAAATGTATTTTATCATATGAAGTAAATATATTGTCACCAATTCCTTATGTATTATTCAATATCTTGTAATATATTAACAGATATTATTCAGTATATTTTCAATATACATTAAACACTTTAATATATTGATTGTGAATATATGAGACAAGATGTTTTCTTTGCGTAAGGGTTGTGGTCCTGCAGTCTTGTGTGATGCTTTCATGTGACACATTTGTTGCAATCCACAAGATCTCGAAAATTAACTGGAACGTAAACAGGTTGCAAATAAGAATGCACATTGTAAATGTAAAAGTTGTTAGTTTTCAGTATATGAATATTCATCGCAGTTAATCAAGCTCATAACAGAGTTCCAAATGTTGTGCGTAATTAACAAAATGTTACTTTCATTTTTCATAACAACTATCTAGATTTATGCACACCTCCAAATATTAAGGAGTGGATGCCGAGCTGCCATATCCTTCATATTGATATTACATTATTTCTTGTTTGACTATTAATAAAGTTATGGCAAGAGTGAAATGTGTAACCTTATGTGCGCTTAAGAGATATTAAAGAATCCTGGTTTATTCTGTACTTCCACTCTCTAAGATGATGACTTCATAGTGTGTGTAAAGAACCATTACCATACTGATAAAATTCTAGCTAGGGCTAGGCGGCCTTGAAGCCCTGATAAATGCTCTGTGTGCGTGTGTGTTTGCTGGTAGATCTCTCTCTCTCTGTGTTAGAAGAAGGTCTCTGACCGTTGTCACCATCCTGACCAAAAATAGGTGTCTGGAAGATGATCCCTGATCGCTGACATCTGCCCAATCTGATGGAGATATGCTTGAAACGTTTACGTCCATATGTGGAGATTGTCTAAGTTTATCTAGTTTTTAGAACCAATCAGAATTTTGCTGACTGATGTATTGACGCAGTTAGCAGCCTCTGTTAGGGTATAATTACTGTTTTTTCTGTAATGTAAGCAGAGCGGCCTATGAACTCGATTGCAAGTCTTGAAGCTGACTTCTGCTGATGAAACTGCAAACTGTCTTCAGTAAACTTTCTTCATTTTTGATTGAATCTCTTGTCTTCTGGTCTTCATTCAACAGACCTGGTCCGAGGGTCTTTACTGGAAATTCCCATACAGAGCGCACTGCCATAAGGCAAAAGTGATAAGTAAGTGGCCTGGGGAACAAAACATTGAAATTTTGGGTCCATGACCAGGAAACTCCCCAGAACTTAATCCCATTGAGAACTTGCAGTCAATCCTCAAGAGGCGGGTGGACAAACAAAAACCCACAAATTCTGACAAACTCCCAGCCTTGATTATGTAAGAATGGGCTGCCATCAGTCAGGATGTAGCCCAGTAGTTGATTGAGAGGATGCCGGGACGAATTGCAGAGGTCTTGAAAAAGAAGGGTCAAACACTGCAAATAGTCTTTGCTTAAACTTAATGTAATTGTCAATGAAAGCCATTGGCACTCATGAAATGCTTGTAATTTTACTTCAGTATACCATAGTAACATCTGACAAAAAGATCTAAAAACACTGAAGTAGTAGACTTTGTGAAAATGAATACATGTCATTCTCAAAACTTTTGGCCACGACTGTACAGCAAATAGTTTCCTCATCCAGACCCAACTGAAAACAAACACAGAGTGAAGCATCCTGCCAGCTCACCTGATGGGAAAGCTAAAGGAATTCCTCCACATACCTTTCCAAAGGCCGACCACCCTCCCGCAGACACCACAGCCGGTCCTCAGACCAAATCATCTTTCGTGGTCCGGTATTCTGTCACAAACTACTGTGTGGAAGCGAGGAGCACAAAGACGAAGGAGATTTCGTTTAACACACTTTAATATTCCAGACAAAGGGTAACGAGAGGATACACCATCATCAAACGTGACAGAAAACAGCGACAAGGGTGTTTAAAAATGTGAGTATTATTAATCAAAAACACGGTTCCTTGTGTTAAAATCATATTTGTTGAGCTACTGTAGAGTAAACTGTTGATTTGCTGAAGGTATAAGACACTAGACAGTAACGTTACAGTATATTTGTGATTTTTTTCTGTAAAAACACGTTTCATTATGTATAGTGAACAGCAGAGCTCCAGTAAGACCAAAAGACACTGAGGACGTGATTTTGGTCAAGTTTGTTCTGCTGGATTCATCAGTCAATGGAGCCAGAGTTTCAGAAGCTTCAAAAGCATCATGAAATAATGTCATGAAGCTACTGAAAGTAAATCTCCATTGATTGATATTGTTTGAACACAAAAAATAACCTTTTGTGTTCAGAAAAAAAACAAATAAATAAATACACACACAAGGATTGAACAGCATGGACCCTTAACAAAAATAAACTTTAAGAAATAAGCAGCTTTATTGAGTGTTTGTGCCCAAGACACAAAAAGCATTTACAAAAATCACATTTACGTTTATTCATTTGGCAGAGACTTTTATCCAAAGTGACTTAGTTATTACAGGGACGGCCAATCCCCCTGCAGCCACCTGGAGTAAAGATACCGGTTGTGACAGCTGCGGAGAGCGATCCAGCAACCTTCTGCTTACAGTTCACTACACCACAAAAGTAACAAAGCTATGTCAAAAACTAGCATGTAATTGTAAACATTTAAAATTAAATTTGGCAAGCAATGGAATGCAGACAACATGAGATCTAGATGTGCCTCAGAGACAGATCCCCTCCGAAGACCTCATCTCCTAGACGGCCATTGGGACAAGACCAAAGGAACCAGAGGAGTTTTCTGCGCAGTCGGACTCGGCTGCAGCCTAGATTTACACTGCTGGTTTTGTCTGGCCAGAGGAGAAAGATACATTATTTCAACACACTATTTCCTGGTTAAATACTGTAAAGCTGCTTTGACACAATCTGCATTGTAATAAACGCTATATAAATAACAATGACTTGACTTGACAAGCCCACAAAATTAGCAAATTTCATCAACATCAAAATATTTACAGATAAATGAATTAAACCTGTTGCTCATATCTTTTAAGTTGTTACACCATTTTGAGATGTGTCCACAAGCCCAGTTAAAAACTCAGGACACCATCAAACCATGCTTTTTAGTCATTGCTTTTAGCCATGCTTTTCAGCGCTCTTTGAGCGTGCTCTGGCCTACATGCCAGCTGCTACTTAACACCACGATGAGAAGAAAAACCACCTAGTCTCGTTACTCATTTTATTCTTTAACCTTAGTTTCTTTTCTTTCCGTTGAGTTTCGTGTTCTGAGTTAAGTTTGCCAACGCCGTGTCTCTGAGTCCGACCTAGAGCACCCGCCTAAAACTTCAACCAGCCCACAACTTCTGCCAACGCCCAAGACTTCACTACAAACGACCACTGAGCTTTCAGCCAATCACCAACTCGGGAAACCCCCTTTCTGCAAAGACTACAACAAAAGGGAATCCCTGTAACACAAAGGCAACACAAGTACAAACTCCAGATTCTAGCTGAACTGGTGCATTTAATATAAATTTTAGCCTCATTGAGAAACTCAATGCGAGGGTTAATTAAGTGATCGATGGTTGTTCAGGTCTATGCGATAGCACATCTTGCTATAAGCTTGGGATTTCACATTTTCATTCTCTTAAACTCATTCTTTCCTCACTTTCTCTCTTTCTGCAACGTATGAATATGTGACTGCTTGTGTTAATGTGTTAGATTAGTTTATGTCTTAGG
The DNA here is from genome assembly GCA_036784905.1 of Acrossocheilus fasciatus. Classification (NCBI taxonomy): domain Eukaryota; kingdom Metazoa; phylum Chordata; class Actinopteri; order Cypriniformes; family Cyprinidae; genus Acrossocheilus; species Acrossocheilus fasciatus. Next base: position 1,321,497 of record JAXUIB010000027.1, read on the forward strand.
TTTATCCAATAAAGTCTTATTTCTATTGAAAAGAGAAGTATCTTGAAGTAATTTTTTTTTTAAATAGCTCGCCCTCCTCACTACAGTATGTCTGAAGAGAGGTCAGTGATAGTTATTCTGATTGTCAAAGTAACAAACTATGGTCATTCAGCGTAACAGATATTTATCTAAAAATGAAACAATACATGTACACGTACTTATTAAAATACAAAAAGGAATATGTGATCATACTAAATATTATATTTTAAATGACTTTCACTTCCTTACAAAAACTTCTTGATGGCAAATGGGTAAAACCTAGTGATTTGAAAGACATTAACAAAATATAAAGATATAATATTTGGTATTTGAGGGCTGTACTGTGATGCTTAAATACAGTCTTTTAATATGTCATCAAATTATTCATGTTTTAAATATGCCTCATAAGATTTTTTTATTTTTATTTTAGTTCTTCTGTAAATCATGGTATAAAAGAAGCATGCTATTCATTATTGTTCAGAAAAATAAATAAATAAATAAACAGGACACATTAAAATAAATGAAAAAAAAAAACTGCATTACACTTTTATTGTTTGATGCCTGAAACACCCCTTTCATCCTTTTTGACCTATATATATATATATATTGTGTGTATATATATATATATATATATATACACACACACACACACACACACACACACACACACACACTTGACGTGACAGCATTGGATTTACAGATAAATTAGTTAATTTACAAGCTTCATTACAAAAGGATGCATAGTTATTATTATTATTATTTACTCTTACAGTTACGTGATGCGTTTCTGGTGTCAAATTGTAGCTTTTTAATTACAGTTTATAAATGTGAATTTCTGTCATGATACTTTTCCATAACACTGAATGTGGTAACAAAGGTAATAAACTAAAGAGTTGGTTATTATTATTATTATTATTATTATTATTAAGTATTTTTCCCTCAGACTGAATAGGTTTAGCTTATGGGGCTGTCACGTGATGAACGAACGACTCAAATCCAAAGACTCGAAACAGGTGAACTAATTCAGTGCAGAACCTATAGGATGTTGCGCATGCGCGACTGAACGAATCACCCTGAGACGACTCGTTCTTCCCGAGTCACATTAAAGATTCGTTCAAAAAGAACGAATCGTTCAAGAAAGACCCATCACTAAAACTTAAATGTTCGAGCTCGTCTTGTGATCAGACCCACTTTCTGAACTCTGTGAACCAAAGCTTACAACTTCTGTCTTATTTATCGGTGAGTCCAGTAGCCTGTCCTTCTCATATGATGCTGTCACATAAATGTCACGATATTAGATATGCACGCCCGCGCCCGCGCGCGTGTGTGTTTGCTACTTAAGTCGAGTTTATTGTGAGGTTTTACTAATGAATAGCTAAAGTTTTGGGTCATTCCTGGTATCCGGTAACACATAATTTTTGGAAAAAAAAGTTACGTTTTTAGCATTCTACCAAAATAGTGACATGTTTAACTATATGGAACACATACTGGTCAAGCTCAGTGACTTAAAAAATAATAATTATGGGTATATTGTTCAGACACTCGCTGTGAATGTATTCCACCCTGTTAAGGACAATATACATAGTTATCACAACATTTTAATAATGTAAATGTTTATACAATAATGAGCAATAAGATAGTATATGTCCCTTATGCCATAATGGTATTTTTTATTCTTGAAACAAAAACAAAACGATTATTATTAATGAATAGATTATGTCTCGGCTATTAAGAACAGTTACTTTGTTTGTGCCCATTTTAATACATATGCTGGTAATGCTCCTCACCTCACAAAATAAGACAAAGGTGTGCCAAACATTTAACGTTGCTTTCAAATTTTTATTTAAAATTACTTGTCTAACAGGGTGGAACGGAGCATAACAGGGTGGAACACCAGTGTTACAGGTTCTAACAGCAAATGAGCTTTCCGTCATTGTCCTGCATGGTTCGTCAGCTGTAATGTGTGGAACTGCACTTACATAATATTGTTTCAAAACAATACAAAAAATTAAATCCAGATTTCCTTTGGAGGAGGGACACAAAAAATAGCTATGTGGTTCCTTATCACAATCAATCATGATGACAAGTGGCAAAACAAATCTCTGTTTAGGTGGCTAGAGAAATAATAACAAATTAGAGAGGACAGACATATGAAATCTTTTTTTTATTTATTTATAATTGATAAAAATAATTTTAATTCATTTTGCATTAACTAGATTAACAAACAAAAACACAAAAACCATCACAAGAAGGAATATATTTGTTACATTTGGCTACATTGTTCTTCTATGTACCTCCATGTTGTCTGGTCTACCTGTATTCTCCGCCCTCGATACCACGACTGAGGTGCCCTTGAGCAAGGCACAGAAACCCCCACCTGCTTCCCAGGCACCGCAGCATTGGCTGCCCACTGCCCCGGGTGTGTGTGCGTGCGTGCGTGCGTGCGTGCGTAGCACTAATTCCATACTTGGCCACATGTCACGTCACTTTCACTTTCACTTTTTTAATACTACAGTATGCTGTATTAACAAAGTGTTGTAAATACTATAATATACAGTGTAATATGCTTTATAGTATGGTTCAAAAACTATAGTGTTTACCAGAGGTGGGACCAAGTCATTGTTTTTCAAGTCACAAGTAAGTCTCGAGTCTTTGCATTCAAGTCTCGAGTCGAGTCTCGAGTCAAGACAGACAAGTCCCAAGTCAAGTCTCAAGTCATAATAGGCAAGTCCAAGTCGAGTTGCAAGTCCTCAACTTTTAGCTTCAAGTCTTAAACAAGTCATTAGTGCTCTTTGCCCAAATTAGTGTCTCAGTATTAATAATCATATGAAATTTATATCAGGAAGGCAAGTAGAATATGTTTAACATAGCAGTTCAATTTTCTGCGAGATGGGTGCCCTTAATAAAACTACTCAAGTTCAATTTAGGGATTGTAGCAAAACAGGACAAGCAGTGAAGAAAAACACTATTTTATTAGTAACAGAACATCAAAGACAAAATAATTTCATCAAAATGACTGCTACAGACTTTGATGTATGCATGAGAATATATCGATTGAACCATTCTTTAGAACCTCATAAACAGATTAAGAAATGCAGATGCAGAAGAAATTACTGCTATCATACTTGCCAAACATGCAACATGGATACACACAAACTCATGAAGATCATTTAAAGACTGCAACCAAACTTTATACTACAAGACAGAGTTTTTGTGAGTGAGTGAATGAATGAATGTTTGTGTTCGTAACAGTGATTGTTCTTTTTTTATGGGCCCTATGGTGCATTGCACTTGCAAAACATCAAATTGGCCAAAAGTCTGTCACTCATTTGTGCACGATGGGGTCGTAGTATGATGCCTCCATGGCTGAAAACGCGCTCTACTGGAGCACTAGAGGCAGGCACTGCCAAGACCCTGATGGCCACTCGGAATAATGCAGGAAGGGTGTTCCTGTTCATAGCCCAGAACAACAGGGCATTCTGCCCTTCAGATAAGTCAAGATAGCGACTTAGCTGATGTGCTGGTGTGGTCCCAATGTTTTTCCTTTGTCTCTTATGATAGGCTGCAAACAGCCCCACCTCTTCTTCAGGCTGCTGACACTCTTGCTCTTCAGACTCAAAACAAGTAGCCGGCACAAACTCAGCTGCATCTTCCAAGATTAAATTTGGCAAAGGATGTTCACAGCAGAAGAGAAAAGAACAGGCAAATATAACTATTACAGTGTTGCTAATTATGCAGTTAATTACAATGAAAATCTATTATTCTTTCAATTATTTATTTGAAAGTGTTAAGATTAAAAAAGCATGAAAGTCTGTGTAAAGCAATATTAAATGTGTTCTGAGTTTGTCACACTACAGAAAAATGTATTAACCACCCAGCCAAATATGAATGCTTAAAAAACCCGCAAAGTAAATACAATAAGGTATCAAAATCTTGAAAAATAGGTAGTAGTCTATACGCAGTATTCTCAGAATTCTCAATCTGTTCCAAAACCACGCCCACTCGCGGGAAAGCTCCCGCCTCTATCAACTGTCAAATACTTCTACAACCTGAATGGGGTAAATCGCAATATTAGAAATATTTCTGTTTTAAACCATGCTATCACACAAGCAACGTGCAAACTTTGCGCAATAGTTATGCCGGTGAACGTTGCAGAGAAAATGAAAGTAAAAAATTTTTTTTTTAAACTGACCGAGCTTTCTAACGTTGCATTAACGGCGCATATTCACTCAGAGACGACGAGAGACGAATCTACTTCAACATATGCTGATTGATCACGGTGTTTAACTATCTTAAATTATTCCCTTAATATTTCTCTTGTGGCTCGTATAGTTAAAACATGAGAAGAAACTTATTTCGTGTTAAACAGGTTGTTTTTGAAAATCAGTGCATGAAATAAAGCTGCTCTTAATTTTCATTGATGACTGCAGTGTTAACAATTTTAATTATAGGCATATAATTCATTGTATAAATGAATAGACCGTTTTTTTGTCGTTTGTATTTTTTAAAAAACATTTTCAGTGAGGAGTAAGTTAAGCTTATAGTGATGCACTACGAAATTATTGCGGAGCAAATTAATTGCAATTTAATAATAAAAGTAACCTAATGATAATAATAGTCCTAATAATAAGAAGAAGGTAACAGGCCTACATTAATTGGAATGCTAAATCTTCTTAATATTGCCAATATTTGATGCGTTTGACTATCTCTGGCAATAGTCGACACATGATATGATGATGCAGCACCTGGAGGTTATCATGGGGCCTAACACAGGTGGGTGTGTTCGACTTCAAGCAGCACTGCACAGAACGATCAGTGTGTGACAACAAAGTAGCCCGAGAGCGATTCGACAGCATAAGGAGCGTCTGCCCTCTATAGCTCTCACTGTACTTGGATGTCACACACTGATTGGACTGGGCACCGCTGCTTCAAGTCAAACACACAAGGGGCCATGCTCGGTGGCTCCAGTGCATCATCGAGACATGATTTCAGCCCCGCCCAAAAAATCCTTAAAGGAACACTCCACTTTTTTGGGAAATAGGCTCATTCTCCAACTCCCCCAGAGTTAATAAGCAGAGTTTTACTGTTTTTGAATCCATTCAGCCGATCTCCGGATCTGGCGATAGCACTTTTAGCATAGCTTAGCATAGATCATTGAATCCGATTAGACCAGTAGCATCGCGTTCAAAAATGACCAAAGAGTTTCGATATTTGTCCTATTTAAAACTCGACTCTTATGTAGTTATATCGTGTACTAAGACCGGCGGAAAATGAAAAGTTGCGATTAGGTAGACTGGGTCTGAAAATGGTGCAGGGGTTTCATCTTTTGCACTTGCCATTTTCACAATGATGAATATTCCAAGGAATCCTTTGATGAGGGATGCTTGCAAACTTCTGATTAGGCCGCTTAAGAAGCAGACGTGTGACTTCAGCTTCTCCAAGTGGTGATTTAGAGCAAGAACCGATGGAACAACAGCACTGATGGTGACAGTTTTTTCCCCGTGTCAGATCAGTTGCCTCTGCAAATGGCTTCAAAATATCCTCCTTCAACTGATTCCACTCCCTTAATGTGAACAACAGCTCCTTATGTCCAGACTTTTCCAGAACACCACAGACCTTTGGATGATCACATTCTATTAGTGCTTGTCCCCGTCTCAGTGTTGAGTTCCATCTTGTATTAACAACAGCTGGAATGCTCTTCTCTCCAAATTCAGACTGAAAGACTTCTTTGAATGTTGTGCTTGTGTGAAGCAATGAGCTGATTTTGGACAGTTTTGAGAGAGCACGTGAAATTGCATTTGTTTCTTTTAAACCGTCACCCACCACCAGCTGGAGAGTGTGGGCAAAGCACTGAAGATGCTGTTTTCTTCCAATAGTAGCATCCAAGGATTGCTGCTCCTCTGGACTTAGATCGTTCCAGATCTCTGGATCATCAAGTTGGTCCTCATCATGTATGTCTTGTTCTTGTTCAGCGGGGAAGCACACATTGCTCACTGATTCTTTCAGCGGTCTGTGGGCCTTTGAAACGGTTGCAAGGCAGTAAACTGGAGTTAAGTTTGATCTTCTCATCAGTTGTCTCAGTAAAGTGTGCAGTTACACCAAGAAACCCTCTCATTTTTCTATCGGACCAAATATCAACTGTGACAGACACATTTTGTGTGTTCCTTAACACAGTTTTTAGCTTACTGCATCGCTCCTCAGCAAGGTTTTCTACTTTTGAGGTCATTGTTCTCCGACACACTGGAGCATACTTATGGTCAACCACTGAGAGAAAGTGCCTAAAACTCTTGTTTTCCACAATGGACAGAGGTAGGCTGCAATCAATAACTAAGTCAGACAGTATTGAATTCGGGGTGCTTTTGTTAATCTGATATTCTTCAAACCTGTCATGATAAAGATAATACAAAGCAGAGATTATATAATTGAAAATATTCAGGATAAATACATTTAAAATAATAATAAAACTTTTAGGCCATGTTTGATGATAAACATTACATGGATTTGCATTCTAATGCTATCTCCTTCTGCTTTCATTACTCAATTGTAGCTTGTACATATGTTTTGTAAATGTTGTAAATGCCAAATAGTCATGCCAGTTAAGCTTAGTTTATGTAGCCCTACAGCAGCAAATGGCAATAAATTAAACATATTCACTTGTACCATTTTATTATATTTCATTAAGTTATATATTGAGTTAAAGAAATTTTGTTGCGTTTCCTTAGGAATGAATCAGTGTTCGTAAATGACCCACAGGCCGATAAATAAACGAATCGATCCGTTCACTTCTACTATTTCATTTGTGAACGATTCGGTGTTTTAATGAATCCGTTGAGACAGCAGTTTAATGACTCGCTAACAACGCAAAACAGATGCTCATATAGCGCCACCTCCTGACGTTTTGCTTTTTTTGGCATGATTGATGGGCATTTAAACATCTATGGTGCGTTGTGTTAAACAGATAACATTAATTGGGCAAACAGATGTGAAATGAAGGGAGAAATAAAACAACATTTAAAAAACGAATAAACGTGTTTTCTTGTAGACATATATTTCTAATATAGGATATAATGTATGCATGTGGGTGTGTGTGTGATATATATATATATATATATATATATTTTTTTTTTTTGTAGTTAATGTCCATTGTCCACTGAGTCTGTGCTAGCTAGTTCATGTAATTAACCACATGTGTACAGTATACAATCTCAACTTACCTCTGTCTATGGGTCTTCAGATGCCTCACAAATTTGGACGTCGTTGACAAAGCGTCTGTAATTTTTGAACCACATGTTCTACATATTGCAGTTCTTTTGTTTCCCTTGATATTATATTCTTTAAATCCAAATGCTATCACTTTAGGCATCATTTTGTCTGAACAGCTGAAGGCGCGATCTTCAAACTTATTTAGTGGAAGCTGATTGGTTGACTGAGAAATGCAGATTTACAATGGAGTTTTTTTTTTTTTTTACAATTAACTTTTCATGAGGAATTTAATGTGATTTGCTGCACATTTTTTTCACACATAAGTTAAAAATGTTGAGCCCCGAGTTGAAATTATTATATTTTTATTCCTGTAATTTTTGAATGATTTCCATTCCTATGTCCATGACGACAAATCAAGTGACACGTGACACTAGCTGTATGAGTGCTGCAAAAAAAACAAAAAACAAACGCAAAATATTCGATATTCAGATTCTCAAATATATGTAAATAAATGTTAAAGTGTTGTTGAATTTTGTATGTTAAATGTTTATAATGTACATAGTTGATCACTAGAGGCCATATGCGCTGCCAACCTGATCTCACAGAATTCCGTGTAATGACCACGGACTCTTAACCCCCGAATCTGTGGTGGCATCATGGAATCGCCGAAAATTCCGTGATGGGCTCACAGAAGTGATACCAATGTAAGTCAGTGACAGGCATCAGCCGTGCTCCACGCACGGATTCACTGGTTACACCAGCGCTGCATCGGACCACGTAAAAAGAGTGACTCTGATGCAGTTATATTTGTATATAAATTTATACGTTCACTGGAGCACCTAACCCACCCCTACCCTAAACCTACCCACTTCTGAACAACATAAAACACACACAGGCAAATATAAGTGCAGTCACGGGTATTTATTGCAAAAAATGTCCATAAACAAGCAGTATAAAAGCATTACAAACAAGTCGTGTTGCATTCCAAGTCTTCTGAAGCCATACAAAGTCTTTATGCGAAGAAGAGAGTAAAACACAAGGTTTTAATCGCTGAAAATGATCCCGCTCCGTTAACGCGCTCACATCTCATTCAAAAAGATACTCCCGGGCAGTAGCATGACGCAATCGGTCACGAGACATACAAGAGCCCATAGCCTGTCACAACAGCATGACGCAATCGACCGTCTAGAGTGATAAGGACTGATCTGATCGTGAAGTCTTTCCGAGTCACAGGGCTCAAGTCCAAGTCAAGTCTCGAGTCATTACTGTCAAAGTCTAAGTCGAGTCGAGTCGCAAGTCATCAAATTTGGGACCCGAGTCAAAGTCGAGTCGCAAGTCATGTGACTCGTGTCCACACCCCTGCGTATTTTACGAATTAGTGGCAATTCGGCGTGAATTCAAGCAACAACAACATACAACTTCAAACTCAACTTAGCCAATATATGAATCACAGAACTTTTATTAACAAAACAAATCAAAATACACCATTCTATAGCCTATGCCGAATATACAATAACAAATAACACAAAGTTTTAGGTAGGTCTATACAAAATTGAAAATCGGCAAACACTGTGGAACCAAATAGATAAGAAATGCAGAACGTTTATTAGCAAAACTAATAAGAAAGCTTGGATACACTGCATACACCTTGATGTCAAATAAAATAAATTACACAAAGTTTTAATAAAGTAAAAATTGCCAAACATTGTGGAACCAATTAAATAAGAAAATAAAATATTTAAAAAAAAAACACTTCCAAAATCACCTTAGTGTCAGGGTGATGAATCACCCGCTCACAATCACCTGAGTACTGATCACCCGCACCTGCTGTCACCAATCAATCCACACTATAAACACACACACACACACACACACACACACACACACCCACCCACCCACCCACCCACCCACACACCCACCAACCTACCAACCTTACATTGTCCGGTCTACTGTTCATCTACATGGACTGCTCTGGACTCCCCAAAGAACTACTTACCCAGAATACAAATTGTGAGACTTGTGTAAATAAATTCAATGCACACAGACGGAGGTAGTTTAAGTCTTTGGTTGTTTTAATTGTGATGATTTTGGCTCACATTTAACAACAAAAATCTCAGCAAATTTGAATACTTAATAAGACCAATAAAAAAATTTAAAAAATCATTTTTAGTGAATTGTTGGCCATCTGAAAAGTATGTTAATTTACTGTATATGTACTCAATAATTGGTAGGGGCTCCTTTTGCTTTACTTACTGCCTCAATTCGGCGTGGCATGGAGGTGATCAGTTTGTGGCACTGCTGAGGTGGTATGAAGCCCAGGTTTCTTTGACAGTGGCCTTCAGCTCATCTGCATTTTTTGGTCGCTTGTTTCTCATTTTCCTCTTGACAATACCTCATAGATTCTCTGGGGTTCATGTCCGGTGAGTTTGCTGGCCAGTCAAGCACACCAACACCATGGTCATTTAACCAACTTTTGGTGCTTTTGGCAGTGTGGGCAGGTGCCAAATCCTGCTGGAAAATGAAATCAGCATCTTTAAAAAGCTGGTCAGCAGAAGGAAGCATGAAGTGCTCCAAAATTTCTTGGTAAACGGCTGCAGTGACTTTGGTTTTCAAAAAACACAATGGACCAACACCAGCAGATGACATTGCACCCCAAATCATCACAGACTGTGGAAACTTAACACTGGACTTCAAGCAGCTTGGGCTATGAGCTTCTCCACCCTTCCTCCAGACTCTAGGACCTGGGTTTCCAAATGAAATACAAAACTTGCTCTCATCTGAAAAGAGGACTTTGGACCACTGGACAGTCCAGTTCTTCTTCTCCTTAGCCCAGGTAAGACGCCTCTGACGTTGTCTGTGGTTCAGGAGAGGCTTAACAAGAGGAATACGACAACTGTAGCCAAATTCCTCGACACGTCTGTGTGTGGTGGCTCTTGATGCCTTGACCCCAGCCTCAGTCCATTCCTTGTGAAGTTCACCCAAATTCTTGAATGGATTTTGCTTGACAATCCTCATAAGGCTGCGGTTCTCTCGGTTGGTTGTGCATCTTTTTCTTCCACACTTTTTCCTTCCACTCAACTTTCTGTTAACATGCTTAGATACAGCACTCTGTGAACAGCCAGCTTCTTTGGCAATGAATGTTTATGGCTTATCCTCCTTGTGAAGGGTGTCAATGATTGTCTTCTGGACAGCTGTCAGATCAGCAGTCTTCCCCATGATTGTGTAGCCTAGTGAACCAAACTGAGAGACCATTTTGAAGGCTCAAGGAAATCTTTGCAGGTGTTTTGAGTTGATTCGCTGATTGGCATGTCACCATATTCTAATTTGTTAAGATAGTGAATTGGTGGGTTTTTGTTAAATGTGAGCCGAAATCATCACAATTAAAAGCACCAAAGACTTAAACTACTTCAGTCTGTGTGCATTGAATTTATTTAATACACAAGTTTCACAATTTGAGTTGAATTACTGAAATAAATGAACTTTTCCACGACATTCTAATTTATTGAGATGCACCTGTACTTACCCTTGGATTCTCTCCGTCGATCCTCCAACGAATCCTTTGTTCCCGCTCCAAGATCCCTAACCAACCTGCAAAAGAAACACGTCATCAAGATCACAAATAAGATCTCTGAATCCTTCATTGTTTTGCTCACTCACCTGCCTTTGCCTCTGCAGTTCCAGTATCCCGATTCCCCTTAAAAAAAACATCCTGTTTGTCACTTACCCGTTGTCTCTGGCCCTGCTTTGTGACACTTAGATAAACAGCAAAAGTCAACAGGCTTTTCCAAATCCAAAATATTGCCAAACAGGTGCTTTTGCCTTTCATTTCGAAACTAAATCATCCGCCGTCGTCTTGTCTGTCTCACCTCTTCTTGTCAGTCAGCTTGACTTGCACCTCACGTGATGAATTAAATCTGATCTGTGATCATGTGACTGTGGATCAGCACACTGCATTGAGCAGCCGTGTTCAGTTTTTAATTGTGTCAGTTCTGATTTTTATTACTACAAAAAATCAAAACGATGGTGGGGGCGGTGCCGTGGTGGACAAGTGACGTATCCGGTGTTGCGGCTTCACACCATCTATCGCAGGAAGCCAAAGGATGAGCCACAGAAGGTCATCGCTGAAAGGGTTGGCTGTTCACAGAGTGCTGTATCGAAATATATTCATAGAAAGTTGACTGTAGGGCAAAAGTATGGTAAGAAAAGGTGTGCAACACTTTCAAGCAAAGCCAATTCAAACACTTGGGAGAGCTTCACAAGGAGTGAACTGAAGCTGGAGTCAGTGCATCAAGAGTCACTTCGCTCAGACGTCTTCAGGAAAAGCTACCGAGCCACTTCTGAAACAGAAAACACGTCAGAAGCATCTTAACTGGGCTGTGGAGAAGAAGAACTGGACTGTTGCTCAGTGGTCCAAAGTCCTCTTTTCAGATGAAAGTAAATTTTGCATTTCATTTAAAAATCAAGGTCTGGAGTCTGGAGAAAGACTTGGAGAGGCACAGAATCTAAGCTGCTTGAAGTCCAGTGTGAATTTTCTGAATTCGGAGATGATTTGGGGTGGCGTGACGTCTGCTGGTGTTGGTCCATTGTGTTTTATCAAGTCCAAAGTCAATGCAGCCGTCTGCCAGGAAATTTTTGAGCACTTTATGCTTCCATCTGCTGACAAACTTTATGGAGAAGCTGATTTCCTTCTCCAGCAGGACTTTAGCACCTGCCCACAGTGACACAACCACTTCCAAGTGGTTTGCTGACCATGATATTACTGTGCTTGATTGATCAGCCAACTCACCTGACCTGAACCCCATATGGACTCTATGGGGTATTATCAAGAGGAAGATAAGTAACATCCAACCAAACAATACAGACGAGCTGAGGCCGCTATCAAAGCAACCTGGGCTTCAGTAACGCCTCAGCAGTGCCACAGGATGATCACCTCCATGCCACGCCGCAATGAAGCAGTAATTTCAATTCCAACCAAGCATTGAGTGCATAATTAAACCTACTTTGGAGATCTTGAACATTTCTGTTTTGTAAATCTTTTTTTGATTTGATTTTTTTGAGATACTGAATTTTTAATTTCCCTAAGCTGTAAGTCGTAACCATCAGAATTAAAAAACAAAACAAAAAAACTCTTGAAATATTTCAGTTTGTGTTTTGTCTTTGGGTAGAGCATCTGTTAAATGCCTTAAATGTAAATGATGTAGATCAGTTTAAACATGATCTGTTTCATAATCATATTGTTTACATGTTTTGATTCACTGTGGTTTTGTACAGGTCAGTTGAAGATTCAGACACCAGTATGTCTCACACTGTCATACCCATGAACTCTTCAACGCTCATCATCCAGCTGCAGCCAGCAACACAAACAGCACCTGATACGACGGTGACCAATGCTCCTGTGCCTGTTTATGTACAACAGGTGACAGGAGCTTCACCTCTTCAAGGACTTCAGGCGTTTCTGAAAGGACAACCGAAAGCCCTCGGGGTGAGAAATGTCTCATAAACCCTTTTCTGTGTGTATATCACTGTGAGGTAAGCAAATAAATGCAGGAATAAATTCTAAACGAGGAGCAGTGCACACATTAACAAAGTATACACAATTTTTATTGAATTTATTGTCTTGGTGACAGAGCAGGAAACATCAGTATGAGATCAGGTTTATCATTTACAGAATAAACAGTAAACTTTGCAGCGGATCAGTCACAGAGAAGAATGTTGTAGGAGCTGCGAACTATTAAAAAACATGAAAGTAATCCAATCTTGCACATCTGCAAACACGATGACATTCATACAATGATAATTTCACACTTGCGGAATATTTTTTTAGATATTTTTCTAGTACAATCATAAGTCCATAACTACCGCTGCCATAAATGTATATTGTATATTTTATATTGTTCCCCTTTATGAAAGACTCTCTCGTCGTACTCACACTTTCTGCGTTCTTCTTGTCCCTCACAGACGGTCCAGATAATGATCGGTGTGCTGACTCTCCTGTTTGGCATTGTGTCTACATTTAATGGAGAATCCATCTTTGTCTCTAGTGGTATTCCTTTCTGGGGATCTCTCATCGTAAGAAACTATTATACGATGAAGTGTTCTGTCTTTTATTAAACAAGCTTACATATTCCAATCCAAGCTTTAATTTTGTCCATTCTCTCTCTTCTCAGTACATTACCGCAGGCGCACTCTGCATTGCTGCAGAAAATAAAATGAATTCACCCTCCGGTTTGTGTTTGGTATGTACTACACAACACTTTACTTTTAAAGGTTTAAGCACCGTGCTGGATGTACAAACATAGTTTTTACTGATTTTCTGGACTGGTTTATACTGATTTCTTCTCGTCTATTTTTATGAAGTATATGGTACATCAAAGTACATCAGTGACCATAATTCATAGAGACCCTAAACTTGTTAGGAACGTCCCAAACGTGCGTATCTATTCAGACGCACAGACACACAACACTAGGTGCCACAATTATAATATGATTTGCATTTTTGAGTAACTCATGGAAAGTTTTTCCCATGAATCCTTAAATGTACATATTTGATTTCATTTCCATCTATAAAAATATCTGCCATTTTTAGTGAATCTTCACTAAATTTTGCACACTTCAGTCAGGGATGCTGCTGGCAAAAAGTTACCAAACTAATTTTAATTAAAGCATTGTGATGATCAGTGAATTCAACAGTTGGCACCCCTTTTTTCACAAACTGATCTTCATGTCCTGAACACAACACCCAAACGTAATGAAACAATATAATAATTTGAGAATTCACACAAAATTATGACAAAGTTGCACCTGTAGAAGGCGATACAACTCAACACTGTAACTGTTGGATCGGCGAAGCTGAAAATGAATATGAATTTTCTTTGGTGGATGTCATGACTCGGATACATAAAACAAAAACATGAGTGCTACCAGCCAATCAAATTTCAGCAACTAATAATGTCAAATTGTGTCAAAAATGTATTTTTATCACACTTCATATACTTTCCTATGTGCATTAACTTGTTAACACAATGCTTTAAAGTTCTTGGTAATTTATTAATCTGTTTTATGTTGTTTTTCTGCCTATAGGTGAAAGCTTCACTCGGAATGAACATTTTCAGTATTATAACTGCAGGAATTGCCATTATTTTACTTTCACTGGATTTGGTTATATTACAGTTCTCTTACTGCATTGATTATGACGGTTATGCCTTGCGACAGTATAAGGTATGTCATCAACTTTTATTTTCACATTTAATGTGAAATTGTGTCAAAATAGCAATAAAACATTTATTTAGTAATTACAGTAAGATCACTGTGTGGTGAGTACACAAGTCTTATCTGTACTCATTTGTTTACTCTTTTACCTGGCCTTTCAGAAGTAGTTTATAGATAATTTACAATACAAGACGACACTGAAACATAGGCACAAAATTATTTAAAGGTGCCATAGAATGGAAAACTGTATTTACCTTGGCATAGTTGAATAATAACAGTTCTGTACATGTAAATGACATACCGTGAGCCTCAAACACCATTGTTTCCTCCTCCTTATGTAAATCTCGTGAATATAAAAGACCACTGAAAAATAGGCAAATCAGAACATAACACAGGCTGTGACGTAACAGTCGGGATCACTATGCCCCATGTTCTAGGCCAGCCGCCAGTCGAAACATCAGAAGTTCTGCAGGTATTGTGAAGAAACAAGCGAGGACAACAGCGAAAATAGCAGATCATGAAAATAAATGTTATGTTCTAGGCTGTGCAGGGGATGTGAACTGCAGGGATGGGTTGGTGTCTGTATTCAGAAAGGCACGGAAAGCAAATAACGTGTTCTAATAAAATAATGCGAGCCACTAAAGGAACATGGTTAGCTTCTTGCTAGCTGTAGCCTGTTACATTACAGTACATAAGATTTCACTTACCACATAAACAGAGTAAGGAGAGATAACTGAGGATGATGGCGAATGATTTACAGATCCTGAGCACCGCTGACAAGCATCTGATCTTGTAAAATGTGTGGTAAGTACTGCCGCTCCATAGTATAAACAGAGTTTGTGTGATCGTGAATCTTGAAAGCGAAAGTGAAACTAACAGTGTTCAAAAGCAGTTTCAATACCCTGCAGTTTCAATTACCCGACGATATAACTGCGAGAGAAAGTATTAAAATATATATTTTCCTCCCGCACTGTGAAACAGCCAATTAGAGCAGAGCTCATTATTATTCATGACTCTTCCAAATAAGCCAATAACATACCATTTCATTGTAGAGACAAATCCTAGGCTTGTAAATTGACGTGTAAAACCGTTTCTGGAGAATTTTTGCCCTTACGTAAGCCACATATGTAGATATCAGAGAACAATTTAAAATATTATATCAATGCATTCTATGGCATCTTTAAGTGAATCACGCAGTATTATTTACTAAGGTTTGCATAAGTCAGTTTACTTATATTTGTGCCATAATTTAATGCCCAAAAAAGCATCTTAAACCAGATGCTACTTCGCTACTCTTAGTAGATCATTATGGAAATTAAACACCCTAAATATGTTACATTACCATATGATCCTCAAGGATGGTAGATTCTGGACTGCTGAGCATTCAGTGTACTGGTGTGAGTAGTAAATAGTAAGTAGTAGGGGTTGCACCAACTAGTCGACTGGTCGACTTTAATGCTCTGCCATGACGCTTTTAGCGTGACGTCGACTAGTCGACTGGTCCTATAGAGGGCGCAACAATATAAGAAATCTCTGAAGGACTTCCACATTTAAGCTCCGTTTCCAAACTAAAATGACAAATAAATGCATACTCTGAAAGCGCTCCACAAGACATGTGTGATTATATTACTGGATGCTCGAAATTGAACGGGAGAATGCACGTTTTAAACAGCTTATAGTACAGGTCAGTTAATCGCCATTCTAATATAATGCGCTGCTCTGTAACGCACACACATAGGCTTCAGACAGTAGCGCGTACATCACGTGCAGATCGCGCGCGCACAGAATCATTCAGCGCGGAAATGTATTGTCAACACTGTTCTGCGATTTATCAATAAAATAGCTTAGAAACTGAAACGTTCAAGCATATATTTCTTATTAACTAAATCCCACAGCTTCATTACTAGTAGAGAGTAGCTGCCAGGAAGAATTAATTACACACGCGATCGCTCTCACTAATGCTTTCATATGAATTTAATCTTTACTGTGCAACTTAATCTGCATGTGATTTAGAACGAGCAGAAATCTGTGAGAAATATAACAAATATAAAGACAAAAGAACTGATAAGAATGAGCTGTTATAGGAGCAATAGCCATGCGGGCGGCACTGTGTCATATGCCATAGCTGTGCACAAGGTGTTTGTCAGAGCTCCAGACTTATTTGTTCATTAATGACGTCATCAGCGACTAGTCGACTTCGAATCGACTTTCTTCACATAAAAGTCGACTTTAAAAAAACAGAAGTCGTTCAACCCCTAGTAAGTAGTGGTGAAACAATATAATTGTGAGAATGGCCAAGGGTCAGAAACGAATCATCAGGCAGACCGTAAGTCGTAGAGACTTGAAACTTGGAGCAATGGTAGCACTCATGCTTCCTACAACGTCACCAAGACCCGCCCCAATCGGCACGACAGGGGCGCCACAGCGGTCAAATGTACGAAATCGCTCATAACTCCTAAATTGTCTGTCGCAGGCTTAAGTGTCTTATGTCGTTGGAACCACTGGCTCACTCTGGACACCCTGTAAAATCATTTGTGTATTTTGGATTTTTTTTTTTTTAAAACTACTTTTGTGAACTAGTCCTAGGTTTTTTTTGCCCAATCGGAACCAAACCAGTGCAGAAAGATTCTCTGGAAAGTGAATATCAATAACTATCAAAAAAAAGTTGAACTTTTGACTCGCTGTCGCAAAGGGATGCCAAAATGTTCGAAAGGGGCAGTGCTACTTTTACTGCGACTATAACTCTTGAAGGGAATGAGTTATCTTTGCCAAACTCAGAATGGAGCTCAGAACTCACTTATGGAAGCACTGAATCTGAGGTGACATGAAAAAATATTGCAGAGCTTGGTCACTTGTAGCTCGTTTCCACTGAGCGGTACGGTTTGGTTCGGTACAGTACACAATTATTTCCGTTTCCACTGTCAGAAGTTGTGAATGGTACCAAAATAGCGAACCGTACCGTATCACTTTTTTGGTACTCTTCCGTTGGGGTACCTAGCACAGCAAAGGGTACCAAAAGGGTGGAGCTAAACTCACTGCAGAATGTTGATTGGTTGACTAGAATCGTCACTTTTGTGTAATACAAGGGGATAAAGCTTCTCCTTCATTCGTTCCACTCTGCTATCTGTGAGGGATGGGCTTATTTACACCAGAGTGCACAAAAAAAAAAAAAAAAGTGTATTTTATAATTTTATATTATCACACAGACAATAGCAATTTCTCAATATGATGTCCTTCCGACATTTGCCGCTGGCTCTGATGTCTCTGAATCTATGATTTGTTCCTGGTCATTTTGGCTGAGCACAAATGTTTAACTTTATTTATTTTGACCTTTACCGCAGAACAGCGCTGACCTAGCATACGTTTGACTGAATTGTTTGCTTTTGTCTTTATTTCCTCTTATATAAGCCTCTTATACTTTGTACTTATACTCTTATAATGGCTATTATTGTTCATTAAAACTGACATTTAACAAAAAGAGTCAGAGTTGTGCTTATTGTCACGCTTTATCGTCGATTGCTACTTTCTGGCATACACCACGCCTACAAGTAAGGGTACTATTGGCAGTGGAAATGCAAGCCTGATCAGGGTTACCCATATCGAATCGTACTGTACTGAACTGTACTGTACCTTACCGCACTGCTCAGTGGAAATGAGCCATTTGTGCCGCTATATGAGGGGAAAAAAACATAAAAACAGGTATAACTACACAACCATTTGTCCTATAAACATGAAAATTGGTCTACACAGTCTTGGTCCAAAGCACCACAAGTGTCTATAAGGACATTTGCATATCTCAAAAAATGAAATTTGAGCACTCTGATTGGAACGAAACTTGGTGGGCTTGTTTGAGGGCCCCTGGGGGGGGGGGGGTGATATAGCATTTTTCAAGGTAGTAAAAGATTGTTTGAGTGGTTTTTCACACATGCATGATATTTGCATCATATGATAGACCTCCTCATTCTAAACAACTTTGCCTCTAGAACCACTGCTGTCAATCAAACAATTTGTCAAATGATTGAGAAGATGTTAAAAACCTACTTTTGCGAACTAGTTCTAGGTTTTTTTGCTCAATCTGGAAAAAAACACTGCAATACAATTCTCTGGACTCTCTAGGAAAATAATAATCAAAAAATGTGAAATGTACCCTTTGGGAAGCTATAATGGGTTTGTTTAGAAAACAGTCCTGTCCAAATATACCCAAAAGCCTACGAAGCCTAAAAGAAAACTCAAAACTTCACGAAACTGGGTGAGCACATGAGACAGATGATTCTAAACATTCATGCAAAGGTTTATGTAGATCATAAACATTAAAAATCATTGAATTTCTATGGTAAATTACCTGAATTTGCCAAAACTGCTTTTTATAATCATTGTTTAGGTGGTTACAGGTTTGCTAAACAATATGTAATGTCTTTTTTCATGTCTGCTTAAATGCCTTAAAGTGCTTGAACCCCAGTAATCGCTGCTGGCAGCTATATTTATGATTGGTTTTGTAATAACTGTGTTAATGTTGATTTTTCTCTCAGACTGCCGTAATGGGAATCAGAGGTGTGTTGTTGGTATTTGCTGTGCTTGAGTTTATCATCTCCATCTGTCTGTCAGCATTTGCCTGTAAAGCCAACGCCTGCTATTGTCCTCCTCAGGTGAGTAATGAGCCAAATCAGGACTTCCCATCAGGAGTTCTCAGCTGAACCCCCAAGATATGTACATAAGATGAAAATAGTTACTTTTAAGGCTGTTGACCCTTGGGTTCATGCTTTACAAGAATCAACAAACACTATGTTACAATACAAATATTTATTTCTTAAATTCTTTAATCTCAAATGTTCAAACCCTTGAGTTCTTATCATGTAAAATTCTTGAGTTTTGAACTCCAGTCCACAGAAATATTTGAAATTACATGAATGTAAATAAAGTGAACTTAGCTCAAATTGCGCCCCCAAAACATTAAATCCGCAGCACTTGCAGAGATGGAGTTTGTGGGAAGCAGCATTTACTGTGAACTGAGATGCCCTAAAAACTTTGTAAGGTCCACGCGGTTGGCCCAAGGAAGGTATCCATTCGTTATTTGTAGTGCGCCAGCCCCCAATAGCAATAAGCTTTGTGCTTTTGGTACTTTTAATATAAAACAAAGTCTCAGCTTTCAAAGTCATTTTTATAGCAAAACGCAAATGATGTGTCTTACAATAATGTGTTTTTCAAGTTCTTTTGTATGGCATGACAGATCTCTGTATTCAAGTGAATCAATTCATTAAATTATACTGTTTTCTTTGTGAAAATTCCACCACCTACTCCGCAAAAACGTCTGTGGCATCCAACATGTCA
Organism: Acrossocheilus fasciatus; assembly: GCA_036784905.1. Taxonomy (NCBI): domain Eukaryota; kingdom Metazoa; phylum Chordata; class Actinopteri; order Cypriniformes; family Cyprinidae; genus Acrossocheilus; species Acrossocheilus fasciatus. The sequence continues at coordinate 1,341,255 of JAXUIB010000027.1, forward strand.
TTACTCGCATGTATTTAATTTAAAAACGACAATAAAACGTTCTAAAGGTTGAAGTGGGCTCCAACTCGTTAACAAGTTATGTTGTTGTCTTTTCTGAGGTAAATATAACGTTAACTGACTATTCACAAGCTGTTTCATTCATGGGATAATACAGTAAATGTTTGGACATAATATTTAACATTTCCCATTAATTATTTGTAGCGTACCAGCCACCCAGTAATCACAATAATTTTGTGCTTTGTTGCTTTTAATAGCCTAACACAGCTCAGCTTTCAAATTTTGTCAATTTTATCACAAAAATACAAATTATAAATGTGTTTTTCCTCTTTATTTCAAGTTTAGCCAGATAGAAAAGTGAAGGAACATCGGAAGCAGTGTTAATTTTGGAAGGCATTTTTGATTTAGTCTTAGTCTTTATCTTGAGATGAAAATGCTTAATAGTCTTAGTCACATTTTAGTCATTTGAGTCTTTCATAGTTGTAGTCGACGAAAAGTCATTGCATTTTTGTCAACTTTTAGTTATTACTTTTAGTCAAACTGCAGTTACCACCATTTATTTTGGTAGATATTTTACAAAAATAGTCATCAATTCTTCTTTCTTTAGACCAAATCAATTAAGTTTGAGAAATTTGAATCAAGAATTGAATTTGGAAAAACTGGAATAAGTTTTCAATTTTTGGTAGAGATACAAATTAAACTAATTTTTCAGATACAGGTTTACTTAAGCATACATTTATTTAACATCTTTTGTTGGTTAACATTGATGACACAGATAATTGGGAATGCTGTCTCCCAAACGGTTCGCTCAACGATTCATTTTTCCAAACCCCTCCTTTGCGTGACGCTAATCTGTGGTGATTGGTCCGATAACCCAGTCTGTTATGATTGGTCTAGATGCGTGTAGCGCATGTCAATAACGGAACGCCCATCACCATTACTTAGCCCACAGCTCGGTGGTAAACACCAAAGCAGCCAAGGTATATATGCGTTAGCCCAATGCAGAAACGTACTGATAAAGCACTGCAGTTTGTACGCCAATGTATTGCTCTATTCTTTATCAGAACTCCAAGTAATAACGACAAACTATTACTATTCATCGACACATTTCTAGACAATTGCGAGCTAACAGATATTGCTGTTTGACAGAGACCTACAACCTGCGCGGAGCAAACACAACACACACAACTAAATACGTATCTTGCATGCTACAGTACAGCGTACATGACAGCAACAGTTTTTAAAAGAATTACTCCACTTTCAGAATAAAAATTTCCTGACAATTTACTCACCCCCATGTCATCCAAGATGTTCATGTCTCCCTTTCTTCAGTCGCAAAGAATTTATCAGTCACAACTAATCTAGCGAAACCATCTGTAATTTTCTTTAAAAAAAAAAGTTTATACACTTTTTAACCACAAATCCTTGTCTTGTCTAGCTCTGCGAGGCACATGCGTACTTTGTCTGTGTACAACAGTTCAAGAGAGGGTATGTCTAAAAACTCCCAGCACTTTTCTCCTCCAGCTTCAAAATCGTTTTACTTTTTGTTTTTTTTTGTAAAGGGTGTTTGACTCTACTTGCACGTTCACTTTGTAAACACTGTAGGGTTTGATATGTAAATAATTTAATTTAGCTCAAAGGGAATCATTTGTGATTTATAGGGAATTTGAACAGAATCACTAGGTGCGTTTACATGTACACTTTTTTTGTCATTCCGATTAAAATCATTCCGATTGAAAGATTCGATGAACTGTTTACATGAGACGTTATCTAATCCGATATGGTGTTTACATGTGCCTGTGCTTTCGATTTTAGGATATGCTAATAGCCTACAGTGACAACAAAAACAAGTTACCAGAGGAAAAAAACGCCCATATTTACGTTAATATTTTTAATATCTGTTTGCACTTGCTTGGAATAAACGGTTAATAGTTGAATCCCTTGCGTTCATTCGAGCGCTCAGTCATATGGCCAGAACGCGATCATAGAAATCATATGCCCCTCTGTAATGCAGCTCTGAGATTAATTGTACTCTGATACTACAAAGTCGTACTGTACTTAAATGGAACAAATACACGATTTCTTACGAAGAGTTGCTGAACAGTGATTCAAAGGAGCATTGCTTTATCACAATCGTGTTTCGTACAACATTCATGGCGTGAGCACGTATAAATTCAAGCAGATCGGAAATTATGAATCTGTCATCTATACAAATACAAATGACAAAGGCAAATTTTGGTCAAGCTGTTTATTTTCATTGAGCTACTTTCACTATCATCACTGTGTTGTTTCTAAGCTGAAAAGCAGAAAATTGCGCTTCATTTCAGATCTGTTTTTCACTCCGGACATGAGAGCAGATAGTCCGTCACACAGCAAGCGTTCTCCTTTCTAATGTGTTTTTAACTGTATAATTGAAATTTTAACTTTATACCTCCACTATTACCCAGTCTCTGCTGTAGTGTGGGTGTCCCCAAATCACAGAATGTACCGTTGCCGACTTCACGTTCACGTTCTGACGACCCGACCTCTGGACGTGATGACGTAGACGCAAAGTAATCGGTTTAAAGTGTTTACATGGCAGGATTTTAATTTTGTTCGGTTTATAGAAAGGTTTTCCCACCCCTCTCAAACCGATTACAATTTCATTCGGTTTGGGCATTTTTATTCCGATTGAGGTGTTTATATGGAGCGTTTTCATTCGGATTGGACTTTTAAACCGATTACAATGCTCCATGTAAACGCACCTACTGTTTTGCGGTTGATCACTGAACAAGCCGTATAACAACAACCCTACACTGGATATTAAAATCCAAAATATAGTGAAAACACTATTAATAAGCACAGTAACAAGATCGGCAGATTAAGACATTAACTTGTAAGCGCAAAACACAAGATACTTCTCTTTTCAATATAAATAAGACTTTATTTATATAAACCTAAGACATAAACTAATCCAATACGTGAACACACGCATTCACACATTCGCACGTTGCAGAAAGAGAGAAAGGATGAGTTTAGAGAATGAGAAAGTGAAATATTGCATAGACCTGAACAACCATCAATCACTTAATTAACCCTCGCATTGAGTTTCTCAATGAGGCTAAAATTTATATTAAATGCACCAGTTCAGTTAGACCTGGAGGTACTTGCTTGCGTTGCCTTTGTGTTACTGGGATTCCCTTCTGTTGTCGTCGTTGCAGGAAAGGGGTTTCCCGAGTTGGTGATTGGCTGGAAGTTCAGTAGTCTTTGAAGTGATGTCTTGGGAAGCCAATGGTTGGGAGTTGGCTGAGGATGGTCGTGGAGTCAGTTGCTGGTTGAAGTTTGAAGCGGGTGCAGTCGGAGCTGGACTTTGTGGCAAACTTAACTTTTGAACACGAGACTCAACGGAAAGAAAAGAAACTAAAGTAAAAGAATAAAATGAGTAATGAGACTAGGTGGTTTTTCTTCACAGCGTCAAAACGTGGTGACAATAAAAAGAAGGGAGAAGGGAAGATTTGATGGTGTCCTGAGTTTTTAAACTCGGCTTTTGGAACACATCCCATTTGGTGTCTTGACCAATTAGATAGGCTATTATCTTAGCTAGGGTTGTTCCTTCCATCATAAATCAGTGGAAGGAGTTATCAGTCACATGGTCCGAATTTTACACACTCTTGCAAAGTATACTTTTGGATGTGATTTCTATAACCAGAATATGATACATTTGACGAAGAATCAATTGGAAGAAACGTTTCAAGCTAGAATTGTCAAACTCATACATACCAAAACGCGAATAAACCTTAAAGTCATTCAATAGTTATTAAAAAGACACATAATATGTGCCTAAAATATGATAGTCTAATATGTGGGTTTCATACATAATATAGTGTTATGCCTAGAAATGTCCTTTTAGGATGATTTTATATGCATATGAAAAAGAAAGTCTCTGTGTAGGACATAGGGACATGTTCGGTGAAGACCAGAGAGAGGTTAAAAGGTCTCCTAAAGAATTTCAGTCTCAGTCTTTGTCTTCTATGTGTGGGGGAAAAGTCAATCTAAAGAAGCTCGTGATTTCTCTCGTGGAACACATGTGATGGCCATCTCTTTGACCATTAATCTTAATTATTTGTCCCAAATTTGACGATCTTCTTCCGGCATTGTACTTATCAATAAGTATTCTTTTGTCTTAATGTTGCGAGCTGTTCTGTGAAAGAGGCTTGTTGGTAAGGCTTGCTCCAGACTCATGGCGCCAGAGTACCATGGACAGATTTATGATGTCCTGTTGGGCTTTTCTGGAATTTCGGCTCCTCGTGTTTCGATGTTCTGATCGAATCTTAGTTTTGTCTGACTCGTTCTGATCCTATAACACTGAGTAGGTGCTTCTGCAGCGATGTAGGATGATTTTGAAGTTGGAGGAGAAAATCAGTTGGGAGTTTTTCAACATACCCTAACTGTACCCGAACGGATTTACCCTCACAGTGCAGACCACAGCGTCTTCTCCACAGGAATCCACTACAGTGTTTGAGGGAAGGGAGGTTCAAGTTTTCCCAGGTTTGCAACAAGTGGGCGGACATAAATATGCTAATGTTTCATGTTGACATCACCTTGAAACAACTAAAGATTTGTTTTAAAAACGACTCGTTTTTATGACTCTTGAGACGACTCTTACTTTTGAAATACAATAACTGTATACACGGTGTACTTTTAGATTTAACACTTTGCAGGATGTTTTCATTCACTTAGAGCTGTGTTATACACTGCATGAAAGGTAATTTTCAAAAATCCATAATAGGGGCACTTTAACTGTGATAACTGCATTGTTTCCCCAACTGTTACTCCGTAATCTATGGTCATACCATTGCTGCAAGCTCAAAACTGTAAAGCTTTTGCAAAATTAAGAAAACTGTAAAATAAAGAAAACTAAAGCTTTCTGCCTCATTTTCCTTTCCTTGAACTTTGGATCATGTCACAATAAAACGAAACTCAGCACATTTTTTTCCCCACCTTTCATTTTGTTAAAATGTTAATGATTTAAGTTAAATATATTTAGTGTATAGACCTATATATTACTTTTTATGTATATAGTTTTATTCTGTTTTCTCCGTTCACAGAAGTGCTGCAAGTGTGTCAACTTATATTCTACACTATCCAGCAATTATCATTGGTTTCAAAACACACAACTAGCTATATTACTTGCTATTCATTTTCACTAAAATGTAGACCTAATGTTTGGCAGTTTGTGACGTATCCTCTGGAAAAACTCTAACGTGGCCTGGGCATTACCATTGCGACTTACCTATGATGAATTTACATCTTAGTGCGGGCATTTCACTTGTTGAATAAATCAATGTCACATTTGCATAGGCTGCACTAGTTAAATTCATGATAGGTTGACTGCAAAATTCTAATATTAAATGGAGCGATAAAATAACATTATTAACCGGTTAATGGCCATTTCGATTCTGTTCGGAATTATTACATTTGATTTTGTTTCTTTTGCTGGTTACATTCCTGCCGAAATTCAGTTTGTTTCCAGTTTTTCTTTTCCTTCCTTGAACCTGTTCAGAGCCCTGCTTATATTTTTTCCTAAATGTTAATCTTCTGCTACGGTGAGGTTTATAAACCTGTAATACTGAAACTGTCTGCCAGTGTTATTGCATATATGGCATCTCGCAGTAAGAAGGCATAAAACACTACATGTGTACTTTTTTCAAAGGCGCAGTTTGCTCAGGCTTTACCACCACAGTCCTCTGATTTCAGGCCCATTCATTTACAGGATCTTAACAGCTGAGAGGTAAGAGATGCTTGAGCACCAGTTTAATTAGACTTTGAGGAAAATGGCACTCAAAATAGGCATTATTTGAATTTGTGACCCTGGACCACAAAACCAGTCATAAGTAGCACAGGTATATTTGTAGCAATAGTATATTTGTAGCAATAGCCAACATTGCATTGAATGGGTCAAAATGATAATTTTTTCTTTAAATAAAGATCATGTTTCATGGAGATATTTTGTAAACTTCCTACCTTAAATATATCAAAACTTAATTTTTGTTTTGTAATATGCATTGCTAAGGACTTCATTCGGACAACTTTAAAGGTGATTTTCTCAAGATTTAGAATTTGTTTGCACCCTCAGATTCCAGATTTTCAAATAGTTGTATCTCAGCCAAATATTGTCTTATCCTAAAAAACCATACATCTGTTACAGAGCGACTGAGTGATGAGACGTGCGGATCCAAATACAAAGCTTTATTCAAAGACATTGTCAAGACAGGAAGGGTCGAACACCAGCAAACATATATAGCACAGGCAAGACAAAGAGTAATCCAGAGACAGGCGTGGGTCGATCGATGGCAAACGTAATCCTAAGAGCCAGGAAAACGGGGAATCCAACAGACAGGCTATAGTCCAGATGAGGGGCAAACTGTATCCAAAAGAGTAATCCAAGACAGGCAGATAATCAGGAAAACAGGCAATCAGGTAACACAACGTGACTAGACTTTGACTAGAACTAAGACAGGGAACTGGCTCCGTAAAGTAGCTATCGGTAACAGTCATAAACGCTTAATACTCGGTGATATGAGAAGGGTCTGAGTGGGTGTTATATAGTGTGTGTGATTAGCTGCAGGTGAGTCCAATCAGTGCAATGGAACATGGGAAATGTAGTCCAGGGTGACATGTAACAGTCTGTGTGGTGTGAGAGTCAATATAATGCAAAGGCAACCTCTGGTGGCGAGCAGACGGAAGACCACAGACAGGATTCATGACAACATCAATGGAAAGCTTATTCTTAGCTTTCAGGTGATTGTATAAATCTCAATTTTAAAAAAATTACCCTTATGAGTGGTTTTGTGGTCCAGGGTCACATTTAGTGTTGAGAGTTCATGTATTGGAAATGTGTAAAGCAATAATGAGTGCAATAATTGTTACATAATATTATCAATAAATAAGCAATCAAGCAAGAAAGCTGATCATATAGCGTTTTTTGTCTTGCAGATAACTGAGCCCAGCAGCTCTTCCATTCATCACCAGCCTGCAGACACTCCTCCACAATACAGTGAATGGAAACAAATATAAATAAGTAGACAGTGTTCCCTTATGTAATAACTTTATTGAAACACTCAATTTCTATTTCAAGAGTTAATGCTTGGGTTTACACTTTATAATATATGTCACTATAATATGTCACTGGGGAAGTCGTGGCCTAATGGTTATGGTTACATATATTACATGTACATAAATATAGTCACATTTTTTCAATATATGAAAAGCATCAATTCCTATATTGTGATATATTACATTGTTTCATGTATATTGAAAATATACTGAATCATTTATTGTGTTAATATATTTAACATATTTGTAACACCCGACGCAGTTATCATATGCACCACGTTTTTTAAAATGCATTGCAATGGCATTCCAAGTAAACTTGAAGTGTGCTAATGGCACAATTATTGTGTGATTTAAATAAAATAAATAACCTTCATAAATAATGGCGCAGCTTAAGAAATTGCCTTTTACCAACACCCCCAGCATACCAGTCAACTCAATTATCCAGAGAACATCAGTGGAACATTGGGCACAGACATTTGAACATTGGCTGAAGGAAACACTGCGGCCTGGATTCAAACCCGGGTTGCTGCCACACACGTGTACTCGCTTTACCAGATGCGCCACCAAAGCAGACATGCACTGTGATAAACTGCAGTTACTTAGTCTTTCTTTACTGTTACAAATACTACTATAAGTAAACTTTTTTTTTCATCAATGACAGCACAAATTATATGTACTTAAAGACTGCAAATTGCCGAAAAGTCTTAATATAGACGCAGTAAGCGGTGCATGGAAATAACTGTGAAACGGCCTGCCTATAGAACACGAAAGTACGTTAAACTTGAAGCTGTGAAAGTCAGTGGACACAACATTAAATATCATCTGCAGAATGTTTTGCTTCCCTTTTATCTGTCGTGATCTGTCATTAACGCTGCAGGAAACAATTGGATAAACCGGCATAACATTAGCTTTATTCTTGTACATGCACTAAAACAGACAGTTCTGTTAGTTGGTGGAAGAATGTGAGTGTACAGAACTTAGGGAAGTTGTGGCCTAATGGTTAGAGAGTTGGACTCGTAATCCAAAGGTTGTGAGTTTGAGTCTCGGGCCAGCAGGAATTGTAGGTGGGGGGAGTAAATGTACAGTGCTCTCTCCACCCTCAATTTCACAACTGAGGTACCCTTGATCAAGGCACCAAACCCCCAACTGCTCCCCGGGCGCCACAGCATTGGCTGCCCACTGCTCCGGGTGTGTGTGCACTTTGGATGGGTTAAATGCAGAACACAAATTCCGAGTATTAATTCTTAGGGTTTCGCTTAAGTTTAATGTTAACTATCTTTTAATCAAAACATAAAGCATTATCTGCAAGGCGTCCGTTACACCTTTTCCCTGCGTGTTAACGTCAGTAATTATGACTGTGGAATGTCATGTATTTTGGCCCCGCCCCCAAATATATGAGTAGACTATCAGTCGACTATCGGCAAGATTCGAAAATTCCAATTCGACTATAAAAATCCTTAGTCGGGGACACCCCTATTATTTAAAAACCGCCTAAGTGTATTGTAGCAACAAATTTAAACTGGAGAAAGCTTTGACTATAGCGGCACTTGATGCGTAAGGGACCATCTGACAATTCCACCGACTGTGTTTAAAACGTCCAATGTATTTTAACTAAAGTGAATTTTAACATTTAAAATAAAACATGGCAAAATCCCACCTATAGTAAATCACTATGAGTAATACAAGCTTTACAGTTTGGCAAATACCTTCCTTCATATATGCAGTACAGTACACAATTATGTTAATAAAAAAGCTAATGTAAGTACTCAAATGGCTGTTCAAGGTTGTAGTACATTCCTAGTGTTCAGACTGACTTACTACAGGTGAGATTTTGCCGATATCTCCCTTGCTGTACATTCAATACATAATTATTCTTAGAAACAAATGACTGTAATTCACCAAAAGGTTTTTTTTCATGTTCCAAAGGCTGTAGTATTTTTGTAGTTACAAGACTGAATTATTACAGGTGAAATTTTGCCAATATCACCCTTACTGTACATACAGTACATAATTATTCTTAGAAAACAATTACTGTAAATCACCAAAAGGTTTTTTTTTTTTTTTAACGTACCAAAGGTTGTAGTATACTCTTAGTGGCAAGGCTGACTTAATACAGGTGAAAGTTTGCCAATATGTCCATTACTGTATATACAGTAAACAACTATTTTCTTGAAAAAAAAATACTGTAATTCATCAAAAGGGTTTTTTCATGCTCCAAAGGTTGTAGTATGCTTGTAGTTACAACACTGACTTACTACAGCTGAAATTTTGCCAATATCACCCTTACTGTACATACAGCACATAATTATTCTTAAAAAACAATTACTGTAATTAACCAAAAAGTTTTTTTTGTGTTCCAAATGTTGTAGTGCATTCCTAGTGGCCAGACTAATCTACTACAGGTGAAATTATGTAAATCTCTCATGCTGTATAATACATATAAAGTATACAATTATTCTTAGAAAAATATTACTCTAAATCACCTAAAGTTTTTTTTTTTTCATGTTCCAAAGGTTGTAGTACATTCCTAGTGGCCAGACTGACCCACTACAGGTGAAATTTTGCTAATATCTCCATTCCTGTATGTACAGTATACAACTTTTTTTTTAAATACTGTAATTCATCAAAAGGGTTTATTTAGTTTCCAAAGGTTGTACTACGTTTGTAATTACAGGACTGACTTACTACAGGTGAAATCATGTCAATATCTTTTTTACTGTATATACAGTACAGAATTATTCTTATAAAAATTCACCAAAAGGCTTTTTTTATTTTTCATATTCCAAAGGCTGTAGTACATTTGTAATTACAAGACTTACTTTCTACAGGTAAAATTTCACCGATACCTCTGTTTTTGTGTACAGTACGCAAATATTTTTCATGAAAAAAATACTGTAAGTCCCCGAAAGGATTTTTTCATGCTCCAAAGGTTGTAGTACACTCCTTGTTACAAGACTTACTACAGGTGAGATTTAGGTTGTCTTGTGTGAGGATGCTGTAAGTTACCTTTTGTTGCTGTAAGATGTCTTTTCTGGTACCTCTTACTTTGTATGTATCAATATTTTCATATCTTGTATTTCTCCGCTGATGTAGCCACCTGACATGGCAGCATAGTATGTCTCCACCACTTGCGCACTTTGTATTTACATGATAGTCACCCTTATGGTCTTGTCTTCCCTCCAGAATCAACTCCAGGTCTTTTGGTCATGTTCCTGATGTTCAGTTGCAAGGTGATTGTCCCAGCATAACAACCTAAAATAGTTGTTCTTATTGCAAGTTACTGCGTAAGATTGTTGATTTGAATGTTGTTTTATAATCTGTCCAGTTGTTCTTGGAATACCATTTGGATTACATATAAAAGTTGTATTACAGGTATTATTCCTCGTGGATAGAGCAATATCGTAATCACCTTTTTTGTGGAACCTGATAAAAATTGCTTTAACTGAGTGTGTAGTCAAGTACTTTTTACTGTTTGTTTTATTGATGTGAGCAAATAAATTGTCCAATAAAATGAATGTGCGTGTTTTCAAAAAAGTACTGACATCATGTGTTCAATTTTGCATTATGACTTATGTATACATTTATGTTTCCACCAGTTTAGGTTGCACATGCATGCATATATCTACACACACAAACACACGCTGTGTTTCAAAGTTTCATGGGTGACTCTCTACGTAATGATTTTTAAACTGTATATTCTTATCCCTCTACACTAACCCTACCCCTGAGCCTATCATAACAGAAATATATATGCATTAATGTACAAAAAAAAACAATATTCTGTATTATTTACCAGGTTGATTCCTCATGGCAGGCATGGAATGAAATGAAATGAAAGAAAAGAAAGAAAGAAAGAAATACATAAATATACAAACAAACAAACAAACAGGTATTTCCATCTTAGTGGTAACATTTAGGGGTTACAAGGACCACACACACACACACACACACACACACACACAAACAAATTATGCTCTAAAATGCAATTGTTGGTTTAACTTTAAAAAGTATGTAACCTGCTTGCCTTAAAAAATTGGGTTCAAAGATAATGAAATACAAAGTTAATGATCAATCAACAGAAACTCAAAATGTCATGTTCTCTGAACAACATTATTTAAGTTGAGTTCATAAAAGAAAAAAACCAAACATTGTTAACAAACCGTGAAAATGTAAATATCTAAAATAATATTGTGTAGAAATAAGTTGTTAAATAGAACAAAAGTGGAAAAAAAGTTCATAAAATGTTACCTTATTACAGCCTTACCAAAAGTGCTGACAAAATATCGTTGCACATTCCACACACACACACACACACACACACACACACACACACACACACACACATATATATATATATATATATATAGCCCATATACCTGTGTGTGTGTGTGTGTGTGTGTGTGTGTAAAAGTAGTTTTCATAGTTACTGATTTATTTTGTCCTTGGAATAAAAGGTTTTAAAGAAAAAAGATTGTATTAAAGTTCAATTTATTTATGTATTTTTTTATGTATTTATTTAGCCGGCTTTAATTTGTTTAGTTTTGAACGATGTGCATTGCATGAGGGCTTTTAATTTAAATTCAACAGTGTGACACTGTGTTGCTTTCGCGATCAACTCAATTATTATGCCTAGATTACTGCAAGTGTGGTTCAAGTACTTTTTCATTTAGAAACATGCATTACATGCATGCAAACATGACATGCTTGATTTTATCTTAACAGCAGAGATCAGAACTGGTGAGTATAACAACGATTGTTAATCCTGACTGTCAGTAGCATGAACTTGTGATTTTATTATACAAGAGATATTGCCCATTATGTTAACATAAAGCAACTACAAATATATTATCGATTCAAAAGTTGCTAATATACCAAAGGGAAAAAAAGAAGGCGATGCAAATGAAAGTCATTAGTCTTTAACCTCCACTGACAGTGTAGGTTAGGGTTTGATGAAACTCCTTAGAGGAAACTTGAACGTTCAAAAATAGGCAACTAATTTCAAGAAGTTCATAAAGAAATTCACAGCCATTAATAGTGATTTAAAAATATTAGACATAAAGTGGTGCATTATCAAGCTCCCTCTTGTGGACAAGATTAGAATTACAGCCCTTATCGTTCACTTTCAGGCACTTTCTAGGGTAATATATTCATAGTTTACTTTTATTTACTCAATTTTCAGTCTTGCATTTTGTGTCTAGACAATCTTAAGCGAATCAAAGCTGTGAAAACATTTATGAATGTCCTAATTTATAAATACAATACATAGTTTTTTTATGATACTAAAATAATAAAATTAACTATTGGTCTTCCATTTTGTGTGTGTGTGTGTGTGTGTGTGTGTGTGTAGAATAAAACTACAGTTGGCATGAATGAATATAATTTTACAATTATATATATTTATATAGATCTATTTTATGTCACCATTATTTTGTTTTTGTTTTGATTTTTTATGCATTTTGGTTACGTATGAATTAATTTAAATGTGCATTTATTTACATCCCTTTTTTAAAATATATCCATTGCTGGTTATTTATGTTTATCACAGTTCTATGTTCTATATTGGTTATATTTTGGTATTAAACTCTAAAAGGTTCATGAACTACAGACTAATGATATTAACAACTATATGGGCCTACAACAAATGCTAGCTAATCTAAGTACATCATTTCACTTTTATGCTTTTACCTTAAAGAACAAGTCTTCTGTTTTTCATTGCAAAAAGGTCTACAAATGTATCCAAATCAAATTTTCATGGGCCAAAATGACTAAATTCCTTTTTCTTGTATGTAGCACGCCTGAAAGGAGTTAGAATCCTTGACCGTGTAGAGAAGGACCTTTCACATGACGCAAAGGATACTCCAATTACTAAAGCTGTTACATACAACCTATGCAACTCATGAAATGCTTCCTTGTCCCCGTGCATGTGTTTGCACATTGCTGAAAGATCTGATTGGGTTGGAAACTGTCTCAGCAACATAGGTTTGGCAACACACATTTCGTTTGTTAGGTTTTCTTTTTCAAAGAAGCTGGAGTGGGCTGAGCATACTGGAATCTAGAAAAGATGGAGACTGTGGGAGGAGTGAGTTCACTGCCTTTATCAATTCAAGATTTTTTACTGAGAATCTGCTTTCCATCTCAGTAATAGGTCTGCCCAGAATATGCAGCCATGATCTTTTCAGAGACATACTTGGATCATTTGAAGAATCTGAATCAGTGTGACCAACAGTGAACTACCACGAAATGCAAGCTCGTTGACAGAAAGGAAGCGCACAACTTCAGCCAATGACCTGACGTAATAATTTCTCCACATGCGTTTGCCCCAACAAACTGGATATGGTTTCACCACTGGCCTTTCTACTCTCATACTCGGCCCATGATTTCGCAGCATGTATGTGCCCATGGCAGGATGCATGCTTTTGAAACCCCTTATCCTTCTCCAATGCTGACTTCCAGTTTGTGTATCCACGCCGGGTTAAACAAGGTCTTTGTCATTTCCAGCTCCAAATTTGCGACATGGGAAACAAAAGCATGCATCCAACTTAACAGAATATTCCAACCAGGGCCTTGAATGATACCAACTGGAATTAAAAGCTCGGGCAATGCTACCAAACATGCGTTTTGGGTAAGAGTGTAATACTGGCTGTGTTGGTTCAGTGTCTTTCAGCCCATGGCTAACATCATCTACCCACTCATTCTGCGCAGGCTGTACACTATCCACATGTTCAGTCGTGCTTGGGGACGGAGAGCCGTCTAACTGAGCATCGGGTGGCCCAGCTGGATCCCGATGAGGCAACCCCGACACTATCAGTGCTTTTATCAGGTTTTTTAAGAGGAATTAAAAACCTTCGCATGGTCACAAGTGAAGGAACGAGTGAATGACAGATTGTCGGCTAGTTATTTAGCTAGCTCAATTTCTAAAGCCGTGTACAAACAGGCAGAACACGAATATAAACAACAAATTATTCAATGAAGAAAAAACAAAAAAAATCCAAATAAGCAAATAAAGATTTACTGAGTTTTAATAAGCTGTAGGCTATACAATAAGAATATCCGAGAGCAAGAGAGAGTTTCCCAGAGTGCCTATAAACCGTTATGACAAATTTAAATGCGTCTCGTTGTTTTATTTGACCGAGCTGGCCAATTACAACTTAGCAGGTTCAAGCTGCATTTTCTGATTGGCTAAACATTCTAGGTAAAAAAAAAAGTACGCTTAAAAAAAATACAGTGTTATTTGTTCCACTTTTTATTTTAGTCTAGTGTAGTTTTTTTTTTTTTTTTTTAAATGAAGTGTCAGTGATTTTTCATGTCATTTTTCTTATAATTGAATAAGATATAGGCCTATAAATTTGTCAGGATGGTTTGACTTCTGTCCGATATAGGCTACTCCCAACAATTCTTAACAGCAAGATCTAATTTCTCTGTTAACATTACAGAATTAAAAACATTACATGCCGTTATAAAGAAAACGTAAACGAAAGTAATGAAGGACACACTCACACAAAAACAAATTTGGTATACAGTTTATTAAAAATAGGATATAAATAGGCAGTTGAACCCAGAACATGAACGCGACTCGCTCCATGTTAAAGGTTTTTTTCTTTTTTCTTCCCTTTTCTGGCCTCATCCTTATTGCTGTATAGTAGCCTATATATTTTTAATAGCCTAATCTGTTTAGCTTTTTATATTAGGCTACTCATCAGTTTTCTATGGTAGGAAAATGCTCAACGCACCGTTCATATTCTGCTTGCGTTCATCTGCTTCTTTGTAATTATGCTTTATTAATATTTTCAGACTTCCGAGCGATTCGGCTGATGCAGATGTTATTGTAATAAAGGCAATTGTATACTTCATTGAACAGTCGTGTTTTCTACTTGGATGCTACGGTTAGCTTTTTATTATTAGCCTATTTATAATACGAATTTGTGGCTATGAGTTCAAATGTATGTGCAAAATTTTCTATTTTTCCTTTGAGCAAAGTGACTGATCCTTAATTAATAGACAGCGCAAATAATAAGTGTTTAATGCTTATTTATTTATTTTCGTTGGCTGGACATTTTGTGGGGGGGGGGGGGGGGGGGACAAGGAGAATCTGCCCCCCCCCCCTTTTTTTCCCCCTGTTTGATTAGCAGTTAAATGTTTGTTTACACACAGAGAAAAAGAAAAGTGTAAGCTTTTAATAAGTCCAAGAATAAAATGATTAATTTAGCCTACTCAACATGTTAAAACTGATTTACAGAACTTGTCGTTTTCTAACAGTTTGGACTTGAATTAAGAAAGAAAACTTGCACTTAAACTTTTCACAGGCATTTTATTAGACAGTATCGTGATGTATCATTATATAATTTCAGATCAAGTCTGTCTGATTAAATTTATTTAATTGTATTTATTTTTTTATGAGCATTTTTTAAATAAAGCGGTCCCACTTTACATTAGGTGGCCTTAACTACATGTACTTACATTTAAATTAATCATTTGATACAATGCACTTATTGTGTACATACATGTTTTTACATTGTACTTATATTTTTAAAAATACCTATATGTACTTACATCTGTAATTAATTTCTGTAATTACATTTATAATTACACTGTTGGCCCATCCCTTACACCTAAACCCACCCTTAAACCTACCCAGACCACCAAACCTGTCCCTAACCTTACCCGTATCCCACCTCAATAGCAGCAGAAGTGTTTTGCAATACAATATGAACCCAATAAGTACATTGTACTTATTTTTTGACGTAAGTACATAGTAGTTAAGGCCACCTAATATAAAGTGTAACCAATAAAGCTCCTATGATTAGGTTCAGTAATTTCACTTTAATGGCAATTAGGTTCTTTTCATTGCCAATAAAGTCTTCTTGTATAGGCCCTGTACTGCAGTTATGCTGTATTGTGCAACATGTAGCAAGTGCTGTGGTTACAGTAGACTTGGCAAGTGTTTTTTTATTTTATTTTTTTGTAATGTAGGCTTCCTATAAAATATTCATACAAAAATATTTTTGCTCAAAAAATATTTGCCTATGGAATACTTCACCCGCATCCATTAATAACCCGCACGTGAGCTCTTCCTTCGCGCCAAAGGTCGTTGTCCTGACAATGAGTCTTGTGAGCAGCTGATTACTTGTAACGGACAGCAAATCAGCGTCTTTTCCGTAGTGTCTACTGCAGGATGGATATAAAAGTATAAAACACGTTTTGGTTTGACAGCATCGTTCATATGTGAACTATCACAATTAAAGCACAAAGACATAACAACATTACACTCCGAGACCTTTCACAAAAGAGAAGAAACGCAAGTTCATCAGGCGAGTTGGAGACTAGTCGACTCATCCAGTTTAGCGGTGAGTATAATGTCTAATGTCCTCATATATCTTTAGTTATAATTTTAGAGAGATGTAAAATGACTTCACGGATATCGTATTCAACCCGCTGAGATGAGAAAAAAATGAGAGGAAACGCGCTTCAGTGCTGATCTGTAGCGCTCGCGGGTCTCTGCACAGAACTGAAGTCTGAGAGGAAGACAAAACAACTGCTTTAATGCTGTTTTACTACACTTTTACTATAATAAAACACATTATAATTATATTATCATATATATCAATCCAACCAGTGACAACCCTGTGTATAGATGTATTTAATTCTGCTATGACTCAGCTGATTGTTATAAGCAGATCTGTAGAAATGAGTCATGTCACTGTCCAGCTCAGTTCAGTTCTCAATAACATCAGTACATCATTTATAATAATGGAATAAACTAAATTGTACTGAATACAGTGTACAGGTGCTGGTCATATAATTTGAATATCATCAAAAAGTTGATTTATTTCACTAATTCCATTCAAAAAGTGAAACTTGTACATTATATTCATTCATTACACACAGACTGATATATTTCAAATGTTTATTTCTTTTAATTTTGATGATTAGAGCTTACAGCTCATGAAAGTCAAAAATCAGTATCTCAAAATATCAGAATATTTACATTTGAGTTTGAATAAATGACCATCCCTACAGTATAAATTCTGGGTATCTCTTGTTCTTTGAAACCACAATAATGGAGAAGACTGCTGACTTGGCAATGATCCAGAAGATGAACAATGGAGAAGACTGCTGACTTGGCAATGATCCAGAAGATGAACATTGACAGCCTCCACAAAGAGGGTAAGTCACAGAAGGTCATTACTGAAAGGTGTGGCTGTTTACAGAGTGCTGTATCAAAGCATATTAAATGCAAAGTTGACTGGAAGGAAGAATTTGGGTAGGAAAATCTACTTTATTTATTTGATCTTTTATTAACTATTATCTTTATAATTTATAATACATAATAGCTGCTATTGTATTTCAGAAACTAAGACCTGTGGGAGAGCTGGAGAAATCAAGAGTATAAGTCCTCTGTCGTCTCAGCGATGGAAGAGATCTTCAGACATGGAGAGATCGAGGAGTTAAATGAAATCAAAGAGCTAAAAGAAGATTTACAATATTAGTGCCATTTCAGCACGAAAACAGAGAGAGAGAGCTGAGGGAGTGGAAAGGTAATCTAGTTATATCAGCAATTATTCTCAATGCTTAACATCAGCTCTGAACAGTTTGCTTGAGGACTCTTTGATTCTCTCTGATTGACTGGAAAGTGTGCATTAAAACAATGAATGCATTAGATAATTATAATCAGTTCAATCACCATTCTAAATTGATGCACTGCTTGTACTGTAGCACACACATACAGACAGAACGCTAGACCTAATGACCTGTAACCAAACAAACTCATGAAAATTAACTTAGTTTTACGCTTCCAGTCAAATTGTACTCCACAAACATTAAAGGGTTAGTTCACCCAAAAATTAAAATTCTGTCATTAATTACTCAACCTCATGTCGTTCCAAACCCGTAATACCTTTGTTCAACTTCAAAACACAAATTAAGATATTTTTGATGAAATCTGAGAACTGTCTGACCTCTCTATAGGCAGCAACGCAACTTACACATTTAAGTTCCAGAACAATAGGAAAGACATTGTGAAAGTAATCCATGTGACTCCAGTGGTTTAACCTCAGTTTTGTCTTCTGTCGCATGAACAACACTCATGCGTTGTGATGCTCTCATGAATGCACATTACAGATCAATATTTTTGTAAATAAGTGGTAAAGTAGTTTTTTTTTTTTTTGGACGCAAACTCTCTTCATAAAATTGAGTTAAAACAACAGGAGGCATTTGAATGTGTCTGTTGCATTGCTGTCTATGCAGGGTCAGAAATCTCTGTTTCTTTAAAAATACTGTATCTTTGTGTTCCAAAGAGGAATGAAGGTCTTACGGGTGTGAAACAACACAAGGGTGACTAATTAATGACAGCATTTTCATTTTTGGGTTAGCTATCTCTTTAAGGGTAGCTTTAACTTAACTTTTTAACCTAACTTTAACAGGTGTGTATTACACAATTTTAAATCAACTTCAGTGGAGGCAACCTGTTTCATGTGGGGTGGTTCTTTGCCTCCACCTCATGCATTAAAATCACGTAATGCACACCTCCTAGCCATGGATTACCACTTATATGTGAAGAGAGTTATAGGTTACACAAAGTAATAAATAAAGGGGGCACAATAACTGTGGAACACATGTATTCTAAAAGTATATACATATATTTGTAAATTATAAAATTATTATTTTTTAATTTAAGGTTAGAATTTTTTGGAATGAAAAACCAAAATGATAAAGAGAGCAAATAATTGTGGAGGACAATAATTGTGTACAGTATTTAAACATGATTGTGTTTGTGCTTTTTTCCAGAAATGCATGTTATTGTGTAGTTGCATGGACTATCAGTGGAGGAACCGAAAGCTCTGAGATTTCATTATAAAGACCTTCATTTGTGTTCTGAAGATGAACGAAAGACCTGCGGGTTTGGAACGATATGAGGGTGAGTTATTGATGACAGAATTTTCATTTTTGGGTGAACCAAACTTTTAACTTCTTTTTTAGTGTTCAAAGACATTGTTAATGCAGACCAATATGCCATAAGAAATGAACTGGGAGTAGAATGAATACTGTTCACAAACACTTGGTCACAATTCAAGATTTATTTTAAGCATAGTAAATACGCCTGTGGTGAAAACTGTTACTGAGTTTTTGTTTGTTTGTTTTTCCAGACTACATCCAAAATAGTGTTTCCACATCTGAGATGAAGGCAGTCATAAGAACCAAGCGGAACGATGAGGATAAGCTCTTCAAAAAATGAAACCTGTCTGAATAATGAGGGAAGAAATGTGCATAATTGTGTGATTTGTAAATAAACACTAAATACATTTAGTGTAACTCTCAGCCTGTTATTTTAAGTTTAAAGAAAAGTGAAATCATTTATTGTTGCATTGCTGTTTGAGACATTCACTGTTGTTTTGTACCTTAATTAATTATATTGCAGTTTTGTAAAATAAAACTTGTTGTTCTGAATATTCTGGTTGCATTTCAGTGTTACTGTACAGCATTTTATTAGTATTGCACTTTGGTAGTACTAAATCGAACTTCAGTTGTATTATATATTGCAGTACTTCTGCAGTTTTATTGCAGTATAATTGTAATAATACTTCAGCTGTATTGCAGTAATACTGCGGTTCTATTGCAGTTGTTTTTTAGTAATACTACAGCTCTACTGCAGTTGTATTTCAATAGTACATCAGATGTATTGCAGTAAAATGGCCAAAAAAACTGTCCAAGAAACTGCAGTAATTTTTTGTAAGGGAGTTGAGTGAAATGGTGGCCGATTTTGCCAAGGAAAGGACAGATAGCAAACATGAGTCACTAACAGTCAAAGATGCTTTTGACTCATTGGTTACAGCAACAGAAAATGTTGAAAAGGACAGTCAACCACAGAGAAATCCAAAGAAGATTAGAAAGGTTTGAAAGCTCCAAAAACCTTTAAGATTTCACTCAACAAAAAAGCAAGCAGTAAAACCAAAAATAGGTTCAGCGCAATTAAGGAAACCGTGGACTCATATCATATATGAGGCATTCAACAAAGTGAACCCTAACTGTGTACTTGCCTTCAAGTACCAACATGCCAGATCGATGCACAGCAGAAAAAGGAATTCTGCTTTTGTAAACATTCGTGCAATTTGCACATTTCCAACGTGCAGAGCTCAGTACATCTTTCTGATGAAGAGAAAACTTACAAACATGCAGAGAAAGGTTTATCGCCGTGGACAAATCTGCCATTTAAAAGAACACACTCGAAAACGCCAGGCATTGTCTCGAATCTGGTTTGCGACCTTCCATCCGACTGCCACAAGAGGTCGCCTTTCCATCATAATGACTTTCACACCACACATCACAATGGACTGCATTTCCCATCAGCCATCTCACTAATCACATGCTCACCTGATTATTGCACTGATTACACAGCTGAAACCCATTGGACACTCTTTATAAGCCTTGGACTTTCTCTGCCTCACTGCCGAGTATTGTATGCATTTATCGCTGCCCTACAGAGCCCGTTAGTTTCCCTAGTCTTGCCTGTTTCGGATTGTGTTTTCCCCTGCCTAGACCATTGCTCTCGTTATCGGATTACCCCTCTTACCAAGCCCTCTGGATATTGTTTGCCTATCGTCGACCCACGCTTGTCTTAGTTTACTCTTTGTCTCGCCTATGTTATACCTGTTTGCCACTGTTCGACCCTGCTTGTTATGACCACGTCTCTGCTCAATAAAATCTCGCACATGGATCCGCACACCTCACGTCTCGTCAGTCCCGTTACAGGCATCCAATATCCGTAGGGGAAAAATAGCAAAAGTCATCCATAAAGGAGTGAGCCAAGTTTACTACAGTAAGCTCAGGAGGACTCCTGTGGAAGAAATTATGGCAGGAAATTTAACGAGGTCTCTTAACAGGGACATCTTAAAAGTAATTTCCTCTGAGGTAAAAAAGGCTGCATCACTACAGGGCTTTTCACACTTGAAATTGTTAACCCTGGGTCATCCTAAACCCCGGATAAGCGGAATCCTGGGTTATCTGTAATCACGTTTCACACTGCTCATACTATGCCTGAGGTTAACTGTTAACCCTGGGTACTCATTAACAGATGTTTCACACGGTACATTCCTAAACCCCGGTTAATGTTCTTATTTGCGGTGTCACTGTCTCTGATTGGACGAACAGCAGGCAACCTGTTTACATGGCTTTTCACGCATCTTGCCAGTTATTAAAAAACGTCGCCGCTTATGTCTTTAGATCAGCGAAGATTGAGGAACAGCTGATCAGCTGTACAGGCAGGGATAGCCATTTTTAAATAAATTTAGTAACACCGCTTTCAAATTACAGGTGTGAAACGTGTTTTTACCCAGGGTTAAAAGCGGTGTGTGAAAAGCCCTTAAATGACAATGTCTTGTTAGAAATGGATTATGAAGGAATGTGACCGGTTACATTCAGAACTTCCAGCTGTCACATGTACACTGAAAAGGGAATTTCAATCTTAGTGGACACATATGAGGAAAAAGTCACCAGTAACCCTCTATTTGCCACTGGTAGTGTGGTGTCTAAAATACCAGAACAGAAAAAGAGAGCGTTGTACTATGCCTTTATTTTGGCAGGTCAGGGCCATTGCACACCACCTTTGCCCATTGCTGAAATGCTGTCGAATGACCACACTGTGCCATCTGTTTCTTTCTGGCTGATGCAGTTTGTGCACAACCTCTCAAAGTTCACTACACTGACAATCAGGTATTTGGAAACAGATTTTAGTTGGGCACTTATACAAGCTGTTCTATTGGCTTTCAATAAAGAGAGCATTCTATCATTCTGTCACCTTGACAGATGTTTTGATGTTTGCCAGGGCAAGGATTAGTGTTGTCACGGTACCAAAATTTCAGTATTCGGTACCGATACCAGTGAAAATCCACGGTTCTCGGTACCACATGCTAATTAAAACACACACTATTTTTAATAATGAAGTCAAACAAAAATAAAATTGACAAAACTCAATGCCATTCTTTATACTTATTTAAATTGTGTTTCAAGTTTTTCCGCAAGTAATAAAAGTATGAAAAACAGTAAAGTTTCACCCAAATTTAATGTGTCTTTTAATTAATGAAATTTAAACACATTTTATTTTTTGGTAAACAAAGGGGATTTACTATTAAAATTAAAATATGGAAGAAATATTGTGTGATTATTTATTTTAAAATAAATGCTTTTTTTTTCAACAGTAGTAATAGTATCACATACATTCTACTAAATAATAGTAATATATTTCTGGCACAATGTCTTTAAGATAAACTTTTATTTTGACGGGTTGCCGTGAATACCTTTAAATTTCTGCGTGTAGCTATATGATATGATGCTGGTTTTACTCAAATGAAACGGTAAAATGCTCGTGAAGTGACTCTCAGAGCAGTTCTGTAGATGTTGTTTATGTATTTATGTTCTCATTGAGACAGCAGATGCTGAAATCATTGCAAGCGTCAGGCGTGCTTCAGTTTGTGTAGTAAAAAAAAAACGTGCGTCTCTACACATTTTAGAGTGGCCTTTTATTGTGGCCAGCCTAATCAGCATCTTGATATGCCACAGCTGTGAGGTGGATGGAGTATCTCGGCAAAGGAGAAGTGCTCACTAACACAGATTTAGACAGATTTGTGAACAATATTTGAGAGAAATAGGCCTTTTGTGTACATAGAAAATGTCTTAGACCTTTCAGTTGAGTTTAGGTCAAGAACAGCAAACATGGTCTGTCAACATCAAACTAAGTCTTATCTGAGACTGCTGTTAAGAAAAGCACCAGTACATACAATATTTGCAAGATTACTCAAGTTCAAAAGACATAATCGGATATAAATGGGCAAATGTACAGCATGCAAACATGCATAACATATATATCATTGGATTGATATAGCAATAGATTAAAGCATCATTAGTCTTATATTCAGTCATCAGTTTGGACTCTGGATGAGAAGAAATCTATCATTTAAAAGATACATACACCAAAAGTCAATGTGATTGCCATTTTGTGCAAGTAGGATGTAATAATTTAAATAAATGTAAATAAATAAAACAATGTACTTCAATATTAAATGTGCATGTTAATTAAATAATTATTATATAATTATTAATATAATTATATAATAATTACTTTGAAATGCCAGTGTCATATACATCTCTCTCTCTCTCTCTGTGTGTGTGTGTGTGTTATTTTATATAGAACAATGCAATAAGTAAACATAGCCATTCTTCCAGTACCCTCTGGTCTTGTGTAAGAGAACAGAGTTTTGTTGTTTAGGTCATGTACAGCAGCAGGAAACTCCTGCACAACTCTATATCCGCCGTGTTTGACCGTAATCCAGTCACTTATTTCCTGGAAACGTGCAGAATTTATTACGCGCACTCATGGAAATCAAAAACTTTACTGTTTGAGCTCGTCTTGCGATCAGACCCACTTTCCGAACTCTGTGAACCAAAGCTTACAACTTCTGTCTTATTTATCGGTGAGTCCAGTAGCCTATGTCCTTCTCATATGATGCTGTCACATAAATGTCACGATATTAGATGTGTGTGTGTGTGTGTGTGTGTGTGTGTGTGTGTGTGCGTTTTTGTGAAAAGTCAGGACATAGATGTGTATAATGACAAAGGTATGACAGGTATTACAAGGTGAAGGTGACATCTCAGGACATTGACCCATGTCCCCACTTTTCAAAATGCTTATAAATCACACAGAGTGAGGTTTTTTTGGGGAAAGTTGAAATGCACAGTCTCCTGTAAGGGGTAGGTTTAGGTGTAGGGCAATAGCACATACAGTAAGTACAGTATAAAAACCATTACGCCTATGGGATGAACCCACTTTTCACAAAAACAAATGTGCGTGTGTGTGTGTTTGCTACTTATGTCGAGTTTATTGTGAGGTTTTACTAATGAACAGCTAATGAACAGCATTTTACATCATAAAATGTACTTATTATATACATTTCTGTGAATTTGAATCCATTATGAATCACATCGAATGTTATATTTTTACCTTTAGTTTGTTAAAAGTGAGATTAGATTAAGTTTATTCACAAACAATTATGATTTAATATTTACATTACATAGTGAAGACAGTAAATGAAGTGTGAGAGAATGCACTGTTCACCTTATTTTCCCGTTAGATTGAGTGTGGTGTGGTCCTTCTGCTGTTTTAACTGCAAAACAGCTCGTTTTGTTCCTCAATATTTCACACTGGTGTTTATCATATTATTTTAATGTGTTGTCTTAATCATAAAAGGCTAGGCTAGAACTACCATTTTTATTAATTTACAAGTCGTTTTAATCAGTGCATGAACAAACTAGTTTAATGACATTTCTAAGAATTCAAATGCACATTGCTGTTAATCACTGTATAACATATATAAAAATCATTTGTAGGTTTTTAAAAGTGCATGATCATAAAAGTTGAACATTTGTAAGCATTTCAATTAATTTTATGATCAAAACAATGAAAAATATAGCTGCAAGCAGCGATGGCAGGCCCAAGCCGTCAGCGCAAACACCACCCAGGTGGCATCAGGAAAACTGTGCCCAGCGGGCACATGCATTACAGTGACTCTAGCAGTCTGGTTTTGATGGATACAGCAATGAAAGAGTTCATCCAAACTATCAAGACTGTGAGAGACACACACACACACAACAATATATAACATTTTGGTAACACTTTCAATGAGGTTTCAGTTATTAACATTAACTATATTAATTAATATGAACAATAATTATATAGATTTTATTAATGTTAGTCTCTCTCTATTCTCTCTCTCACACACAAACTCACACATAAAGAACAATATGTAAATCTTAATAAGTTTTTATTTTTTAACATTATATAAGTTAACATGAAGTTAGCATGAACAATAATTTTATATTTGTCGGCGATTTATCAAAACCTGTCGGCGAGTGAAAAATCTGGCTAAAATCGTGCAGTGTGAACTCGGCATTACTAAACAAAACGAAAAAAAAATTGTATAGGTTTAAGGTTATTTTTGATCAACAGGTAAGTATATTGAACCAAAACTTTTACAGACAAGTTATTTCCTGACAATTAAAAGTGTTATATAGCCCACTGAATCATACTCAGGCTTAATGCTGGCAGCAGCTGGGAGAGAACTGCCAGGTGACTTATTTCTTAGCATAAAAGAGGACAGTGTTAGAGCAATACCAAATTATTGTTTTAAGTGTGAAAATATAGCAGAAATAGCACCGACATTCAAAAACAATGGACTTGTGACAAGACTTCTGAAATAATCAGGTCTTCACTTTAAGTTTTCATTTAGTGATGAGTGAATTTTTGCTAGAAAAAGAGTAGGTGAAATAACATGCAAGTGTCTCAGAGCCGGCAAAAGCTATGAAAAGAGTGACACTATCTCACAGAGTATGAGCAGCCTGCAGAAGTGACATGCATGGTTGTTGTCACCACTAGAATTACCTACTGTAGCCAAAGCATAATAAACTCATATAACCTCTTCCAAGGCCCATATTTACAAAATAGGGACTTCTGGGAATCCATACTCTGGTCTCAAGAGACCAAGCCAATCATTTCGGATCCAAAAACATCCAAAATGTTGTGGTGTTGCTATAGGAGTACAGTGAGAAGAGCTCGGTACCCACAGTGACGTTCAGTGGTGTGAGTGCTGAAGGTGTGAGGGAGTTGTGCTTTATCAACGCTGTCATGAATTCACACTCTACTGTGTGATGTAATACAGAAGGGTCAGAGCAGTATCCTTAAAGTTCTGGAGGACATACTAAGTACAAGAATATTATACCTTTGTTGAATTAAATCTAGGGTGTACTCATTTCTGCAATCCTTCATTTAAACAAAATTGGCTAATTTACTTATCTTACAGAAAATATTGGCATAAATTTTGTTGTTTTTATTAAGTATATGTTTAATAAATTTCAATTTTGCCATCTTTCCATGAATTATATTAGTGATCATTAAGAAAATACATCTCTTATATTTATTCAGAGGGGGTGTACTCATTTATGCTGTGCACTGTCACACTTAGTAACACACAGCTGTGCCCTCACTACAGTGCAACAGTGAAAAGGGACCACTCTCAAGCAGTTGTTGTTGTTTATTAAATATTATTATTCAATAAATACATTTTTATATAAATATTTATTTTATATAAATAACAGTAGTATTTAATAATAGTGTTTCGCATTGAGAAACGGTGTGTTCGGTGATGGTGATTTTAGTTTCATTGTTCCGCCATTAGATGGCTACAAGGGACTGTTTTTATGAGTGAGTCAGCAGTAAAGACTTTATACTGAAAAATAAACGCTATAAACGAAAGTTATTTTTAATTTGAACAACAGACTGACGCAGCGAACAAACGCACTGAGCAGCGCTGTCATCAGAAATCACTCTTAACAAATGAAACGATATTAACGGTACAACAAAGATAGCGCTTTCCTCAGTGGACATTCAAACTAATGTTTATTGTGAATATGAGACTGTTCTGAAGAATGAATGCTGTATCAGATGCAGGTAATCACACTTGCCCAGTCCATCTCTCTTTCTCATAATACTCTACATAATACAGTGAGCTTTTAATACAGTAATACAATAATCTTTTGATGAAGCAACTCAGCGTTCCTTTGTTACTAGTTCTAAAGTGACATTTCTGATTTAGTAACAGAGGTTTAGGCTCTGCTTTTCAACTGTAAAACTCTGATTTGAAACTGTGGCGGAAGGAAGTAGTTCTGCACAAAAGAGATGTTTTAAAGACACTCCATTGTTGTTTCTTATGTATTTACACACTTGTGCCATCGAACTGTAGTATAAACGCATTAGCACACTTGTAGATGTGAGATATGGCTCAAGCTGTGATTACCTACGGCCGAATCACAACCGTGCCCATATACAGCCATATCTCACGTCTACGAGTGTGGTAGGAATAAATAAATGTGGTATTGCTTATATATATATGGGTCATTGACGTATAAGGATTTTCAACAGGCAAATTTTAAAATACAAAAAATAATATCTTTTGTAGTTCTTCAAAAATTAAGAAGGATGTGTACACACAAATTCATATTAAAATTTTAAAATAAACGATTTTAGTGTTGTAATGCATTTATTCTTATTTGATCAATTTTAGCTCTTATTTATCCTTTTGGGAATCGATATTTATAGATTCAATATTGATTTGATTTAATTAAAATGAATTCAACACTTATAATTTATACCTTATTAACGACTCGTCCAGTGAACGTTAAAAGTCAGTATATCTTAACAATTCCGTCTATATTATTACATGGCAAATGATAACACAAAGAAAACGCTAGTAGTTTATCAAATTTCGAGCAAGGTTACAAAGATCAAGGCAAAGGTTGCCTTGAAAATTACACAGCACACGACAAGAATTCTTTATAAATGAATCAAAGTTTATTTTGCTAATCTACGATACAATGCCAACAAAACCACACACACACACACACACACACACACACACGTTCCGGCAAGATGATTGCAATTTGAAGAAAGTTTAAGGTTCTAATGCTCGTTTCAAGAATTCTGTAAATTCAACCTGAGGAAGTCATAAGCAGAGAACTTTACTATCTTTACATTTAAAGATTAATTCAACCAGCTCAGCAAGACATGGAGATTGTTTGTTTGTTTACTTGCTTTAAGTTGAACATAGATCGCATCAGCCAGCAGCTAACATTGCTACTAACAGACGCTCGAGGTCAAGCAGACAGCGGCACTCAGCTCAGAGCGCAGCCGAGCCCAGGACTCTGATAGTGGGTGACTCTATTATCAGAAACATCAGTAGCAGGACTACAACTACATGCTGCTTTCCTCAAACAACCATCTCTGATGTGAACAAGGAACTTCGGAGCATTCTGATGAAGCACAAGACTGCAAATCAAATCATCATCCATGTGGGGAAGAACGATATTCGGACAGAGCAGTCAGAACTCCTTAAGAAGGATTTCAGTGAACTCTTTGAAACACTTCAAAGACTTGAACTTCAGTCGTTCATCAGTGGACCACTCCCAGCAAGGGGAACTAATGTTTTCATGGCTGCTTGGGCTGAATACATTGCTACAAAGGACCTGCAGTATTAAAGGAGTCAACTTCATCGACAACTTCAATCTTTTCTGGGGCCATAGACAACTGTTTACACTGGATGGCCTCCACCCTAACAAACTTGGTGCAAGAGTGCTAAAGGACAATATCTATTTCTCCCTCCATCATCCTTCAGTGGTGTGTGCCAATCCACTCAACCTGAATGTCACACACACACCTGGACAAAGTATGAGTGACCACAGGACTTCTTATCAGCTTCCGAGTCATCATGTGGTTGACACATCCCACAAGGACATTGATAACGCCACACAGCCAAAACAAGCTCTCCTCACAGATACTATCTTGGCTGAGCCCTGCCCACAGAGCTCATCACAGACAGACTGTGACGTACTACAACAGCTCCAAGACTTTCTGGAAAATAGCCAGGGAAGCCAGGACAACATATAACAGCCACCGGAAACACCAGAGCCAGAGCCCATCTCACCAGACACATTATCCCTCTCTCCAGCATCTCCACTTCTAAGCTTCTCACAGAAAATGGAGGAACTGGTGTATGCTGGGACCAAACTCTCCCACTCGTTCGCTGCAAGCCCCCAGATATCAACTAAAAAACGGCAGGCCCCACAACCACCTGCAGGCCCAGCTCTCCCTCCTCTCAAGCCGTACGGCTGACCCATCTAATCTGCGGCCAGTAATGCATCAATCTAAGATTGCTGTAGAGACAAAATGTAATTCCATCAAGTCAGTATTTTTAAACATTCGCTCCCTAAAAAATAAATCATTTCTGATCAATGATTTAATAACCACAAACAAGATGGATTTTATGTTTCTAAATGAAACATGGCTAGAAGACAGCTACAGTCCAACAGTCCTCAATGAAACAGCCCCTCCTAACTTTAGTTTTACAAGTGTCTGCAGGACTGTTAGGAGAGGTGGAGGTGTAGCTGCTCTATTTAAAGATGTTTATCAATGCAAGCAAGTGTCATTTGGTCAATATTTGTCCTTTGAATACCTAGGTATTGTGCTGAAAGGTGCTCCACGCATTCTGTTTATCATTATTTACAGGCCTCCAAAATACTCTCCAGCCTTTGTGGAAGAGTTCACAGAACTGATATCAATGATTTCCTCAGAGTTTAACTGTTTTACTATTGCAGGGAATCTACATCTGTCTCTGTCAGAAAGAGATGCATTAACTAGAACACTAGTGCGCTATTTATGAAGGCTATATCTTTAACACCAAACATTTCTCTGTTGATCTTCTCCTGGACTCATTTAACGCAAAAGTTGGGAATGCTATTGATGATATTGCTCCGGCAAGGGTCTGCAAGAAGTCTACCTCAACCCTACCTCAAAGTATATCTGCTCCCATGCCCCCCAGGTTAGGAACCACTGCACTATAGCATCTATAAAGACAGCCTTCATGCTTTCAATGTGGAACTACCCACAGCTAGACAGACCTTCTTCTCAAACCTTATAAACAGTAACTTAAACAACTCTCGCACTCTTTTTGCTACTATTGAGAGACTGACAACCCCCCCCCCCCCCCAGTCAGATTCCCAGTGAAATGCTCTCCGACAGCAAATGCAATGAGTTTGCTTCCTTCTTTTCTGAGAAGATCAATAATATCAGAAAGGAGATTGGCACATCCTCAAGTTATGCAGAGGTCACACAGATTCGACCGCAATTTCAAAAAGAAGTCCATTCAAGGCTAGTCTGCGGGACTGTTGTGCAAATCAGCAATGTAACGTTAGCGTCGCAATCTAGCGATTTTTTTTTTTTTTTTTTTTTTTTTTTTTTTTTTTTTTTTTTTAAACGTTTCAATTAAGAACATGGTTGCAAATTGTGACGGGAGGAGCCAACGACAGACACAGTGGGTGTGGCGTCAGGCCTCGGAGAGGTTTTTATTGAACAAAAATAATAAAATAAAAGTGTCCAGGGGGAAAAAGTGTCCAAAGAAGGGGGGGATCTGGTGTCCTCGATGTGCTGCGGGGCTCGTGAAGGAGGGCAGTGTTCCGAAAGGGAAGGGTCCAGGCAAGGGGCGGAGTCAGGTGGCCGCACACGCTCCCGCGGTCCGGGGCACGAGGGGCGGCGGCTTCTCTGGAGCGGCGGCTCTTCCTGTGCCACTTACTGGCCCATTGGCGGGATGGACGGCCCGGCATCCTGGCCCGACGGCCGTTATACGGGTGCGGCTTGCACGATGACCCTGGAGGTTCCGCGGCTCACATCCTCGGCGGCGCGATGTCCCTCGACGCTCCCTTCCTGGACCCACGAGGACACCAGTGTGCATGCACGGGGGAAGAGACCGGTCTCCCGAGGGGAGGCGCGCTCGGCATTTAAAGGCGGCGGTGATGAGGCTTAATTCAGGCCAGCTGTGCCTCATCACACGCCGCCAGCCCACGTTAGTCCCACGCCCCTCCTCTCATCCACCCACTCCAGTCGGGAGCCTGGTGAAGGGCGGCGAATAAGGGACGGGGTGGTGATGATGATGAGGGGGAGGGCCGTCGATCCGTCACATTATATATATGTACAGGACTGTCTAGAGCACAAAACAAGACTGTCGTAATTTTTAAATAAATTATTTAACCCGAAATTACTTGAATACTTGATGATCTGGTCGCCATTGTTGCCGGTTGCGCATTGTGTTCTGGGTACCCCTTGGTTTCAAGTAAGCTTGCGAAAATGCTTGGTTTTAAGGGGTATCTACCCCTTCCCCTTAGCCCTACCCCTCGATCAAAACGAGAATTGGGATAGCCCTTACTCTCACGTGAACGCGCAAAACCAAGGGGAAGGGGTAAGACAGAGAAATGGGATTCACCCTAAGTCTAAGTGGACGTCCATGACATGCGGAGTCCCACAAGGCTCAATTCTTGCACCCCTCTTGTTTTGCCTGTATATGCTCCCACTAAGTCAAATAATGAGAGAACCAAATTGCCTATCACAGCTATGCTGATGATTCCCAGATTTACCTAGCGTTATCTCCAAATGACTACAGCCTCATTGACTCCCTCTGCAAATGCACTGATGAAATTAACAGTTGGATGTGCCAGAACTTTCTTCAGTTAAACAAGGAGAAAACTGAAGTCAGTTTTTTGGAAACAAAGATGAAGTTCTCAAGGTGAATGCATACCTCGACTCTAGAGGGTCAAACAACTAAAAATCAAGTAAAAAATCTTGGGGTGATTCTGGAGACAGACCTTAGTTTTAGTAGTCATGTCAAAGCAGTAACTAAATCAGCATACTATCATGTCAAAAACATTGCAAGAATTAGATGTTTTGTTTCCAGTCAAGACTTGGAGAAACTTGTTCATGCCTTTATCACCAGCAGGGTGGATTATTGTAATGTTCTCCTTCCAAAGAAGACCATTAGACAGCTGCAGCTCATCCAGAACACTGCTGCCAGGATTCTGACTAGAACCAGAAAATCTGAGCCTATCACACCAGTCCTTAGGTCCTTACACTGGCTTCCAGTTACATTTAGGATTGATTTTAAAGTACTTTTACTCGTTTATAAATCACTCAATGGCCTAGGACCTAAATACATTGCAGATATGCTCACTGAATATAAACCTAGCAGATCATTAGGATAGAGTCAGTTAGAAATACCAAAGGTTCACACAAAACAAGGAGAGTTCGCTTTTAGCTATTATGCCGCCCGCAGTTGGAACCAGCTTCCAGAACAGATAAGATGTGCTAAAACATTAGCCACATTTAAATCCAGACTCAAACTAATCTGTTTAGCTGTGCATTTATTGAATGAGCACTGTGCTACGTCTGAACTAATTGCACTGTATTTTATGTATAATAATTTTCTGTTTTAAATTCATTTGAAATCAATTTTTATATAATTTCCTTGTTTTTATTTTTAATTCCTTGATTTTATTGCTGTGACTTTTATTATTATTATTTTTTAAATGACTATCAATATACAGCAGTTCATGAGCCATACATCGCGATCACAAGGCTTCTCGGGTTGCAAAAGGACCCTTTCAGTCCTTTGATACAAGAGATCTTTGTTTTTCCTGATTGAGTTAGTCATTATCATCCCTTTTCAGTAGACACAGAGAGGAAGCCTGACAGGAACTGGTCCAAACAATCGCGTGAGGTTGATCATTAACTAGTTCTACGACTGCAGATGGCTGGTAGAAGACTCCTTCTAAGGAATGTGCTGTTTTGTAATTATTTTGTGTGTGTCCGTTCGATAATGTCCTACAGTGTTTTTTCATTTAGATGAATCAGCCGTAGCCTTAAAAAATGTCATGTGGTGCGATGTGGCCATGATTTATATTAAAATTAATTAATTTCCTTAACATGCTTAACATTTTTTTTTAGATGTTCTCAGTAATTGAAATTATAGAACAAAAATATGAGATCATTATGTACAAAAACTCAAAAGAAATGCAAATACTTTGTTTCTAAACACTTCAGAGTTGTCTTCTTAATTGTAGTTAGCCGACTTATTTTTTTCTGTAAATTTCATAACACTGAGACAAATATTTTTAAAATAACATTCACTTAAGCATACTATAGCAGTGATTCATATTTAAACCACAGAAATTAGATAATTTATATTTAATTTAATACAGTTATTGCTATTATTGGTCGCTCCAAATGACACAAAGGGAGAGTAGATTAACATCGGTGGTGTTACGGACATGAGGCGTGCGGATCCATATGCAGGCTTTTATTGAGCAGAGACGTGGTCATAACAGGCAGGGTCGAACAGTGGCAAACAGGTATAACATGGGCGAGACAAAGAGTAAACAGAGACAAGCGTGGGTCGACGATCGGCGAACAGTATCCAAAGGGGCGAGACAGGAGAGGTAATCCAAAACGTCAGCGATAGTCCAGGCAGGGGAAAACACAATCCGACAAAGGCAAGGCAAGGCAAGGCAAGGCAAGGCAAACTAACAGGGCTCTGTAGGGCAGCGATAATGCATACAATACTCGGCAGTGACAGAAGGAAAGTCCAGGGTTTAAATAAGGTATGTGATCAGTGTGTGCATGTGATTAGTGCAATGAGTGATTGGTGACAGCTGTGATCAGTAATGGATGATGGGAAATTGAGTCCAGTGTGATGTGTGCTGTGAGAGTCAATGTGGTGAGTGAGTGACCTCTGGTGGTGAATGAAAGGAAGTGCAGGGACCAGATTCGTGACAGGTGGACTTGAACTTGAAAAATAGTTTACTGACATCTTTTCACAGTTGAAACAAGATACCTTCTGATGTTTGTTTTGTGCTATAACTAGTAAGAGATGGTCAGTTCACATGCTGCTTGAACTGAGGTGCTACAGCGATCTGTCACGACACATTAAAGAGCCACAAAACAGTATTTGTTTGAATTTCTTAAAAAAATGACAAAATTTGAACTGACTTTAATACCGAAAGTAACCTGCTGTTTATTGTATGTCGGCGTTTTGTCAGTGTCTTCTTTGCTCGGTGATGTATTTTTCACTGCATGAGAACATGATGTGTGGCATAAAAGTGCCATGGATTGTCCAGGATGATTTGTCTGACGTAGCAACAGTAACTAAGGGCGGGTATTTGCTAAGGGTCAAGTTAGAGTTGCTGGTTCAGGTTCTGAGATAAAATCAAACACTGAAAATTACATCTGGAGTTTGTGCTTGACTGCAGGGTCAGAATTAACATGCTGCCTATGGTGAGTGTTTATTTGACTTTGCTTTGGCCGTTGTTCACTGACAAGCTGCGCAAATTCACGTTCATTATCAGCGTGGTTTTGCACAGCTTGTCAGTGAACAACGGCTCTGTGTGGTAAATGCAGCTCCGTGTGAAATCACGCACGTGATGGAAATTACCGTTGATTACAGAACCGGCTTTACTGACAAGATGCGCATTAAATATCGCATGCGATATATCGTGCAGCCCTAATACTATGATGGAAATATAAATACAAATGCTTTGCAAGTTTATACAGGATTACAAAACACTTTGGAAAACATACCAAATAGTGCAGAAAATTAACCGGAATAAATTCAAGGTAATTTCAAAGTTTCCAAAACAACAGTTATGGCCGGACGGTCGCACCACATGATGTTTTGACACTTTGAATAACAGAAAAACAAATAACTAATGTTTTTTGAAATATTAAAGTTGATACATATGTGGGAAAAGTACTTCTTATATATGGCATATTTTTATGCATTTAAACACGTTTTTAACTGAAAAATAAAATGCAATTAGACAGAAAATTTAGGCGTCACCTCATTGACCCATATGTAATATTTTTATTTTTTTGTCATATATTTTGTATAAGAAATTATGATCTGCACTCACGAGAACAGTCATCTTTTTCCGTTTTATTTAACAATCATCACCATTGGGGAAAAGACAAATGTTTCAGCTACTTCCAATTGCAATTGCATCCCTCCACCCACTTTTCAAATCACCAATTATGTCGACGTCATCACTCATTAGTCAATGTTGAATCACCACAATAATTAAAATATTTCCTTTTAACTACTAGACAATTTTCACAACACAAAACATCATATTCATTAGTACATCACACCACACATCTGTGACCAAGGCAAAAACCATCTAGGATCATTCATTCATTACTATTATACAAGCCTACAGTTTAAATTAACAATCAACAACTCCATCAATTGACTTTAAATGGTATAACAGTGGAAAATTAGAAACATCAGAAATGCATCGTCACAAGCAATTATGTTTTTTTTTTCACTGTAAATACTCAAGATTTATTATATAACATCTTAAAGAGGAATTCCACCAATTATAGTACATTAAAGAAAAACAGAAAGTTTTAGTTCTTCCTTCATGCCATTTGGCATCAGTGATTTAAGTTTATGAATCCAAAATGCTTCCCGTTTCAATAGTTCTTTATTTATATTACCTCATCGACGTGACCCAAAAACCTCTTCTATTCCTATACATTCCAATTGCTTGATGTCGTGTCCCATTTCATTAAAATGTCTCTCTACTGAAGAGGTTATATCTTGTCGTCGTATACTTTGTCATATATTTCCCCAATGGTTAATCGACATTAACAACACCGATAATAGTGGTCCTTGCTTTCCTTCACTTTGAAATAGTTTGTAAAGGCGGGGTGCGCATTTTACTTTAACTTTAAAAATAGCGGAAATTCGGCATCAAGTCAAGTAACAACAAAATACAACTTCAAACTCAACTTAGCCTATATATAAATCATATAACTTCTATTAACAAAACGAATCAAAATACACCATTCTATAGCCTATGCCGAATATAAAATGACAAATAACACAAAGTTTTAGGTAGGTCTATATAAAATTTTAAATCGGCAAACACTGTGGAACCAAATAAATAAGAAATGCAGAACGTTTATTAGCAAAACTAATAAGAAAGCTTGGATGCACGGCATACACCTTGATGTCAAATAAAATAAATAAATTACACAGTTTAAATAAAGTAAAAATCACCAAACATTGTGGAACCAATTAAATAAGAAACAAATGTAAAAATAAAAATAAATAAATAACTTCCAAAATCACCTTAGTGTCAGACTGTGTCTCCGTGTCCTTATTTGGAGTTCCTGTCCTAGTTTGTCATCATTAGTTAATTCGTTTCCAGTCCTGTGTTATTAATTATCTCGTTTTCCCTCCAGTCAGCGTTCGGTGTTGATTGTCTATTATATGTTAGTCGTGAATGTCATGAGTTGTATGTTTATAGTTATCGTTAATAAAAGTCTTCGTTCCTGTACTCCTCATCTCCGTGTCTCCCTGGTCGACAGCATTTGTGACAGGCGGTGCCGTGGTGGACAAGTGACGTAACCGGTGTTGCGGCTTCACACCATCTATCGCAAGAAGCCAAAGGATGAGCCACAGAAGGTCATCGCTGAAAGGGCTGGATCGAAATATATTCATAGAAAGTTGACTGTAGGGAAAAAGTATGGTAAGAAAAGGTGCGCAATACTTTCAAGCAAAGCCGATTCAGACACTTGGGAGAGCTTCACAAGGAGTGAACTGAAGCTGGAGTCAGTGCATCAAGAGTCACCACGCTCAGACGTCTTCAGGAAAAGGGCTACCAAGCCACTTCTGAACCAGAGACAACGCCGGAAACATCTTACCTGAGCTCTGGAGAAGAAGAACTGGACCGTTGCTCAGTGGTCCAAAGTCCTCTTTTCAGATTAAAGTAAATTTTGCATTTCATTTGGAAATCAAGGTCTAAAGTCTGGAGAGGCACAGAATCCAAGCTGCTTGAAGTCCAGTGTGAAGTTTCTGAATTCAGAGATGATTCAGTCTGCTGATGTTGGTCCATTTTGTTTTATCAAGTCCAAAGTCAATGCAGCCCTCTACCAGGAAATTTAGGAGCAGACAAACTTTATGGAGAAGCTGATTTCCTTCTCCAGCAGGACTTTAGCACCTGCCCACAGTGACAAAACCACTTCCAAGTGCTTTGCTGACCATGATATTACTGTGCTTGATTGACCAGCCAACTCACCCGACCTGAACCCCATATGGACTCTATGGGGTATTTTCAACAGGAAGATGAGTAACATCTGACCAAACAATACAGACGAGCTGAGGCTGCTATCAAAGCAACCTGGGCTTCAGTAACGCCTCAGCAGTGCCACAGGATGATCGCCTCCATGCCACGCCGCAATGAAGCAGTAATTCCAATTCCAACCAAGTATTGAGTGCATAATTAAACCTACTTCGGAGATCTTGAACATTTCTGTTTTGTAAATCTTTTTTTGATTTGATTTTTTTGAGATACTGAATTTTTAATTTTCCTAAGCTGTAAGTCGTAACCATCAGAATTAAAAAACAAAACAAAAAAACTCTTGAAATATTTCAGTTTGTGTTTTGTCTTTGGATCAAGCATCTGTTAAATGCCTTAAATGTAAATGATGTAGATCAGTTTAAACATGATCTGTTTCATAATCATATTGTTTACATGTTTTGATTCACTATGAATCTCAGGTCAGTTGGAGATTCAGACACCAGAATGTCTCACACTGTCAAACCCATGAACTCTTCAACGTTCGTCATCCAGCTGCAGCCAGCAACACAAACAGCACCTGATACGACGGTGACCAATGCTCCTGTGCCTGTTTATGTACAACAGGTGGCGGGAGCTTCACCTCTTCAAGGACTTCAGGCGTTTCTGAAAGGACAACCGAAAGCCCTCGGGGTGAGAAATGTCTCATAAACCCTTTTCTGTGTGTATATCACTGTGAGGTAAGCAAATAAATGCATGAATGAATTCTAAACGAGGAGCGGTGCACACATTAACAAAGCATACACAATTGTTATTGAAGAATGTGATTTATTGTCTTGGTGACAGAGCAGGAAACACATCAGTATGAGATCAGGTTTATCATTTACAGAATAAACAGTAAACTTTGCAGCGGATCAGTCACTGAGAAGAATGTTGTAGGAGCTGCGAACTATAAAAAAAATATGAAGTAATCCAATCTTGCACATATGCAAACACGATGACATTCATACAATGATAATTTCACACTTGCGGAATATTTTTTGAGATATTTTTCTAGTACAATCACAAGTGTATAACCACAGCTGCCATACATTGTATATTTTATATTGTTCCCTTTATGAAAGACTCTCTCATCATACTCACACTTTCTGCGTTCTTCTTGTCCCTCACAGACGGTCCAGATAATGATCGGTGTGCTGACTCTCCTGTTTGGCATTGTGTCTGCAGTTTATGCAGGACTCCTCTTTGTCTATAGTGGTATTCCTTTCTGGGGATCTCTCATCGTAAGAAACTATTATACGATTAAGTGTTCTGTCTTTTATAAAACAAGCTACATATTCCAATCCGAGCTTTAATTTCTGTCTTTCTCTCTTCTCAGTACATTACCGCAGGCGCACTCTGCATTGCTGCAGAAAATAAAATGAATTCACCCTCCGGTTTGTGTTTGGTATGTACTGCACAACACTTTACTTTTAAAGGTTCAAGCACCGTGCTGGATGTACAAACATAGTTTTTACTGATTTTCTGGACTGGTTTATACTGATTTCTTCTCGTCTATTTTTCTGAAGTATATGGTACATCAAAGTACATCAGTGACCATAATTCATAGAGACCCTAAACTTGTTAGGAACGTCCCAAACGTGCGTATCTATTCAGACGCACAGACACACAACACTAGGTGCCACAATTATAATATGATTTGCATTTTTGAGTAACTCATGGAAAGTTTTTCCCATGAATCCTTAAATGTGCATATTTGATTTCAGTTCTATCTATAAAAATATCTGCCATTTTTAGTGAATCTTCACTAAATTTTGCACACTTCAGCCAGGGATGCTGCTGGCAAAAAGTTACCAAACTAATTTTAATTAAAGCATTGTGATGATCAGTGAATTCAACAGTTGGCACCCCTTTTTTCACAAACTGATCTTCATGTCCTGAACACAACACCCAAACGTAATGAAACAATATAATAATTTGAGAATTCACACAAAATTATGACAAAGTTGCATCTGTAGAAGGCGATACAACTCAACACTGTAACTGTTGGATCGGCAAAGTTGAAAATGAATATGAATTTTCTTTGGTGGATGTCATGACTCGGATACATAAAACAAAAACATGGCCTCTACCAGCCAATCAAATTTCAGCAACTAATAATGTCAAATTGTGTCGAAAGTGTAATTTTATCACACTTCATATACTTTTCTACGTGCATTAACTTGTTAACACAATGTTTTAAAGTTCTTGGTAATTTGTTCT
Source organism: Acrossocheilus fasciatus (assembly GCA_036784905.1). Lineage (NCBI taxonomy): Eukaryota > Metazoa > Chordata > Actinopteri > Cypriniformes > Cyprinidae > Acrossocheilus > Acrossocheilus fasciatus. The sequence goes on from JAXUIB010000027.1 coordinate 1,380,105, forward strand.
GTTTTATGTTTTTTTCTGCCTACAGGTGAAAGCTTCACTCGGAATGAACATTTTCAGTATTATAACTGCAGGAATTACCATTATTTTACTTTCACTGGATTTGGTTCTATTTCCAAGCGTTTACTGCGATCATTTTGGCTGTCGTTTCTTGGGACTGGATCATCTGGTATGTCATCAACTTTTATTTTCACATTTAATGTCAAATTGTCAAAATAGCAATAAAACGTTTATTTAGTAATTACAGTAAGATCACTGTGTGGCGAGTAAACAAGCCTTATCTGTACTCATTTGTTTACTCTTTTATCTGGCCTTTCAGAAGTAGTTTATAGATCATTTACAATACAAGAAGGCATTGACATTATATGTTAATTTAAACTCAGTAAATCTGGCCCTTGTGGGTCAAACCGGACTAACGCCTTGCACCAGCACAAACCCTTTGGGGAGCACAAACTCTTTTGGCTAAAAAACTACTGTCAGGACATGCAGTGAAACATTAGCAATGTAAAGGACAGTTATTTTTGCGGCTAACATTACTGCATGCATTTGTAAGAGTTTCCCTTTCAGGCACAAAATTATTTAAGAGAATCACGCAGTATCATTTACTGATGTTTGCCATAATTTAATGTCCAAAAAAAGTGTCTTAAACCAGATGCTACTTCGCTTCTCTTAATCAGATTTGATCGACACCCTGCAAAATTTTCGGGTATTTTGGATTTTTTTTTAAAACCTACTTTTCTGAACTAGTCCTAGGTTTTTTTGCCCAATTGGAACCAAACCAGTGCAGAAAGATTCTCTGGACGGTGAATATCAATAATTATCCCCCCCAAAAAAAAAAAGAAAAAAAAAGTTGAACTTTTTACTCACTGTCGCAAAGGGATGCCAAAACGTTTCGAAAGGGGCAGAGCCGCTTTTACTACAACGACTATAACTCTTGAAGGGAATGAGTTATCTTCGCCAAACTCAGAACACTTATGGAAGCGCTGAATCTGAGGTCACATGAAAAAATTGTAGAGCTTGGCCACTTGGTGGCGCTATAAGAGGGAAAAACATAAAAACAGGTATAACTACACAACCATTTGTCCTATCAGCATGAAAGTTGGTATACACAGTCTTGGTCCAAAGCACAACAAGTGTCTAACACGAAATTTGAGCACCAGTTAGACAAAGTTAACGGAGGCCAATTGGAACGAAACTCAAAACTTCACGAAAAAGATGATTCTAACAAGCATGCAAAGTTTTATGAAGATGATAAACATTAAAAATCACTGAATTTCTATGGTAAATTACCTGAATTTGCCAAAACTGCCTTTTATAATCATTGTTTAGGTGGTTACAGGTTTGCTAAACAATATGTAATGTCTTATTTCATGTCTGCTTAAATGCCTTAAAGTGCTTGAACCCCAGTAATCGCTGCTGGCAGCTATATTTATGATTGGTTTTGTAATAATTATTTGTGTTAATGTTGATTATTTTTTCTCTCAGACTCTCGTAATGGGAATCAGAGGTGTGTTGTTGGTATTTGCCGTGCTTGAGTTTATCATCTCCATCTTTCTGTCAGCATTTGCCTGTAAAGCCAACGCCTGCTGCTGTTGTTGTCCTCCTCAGGTGAGTAATGAGCCAAATCAGGACTTCTCATCAGGAGTTCTCAGCTGAACCCCCAAGATATGTATATAAAATGGAAATAGTTACTTTTAAGGCTGTTGACCCTTGGGTTCATGCTTTACAAGAACCAACAAACACTACGTTACAATACAAATATTTATTTATTACATTCTTTCATCTCAAATCTTCAAACCCTCGAGTTCTTATGTAAAATGCTTGAGTTTTGAACTCCAGTCCACAGAAATGTTTGAGATTACATGAATGTAAATAAAGTGAACTTGGCTCAAATTACGCCCCCAAACGTTAAACCCGCAGCACTTGCAGAGATGGAGTTTGTGGGAAGCAGCATTTACTGTGAACTGAGATGCCCTAAAAACTTTGTAAGGTCCACGTGGTTGGCCCAAGGAAGGTATCCATTCGTTATTTGTAGTGCACCAGCCCCCAATAGCAATAAGCTTTTTGTTTTATATTAAGAGTACCAAAAGCACAGTCTCAGCTTTCAAAATATGTTTTATAGCAAAACGCAAACGATGTGTCTTACAATAATGTGTTTTTCAAGCTCTTTAGTGTGGCATGACAGATCTCTGTATTCAAGTGAATCAATTTATTAAATTATACCGTTTTCTTTGTGAAAATTCCACCACCTACTCCGCAAAAACGTCCAACATGTCATTACTCACATGTATTTAATTAAAAACTACAATAAAACGTTCTAAAGGTTGAAGTGGGCTCCAACTCGTTAACTTAAGTTATATTGTTGTCTTTTCTGAGGTAAATATAACGTTAAGTGACTATTATACCATGAATGAAACAGCTTGTGAATACAGTAAATGATTGAACATAATATTTAACGTTTCCCATTAATTATTTGCAGCGCACCAGCCACCCAGTAATCACAATAATTTTGTGCTTTGTTGCTTTTAATAGCCTAACACAGCTCAGCTTTCAAATTCTGTCAATTTTATCACAAAAATACAAATTATAAATGTGTTTTTCCTCTTTATTTCAAGTTTAGCAAGATAGAAAAGTGAAGGAACATCGGAAGGCATGGAGAAAAAAAAAAACAGTAGCCAAATTTAATGAAACGAATGTCTCACTGTAATCGGAAAGATGACTGATTCACATGCTGCTTAAACTGAAGCGAATACAGTGATCTGTCACGCCACATTAAAGAGCGTGAAAAACACATTATAATAACTGCATGCTATGAATCATTAGTAAATAGTCAGTCCATCCTTTATAAAGCATTGTCCCAACAATAATAGTCATTAGTAAGCAGTTTATAAATACAGCTATAAATGCCTTGTTCTTGATTTATAAACATATCTATTACAAAGGAGATTTAAAGGCTCAGTTATCTTCCTAACAGAAAAAATAAACAACACAGAGGGATACAGAACTCAGAAATATTTATTTCAAGATACAAAAAAAAATGAAACTGTACACTTGAATTATTATTTTTTTCCTATGAAATTGCAGAGGTTTACTTATAATTTTTTAACAAGTGTACATAATAAGATTTATATATGTACATTTAAATAGTTTATTAATCATTTACTTACACTTTCTAAATGATCTTATGAACCACTGACAACTCCTAAATAACTGGTTTGTAAATAACGTAATAATTTAGAAATTATAAATTGATCATTAATAAAGTATGAAAATGCAATTATTAAACAATATAGATATGCTCAAGAACAAAACATTTATAGTTGTATTTATAAACTGCTTTCTAATGCTTATTAATGTTGGAACAATGCTTTATAAAGGATGAATTGACTATTTACTAATGCTTAAAGTGGTCATGTGATGCGATTTCATGTTTTCCATTGTCTTTGGAGTGTTACAAGCTTTTTTGTGCATAGATAAGATCTGTAAAATTGCAAAGATTAAAGTCTCAAACCCAAAGAGATATTCTTAAAGGGGTGGTTGATTGCAATTTCACTTTTTTAACGTTAATCTATTCATATATGAATCACGATTCTGTCTTCTAACGATTCTAATGGATTCACAAGCTTAATTATTAATTAAGTTTTACTGTTCCTCGCGTCGCCCTGCTCTGCATCTCTCTCTCTCTCTCTCTCTCTCTCTCTCTCTCTCTCTCTCTCTCTCTCTCTCTCATTCAGATCGTCAGATCAGCTCCAACAAACTGTTCCAATTATACATTCACAGCATGAACACATGTTAGACTGCACCCCATAAACACAATCAAGCCTTGAAAAAAAACAGTAAACCACCCCTTTAATAAAAGTTAAGACATGTCCACGCCCTCCTAAAACGGCTCATTCAAACACGCTCCCACATGTCTACGTCACGGTGTGGGAAGATTTGCAAAACACCACCCAAACGTATACGCAATGAAAGAAGACGTAACTTTTATTCTCGCTGTCGCCAGCACCGGCTCAAGGGCACCTTAGTCATGGTATCAAAGGTGGAGAGAGTGCTGTTCATTCACAATCCCTGCCAGCGCGAGGATCAAACCGGCAGCCTTCAGGTTACAAGCCCGACTCCCTAACCATTAGGCCACGACTACCACTTGTAATGTACAGTATGTGGAAAACAATGTGTTTTTTGAACCTCGAACCACGTAAACACATTGCATTACACCAAATACACAAAATAATGTTCTTTTTTGCAACATCATATGACCCCTTTAACTAATGATTCATAGTGTGCAGTTCATAAAGTGTTACCCATTATTATTAAAGACATAGGCTATTGTATGTATTTTGCTATAAAACTGACAAATTGTGAAAGCTGAGACTTTGAAATATCTCCCGGTGCTCCCAATCCGGGCCATTTGCATGCACAATAGGCTAAAATATACTCTTAAAATATTATAACTTAATCTCATAGCCTACTAATTAATTCTCGTAGTTTCGACTTTATTCTCCAAATATTTAGACTTTATTCTCGAAATATTACGACTTTAATCTCGTAATATTAGATTTTTACATTTTTTAACATTGCAATAAAACGCTGAAAAAAAACATGAAGAGAATCTTGATCTGTCTATCTTGTACTTAGTCATAGCCAATACAGCTTCATCGTCAAATGTATTAAATGATAGGAAAAAACTGTCAATGCTTTAAAGACATTGAAGTATTTGTTCCAGATATTTAAAAATGTTTGCTGCATGGTTAAACGCTACTTGTATAAAATTGCGTTTTGAGAGGAAAAAACACAAGTCACGGAGGCTGTATGTCGCATTTTATCATTACATTCAGAAATAATGTAGGCTAAAATAGCGGAAAAGCAAAATGTTTACAAATATTATCAACGCAACTAGGCCATTTTGGTTCCCTTCTCAACACAACAATAGGCAATATAAACGTCAAGCCAAAAACAAATTAATTTAAAGTGAAACTGAAGCTTACCTCTCTCACTCATTCGGCACAAATCCAAATGTTTCTATATTCGTGATGTATCTGGATGCTAAAATATTATTTATGTATAGGCTTTGCACTTTACCTGCATTATCGACATAAAACATCCTTCACATAGGCTATGACAGCTAGGGCTGTCGCGATAACCGCAATATCGCAATACCGCGCTATTGATGAGCATAACCGCAGAGGAATGCAACAACCGCGATATTTCAGTGTTTTCTTTTTCGTAAGGTTACGCCCTTCTTGTTTTACACTTCGTGCATGTGTAATGAATATTAGTAATGATAACAATGTGTATCATGCTGATTTGCACTTAACAAGCCTAAACAGAGAGCGAGTGTGTGAGAGAGATCGACTGATCGCGTGCGATTACCTGCGTCTGTCCTTCAGGCCGAGTCATTTGTGAAAACAGGTTGTCATGTCCAAGGAAAGCGAAATCTGTCTTAGCATCGACGCTCTGCTGGTCAGCTGAGCCTTTAAAAGTGGCGCTCAAAGTTAAAATGATTTAAACAGCGTGTTTCATTACAAATCTCTGAATGAATCAGCGCTTTTGAACGTGTAGTTGAATGAATGGTTTAAAGACTCACTCAAAGACAGTCTCTTGCCGCCACCTTGAGGCGAAACAATGAAGCTACACTGACTGACAGCCGTCTAGAACACGCAGGTGAAATATCAACAGAAAAAGTATCTTGTCAGTCAGATTCGAGGATCAGAACTAACTGTTATATATATATATATATATATATATATATATATATATATATAGGCTAACAATATACTAATGATCTTATTGTCAGGTTTATGTTTTGTTATGTGGACCGTTATTTTGTCATTCTCTTCTGTTTACTTCACTTCCTGTTTCAACGCGATTTAGTTTCGGTTTTATTGGTTTCTGAATATGACCTCCTTACATCGCAACACATACACACACAGATTATATATAATATATATATATATATATATGCGCGGTAATACCGCATACCGCGCTACTGAGCCACTCAAAATTACCGCAATAGAAATTCCTTAACCGCGACAGCCCTAATAACAGCACAGTGAGACTGTGCTCATGCTGAGCGGCTCAGATTGTACTAAGGACTGTTTACACTGAGCAGTGCAACTTTGTAGATGTTTATTTAATTGTATTTTATTTATATAATGAACAGGCTGCAAAGTCAAGTGAGCAAAAAAATCTACAGATGCATCTCAATAAATTAGAATGTTGTGGAAAAGTTCATTTATTTGTGAGGTAATAAATTCAAATATTAAATGGAATGATAAAATAACGTTATTAACCGGTTAATGGCCATTTCGATTCTGTTCGGAACTATTAAATTTGATTTTGTTTCTTTTGCTGGTTACATTCCTGCCGAAATTTAGATTGTTTCCAGTTTTTGTTTTCCTTCCTTGAACCTGTTCAGAGCCCTGCTTATAATTTTTCCTAAATGTTAATCTTCTGCTACGGTGAGGTTTATAAACCAGTAATACTAAAACTGTCTGCAAGTGTTATTGCATATGTGGCATCTCACAGTAAGAAGGCATAAAACACGACATGTGTACTTTTTCAGAAGGTGCAGTTTGCTCAGGTTTTACCGCCACAGTCCTCTGATTTCAGGCCCATTCATTTCCAGGATCTTAACGGCTCAAAGGTAAGAGATGCTTGAGCACCAGTTTAATTAGACTTTGAGGAAAATGGCACTCAAAATAGGCATTATTTGAATTTGTGACCCTGGAGCACAAAACCAGTCATAAGTAGCACAGGTATATTTGTAGCAAGAGCCAACAATAAATTGAATGGGTCAAAATGATCAATTTTTCTTTAACCCTCTGGGGTCTGAGGGTGTTTTGGGGGTCTGGAGAAGTTTTGACATGCCTTGACATTTGTGCTTTTTTCAGTTGCTTATAAACATATAAATGGCTAAAGTCTAATAACACTGTAATCAGCACAAACTGGGCTACAATAATGTTAGCAGCATTTATGTACATGATTGTGTTTTTAGTGAAAAACAAAAATTTTGAAGTCACTGAAATAAGGCCATAAAAAATATACAGAAGATTTTTTTCACAAGAAAGAATGTGAGGACAAAATTAATTTATATATTTTTTGTTGTAGTTTATTAAGAATATATTTAGCGATCACAACTCATAACTTGAGATTCACTTGCGAGTGCAGTTAAACAGTTTATTAGGAACAATTAAAGCTGATTTTTTAGCATCATTACTTTTAGCATCATTACTCCAGTCACATGATCCTTCAGAAATCATTCTATTATTCTAATTTGCTGCTCAAAAAACAGTTGTTGTTGTTGTTATTATTATTATTATTATTATGTTGAAAAGAGCTGAGAAGAATTTTTCAGTTTTTTTTGATGAAAAGAAAGTTTAGAAGAACAGCATCATTTGTAACATGATAAATGTCTTTTATCATCACTTGTGTGCTAAATAAAATGTTGTAATTTCTATATATATATATATATATATATACTGACTCCAAGCTTTTGAATAGTAAAAATATTTCACAATATTGCTGCTTTAACAAATACAACTTTATTTATTTTGGATCAAATAAATGCAGGCTTGGTGAGCAGAAGACAATTCTTTACCAGTCAAAAGTTTCTGAACAGTAAGATTTTTTATGTTTTTGTAGTGTGTCATGTTGAAATATATAAATGAACATCACATACCTGGCATTTCCATAGTGTATATTGTTTATGTGCTCTGAAGGAAATAAAAAAAATCTCAGCAGATCTTCCAGAAATAGAAAGTAGCCGGGATGAACTTGTTTGTTTATGCGGAGGCGATGTGGGCATTCACATGTGAAACACGTGGATGTTTTAATCTGAAAAGCGCGATCGGCGCGTGGGCGTAACCGCATTAGATATATTGAGTTGAGACGGGAAAACCAGACATCGCGTTGGTTTCATACGGATTACTTTAACAGAGAATATTTGTTTTGGATGTGACTTACTTCATTTAAAAGTAGACATTTCAAGCTTTCTATACATATATTTCTTATGTATTTGAGGCGAGTATTCGCGGAGATTCATGTTGTTTTATTTACATGTCTGTGAAGAGAGGTGACAGAGACAGAGCTGGCAGAGAACGCACCCTGTTTATTTATTTATTTATTTTTTAAAAGCACATTGTTTTGTTGTTATGATGACTATACACAAATAAAAGTAGACCCTTTGCAGTTTCAAGCGATACCTTATTCTTATCTGTACGATCAAAACTATTTTTAGTTCTTTTTGCGGTCATAAAGAAAATACGGGTATCCAAAAACAAACTGTATCCAAAACGAAGAGTAATCCAAGATAATCAGGAAATCAGGCAACACGACGTGACTAGACTAAGAACTAAGACAGGGAACTGGCTCCGTAAAGTAGATATCGCTAACACAGTCATAAACGCTTAACAATACTCGGCGATATGAGAAGGGTCTGAGTGGGTGTTGTATAGTGTGTGTGTGTGATTGGCTGCAGGTGAGTCCAATCAGTGCAATGGAACATGGGAAATGTAGTCCAGGGTCACATGTAACAGTCTGTGTGTTGTGAGAGTCAATATAATGCAAAGGCGACCTCTGGTGGCGAGCAGACGGAAGACCACGGACAGGATTCATGACAACATCAATGGAAAGTTATTCTTAGCTTTCAGGTGATTGTATAAATCTCAATTTAAAAAAAATTACCCTTATGACTGGTTTTGTGGTCCAGGGTCACATTTAGTGTTGAGAGCCTATATATAGGAAATGTGTAAAGCAATAATGAGTACAATAATTGTTATATAATATTATCAATAAATAAGCAAGAAAGCTGATCATATAGCGTTTTTTTGTCTTGCAGATAACTGAGCCCAGCAGCTCTTCCATTCATCACCAGCCTGCAGACACTCCTCCACAATACAGTGAATGCAAACAAATATAAATAATTAGAGACTGTTCCCTTATGAAACAAAAAATATATGGGAACGTATTGGAAAATATAATGCAGTATATTAAATAATAAATTTCCATTCATGGTAAACTATACTTCAGTATATTCATGGGCCATGTATAGCTATATATCGAGGCATATAAAAATACATTTCAGACCTGCATTACATTTTTACATGTAATAACTTTATTGAAACACTCAATTTCTATTTGAAGAGTTAATGCTTGGGTTTATATATAGCTGAACACATATATTATAAAGTGATAGAAATGTTTATGAATATGTTACTATAATATGTCACTGGGGAAGTTGTGGCCTAATGGTTAGAGAGTCAGACTTGTAACCTAAAGGTTGTGAGTTCGAGCGTGAATTCCGGCAGGAATTGTTGGTGGAGGGAGTGAATGTACAGCGCTGTCTTCCACCTTCAATACCACGACTGAGGTGCCCTTGAGCAAGGCACTGACAAACTGCTCCCAACTGCTCCATAAATGGCTGCCCACTGCTCTGTGTGTGTGTTCACTGCAATTATCCCAACCAAAGTGCACACACAGCAGAACAAATTCTGAGTATGGGTAACCATACTTGGCCACATGTCACGTCACTTCATTAAAAAAAAAAAATTCTCTCTCAATGTATATATATACACATATAGATGTGATAAAATTTGATACTTTGTGTATATCTATATATTCTAAATAATATTGAATACATATTACATGTAAGTAAATATAGTCACATTTTTTCAATATATGAAAAGCATCGATTCCTATATTGTAGTATATTAAATTGATTCATGTATATTGAAAATATACTGAATCATTTATTGTGTTAATATATTTAACATATTTGTTAGTTTATAAGACAATGGGCTCTTCTGTCTTTCTTATCTCAATCATACACCTGATGTAATGCGGCACGACCCAAGTGTTTTTTGCTAGTTTCAGCCCGACGCAGTTATCATATGTGCCACGTTTTTTTAAATAGCTAATGCATTTGTGCCCATGGGTGTGCTGGTCTGAAAATGAGGTGAGTTCAGGCACATTGTTGGCACATTGCTATTTTGAGGCAACTGAAATAAAATTTTGACCAGGTTTCAATTGGTCAATGGTGCAATATTATTTTTTTTGTTATTTAAAGAGCGTCTTAGTAATATGCGCCTCTGGGCGGGTCCACAACGCAAGTACACTCTGCTTATTACACAGACAGGGACGCACAGCAGCAAACAAACATGCCAAATATGAACAATTAAAGAATTAAAATGTAAAAGATTATTATTGTGTACATAAATATCAAAATGCCTACATATTATAATGGATAGTCATTGCATGTATCAGATCAGATTGAGCCTACCTATTTGCAGTAATGAATGTATTTAAACTGACTCGTCAGGTTGAGGGTGTCTATCAACAACCAGTAATCCATATCAAAGCCTGGATCCGACGTGGATAAACTGAAAGACTGAGTATTGAACATGTAATTTGAGCAAAACATCACTCACTGAACTCCTCAGTTTAATGTCAGTGTATATGATGGGCCAAATAATTGGGAGACGGAGGCAGAGGGTCCACATATCTGTCCCCGTCTCAGGTGGAGTGTCTCCAGAGACTATGCCTGTCCTGCCAGCCAGTAACAAACCTCTGTCATCTCCTGGCAGATGACCTATAGACAAATGCATACTGCCCATATCCACTCCCCATTGCTGTTAAAGTAACTGCTGCACTACATTTTTTTTTTTTTTTTACAAGTGGGTCATTCCAACATCCCCCGAGTTCAACTGGAGGCATATCCCAACCGTAAGTTCAGACATACCTGCAGTAACATCAAGCCTAGTCAGACATGCATACAAATTCTTTAAATTCCCAATGATGCCTTCTAGCCAAAATCCTGTTAAAGAGGAGTTTTGGGCTAACTTTGGGTTCCCTGGGGTTGTGGGTGTGATAGATTGCACGCTCGTGCAACTACGTGCCCCGTCAGAGAATGCTCTGATATACATTAAAAGGGTTAGTTCACCCAGCCGTTCTTGTGATGCCAGGAGACGAGGACACAATCATGGCTACCTCCTCCCATGCCTTCTTCACCTCAGGGAGCTTTGGTAGAATCCGGTTCCTCCCGTAGATGGTCTGCTTGCACGCTTTAACCTTGTGCACGAGCAGATCCGTTTCCTCACAAATGAAGCGTTTAGTTTTTCCACTTGCAAATTCCACCATGATGCTAGCGCAACTGGCTTTCAAAGGGAATGGGAGATGAGACTGGTTTATTGCATGTTACGCCCAAAACACACCCATTACTTACCCATATAAGAGAATAGGGAACAACCCTTTTAGACCATGCACCGGTCACGCTGACCAATTTTCCCTGTCGTTAAACTAGCAAAAGTGTATTTGGACATCTGTAGCAGTGAAGGAGACACCTGATGCATCCTCCGGATTCCTGTGAAAGAAGGTCGCATTCGCAGCCTTCTAATTGAGACACAGCAAAAGTATGGCAGTTGCGTTGTTTACTGTGTCACCAGGGTAACAACTGAATTTCTGCTGTTCTATCAGCGCCATCTGCTGTCAGACTGAATGTGGGCTTTCATTCAGCGCGCCTCCTTCACTCTTTTGTCATGCGCTTCTCATCCGTGTTCAGCTTGTTTAGATCTTAGTGCTCATGCGTCTGTGACGCAGCTTATAGCGGTGTGCATTTTAACCAGCTGACGGGCAAAGTATTCTTAATGCGCTCAAAAAATCGGAATCATTTGTAATAAAGAATTATTTGTGGTATTTTGAAGCGCCTAAGGAAACAATACTGTGCATATTATCCTGATATATCGCTATCGCTATTACTGAATAAAACCCGGTCTATCAACATAATATACTTTAAAGACTTATCTGAGACTGCTGTTTAGAAAATATTTGCAAACAAAAATGTCCCATTCCCTTAATATGAATTATTGAAATGAAATATTATTATAAACTTAAGTTCAAGAGACATAATCGGATATAAAGTGGTAAATGTACAGCATGTAAACATGCATAACATATATATCATTGGATTGTTATAGCAATGGATTAAAGCATCATTAGTCTTATATTCAAACAGTCATCGGTTTGGACTCTGGATGAGAAGAAATCTGTCCTTCAATAGAAACACACCAAAAGTCAATGTGATTGCCATTTTGAGCGAGTAGGATGTAATACTGTATTCAAATAAACGTTTACTTCAGTATCAACTGTGCATGTTCATAATTACTGTTAAATGCCAGTGTCACAATGATATATGCATCAAAGACCAGACATCACGTGTTATATTAAAAGGACTGTTTTAATGTTTTCTTTTTTCAAGTATTTAAATAACCAGGCAAATTTTATCCCGAAAATGCAGTTTTGTGGTAACATAAGTTACAAAAACACATGTCATTCAGTGAAATGCCAAAAAACACTTATATTGTGAGATTTTTTTTTAAATAAGGAGATGCTGTAAAAAATTGTGATAATCTTTACTGGTCAGGCTCAGCGTTTGATACAGGTGGCCATTTGTTTGCCTGCAATATAAGCTGAAGTAAAAGTTTTGTCATTCAGTGTAATGCAAATTCTCTGTTACACCACAGTATCATCCATTACACTGAATGACAGTATCACTGTATAAATAACCATTTCAGCATCTAATTAATATTACAGATAAATGAGGAATGTTAAACTTAATAAATATTAATATTTAAATGCATTTTTTATTGATTAATTTGTGTTATTGATTAGTTATTGACAGAGGGAGTCGCTAGGCACTGTAAAAAGCCAAAAAGCTAATCCAGTAAATGCAGACCCAGTCACTCGGGTGGAACTCTTAAATTCTGTTCACACCAAGAACGACAGCACTGTTTGTTCTGAGCATGCGCTGCAGGTTTGTTGTCTGCTGTTTTAAATGCTGGAGCTCTTTAAAGTGGAATGGATTCTGATCGGCTGTCAGTGCTTTCATCATTCATCAGCTGTAAAAAAATAAAATAAAAAATAGCTCAGAGAGTCCAACAATATCGTTTGACAGTATCAGTATCCAAAAGAAATGGAAGGTCACTGAGGGGATTCTCCACCCCAGAATAATTGTCAGAGTAACAAACCAAAACCATTCAGCTTAACAGATATATTTAAGTAAAAATGAAACTATATATTTTTTCTGACCTTTATTTAAAAAAAAAAAGTGATCATAATAAATATTATTATATTTTAAATTACTAAAAAAACCTAGTGGTTTGAAGGACATTAGCAAAGTAAAAATATTATCATTTATTTCCGGGAAACAGAATTTATTACATTTCAACTCCACAAAACACAAGGAGACTTCGGAAGGACGAGCCAATCACAGCCGTTCAGCGTCAGGATGGACCAATCACAGCCGTCTAGCGTCAGGATGGACCAATCACAGCCGTTCAGCGTCAGGATGGACCAATCACAGCCGTCTAGCGTCAGGATGGACCAATCACAGCCGTCTAGCGTCAGGATGGACCAATCACAGCCGTCTAGCGTCAGGATGGACCAATTACAGCCGTTCAGCGTCAGGATGGACCAATCACAGTCGGGATGGTGTTTGTTATTTGAGCTGCACTCATGGAAATCGAAACTGAAAGTGTTGAGTTTGTCCTGTGATAAGATCATGTCATAATTAACGGGTGGGACATGTGTCTTAACTCACGAGCGCTTCGATCTATTCATTCCGGTTAAATCACACACACACACACACACACACACACACACACACACACACACACACACACACAGAGAGAGCTGTCCCACCCACTTCTCTGCGCCGCTGGATAAGACCCCGTTTCTGAACTCTGTGAACCAAAGATTACGACTTCTGTCTTATTTATCGGTGAGTCCGTGTCCTTCTCATAACTTATGATGCTAAATGTCACGATGTTAGATGTGTTTGTGTTGTGAGTTTATCATAAAATGTGTTTATTATACATTTCTGCGAATTCGAATCCATCATGATTCGCCTGAAGTCGAGACACAGTGAATGAAGCGCGAGAGAAACGTTTCTAAATGTTTTGTGTCTTATTTTTATCTATACAAAACAGCTCATTTGATATTTCACACTGGTGTCTTTTCTCATGTTATTTATAAGTATTGTCTTAATTATAAACACACTTGCTGGCAGCACAAACAGTTTTAGTTATTTTATTGTTCTTCCCGTTATCTCTCTACAGCCGATAATCATAAGTCTTGTGTCTTCCTCTGAACACACGCAAAAATTAGTTGCCATTTATAGCGAAATAATATTTGATTCTCTGACTGTTATTTAATTATTTCAGGCATTGCAGTGTTAATAACAAGTTATTAGTTTTATAATATAACTTTAAACGGTTTGGTCTGCCACTGCGGGGCTGATAACGGATGTCTCTGGAATGCAATTCAAATGCGTCAGCCGTTGCTGTGGAAACACAAGTGTTTACATATGACATGAGGTTTAAACAACCGCCGCGTTATGGAGGATGGTCAGAAATTTCTTCTGATTTTATTACTAATTTGTGTTTACATTGCTCAAAATAGCGCGCTTAGCAAGCTACGGAGAAACTAGCAACCAGGCAACAGACAAGCGACCGATCCTGAGTCGACGGCACGCAGGTGTAGTGGTGTGAAACTCTACCACATGGAGTAAAATAATTCACGTTCACGCTTTTAATGTTTTTTTTTTCTCTCTAAATATTTAGCTCGCAGATCTCAGTTCAAATGCTTCAGTTTGTTTTCTATTTTATATTATAATAATAATACACTATAAACCTAATAAATAATCGACCTCAAAAAGGGAATTCAAGAGCAATAGCTTCTTCATTTTTTATATTACATTAAATTATATTTCATATTATATTATTATAAGCTCTTTCTGATTCTGATAAAGAATTGGACTGTTCTGTGTGAGATTTAAAAATAATAATAATTTAGTTACATCAAGGATCAAATCAAATATAAATGGGACAATAAAGCCCTGTACAGGTCTGGTATAAAGAATGTTTTTGCTCAGGTGGCCAAAATTTATTTGCTCAGCAAAAATAGAAAATATAGGGGGAACACTGCTCTCAACCCTATGATCAAGTATGTGACAAAACATAGAAACTCATATGCAAACTTTTCTATAGATATACACATAACTAATTAATCTCACATTTTTTTCTGAAATTAATCTCACCTAACATTGAAGTTTTTTAAATATACTTTTATATCGCAATAATTTCACATGCAATATTCAAATTAATAACATTAAAGCAGTACATTTTTTAAATATTTTATATTTATATTTTATAGTTTATTGCATTCCAGCACAAGAGCCTTATCCCATCTGTGAATTATGGTGATGGTGGTATTACAGGTGCTGGTCATATAATTAGAATATCATCAAAAAGTAGATTTATTTCACTAATTCCATTCAAAAAGTGAAACTTGTATATTATATTCATTCATTACACACAGACTGATATATTTCAAATGTTTATTTCTTTTAATTTTGATGATTAGAGCTTACAGCTCATGAAAGTCAAAAATCAGTATCTCAAAATATTCGAATATTACTGTCACACAACGCTGTGTCTAAAAGACAGGAAGACTCAATTGCTGGCAAAAAAAGGAATGAAGTTTATTTGAGAACTTCGGATGGTCACATCCAAAACAAAAACACAAATTTCGGGAGGCAGAAACTGGGCTTCCCAAATCCCACACCAGCAGGGCGGATGGCTGGGAGGAACGGAGCGAAAAGGGTGCAGTCTCACGTTCCCAATCCGGACCCGTTATCCAGTGGATCACTAAATCCTCGCCTGAGGATCCTGAACACAGGTACAAAAGAAGAGAGGAGATCTCTACATACGTAAAGGTAAGAACGTAACCCAAGAAGACATACTGACACAGAGAGAAGGCATAGATGGGAATAAATAGGAAGGTGGAAACGAGTAACAGGTGCGGGGCTAATAGAGCACACAGCACTGTGAGTTAGCGCTGATTGCTCCCCCACGTGCAGCCGTAGATGACAGGATGAAAACAAACCACCACGTGTAGCTGACATCGCAGGAATGAGTCGGAGAGAGGTGCTGACCATGACAGAATCCCTCCCCTCAGGGATGCCTCCTGGCATCTCCAGAAGACTCACCATGACGTCGATGGAACTGGTCTATGAGAGCGCGATCCAGTATATCGCGAGCCGGAATCCAGCATCTCTCCTCCGGACCATAGCCCTCCCAGTCTACCAGATATTGGTGACCCCTACCCCTACGCCTTACATCAAGGAGCCGTCGTACAGTGTAAGCAGGCAACCCCTCAATGAGTCTGGGAGGCGGAGGGGCAGAGGTCTGGGGTTGGAGGGGGGAGCGAATGACGGGCTTGATTCTAGATACGTGAAATACCGGGTTGATTCTCTTAAGCATAGGGGGTAGTTTGAGTCGAACAGTCACCGGGTTAAGCACCTTGGCCACGACGTACGGTCCAATGAATTTAGGTCCCAGTTTACGTGCGGGCAGCTTGAGAGGGATGTCTCGGGTAGACAACCAAACCTTCTGACCGCAAACATAAAGTGGGGGCTTAGAACGGTGACGGTCCGCCGACACCTTGTTCCTTTCGCCAGTCCGGATAAGGGCTTGTCTGGCGAGCCTCCATGTCCGGAGGCATCTTCGAATGAACGCATGCGTGGATGGAACAATGGCGTCGGATTCTTGTGAGGGAAATAAGGGGGGCTGGTAGCCTAAACAGCACTGGAAGGGTGACAATCCCGTAGATGAGACCGGGAGGGAGTTATGCGCATACTCGACCATGGCTAATTTGGAACTCCAAGTCAGAGGCTCTGCTGACGCCACGCAACGCAGAACCCTCTCTAAGTCCTGATTGGCCCGCTCGGACTGACCGTTAGTCTGCGGATGGTAACCTGAGGATAGGCTCGCTGTCGCCCCCAGTAATCGACAGAACTCTGTCCAAAATCTAGATGAAAACTGGGGACCCCTGTCAGAAACCACGTCCACCGGGAGGCCATGGATGCGGAAGACGTGATCAAAGACAATGACTGCTGTCTCCCTCGCTGAGGGTAGTTTGGGGAGGGGAATGAAATGAACCGCCTTCGAGAACCTGTCTACCACGGTGAGGACCACGGTATTGCCACTAGACAGGGGTAGGCCTGTGACAAAGTCCATGGCGATGTGGGACCAGGGTCTCGAAGGGATAGGCAGCGGTCGGAGAAGCCCTACTGGGGGTCGATTAGAGCCCTTACCCACCGCGCACACCGGGCAGGCCAACACGAACTCCGGAGCGTCCCGCGCTACCGACGGCCACCAGAACCGCTGCTTAATCAGCGCAAGTGTCCGAGTCGCTCCTGGGTGGCAGGCTAGCCTAGAAGAATGGCCCCACTGAAGGATGCTGGTTCGAACCGACTCAGGTACAAATAACAGACCCTCTGGGCATCTTGCGGGGATAGTAACGCCGTCAAGTGCCTCGCGGACCCTGGACTCCACCTCCCAGGTGAC